>OY744515.1:70178898-70423898 GCA_963556195.1 Sepiola atlantica
CTTTTTAAAGATTTTAATTTAAGAATTGAGTCGCCTCCTAGTTTCATTCTTGCATTTGCTTTTTAATACTGTTAATTTTTTTTTCATTTGTTGTATTTTTTTTGTTTTGATATCAAAGCGCTTTTAGTTTGTTTATATATATATATATATATATATATATATATATATATATATATATATATATATATATGTGTGTGTGTGTGTGTGTGTGTTTTTTATATATACATGTACATGTATTAATATAGAGATATAATATATTTTTAACCATTTAAAAAAAATTATTTTTCTAATTTTTCTATTTTTCTTAGTTTTTCTTCCTATTAATTTTATTATTTTCTTATTTTTTCTTATAGTATTTATCTCGTTACATATTTGTATATTCACTATTATAGATTTTTCATCTTCAAATTATTTTGATTTTTCCTTGTTTTAACCTCTGTAAAACTGCAGTAGGCTGCAGGTTTTGATGGTGTATGCGAATGGCAGACGTGCAGGCGGTAGATGCTCTGCCCGAGGAGAGGGGGCACAGAAGAGAGTGAAAATATATTTGGTGTTATTTTGGGCCATCAAGAAGTTTATTTCTGTTTGAAATGAAGTCAGTGCCTCATGAAGACGTAATCCTGTTGAGATCCAAAAGTAATGGTCGTAGATTGTCTCTATGATAATCCCCTGTTATCTTCTCGTTATCTCCAGTGGGTATCTCAAGTAGCCAGTTCTTAGGTGGTCGGATGGTGACCAGTGAGAAAGATTGGAATCCAAGATTTCCGGTCAGGAGGAAAGGACCCCAGGAGATGGGAAGGGGAGGGGAAGACCTGACCCACTAAGCACGACAGGAAGTTTGTTTTCCTGAGAGCTTGCGATAAGTTAGAACTGTGTGCCTGCCCAGGCGAGATGGACTCTTAGCTACAGGATTGTGCTGATTGGACTTATCTTCTTTTTGGTCGGGAAGAATCTCATTTTGCAAGTCTGCCACTCAACCTAGGAACACGAGTTTCATTTAAACAAATAAACCTGTTACTAGTTTATAAACTGGACTCATGGTTTTATTTGGGATGAGAATTCTTTGCAGCACTGAGTGAATCGCACAACATCTTTGGGCGCGTACAACGAGTGAGACTATCGTGGCCAGTACAGTGAACGCAGACGCATACATGTTCACACCTCTACTTTATTTGATTTGTGATTTATTATCATCATTTATATTTCTGTTGTTATTATTATTATTATTATTATTATTATTATTATTATTATTATTATTATTATTATTATTATTATTATTATTTATGTATTTTTATTTTTCAACTTTGTTCATTCTGTATTAAAACATTTTAATTCGCTGTAGTTTCATTACTATTATCATTATTGATCTTACAAGTCGAGTCGTGTGAAATTGCATAAGATGTTCTGTTTCTAATGTTGACTTGATTATGTGTTTATTAAATGCTACTAAAATTTGATGTGTTTCTTGCTTGACTTGATATAGAAATATATAATGTTATAAGGAGCGCTGATGCAGTGACCTTTTCGAATCATCTAAAGTATAATACAAAATAACATTTTCAAAATTGTTTTTAGAACGTTGTGTGTGAATTCTTAAAACTGATATAAATAATGTTCTAATTTTGTTTATCTCAACTTACTTCATATATATAGATATATAGAGATATATATGATTGTTAGACGATTGTCCCAGATTTATTTTTGTTTTGTGCGTTGCTTTCTCACAGTTTTAGAACTTTATATATATATATAAATAATTTAATATTTATTTTTATATTTAAAAATTGATATTATATATATATATAAATATATGTATATATATATATATATATATATATATATATATATATAGAGAGAGAGAGAGAGAGAGAGAGAGAGAGAGGGAGAGAGAGACAGAGACAGAGAGTTCGAATACAAAACGTCATAAACACCATTTTGACAATTGTTTGATTACCCAATCATTTTGTTACAATGATGTGATATTGGGTTATTCTTGCTTTTAATTACATAAAATAAGCTTTAAAGAAAGGAAAAAGTGTTCCGACGTAACACAAATTGAAAAAGGAAAACCAAAAAATAGTAGTTATGTATTCATCAACGTTTCATCTTTATTAAAAGATTTCCTCGGATTATTTTCAACAGTCAATAACAATCATACTGAGGTGTCTTATAATAAAGACGAAACATTGATGAATACATGAATAATATTTTTTGGTTTCCCTTTTCAATTTCTATACATATATCTAATATATAAAGTTTAGACGAGTTTTCCCCCTTTTAGCTTTTTGAAGAATAGGTAAATAAGCACATGCATCACAGGCTACTAAACTCATCACTATATTACGCTTATTCACTCGAGCGTGTTTTAGTAAATTTTTTATTATTTTTCTCTAGCTTACACTAAATATTACCTTTGGCACACCATCGTCGACTCTCCTCAAAAGATACACTATATAGGTGGTAGCAAAACTTTTCCCCCTAACACTTTAATACTACCACCGGGAACTAATAAACAGCGTCTACTTTTCAAAAAAGTGTCCGTTAATATTTACTATTTGTATGCTATTAATTTACTACATAATACAAAACATTACGCACACATTTAATAGACGCTCCCGTTGATTCCGTTGATTTTCAAGAATATCGGATTACGTTATTTCTACCTATTACGTATACATTTACACTCATTCCGTTTTTTAGTGAATGCAATTAACGAACATAGTTTCTTTGCAAGGTTTCATTATCAAACATGGCGATTGCAATTTCTTCAGCGACTCGACTTCCGAATTAAGTCAATATACGGCAAGATAAAGTTGGCATCATCTTAAACCTACACCTTTCACACGCATAATACCCAACAATTTGGAACAAAACCCATAAATTTATTCGTATAGAAATGATCCAAAACGTGTGACTGGTGAACCCTACATTTGGTCGCTTTCTGTCCGAGCGTAACATAAAACACATTCCAGCTTACAGGTTTCTTGTGAGTTACATATTTTCTAACATATTTTAAACTCCCTTTGTAGGCTAAATGGTTACAAACGTAGATCCAAGACCGTGAGGTTTAGCGTTCGATCCCAGTCAACTCGCACAACTTTTTTTTCATACATTGTTGAACTTTTGCCAACGCGGAAGGGGGAGGTAGGACTACGGACCAGTTTTTTTTAATTCAACGTTATTACGTAGTAATTTTAAAAGAAATAGATTAATAGAAAGAAATCAATGTAACACGTAGTACTTTAACTATTGTGAATATCATCATTTCTATTCGAATACACATGGTTTATTAGTGCTCTGCAGGTCTCCTTAATTATATTTGTGAGTTTCAGTAGTGCTCATTTTTCCTTTTTCTTCCCAACAAAACAAAAAGGAATTTCTATACAAAGATAAAGGGGTGAATTGGTTTTAATAGGGCTCTGTAGGCCTCTTTAATTTTAAAAGTTCTCATTATCATAGATAGAGCAGGTGTTTAATCAAAAAATAAATTCTGGGAAAATACCGGTAACATGGGATGAGCAGGAAGACTCCTACAATCGCGTTTTATTCCTTCTTTATTTTTTCCTTCATTCCTTTCTTCCCCTATCCCCCTTCCACAATTCCAAACCAAACATTTTAAGATGTCACCTATTTGCGTTCTGTCAGATGTTGACAAATGTTAATTCCTTCATTTATATTTCTCGCGGGCAACACCGGGTAACGGCGGGCGACGGGTTCAGCTACTATATAATATGATATATATATATATATATATATATATATATATATATATATACATAGTATAATTGTTTTATTTATACAAACATTATTCGTTACATATTTGCATACGTTAACATCTACATGAACTTGTATAATGCATGTACTATATATATATATATATATATATATATATATATATATATATATGTATATATATATATATATATATATATATATATATATATATATATATATATATGTATAACTTAAAATTCAACCATAAAAGCTTATTTGATTTAATTAAAAACAAGAATAGCCCAATATCACATTATTTTAACAAAATGATTGGGCATGTGTTAGCGTGTTAAACAATTACAACAAAAACTCGTATAGTGACAACCCCTGTCAATAATTCCTCTTTCTCTCTCTCTGTACCTAAACCTAAACGAAACTTTCATGCACAAAGTTTCTTTCATAGAACTGCACATCAGTGGAACACAGTCCCACAGGGCTGCTTCCCGACTGACTACAAGTTTTTCAAGTTAACATTAGTTAACAGATTCTTGTTGAGCCCTCCTCTTAAAAGATGAATTCTGACCAGTTACAACCACCGTTACCTCTTGATGTTTCATCGTCCACCTGTCAAAATCAATAACCCATATCCTCGAGTGGCCTTTGGGCCTTCATAAGTGGTGACTCGTTTATATAAAAAAGCATTTATTTATAAACATGACCCTTTTAATTACTAAAGGCCTTAATAACCCATAATATTGTAACATTATTTTGCTAGTACAGCAGGACACTAGTCTAGTTTTATATTAAACCAGCAGTGGTAATATCATATAAACGTACTTTTACGGTTGTAGCCTAGTCTTTTTCACTTGTTCTTTTTCGTGGTGTTTTTCTCTTTTCCTTCTGTTTTGTTTGTTTGTTTGTTAGGCGAGTCGAACTTTTGCATTGAGCTCACAAAGATCGTGCTCCAAGATTGTCTGGTCTGCATGAAGTCCTCCTCTTTGGTCACGGCTATTCGTTAACCTACAGGTTTTCAGGTTTTCACCGGATATCGAAAGTAACAAGATTCAACGGCTGCATGCGAACTAGGGGAGAGTTTGGATACATACAAAAATGACGCAGAAGCAGCGTTGTCACTTTCACTCCCTGACACGCTTTTGACACACGCAGGTGCACAAACCACCAGAAGACGACAGATCCTGATGCGAATTCTTCTTGGATTTTCACCAGAGTTCTGTTATCCGGGTTGTAGTCCTAATACCGCTTGATGCTAAACCTGTCCGCCATGAGTGACCCTGCCAGAAACCAGAGTTTAAGACGACATAACTCTGTCACTACCACGTTGCCACCGCTTTTTATCACGGTGAGGAAGGTTTAGACTTTAAGGGCGTACAACAATAAGAAATGAAATTTGGCTAGCCAGAAGCTGAGTTTAATTTGTCAGCTTAAATGCTATTTGGGTCTGCCAAGATAACTTTATATGTAAGATATGCTGTAGAATAGATACGCGCCGTTATGTACTGTCTGAGGGACTTACATGAATGTTGAAAGGAATGAATCTTGGTATACAAGATCCACCCCATTCAAATTAATAAATGCGAACTTTTTTTTTCATTTATCACTCGTTAATTACCATCAAAACACCTTGTTATTATTTAAATAAATAATACAACATAAGCTTTTAAAATATTGTATCGTAGAGAGTAAAGAACCAAACACAGCTATTTGCAAGACTCATTTTCATAACTATTTTCAAACCGATCATAAAAAATTAATGTTTGGTGTTATTCATTTGTAATTTTGTTGGTTTATTTTCTATATATATGCAATAGTTTTGTCGATATTAACAGTAATTAATTAAAGTGATTTAATAAATTACGAAAACCTTTCTTAAAATATTATGTTCTATTATTTTACATTCTAATATATATATTATATATAGCTAGAAAGAAAGATATACCGACGAGGCATACGAGTTCATTGAGAGAGGGAGACAAGATAACCCCCTCTTTCTTTCTCTGTCTGTCTGTCTCTCTTCCCCCCCCTCTCTCTCTCATATTAGCGATTCCCTGTTTTATTGCTTTTACATTCAGTGATTGTTTTCATTTAAATAAAGTAAATGTTTCGCCCCTGTCTTTTGTTTAGGGGACTGACTTGATTTTCAACAAGTTGCCATCCATTTCTAAATTTTATGTGAAACAAAGCCCATCCACATACGCGTTAACTAGGCGAATGAGTAGAGGTAGCACTACAAACGGCAACAAGCAGCAAAAAAAAAGCCATTGGCGTTGTTTGAAAGATCTGCTTGACTTCTAAGCTGGGCCTTCATTGGAGAAAACATTTAACTTCGATTCGGAAACAATCTCTCGTGCGAGCAGATAGGTCCCGGAGTTTATAAAAGAGAGTACTCACCACTATTATTTATCTTTTAGCCACGAGAAGGCACAGCTGTTTGACTCATCCACGTTGCTCTGTTCAGCCACTGTCAACAATAAGACTCCCATATCAAACATTGCAAAACAGACAGAAGCAGACACACACGCACACACACGCACACAAACACACACACACACACACACTTACAAATCACGCATTAACTCTGCCTAAACATTTGTTCTTCTTGACCCTTCAAACAAACTTTCGGGGCCGTTAAAGCTCAATTTCGCTTTATTTTTTCTAAAAAAAAACAAAAACAAAAACGGATTGTTTATAAGTCAAGTCATCCATTCAAACATCGTATATAAAAAACAATAAAAAAAACAAAAACAAAAACGGATTGTTTATAAGTCAAGTCATCCATTCAAACATCGTGTATAAAAACAATGAAAAAAAACAAAAAAACAAAAACGGATTGTTTATAAGTCAAGTCATCCATTCAAACATCGTATATAAAAAACAATAAAAAAACAAAAACAAAAACGGATTGTTTATAAGTCAAGTCATCCATTCAAACATCGTATATAAAAACAATTTTTAAAAAACTTTTTTTAAAAAGTAAACGCATTATTCGTACGAAAATACACACATACTGAACTACCGTTGATTTTCAAATAAACTACTGTAACACTTTACTTTTGTATCACAGGAAAAGAAATATGCCGTTACCCTTGCGGTTACGAATCGCTCACTCATGAGAATAAAAAATGGGTCAACCCTGCCCCATTATGTAACGCACGTGCGGAATATTCTCATCGCTCATCGCTTTAACAACAACAAAAATACGACAAAACTCTTCACTAAAGACAATTCGAACCATCATTGTCGACGAGACAATTCGTCACTGATGACTGGCAACCAGATGATTCGAAGCAAATGTTGCTTCGAATCATCTTCGGTGAAAACAATTCGTCACAGAGGAAACCCACTTAACGACCTTAAATTCCACTGGAACAATTCAAATTTTAAGAAATAGTCTGCAGCAATTCTACGAAAATAAATGTGAATACGGTCAACTCATCTGGTCTTCATGGATTCAGATTTGCAAAACAAGTGTAACTGGTGTATATATATAAAAAAGAATACTATCTACTTTACAATTCGGATGTGAAAAACAAATTTATTTTACTTTGATAAAGTTTTTCGATTTTCTACTGAAAATCAACCCAAGTATTTGTGTTTCGTACACTCTTCCGATACGCGCCGTGGCGGTTCACATTTAATACTCGTCATTTTTAAAACATCATAAATAACATAGTTCATATATTAATAATTGGCTGACCTCACTTACTCTTAATATGTTACTGTTTCCTTTTCTTTTATATACTAATATTTTAATACGAGGAGGACCAAAAAAATATATAAAACAAAACAATGCTCTCGGCTAAACAAAAAAAACAAGGAAAATTAATTCAATGAGTCTCTCTCTCGACGATACATTCAAATCAAACAAAAAGAATTCAAAACAATACAATTTGAGTGAAAAATTTCCCACCCGACAACATAACAATACAAGATCCGTTCATCCCCCCAAATGCATTTTTTAAACGTTGACAGAATATGTTCTGCTTGTCTGTATGTGTGTAAGTTCGTCACCGTCTCTTTTTTTCTTTCTACAAAGTTAGAACTACGTGTGTGCAATAGTACATTGTTTTTTTAGTTCTATTTTCATGTGTGCGTGTGGTCACTTTTTGTATGTGTTCTAACAAGCTTATTATTACTTTTTTTAAATATTTGATTTTGTGCGTGCGTGTGTTTGCTTGTTTTCTATTCAGTTTTGTTTCTATTCTGTTTTTACTTTTACGGCGCATCGCGCCTTTTTCTCTCAAACAAAACAACGACTTTTTACTTACTGTTTGTAGTTCCTTCTCTGTCTTCGTCGACCACGACCGTGCGTTCAAAAATGTTCTTTTTTCTTCTTCTTTTAAGAAAGTCCCGGTCACAGCAACCAAAAAGGTGTTTGTTGCAAAGCCACTCCTGCCTTGACCGCGGCAGTACGCGTTTCGTACACTCCTCTCGATACGGGCCATGGCGGTTCATATTTAATACTCGTCATTTTTAAAACATCATAAATCACATAGTTCATATATTGTTTGCATACCTTAGATTGCTCCCTCGCCGTGTAGAGGGTCGTGTCGTCTAGTAGATGAATTATTTCTTCTTTCCTTCCTGCCGTGAACCACGCCGTCCGTTGGGTGCAACAAAACTCCACGATCGACTCACCAAACACAATATTTTTACTTTCAATTCCTTTTTATTACAAGCGTTGGTCATTTAATCAGCTGGGGGTCATTCACTACGTAGAGAGAGCAAATCACTACTTTATCGTAGTTACTAACAATTATTTTCTTAACCATTCATAGAGAGGGGGAAAGGATATCCCTCGCTTGTATTTTCTTAGGGAAATATTTCCCTTATCTGTTGTAAATTACATTTTAACAATCACGTCTCATCGGTTTGCTTCCCAAACCCAGACTGACGAAACTCGCTTCTCACGAAGAACGAGTAACATCACGGATCCCTTTGTTTCCAACGCAAGGGCCTGTGACGTCACAGAGTCTCTCGCAAGTGCACACTGACCCTTGATCTGGGGTCTCGTCACACGGTGGCCTTATCACGTCTGTGATTTCCGCCTGTGAGAACAGGCCCTATTCTGCACTCAACTGCCGGTCCACCCCGCGTTAATTCGCGCAAGTCAAACCAACGATTTCCAACAGATACGTCCATTCCCATAGGGGCATTATCTAACATTCCTCCCCTCCCTATACAAAAAAAGAAAAAACAATCCTAAGATTTTGATTTTTACACATCCCTCCGCAGGGTCTGATCAGAACCAGGGGTTAGCACGGCTGGACATCTCAGTTCCTTTCCCATAGGGGCATTATCCAACATTTGTAGCAGTAATACTACAAACGGCAGCAAGCAGCAGCGGCAACAACATCTATTCGCGTTGTTTGAAAGGTTTGCTTGACTTCTAAGTTGGGCATTCATTGGAGAAAACATTTAATTTCGATTCTGATTTGCCAAATCAGAAACAATATCTCATGCGAGCAGAGATAGATCCCGGGGTTCATAAAGGTAAGTGCGCAACACTATTCTTCTCTTTTACCACGAGAAGACACAACTGTCTGACTCATCCACGTCGCTCCGTTCAACCACTAAACTACTCAAACCAAACCCGCCGAGTCACCGGCCTCGGCGTAAACAAGAAGACTCCCATATCCACATGACGACAAGCTCACGCACGTAGACTTATACCATTACCACGCGCACACACACACACACACACACATACACACACACACATAGTTACAAACCGCACATAATTACAAACCGCACATGAACTCGGCGTGCCTATAACTAAGCATACGTACGAACATTCTCATAATATGAACTCTTCCCTGTTCCCTACAAACAGGACATTTATCCTACATATGGACACTCAAACCTTTTTACCTCGTCCAGACTCCTGGACATATACTCTATTATTAACCCCCTCTAGATTATGTGTTAACAAAGTTGCCAATAAAGTTGTTATACATTTTAGAATGAAACTTTTTCTTTCTATTCTACAAATTGATTTCTTTTTTCTTTTCATTTCTTTATTGCCTTTTTTAAATGATAAATAAATTTGTATCAAAATTACCAAAATGTTAATGTTTATTTATATGTATAGATGCTAAAGTTTTGTCGCGTGTTTACAACAAACTTATAAATGAAATGTTTATTATTTTAAATCTTTATTTCAAATAGCGAAACGATAGTTAGCTGGCTTTGCCAGCTCGTCTAAATGAATAAATGCAAAAGTTGGGTCCATTTCTCACACTAACGGTAAAGTCAAAACGCCCGATTTCAAGTTAATTTAACCTTATACAATAGACGCCCCTTTTTTAGATACTGCTTATGTATATGCGATATCAGTCGCAAGGTTAACTAATTTGCATATTGGTTTTGAAAAATGACATTTTATTGATTTACTATTCTTTGTTATTGTTTTTTAATCTGATGATTGTATTGATTTTAATATAACAAATCATTCTGTTTCGCAACATTGTTTTATTTCCTTGAAAAATATTTAGCATCTGTGTTCAAATGTTCTTTTCTTTAAAAGGACTGACTTGATATTCAACAAGTTGCGAACTATTTCTAAATTGATAACAAAAAGGCGTATTAATTTCTTCTCTTTTCCTTTCTTTAAAGTCACATTTAAAAGATAAATAAATTTCTATCGAATTACCAAAATGTTAATTTCAATAAATGAGAAAGATGTGTCCGTGTTTACAACAAAGTTATTAATGAAATATTATTTTAAATTAATGTTTCAATTATTTCAAGTAGCGAACATTGCGAAACCGAGCCGACAAAGCCACCTAGTATTTAATAAAAAGGAAAAATAATAAGAGCAAAAACTGTGGGTACTTTTGTAAGTGTTGATAATATTAGAATGTTGTTTTTTTTGTAATACACGAAGGTTCGTGGAAAGAGTGAAGAAGAATAATGTCGATCGAACGTGTCACATGTGTATAACGAGCGCTAGCTAGATGTTCTTTCGTTGGCACCCAATTCGAAGAGGGGAGCTCGCCCCTTGTCCATCACGATGGGCTGTAAAAAAATGAACTAGCGGATCACTACGCCCAGCAATCTGATTAGTCCACAGTTGACCAATTTCATCCCGGCATCCATTTCTTTGCACATAAAAAAGATAGTCCATTACTGCTACATGTTAAACCTCCATTTTTAATTTTTGATGGGAAATGGTAACCGTGTAATTACGTGAGGTTGAAATGAAAATGATCAAACGCTATCTTTCAAAAAGATTTCTACTTCTTTGATTCTACGAATTCACACACACACACACATACTCCACACACACGTACGCGCGCGATAAAAACCGCCTTTCTCTGGTTTTGTGCGAAATTAATCGGTATTACAATTAATTAAAACTGGTTTCAAGGCGTGAAATAGCCAGTTCGAAACAAATAATATCTCAGAAAATCTCCTTAAAAATAACATAACATTTTAAAATTCTGTCAAAGTTTTCTTTTTCTGTATTTCGACTCGCACTAAAGGCGGTCAATTTATGTACGCCCAAACTTGGGTAAGATCAAAGTGCAGTATCTGTTCAGTGCTAGATACCATAATTAGTGATTGAATGCCAATGGGATTTAACTGGTTATTTTTGTTCCAGATACAGGGTGCCGCTTTTTTGGTATTTGCATTCTTAATATAAATAACTGACTTTTTGTCTAGTTTGCCCTCATGGGGAGGCACTTATATATAATTCCCTCTGAAAAAAGATGGTATGGGTTTATATTATTGTCGCTTTTTTATGTACTATTGAGTCACTGTTTATCAGGGCCCATAAGTCACTCAAGTATAAGGGTCAAAGAGTTTGTTAGGCGAACGGCGAGACAAACACGATGGTTAAAACTAGGTAGAATTTGATCATTTAAAAAGACGCCTTGTTAACTTTGCACTAGAAGAGGACCATGTCGTGGTCAACTGCGAAACAGCCGGTTGTGTTGTGTTCCACAGACGGGAGTTCTTGGGGAAAAACTTGCTCATGAAAGTTCTGCTTAGGTTTAGGTACACAGTGGAAAAAGGGAAATTATTTATAGTGGTCGTAGAAGATGAGTCTTGGTAGTGAATGTTTTACAGGGGGCTTTCACTTATTAGAGGGGACCTGTAGGCTATTTACTTTTTATAACTGCTCCCGGGTGATCATTGTAGGCGCTAGACGCCCTCCACGCACACATTGTTTTATACTTTGCCCCTGATGGGCAAGGTATAATAAAGACCGAACCAAGGTAAAAAAGACCGAAATTGTTTCTAAAGTCCTGCGTCTCTTAAGGAGTAGCATGAACAATTCGGTTGCAAATTAATTTTGAACAGAAAAGAATCTTAAATTAGCGGACTTGTATGCAGGAGCAGATTCAGGTTTCTGTCTGCTGGGGATTGGTTGACAGTGGCGTTCCTGGGGAGGAGGTTAATGACTCCGGGCATCTAAATTAGGAGAAAGGCATCCAATCATATACAAACTATCTCATTTTCTTATAATATTGCTCAGTACTAGGACCTATACTTGAGTCTTTGGGGCGTACAATTAAGGAGTTGGCGCTGGAATCAGCAGAGTATTACGAGAACTCTGCACGTGATAAGAGGATTACATATTAAGATGAGTTTTGTAGAAAATACAATTGAATTTTAAATAAAAAGAAGGTACGTTTACTTTTCCGTCTTTCTCTTTCACACGTAAATAATAATATTTTACTTTCAGCATTGAAAATAAGTACATAAGTCAATCGTGAGACTGTATCGTTTCGCCTGACAACGTAAGGATGCACAAAAGTATTATCTGGTCCTTACTTCTAAATATTGTATGAAGTTATGCTATGAAAAGGTTGATAACTCAAAAACTATTTATCTGATCAGGCTGAAAATTCGCATGGTCGATACTGTTATCAAAGAGTATCAGATCCATGCATTAAATTCCTCATAATTTGGACTATGACCGAACTTTTCAACGGCAAGGTCATATAAAATGCTGGACTTCATTGGCTACAACATTGGCCAATCAGCGAGTATCTACGATTCAGTAAACTTAAATTATCGCCAAAAGTGTGACTTTCACATTTTCGGTGACCATGACCATGAAATTTGACATAAAAATCCCAAAAATGTAACTAGTTCTAAGTTAGACAATGACCGATATTTTGACCAAGTTTGATTACGATTGGTCAAGCGGTGTAGACAAACACACTTGACAGAAAACAAAACCTCCTCCTTGGCGGACGTAATAACGTGACAATTTCTCTTTATATTTCATACGTCATAATAGAATATTTTCACATTTACGGACAAAATACAATATTCACTATAAGAAACGCAATAAGTATTATATTTGCGGATTATTCTTGGGACCAGTTTCTCTTTTATTCCTAATTATTTGTCCCAATATTGTATTCATCTCTAGACTGATAACAGATAGCCCCTCAACTTTTTTTAATGCAAATCATCACACAGAGCTACGTTTTTAAATAGTTATATATATATATTGTGTGTGTGTATTTAGGCAGCATATTTTCATTTAGGCAAACACTATTAAATAACACGGAGTGGTTTTGTTTGATGCGACTTTTTTTATTTTTTCAATTTTCCGAATTGTCCATCTAATGTTTGGGTCAAATTGATGTAAATATGATCCATGGGTTTCTTGTTCCATTCTTTTTTTCTTTTTTGCAAGTACTTTCGATTTGAATCGTCAAATCATTTTCAGGCGGTATTAGTTTTGAGTGTCTTTACAAATTATGACTTTACTGCTGTGCTCATTTTTTAATTATCACGGCAAGTAGTTTATAACTTGAAAAAGCGTCTGTAAAGTTGAAATGTACATGAGAGCGTGATGGCGTTCTACACATATGAGAGATTTAAAAGTTTGACTGTTTAAACCGTTAAGAAATTGATGACGTTAAAGAAAGTGCATACAACTCAAACGCATAACTACCTAATGGCTAAGAATTTGGTAATGTTAATTATTATGCTAGACACTTTAAAATGTTGCGACTAGTTTCATAATTGACATTATTAATTGTGGGATGTTTAGTTTTTATGTAGAGGGCTTCGGGTATTAACACTAAAACTAATACCGCCTGAAGATGTGCGAGGAAAAATATATTAATTCTCGAATTCTCCCTTGTGGTGACAAAAACGAAAGAGAAAATGTCCATAAAAGAAAAAAAGTAAGAAGAACACATATAAAAAAAATAACAGAGAGAAAAAAGATGAATCACTGATTGTTCACGGTTCAACCAACAGTTGAGTTGACTTTCATCCTTTCGAACGTACTCAACGGTACGCAGTTTTTATCAACAATCTGTCAACTGAGAGTCGGGTTCAGATTCGATTGACGACACACTTGCCAATGGCTCCTGTAGCGACATTTTATTTATTTAAGTCAGGTACAAGGTTTTCAATTTGGGGAAATTCAGCTCCAACAAGAGTACAAAATCTCTTCTGTGTTTTACCTCCCTATATTATAGAAGAAACGTTGCTAGTGTGTCTCTCTCCCCTCACTCTATTCTATCGTTATGTCTATGTTATGTACATGCTAATTACAATATAGTTGTCTAATGTCAACAAATTTTTGTCGTAAACTTTCTCCACAAGTATTTTAAGTTAGTCCATTCCAACAATTATTCGCTAAACTCTAAACTGACAACCATGCCATCTCATTAACCCTTATCTTCGAGTAGCTTTTTACCTTGATGTTAAATAATAAAAGCCCTCGTTCGAATAGACGGAATAAGCGATAGAGCTGGCGGAATGATTGACTGATCCGGAATTAAAATCTGACCCCAGCGAATAAGCGGAAGTTTAGAATGTGACGTAATTTCCGGGAAATGGTATTGTGGCCAGCTTTTCAAGTGAATGGTCGCAAAAAACAATCACTCGTCCCAGTGTAAGAGAATGTAAGGAACAAGTAAGAAATTGAATCCCGTACATTGGACTATCTTTCTTCCCCCTCTTCCCCACGTCTCTCTCTCTCTCTCTCTCTCTCTCTCTCTCTCTCTCTCTCAACCTAATGAATACCTTTATATATGTCTCTATCTCTCTCGGAAAAAAGTCTTGCGTGTCCTATGAATTAATCGATGGAGACTAGACGACCCGTTATTCATGGCTACAAGGTGTATAAAGGTTATATGCGCAGCCAGAGACGAGCCAGTTTATAACGGAATAAGTGATAGAATTGGCTTAATGATTGATGGATCCAGAGTTAATAATAATAATAATAATAATAATAATAATAATAATAATAATAATAATAATAATAATAATAATAATAATAATAATAATAATAATAACGTTAGTAAAGCGGAAGTTAAAAATCTGAGGTCATTTCCGGAGAAAAGTATTGTGATAACTGTTCTTGCCAGTTTTTAAAGTGAGCGGTCACATAAAAACAATCACTCCTCCTAGCTCCAATACAGATGGGGGAGGGTTGAAGAGTCATCAATTGAATCCCGTATCTTAGCTACTCTTACTCTCTCTCTCTCTCTCACTCTCTTATCCCTCTCTTTCTCTCTCTCTCTTTATCTCCTCTCTCTCTCTCTCTCTCGCTTGACACAATGAACACCTTTGTATATGTCTCTCTTTGTTTTCCTCAATCGTAATTAGAAAGAAATGAACTAAGAAAATAGCTACATTTAGCCCAGTAGTAGTAGTAGTAGTAGCAGAAGAGAATCTTTGAAAGTGACATACAATGAGTATTATATCATTACTAGCGGGACCAGTAGAAATTCCACAGTTGTGCATTTCTGTATGTAATTTCAGAATATATCTGCTTATGGCACAACGAGAGATCACCGTATGAGGGGGAAACTACAATTCCTCCCAAACATGATTGCCGTTTTTTACCAAACATGGATTGTCCTCGCGGGGAGACGCGCAATGCCGATATTATTGCTCTTCAAAAATCAAAGGCGTCAGAGAGACGGCGATGTCAGGTTTACGGCTCTCAGGTTAAAGATTAAATCAATGTTAGCTGATATTGCCACGAAAATGTTAAAAATCATAACAGTTTGTTAAATCATAACAACACACTTGTGAACTGAACATATCTTGACTCTCTGTCTTTCTTTTTGTGATGTATATTTTGCATCTTTTCTCTCTCCTCTCTCACCTTATGATAGCGGGGAAGTATTTCAGCATGCGATATACGCGCTTGTCGCATGCTGAGCTTTTCAAGTTTATAATTATGTTTCTTTTTGAAATGTAATAAATTTATATTTTTATATATAAAGTAAAATACCTTGTTCCACCACTGCAATGCCTTCATTTCCAGAAGCCGACGGTCCCAGCAGACGATTTATTCTAAGGAGAAAATTAATGAACCAAGCCCAATGACGCCGCCCTGCAAGCAGACCCATCCGAGTATAATTAACCCTTTAATTAAAGGGATGTGCCTATCGTTACTCCGTGAGCTAGTGTGGCACCGTACCAGGACTATAAGAGCCCTTGTACAGACGTATCCACGGTGTGGACACGCTTAGATACTCTCCCCGGCAAACGATAGTATTACATTGGATGTCGTTCCCAGGACAGACCAATCGATAGTACTATATTTAATGTGTTTCCAAGACAGACAAAACAGTAGTCATACATGCTTATGGTGGTCTATCTACAAAACCCTTGTAGGGGTTGTGACATATTTCAATTCTATGGACGCCCGATGTGAACGCAGATCCCGTTATATTGCTATACCACCTTTGTTCAAATTAAGGCGTACTTATTTAAGTACTCGGGTTAATGTAGTTTCAGAATATATCTTATTATCTTATTATCTTATTATCTCCAAAACACTTGAAGAAGTTTGTGACATTTCTTCATTCTATGGACGCCCGGCGCGAACGCAGACTCTATTATATTATAGTGATATCTTTGAACAAGACAGATACTACACATTTATCCTAGTCCGAAGGCCAAGTAAGTGTATTTTAGTTCGAGTTTCACGTTCGACACAACAGCAATAGCAGAAGATTTTTTCTTAATTACAATGTTTGCATTGCATCTTCGGTGATGAGGCGACCCGATCGTTAAAACAGGTGTAGAAGGTGATAATGTACGTACGAACATGAAATTGCTTTAGTGTATTATTATATACATTATGTTCTTTCTTTTCAGGATTTATCATCGATTTTCCGAAAGGAGACGCGCACTACGGGGATGGTGCCAAAATGGACAGCGGGAAATTAAATGTTAACATTTTGTACAAGTTGTCACCCTTTGACAGCAAAGGGCGTGACCGCGTCCAAGAAGCAGCCAGACTTCTACTGCTTAACACCCTCAAGATGGAACCTAACGTGCATGAAACATTCTTCCAAGACACGAAGGCCAATCCGTTCCTCAAAGACGTTAACAAAAGTCTTTTCCCATTGGGCGGATTGGCCACTGCGTTGGTGGCCGAAGTTTTGTGCAAGTCCAAAGATGAATTTCATTTCTGTTCAACCATTAAGAAAAACGAACTCTACAAGTATTTGGCGGAATCCTACTCCGGGGTCGGTTGGAAGAAAATTGGTTAGTTATAAAACGACGATCAGCTGAAATTTCTTGAAAGGGGGGTGCAATAAATGCATATATATATATATATATATAGAGAGAGAGAGAGAGAGAGAGAGAGAGGGGGGGGGGTATTTATGCAGAAAACCGAAATTGCTATCTGCCTTCACCCACATACTTATTTATCAGCAATACTTCAGGCAAACTACCATATATATATATATATATATATATATATATATATATATATATATATATATATATATATATATATATAAGGAAAGCTTGTTAATGTTAATAGAATTCTCTGCTTAATTATACCTTTTTTTATCTTTTAAACTTTTCTAATTATTTTTTGTGTTAACATCAAAGAAATTAATGTATCACGAACGTTTTCGATTCTTCGTCGAATCATCTTTAAGTGACAAAAACGAATGAACAAAAAATCTGGAAAAAAGAAAAGGCAACCGAGAACGCGAACGCGAAGTCAGTCAGACGCCAAAAGAACGGACTCACGCAGTTCCAGGAAAGACGTTAGCAATTTAAATTCAGCGACGCGTAGAATTAGTCTCACAGAATAGAATTGTATTACGTTAAGCTTTTTTAAAATGTTATTATTGGTTTCATTCGTCATATTATTAATTGTATGTACATGGAACATACATTATTTTTATTTATTTTAACCTTAAAAATTGAAAAAATAAAAAAGTATAATTAAGCAGATATTCTGTTATTTTTACAATGTTTGCTTAAATGAAAGTATGCTGCCTAAATACACAATTTATATATATATATATATATATATATATATATATATATATATATATATATATATATATATATATATATGAAGCAATCCAACAAAAGATATAAGCGTCAACTAATATCTTATAATTAGTGAAACATCCGGATAAAAAACTGAAGCTCAATATACTTCCTGATTATGCTTCTCAACTTGTATGACCTGGATGGACTGTATGGATTCAACAAAAGTATGTTTTTGGATTGATATGTTATGTATTTTTATATAGTTATGTATTTTTATATATTTGTGTATATAATTTTATATATTTTCAAAGCGTAATTTTATTGCCTGTAGTAGTATAACTGCGGTAATGGTCCTCTGAAGAGAAGAATTATCTTTGAAAACTCATGAGCTAAGGATTTAAGGATGCTTTGCATGAACTTTGAATTCTAATAAAATTTGATTGACACCTTATTTTATTACTTCATTTTATATTATAATATTATATATATATATATATATATATATATATATATATATATATATATATATCACTAGATAGAGTGAAAGAATAAAGGTGCGAATCAAATTTTATTACAATTCAATGTTCAGGCAAAGTTCTTTAAAGTCCTTAACTCATGAGTTTTCAAAGAAAATCTTCTCCTCAGAGGACCATTACCGCAATGACATTACTGCAGGTAATGAAATTAAACTTTGAAGATATATAAAAAATATATAAAATACATAAAAGTATATAAAACATCAAATATATCGGCCCAAAACACACTTTTTTGTTAAACTTATACAGTTCATCCAAGTCATAAAGTTTAAAACATCTTCAAGCAAGATGTCAAAGAGGTTGATTTAAAAAGTTATGGTTTGCACAGCTCCTATCAGCTCATAAGAATCCTTAATTGGACATTATAATATTCAAAACCAAGTGAGTTTTCTGAACTTTTGATATGGTTTTTTCTATCGTTTTATAACTTTGCATACACCTTGAATACACTTTTCACTGTCATCTACTGCATGGATAACTTTTTCGTTTTTCGACTACCATTCACCACCTAGATTGTTTTTTAATCAACCTCTTTGACATCTTTCTTGAAAATGTTTTAAACTTTATGAAGATTTTGTTTGAAAACTCATGAGTTAAGGATTTTAAAGTACTTTGCTAGAACATTGAATTCTAATAAAATTTCATTCGCACCTTATTTTATTCTTTCACTTTTGCTATTAATGCTCTATCCAGTATATTGAGCTTCATTTTTATCCGGATGTTCACTAATTGAAGATATTAGTTGCCTCTTATATCTTTTGGTGTATTAACCTTATATATATATATATATATATATATATATATATATATATATATATATATATATATATATATATATATATATATATATATATATATATCATTGAATTCCATTTACCACAGGAAGAATCAATTAAAAATCACAATTTTCTTATTCACATTAATTTCGTTTATTTTCCTATTTCGGCGAATACCTGTATTTCTTCTTTATTCTTCCGTCAAACAAAACCCTTCTTTTCATTTTTTCATTCATTTTTCTTCGAAACTAAATCATTTTCTTGCACGTGTTTCACAACAAGGTGAAAGGAAAATATATAGACTTCATTTACAAGCAATAGGAAAATACATTATTCCAAAAACAGGGGAACGGAAAATGGGTAAAATCCAAGAAGACCTGACCAAAAAATGTTGCAAGCCGAAATACATGAGAAAAACTAACAGGAAGAATGGTAACAAAATCTGAGGAACACCCCACCTAAAAAAAAATAAAAGAAAGTTTTTCTAATGCATTTCATCAACTGTAAGACAATTTTTAGTAATTTGTATTTAATACAAGCGATTAGTTACGGGACAATTTTCATTGATAAGATTCAGGAATTGTATACCTTGTTTAGTTTTTAGCATCTGGCTATATGGTGGTGTGAACCAAATGATATTTTATTTTATTTTATTTTTACTATTATTTTTGGTATCGTGTTTCTTATCTATTATTACAAATATATCAACTATTTTTAGATCTATGTTAGTGACGTTACTTACATTCTTAAATACCTTTTTGTCAGTAGAGTTATTACTAAACATACATTCAATAGAATTAAGAAAATCTTTTATAAGTGCTAGTAGGCATTTTGACTTTGAGTTCACGTGCATTGGGTTTATATTATCTTTTAAATACGACTCATATGTATTTTTATCTAAGTTGAAATTGATATCTAAAAAGTTTGTTATTTTAATGTTTGTTCAGCTGGATTTTCCCCACATTAAAAATTGTCTTTGTTTCTAACTCTGCCATCGTGGAGAGGAAATTAAATAGGGAGTCTAAATCCGAATCTTTTCATCTCTGTCTGTCTGTCTGTCTGTCTGTCTGTCTGTCTGTCTGTATCCGTAACAATCAAAGTGTGATTCTCATGAATAAATACGTATAGATATTTCGTATATAGAATTGTCGTCTTCTTTGTGGATAACCTTCCATATTTGATGATAGACTTGTTAAACCGATTGATCTCTATATTTGTCCACGCTGCCAAACAGAACCGCCCCACACCATTTCGAATCTGATCAATATTTGTACTTGACTATGTTTGCGTGTTCACAAATCGTAATGAACTTTATCGATTTTGAACAAAACCCACACTAGTTTATGTCGCACATAAATGAAGTAACAAAAGGATGACGTCATCCATTAGAGCAGAGAATATCTATATAGACAGTGACAATATATATATATATATATATATATATATATATATATATATATATATATATATATATATATATATATATATATATATATCTTGCCTGTGGCGTCACTTCCACACAACACTTCGTCTCCCCATTTCAGGGGGGCATAACTTTCGAGGTATGTTCGTAGAACAAGGTTAATAATGCTATTTAACCCGTTATCAGAAAAAAATAAGGGATTTACAATTTTCATACAGATTTTAGCTCGAAAGTTAACATAATATTTCACGTCCGATATTGTTATATCATTATTCGTAGTCGAAAGTAGAACGATTACAATATACGCTGAAGACAATATTATCAATCAACTATATCTTTAATTCTCTACATTGAAGGTAGTTACCCCCACCACCACTACCGCGGGAAGATATGACACAAGGCTGGATGGTATGCCAACACACAAGAGGTAGTGCACTCTGGCCCCGCAAAACATGCCTGGGCAGCCCCGTCGGCATTCCCCGGTAGGGGTGCCTCAGATGATTTGCCATGAACCAACCCCTTCTCAAAGAGAGAAGGTGAAGCCTTGGTGGCTGGACCTCCTAGGACTACACAGAACAGGTACCTCAGCTCAGCAGAGCAGAGCCAGGAGAAACCACAACGACCAACCCTCTGTCGGACTGATCGTCAAGGACGTATCCTCGACTGGTAGCTCTATGTAGAGATACTCTATAATAAAATTTGTATATTTTGGCAGCATTTTTTTCTTTGATACATATTTGATTAGCAGAACTGAAAGTTTTTATTTATTCCTTTTTTGATCCAATTATTCCAGTTGGCAACCCAACGATCTAATGTTGCGCTCCGATGTGAATAAGAAACCGCTATATTTGCAAACGTTTTTTTTAATGGAAATCGCTCCAGACAAGGCATGAAGCCACTTGATGTAAGGAGCTACAAAAATCCTACTTCAATGTTAAAAACTTGCCAACGATAAGTATTAGATGGATAGATTCCGACCCAGAAAGCAGCAATTCTACCCCCTCTGTCAGAAACATTACTCATGGAATGTGGGAACTAAAGGTCAAAATAAGAGAAACGAGAGTTACGAGGCTGCCGTAAGTAAATCTAAAGTTCACTTTCTACTCTTCATGAGTCGTCGTGAGGCACGCGACGAGGTTACAAAATTAAGACTGGTGAATTTTTTACGAAAGTCGATTAGGAACGTTTTAAATATATTTCAATATACCCTCTCGTATCGAGCTTGGTCGATGGTAGGTTTACGTGCTCGTATGAGTAAGGCTTCGATGAGGGGGAGGCGAAGGTTACAAATTGAAACAGCGAGGATAGCAGTGTTTTTGTTAATATACTTTGGAAGTCTTTTTTGGAAATGTCGTGTACAATTAGATGTTGGTAGATGAAACTGTGAGGGGAGGTGAGGTGACATGTTAGGCGGCGAGACATACTTGTCCTCGTCATGCCAATATTTGTAGAGACACATTCTCCCATTGGACATTTGAACACATATTCGGCATTACTAGTTTTTAGTAAACTATTATTATACGCCGGGTTATAACTGTTTTAATTTTTTTTATAATATATGGTAAATCAGAGTTTAGAGTTTTCGCCAATACGGGAAATATGATTATATAGTATTTTTTTAATTATTTTTGTATACTTTATAATTATAGTGCATCTGGTTATAATAAAATAAATTGATATGTTTAATATTATTATTATTATTGTTATTGCTCTTGTTGTTATTGTTTTTAGTTATGTCGACTATAGAGTGTTTAATCTGCTGATCGACGATGTAGTTTGAGAAGTTATCATTAATTAGAGATGGTAAAGCCTTGAAGGGTGGACCCTCTAGGACTGAACAGGGTCATACCTCATTCCGACAAAATAATGTCTGCTCACCGTCGAGACAGTCAGAATGATGTGAAGGGATCACGTGATCCATTAAAAGAGAAGTAGAAGACATCGGGAAGATCCTTTAGGATGTCATCGTTTTGTGATATCAACACTAAAAAACATGGATCGAATACACCGGGAAGATTCGTTATGATGTCAGAAATGGGTGTAATTATCGTTTTGTAATGGCATCCCTGGTCAACTGCACATGTGTGTATGTGTCTGAGTCGTGAACATTAATTGTGGCCCTTGAAAGAATAATGTAGGCCACAGAGATGAGATGCTTTCGAAAGATCCTCATCATCTCATACAGGGACCACATTACAAATAAGGAAGTGGAGCACCGACTAATTCAAGCAGTCGGGCCATATGAGGATATACTAACCACCGTAAAAAGAGGAAAATGAAGTGGTACGGCCATGTCACACGATCATCAGATATCTCAAAGACAATCCCGCAAGGAACTGTACAAAGTGAAAGGAGGGGCAGACCAAGAAAAGGGTAGGACAGGACTGGAACTGAGTAGCACGCTTAGGAAGGCGGAGAATTGGGTGGGCTGGAGAAAGCTGGTAGCCAGGTCATCTGTGGCGCCCCAACGGTCATTTAGACCACGGGACAGATGATGATGATGATGATGATGATGATGATGATGATGATGATGATGATGATGATCATCATCATCATCATCATCATCATCATCATCATCATCATCATCATCATCATCATCATCATCAACAACAACAACAACAACAACAACAACAACGTCATCCAGTAAAACCAAAGGGTACTAACACAGCCAGTTAACTAGTTATTCTGAATGAGTTGTGATGACTGTGGGTCGGTAATTACATTATCCAATCTTAGAGCCATTACGCCAAGCAACCATCTCCGTTTGATCTTCAATGGAGTCACTTAGTGTTGAGGCAACAAAAAGCTACTTTTTTCTTTCTACCAAGTTAAATCTTTTTTTTATTCTGACAATCGATTTCAGTTTGCAATAAAATGGTCACACATGTTCCTCTGATATTTTTTAAAAGAATGGAAAATTTTAAAATCCATATTTTATAAAAACTGATTAAAGAAACTGTCGAATCGATTATCACAATCCAATTAAGTGTAATTATTATAATCAAATCTGCCGATGATTTTAAAATGCTGGAACGTAATTGTGACTTCAAGATAAGAAAGGTTCGTTAATTTGGCGTCAGGATTCTTCGCCTGTTAGGGCTAACATTTCTCCTTTTCTTTCTTGCTTGATAAAAATACGCATAATAATCGCTGTGTTCTTTCATTGGCAGAAAAATGCTCGGTGATTTTTTGAAGCGTTTCAAATCCAGTCGATTCTGGCTCTATAAGTTCTGCAATCGGCCATTTAGTTACCGTACAGAGAACAAATCGACTTCAACATCTAGTGGGGGGATCTTTTCTATTCCCTACAACTGTTACGCTTCAACCTTTTGCCAGACATGGAAGCTCATAATCGTACCTTGTGTTACTTGCTGCTGTACATACTTTTCTATGATCTTGCCAGACTGAGGAAACGCGACCTGCAATCAAGTTCTTTCATACCTCGAAAAAAGGACAAGTAAAAACAGAACCTTTGTAGACATAGAAGGTTTATTCTTGATATTTGGTTACAAATCACTGACCAGTGGGGGGGAGCACACAGAGAGATCGATAGTTACTGTTTATTTCATATTTGATCAGGACATTTTTCCGACAACATGTTCACACTTCTCAGGCTTCCAAGGAATTGACGACTTCGCCCACTCACTCTCTCTCTTTGTCCATGAGACGTCACATCCGTTTCTATCAATTCCCACAGTCAAGTCGATCTAACCTCGAATTCAGCAAGTTGACCCTGACTGAACTTTTATTCCCTGTTATTTTCAACTTACTAATTTATATACTAGCCCAATATTAAACCTTTTTCTCACAGAAGAGGCGTTGCTAGTCTATCTCTTTGCTCTATCATAATTTCCATAGAAGGTGCTCGACTGAGCTCCAATCTCTGGTTCCTCCTTATAAACCATTCACAACAAGAACCCGCCTTCTATCCCAACATACAAAACTTTCCTTTCTTCCTCCATGTGCCTACCGTCAAGCAGAATTTCCATCGACGGAGCTTATTTGCTTCCCTGCTCATTACAACTTGGTCCTCTTCAAATCCAATGGCAACATTTATTGTCATAAACCCTAACCCTATAAGTAATCAAACGCAGTGCATTCCATGTAGCAATGTTAGTACTCCCATAGGGTTCCTCATCTTTCGGCTGACAATTCTGTCTCATTAACTATTATCCTCGAGCGGTTCTTGGCCTTCATACGTTGTGAATCAATAGTAAAAAAAATAGTACTCCGTTTTTATACGAAATTTACTAATCTATATTATGATGTAGCATTTGTATGTTCATTTGTTTGTCACTTATAGGATCCAAAACTACTCTACAGAATTGCACCATAATACTAAAAACGACAAACATGTATAGACTTCGAAATTATTGAACAGAATAGCGCGAAAGTGGCATGAAGCATCCTTGGTACACCGGATGTAGAGTCTGTCCAAGATTATACTACTACTGTTATTGATGATGATGACAATAATTATAAACACTTAAAGAGTAAAATCTATTGATAAACATTCAACCGACATTTGCATTAAGCACCTTTGTCATCTAATTCGTTATATGACGGTCTCGACTTTAATAATGATAATACTGTCCGTATAATTATTATTATTTTTATTATTATTATTATTATTATTATTATTATTATTATTATTATTATTATTATTATTATTATTATTATTATTATTATTATTATTATTATTATTATTATTATTATCATTATTATTATTATTATTATTATTATTACAAGCAAAAATACCCGCCATCCGGCCGGTATTAATCTAGCTCAAAGTTTTGTTTTAAAATATATAACTTATGTTACATGTCCTTGATATAAATCTATTGTATTTTTAAAAAAAAATTAATACTTTTCATTTAAATTACCTCCTGTTGAAAATTAATGAACATAAGATTTTTAAAAATGTGTTGGTAATTTATCCTTTTTTTATTAAATCACTTTAATTAATTACTGTTAATATGGCAAAACTATTGCATGTACATATAAGAAAATAAGACAATAAAATTACAAATGAATAACACAAAATATCAATTTATCATAATCTGTTAAAAATAGTTATGTAAATTAGGCATACAAATAGCCGTGCTTGGATCTTTGATTTTTACTATATATTTATAGTATTTCAAAAGACTGTGTTATGTTATTGATTTGAATATCAGTGAGCCGCCTGTATGGAAATATAGATGTGATAAATGAAAAAAATATTTCGTATTTATTCATTTAGATGATTACCATTTTTACTACTAATAATAATAACAATAACACCGTGTAAACACAACTAGAAAAACAGAAGGAACATAACACGAAACCAAGAAAACTGAAACTACGAGTTTGAATAAGAAAAATCACATAATCACCCCCCCCCCCTCTAACGAAAAATACAACACACACATGTGGTGACACCGGCATCTGTGAAAATGGTCGTATATGGTTAAGGAGGATAAACAGACCAAAGAGATAGAGCACCATGCAGACCCCCAATTGGAAGACACGCATGGTATTATTGCCAACAGACTCCAGAAAAAACCAACGGCCGTTATTGCGAGAACTGAAAGTGATTTTTAACGGTTATCAAAAAAGCGAAGAGTATTGGAAATGTAGGGAGACTTGTTGTCACTCAGATTGCAGATAACATCACCTGTTGTTGCCACTAGCCGATCACTGATAATGACTCGTGTTAGAATTCTTAGTGAGTAAATAATAATAATAATAATAATAATAATAATAATAATAACCCAAAAGACGATACGGACAGACTCTACATGAAAAGAAATGAAGGAGGCAGAGGACTGGTAAGTATAGAAGACTGTGTGGAAGACACCAAAAAAGAGCTGGAGAAATATGTAACCCAGAACACGGAAAGACTGATCACCACAGCAAGAGACACCGGCCCAACAAACAACTCCGGAAGCACTGAACCCAGAAACAAAAAGACAAGAAAGGAAAAGTGGGAAGAAAAACAACTACATGGACGCTTTATAAGACTCACAAGCGATGAAGCCAATGAAAACAGCTGGGCATGGCTAAGAAAAGGACACTTGAACAGAGAAACGGAATCTCTGCTGATGGCCGCACAGAACAATGCAATTAGGACAAACTTTATTAAAGCAAAGATAGATAAAACCCAGGAAAACAGCAAATGCCGATTGTGTGGACAAAGAGACGAAACGATAAATCATATAATAAGTGAATGCAGCAAGCTAGCACAAAGGGAATACAAGAACAGACATGACAGCGTGGGGAAAGTAGTACACCGGGAAATGTGCAAACAACTGAATTTCGAATATGCAAGAAAACGGTACAAACACAAACCAGAAACTGTACTAGAAAACGAAAAACACAAAATCATATGGGATATGAATGTACAAACAGACAAACCCATAACAGCAAGGAGACCGGATATGATAATAATCAACAAGAAAGAAAAATCCTGCAAAATCGTAGACTTTGCCGTCCCAGCAGACAACAGAGTGAAGATCAAAGAGACGGAAAAAAGAAGCAAATATACTGAACTTGCCAGAGAATTGAAAGGAATATGGAACATGAAGAAAGTCAGTATAACACCAATAATCATAGGAGCACTAGGAACAGTCCCCAAAAACATGGAGAAAAGACTAGGAGAAATAGGAATCAAAGGGATAACTGAGACCATACAAAGGACAGTAATGATCAAAACAGCTACAATCCTGAGAAATGTCCTCGAATGCGGAAACCAACCCACATAAGCAACGAATGGGAACAAACACATGGAAGCACAAGACAACAGAACCGGGGAAAATACAACCGCACGAGAGAGGCACAAGCATAGGCTGACGCCACGAAAATTATGGACAGAGGGTCGAGGAGGGAAAGCGCAAACCAGACCTCCACTGGAAGAGCGCGGACAGCTCTGGGACCTTGGGGAGGCTAGTTGCCACTCGGGCCCCAGAGGGGACCAATGGCCCTTATCATCGGGAAATCGGTGGTAGGTGGCTGTTTCGATACCGCAAGGTCATCAGCGGTGATGAACGAAAAGAGGTGGAGCATACTGGAAGTCTGAGGAGACTTGTTGTCACTCAGACTCCAGGGAATACCACAGGTTGTTGGCAGTGGGCGATCACTGACGATGACCAGTGTGATAACTCCTAGTGAGTAAATAATAATAATAATAATCTATTACTAATAGAGATTTGGTGTCTGTCTGTCTGAAGCCGAAACTATACTATTACTTCTATTAATTTTACTATCTTTTAATGCTCAGTTCCGTCTAATACACTATTTCAGATTAATATATTATCTTTCAATGCTTAGTTCGGGAGGGGATAGTGGAGTTACCTCCTCATTGGGGGGGGGGGGCTAGTATAGTATATGTTCGTTCGTCATGATGCTATCCTTCGAAGCTAACAAAAATATGCCACCGCATGGAGGAAATACTTGCTGCTACTGATGATGATTATTATTGTCATGATACCATCCTCCTATGCATTATCTCCTTATTTGGGGTAGTGTAGTATATGTTCGTTCGTTTTCATACTATCCTCGACACTAACAAAAATATGCAACCGCATGGAGGAAATATTTGCTGCTGCTAATGATGATGATGATGATGATGATGATGATCATCATCATCATCATGATCATGAGGTGGCCTATGTTAGTAAGTTGATTTATGTTGGTTTGCAGGCAAATAAAAAGAATCAATATAATTGAATTAAAGTGATTCAAATAATCGAAACATTCGTATTGTTTGTACAATATTATCATCGGTTTATTGTCATCAAAAAACGAGAATCCCCACAGATTATTATAATAAGCGGCTTCCCACAGCATTTACACCAATCAGATTATTCGATAACAATTAAGATCGAATTGATCGATTGATGTTTGATGTCCATTCCTAAGTGGTTTGTTAAACCGGTCGATGATAATAAAATGATGCTCTGGGCCTGAACAAAACACAGACCAGACTCCCCTACCCCACTCGGGTGAACTTTTACTCTGACAATTATAGTACTGCATGAGATGTGAATACGGGGCCCTGAGTCGGGCATAATTATTCCACAATAGTTTTATTTGTTTGTGTTTTTCTCATGTGTATTACAAAATAAAATATTTGTTAGATAATCATTTTCGTGTCTTCGGAGCATGTGGTTATACGATTTGTCACACCCCTTTGCAATATCGATTGCTGGTTGGGTAGTAAATGACTGCATCGTATGGTCCTCTTCTCTACATCTGCTGACGGTTGGGTCGGTTTTGTAGCCCCATCTGACCAGCTTTTGATCGTCTTATTCCTATTCTCATGCGGTTGAGTGTCCTCCACTAGACCACGATGCTTCTGAGACAGGAAGTGGTGGGGGAGCTCCAGAAAGGGGAGCATTGCCACGGGAGGGAGTCATTCTCTAGCGTTTTGGTTCACCACCGTAGTTTGGTTTCTTTCTGATATGTTGTTAGGGGCTGCTAATGGATGAGAAAGTTTCTCCTTGGCTTCAGTCGCTGGGCCGCAGGTTCACGTCCATGAAGGAGATTGGGTTCATCACGGCCAGTAACTTTGAAACAGAACCGAAGAACAAGCGATGCCCAGAAGGTCAACGAATGCACATTATAAAAATTAAATGATAGAATTATACAGACAGGGTGCCCATAAAGTCCGTGTGCACTTTAAAACTTTTATAACTTTATTTGTATTTGCGATAGAAATAATTTGTAAAAAGGATTAGAAAGAACTAAATGTTTTAAGGTTTTATTGAAGTTTTATTTAAGTTTCCCCATGTCCTCCATCATTAGCAATCTAAAGGGTAATACGAAAACATTTGCCAACTGATTTGCAGTAATGCCTGAAATCACATTAGTTATTTTAGCTTTCAAATCTTCTAATGGACTACCTTTTCTTATGAAAAAAAATCTAATGGAGTCAACTATTCCTGATTTAGAAATATTTGTTTAACTTATCTAAAAATTATTCAATAACTATACTTAAAACTAGGTACATGAAACTTTATAACATTTTTTACAGATTATTTCTATCGCAAAAGTTATATTTTAAAAAAAGTGCACACGGACTTTATGGACATCCTGTAATTGTGTCTGGCAACCGATAATTTTAGATCCAGTTCACCGTTCGCATCATATATTCCGATTATAAAACGAAAAGTTCTAAAAATTATCTTTTGAATCTTTTACAACGTGGCTTCACTTCGTTCTGTAATTTATAGTAAATTTCAATTGATGTTAACATTTCGATATCCAACCGTTTTGTTGGAATGTTTATTTCAAATTCTAGTTGTGTGTGTGTAAGTAGAAATACAGACGTAATTCCTTTGGGGATTAGGGCTAGGGTTAAGATGATCTACCTTATTTGTAGTGGGGACTTCTTTAAAATTTTTGGACCATTCAGCGTTTTATTCAGTTACCAGATATATTTGAGCTCACCTTGTTTGTCCGTTAGTCAGTACACAGGGTCATTTTTTATGCCAATTAGACCGATTTAAAGGGTAAACGAGTTCACAAAGAGGGTAGTACTATTCCGAGTTGACTTCCAGGAGTGTCCTAAACTGATCTCCATGCCTCCCACTACTATGCGGCGCACAAAATACAGCCTCTCCATCGTGAATGAACATCCGTACGTGGTGAAGAGCCGCATATTTCTCTAGGCAAACTTGTCAGTATGCATGGGCATAGACAGAACATGCTAGATCTAGATGAGTTAACCTTGACCTAAAAGCTTTCTTCTCAACGGGAGGTAATAGTTCCACTTGCATGTATCAACAAACTCAGACCAGCATGGCTTCGCAGATGATCATACATACTTGACAATCGGAAAGCATAACTGCGCCAGTTAGTGTATTACGATGGACTATATGCAGGTTTGGCGTTGCGCATATACAATCAGACATTAGATAAAGCATTGTTTCACCATCAATTGACAGATGACTCAATGCAAGGCAAAGGGGGGGGGGCAAGACTTATTTGTCTAAGTTGGCCCAGCACATCAAGGGGTGCTACACACGCTTTCAAGTGGGAGTATGCTATGGTTGATTAATGAGTGACCCGTGTTATACAGTTTCTTGATACTATAAACGCGGTGAAACTTTTCAGAGCGTCGTTCTCGTATATATCTGTTTCAATGTTTTATTTGCTAGTCGTATATTTATTTGATTTTTTAATTTTTTTTTTATTTCAGTTCATCCTCATCGTTTAGTTTTTTAAGAATAAGACAATTGCCGAGACTGACTATTTTATTCCTATCTTTGGCACGATGATGGCTAATCAAAAACGGTAATAGGATATACCAACGACCGTGCCAGACTCTAATATAATAGACATGCCTTTGATTAAGCAGAGATATTTGATTAAACAAATGTATAACCAAGGGGATATTTCGTATAATAACACGTGGCAGGAGGTAGAGAGAAATGCCGCCGTTACAAAGACACGGGAGAAAACGAAGATTCACAGACATATTCACCGAATTTACCGAATTCACCGGAGTACCAATTCTAATTTTTTTAGACCGTTTATATTAGTACTTATCTCGACTTGTAATAGATCGTTAAAACTTTCATATGTCCTTTCAATAGTATATTATTGTGACTAATGTCGGAATCTCAAGCTCTTAGCGAACTTTTGGCTAGAACGTGCATATTACACGAGTCATGAAGCATCCATCTTTTATCGGGAAGAGGACCTCGCCAACAAGATTCTGATTAACCACGCACTTCTTAGAACCAGCCCTGCTTAAAAATAACTTCCAAATAGAATCACCGGTTAAAAACAGGGGATAGTTTTCCAATAAACTTTGCAGATTTACTTTTCCAAAAATTATTTGTACTTCACGTGATTGGCCGAATGCATATCGCCGTGGACTATGGAATCAGCTATTGCAAGTTCAAATCCTACTGGATCGTTTATTGTGTTTAATTATGTACGTGTACCATTGGGAAAGGTAATTATCCTGGAAATAGTAAACATAGCGGCTTGTGTTCAACGAATTGTATACAAGTAAACGTTTAGAATAACTATTGTATTTTGGCATTAAATAGTCACCAAAAGGGTGGATTTGCCTTACAAAAACAAACCAAAATAAAGATTTTCTGGTTTTTGTTTTATAATTATCTAAAAAGAAACGAACATTTCGGTGTTTTATCGAGATAAAACGGTCGACTGTAGTCAAGGATAACCTGTAGGCCCCCTTTTCATTAGCTATTACACCTGGATGTAGGGGAGGTCACTATTATTCCCCAGGATTACTTCACTTATCACCTTATGATGCTGGCATCAAATACCATTGTTTAAGTTTTGGTATAACTCGACCGAGAATTGAACCCTAGTCTTCCGACCCATTATGCCAAATGGGCCGGTTTAATTAGGCAAAAAGCAAATGACAAATCATTTGGGGGCCATTTTTTTACTTTAGAGTGGAAGGTAAGTCAGATAACTTATTTTTAGATTTTTTTTCAACAATGGAATTTGACAAAGATTTTCCGTATTTCTTCTACGTTTATTTTTTATCTGAACTTATTTTTAGATTTTAGTTTGTCAACAGTTTATTTTAACAAATATGTTTTCAATAATTTATTTTGATTCACAAAAACAACGAAGATTCTTTTTTATTTGTTTTGAAATAGATTTGAAAACATTTTTTTATTTGATTGTTAAAGGAAAAATATTTTCCATTGGAAAAATATTTAAAAAAACAACACAAAAATGCAATTTCATTACCTATTGGAATATGATATTTGTACAATTCATAAATAATTAAAAGAAAAAGGTCAGACTTCTTACGTCCTGGCACTACTAAGGAATATATTGTGTACAATATATTTACCCAAGTCGAAATTTAAGATTTCGACTGGACTTTTCCGCGAAATATCCAGGAATTTGACCAAAAGAACAAATAATATAGATGGATCTTGATGGGCATGCCGTAGGTGGAATTGTCGGTCAACAACAACAAAAATAATTTGAGAAAAGTTATATCCCTTACTTTTCCACCTTAAAGTAAAAAGGGCCTGCACATGTTCGCCAAATATTTTTTCTAGCGTATAGGATCTCGATATCTCTTATTTTTATTTTTTATTTTTTAATTAACCAATGATTATAAACTATTTTGGTCCGCAATCAGTGATGTAATTTTCCGGTCTTTGGGGATTTCGGCTCTTTGCGGCTAGGACATAGATCCCATTTATTCTAAAGCTCCGTGTTTGTCGTCTGTCGCTATTTGTTTTCTTTGTCAGATACGTAAATATCTCCACCCTGAGAATAGACAATTTTGGAGGGAGTATTCTATTCTTGATCTCATTTCAATGTCGATGTTGCAATAAACGCGTTTGGTCACTGACCATTCGTAACAAGAGTTAAAAATGCTTGCAAACCAATGTCCGATATATTAAAGAAGATGCAATAAAACGCGAAACGAAAACTTTCATTAGATATAAAATAGGAGAATTGAAAAATTTAAATAACCAAAAGCCAAGTTTGCTTTTATTAGTTATAAATGGTTACTGTCACTCGAAAGAGACATCAATCAAAATGATTTGGTGTCTACCAGACGCTAAAGCTGGGCTAGAAACGCATGTAAGAGTTTATTTCAGGGGTCGCAAACCACATCCGACACTCGAATTGTTTTCGTTCGGCCGTCAACTTAACAGGTGGACACTGACTATCCAATTAGTATCGAATGGAAAATCCACTAAAGGCGAGTGGCAAAGATCTTTGTTACTTTAGAACTGAACTAAAAACGAAACATGCCCAATACATGTTTTGAACAACTATGAGATCACTCCATTGTTTGTACGCCGTTCAATAAAGTAAAAACCCTTTTTACTTTATTTTAAAAATATAACTCCAAAATAAATAAATAAATAAATAAATAAATAAATAAATAAATAATAATAATAATAATAATAATAATAATAATAATAATAATAATAATAATAATAATAATAGTAGTAAAAAGTAAATAAAACAATAAAAGTATTTTAATATAATAAAACAAACAAATGAATGAAAAAAATAAAATTATATAAACAATAAAGAAATTCAAAGTGGGTCAACACATGATTTATTTAAACGTCTATTCCACAGCATGTGTCTATTGCGAACGCGACTCTCACTTGACAGCCGTCATTATTGTTGTACGACATAAAATTAGAATTAAACGGAATAATAACACCTGATGAGGGGATATTTCCCGAAATATTATGATATACAGGCTCTATTGAGCGAAGTGACAATGAAAGCAGATAATAGCAGCTTATATAAAAAATAATTAATTACAATTTATTTTAAAATAAATAAGTTTCTTTCTTTTGTTTAAACGTATTTGTTTAAACAAAAGAAAGAAGCTTATTTTCACTTTTACCGTCGTCTTGTTTTATTTTCTCCTTCTATCTACCTGGCATATTTTCTATAAATTGTCTATATAATATATTTTAGTTTGGATGGCTTTGCCATTTTATGTGATAATATATTTTCCTTTCTAAGAGTCTTCTCAATCCGCTTCGACTTGTTTTCATGTTTTGTTTTTGCTTACAGGTTTTGATCTCTATACTCTCGTCTATCCTCAAATCGTGAAACATGAATCGTTTGGCATTTGCTTCAAGGATTTCATCGACAATAACGGGTATGTTCATCCCTTCGATTATTCAATCAATTAGTTTTTTATGCCATAGTCAAGTTATGTGCTGTAACATAAATAGTAAACGTATCATCGCATACAAAATATTGCAATTATTATTATTAGGTCAACATAAAAAATCAGACTTTTATAGCCACGGATGGCTCAATATACTATAATTATCATCCTCTCTCCTGAACAATACCCCAGTCTAATAATACTAATTCAGCATTGGCAATAGGGTGTAGACGTTAAATATAAGTTATAGATGGAAACAAAAATTAAAATTGCTTCAGTCTAGAAGGATTTCTACTTCATTGATCAAGGACAGAAATGATAAAGTGTAGTATCAGAACAGATATTACATTTTGATCCTAGTCAAAAGGCCAAGAAAGGGCATATTGTAATGTCTGTGAAAAGAGGGCGATGTCCCTATTTAGTTGCCTCTCCACGAGAGCAGAGTTAGACAAAGATCGATTTTTAATGTGGGAGAAATCCAGCTCCCCCAAAAAGTCACTAGAATGGTACAAAAATAAAAATTGTATAAGTCTAGAAGGACTTCTCTTTAACTTCCCGAGGGCAAAAAAAACTAAGTGTAGTTTAGAACAGATACTACATTTTGTTCCTAGTCTAAAAGGATAAGGAGAGGCGTATTGTCAGGTCTGTGAAACGATAAAGATATCGATGAATGCTTTCGCCTCGAGTCTAACAGAAAGCTAGTCACATGACTGACGTCACTGTTCAGAGCTAGCGCGGGAAATTCGATCTTGGTGTTATTGTCCGCTACTTTTGATTTAATAAAGTAACGCGCTGTTCAGGGTTTATTATCAAAATAGTGCAATTTTCCCACTAAATATTGAAATAATCAGTGATTTATTTTGTTTACGTTTCCTCAAATGATAAGAAAATCTAAGAATCTAAAATTTCCAGTCAATTTTTATCTCACAACTATCTGGGCTTAGCCAACATTTATTTGAAAAAAAAAGATAATAAATCATCCGACCCTAATTTACATATGTATTATGTCAATAATATATCACAATAACCTCCCCTAGCTCCGAATTGTGCCTCTCCGAGAATAAGCAAACCTTATTTCTTAATTCATTTATGGTTGTGTTTTGTTTTTTTGGCATTTTCTGTTAAAGCGTTAATCTTTCTAACGCTAACGAAGCGCTGATGTATTCTGTTCGCTTGCCAGGAAGAAATGGGCATCTCGCCTGTGTGATCTTCTAACTGAACCCGAATGGACCCGTGCCATCATGAAACGCATAATTACCGGTAGATGTAGCGAAGAACAATACAATCAAGAAATGAACGACCTTTTCGTCAAATTGCACCTGCTCGATCCGCAGAAAGTTCTGCCCACTTATCATTATCTTCTGCAACAAAAAGGTAAGTATGTCTTCTCCTTATTTATATATATATATATATATATATATATATATATATATATATATATATATATATATATAACATTATAAGATGTATTGTGTATAGATTTTCAGTATTTACTTCAACAGTGCTCAATACGTGAGTAAAGCTTAGTAGTAAAATATATTTATGGCAATTAAGCTACATAGAAAGGTCCGCTTTCATCCTTGCAGGGAATCGTCAGTCTAAGTGCCACTTATCCTGACGATTCATAAATAAATATTAAATTATATTTTACCTACAGACGACGTCGTTTCGAGCTTTGGCTCTCATCAGTGCAGGGAAGTGATAATTTCAGACGGTCACAAGGCACGAACCCGGTTCACAGAGTCACCTAACGATATTCACTCGACATTGCCCCGTGTATAAATATATTGCTGGTCGGAAGATTTTTTAGCAATAAATAATTTCAAATAAAGTCATGTTTACAATTTTTGCATTGAAAGAAAAGTTAAAAATGACATTTGTAATATGAGTTCAAGTAATAAAAAAAACTGTTTGCACGGTGTTGTTGCTATCAAAACTACGTTGTTTACAGACAACTGTAAAACGGCAAATGGATTTAACGAATTGAAACGAATTATTTAAACAAATTAAAATACCAATAAAAATAATCACTTAAATGTCATACCCTTTTTAAAATACGTTCTTCACATATATTTTTTGTTTGATTTAATTTTGGTTTTTTCGAACGAAGAAAATCTATTTAAATAAATTAATTTCGTTTCTTTACGTTCTAATCACGAAGATACTTATACTTGACCCGGCAAACATGCAACTGGGGCCCACGACTGTGGGCGGGCACGCATTTCCCTTTACTGTCCAGATTTGATCTTCCTTTGCGCTCATCAGATCTGAGTCTCTCTTTAAGACTCCGGTTACACACCCATCGTATCATTCTCATCTTATTTCTCTCCATGCAACGCATGTCCTCAACTCTCAATGGCCAGGTTTCACTTCCATGCATAATCACACTGCGTACATATGCCTAATAGACTCTTCACTTGAAAAAAAAACTATAAAATAACTAAAATTTTAAAAAAACATCATTTAATTCACCATGAATTAGGAACATTTCAGATATTTCAAAATTCATGAGTCAATCTGTTTATGTTGAATAATTGATTATAGAAAATATAATGACAACTAGAAAGCAATCAGAAAGTAAGTTCAACATTTAAAACAATCAAATACTTTATGGACAAAGTAGAAACAATTTTGTTCATTTTTACAAAATTTCTGATGTTTGTTGTATAAAATTTGTTTTATAGAAGATTAAGAAAATATTTCTTTCTTTCACGATACAATAATATATATTGTTTTAATTTTCCAAATTCATTTTCTAAATGATCTATGATAAATTCACCAAACGTAACGCTTAAACCCACCGCTTAGCAAATATCTACAAATATCAGTTAAACCATTGCCTGTATATTTAATGGCTAAACTAGTAACCCTTGTTAATGATTTAATTCTTTGTCCTTGCCTGCTTCCCATTTTTGTGTCACTTTTACAAAATTAGAAAGAAATATAGTTTCATCATTTAAATCTGATATCTTTTTCAGTAGAGAATTTTTTTTAATGTTGCCATAAATTTCTTTGACACGGACAATTTTCCTAACATCAAAATCTTTTCAAGAAAATGAACTGCTTCTGCAATATTCTCTTCATTTTATAATGGATGCAATTCAATTTCTGCTACAGTTTGATCACAAAAAGATTTCAACAATGAGGAACCTTTTGTTGATCAACAGGTTTTGAGTAAACTGCCACATCAGTTAGTTTTGATAATTTAACAAATTTAGTTTTTACATGTTCCTAAAGACTATTTACAACTTTCCATTTTGCTAACATCAGGGTATTTACACGTAATCGCTTAAAAAAGTAGGTTCTCATTTTTTTATTTAACGGAATGTATTAATCTACAATAATACCGAAAATTTCACGGTTTATTTATTGAACAAATAAAATAATAATAATAACAATAATGATAATAATAATAATAATAATAATAATAATAATAATAATAATAATAATAATAATAATAATAATAATAATACTAATAATAATAATAATAATAAAGCTTATTTCATCAGTAATAATTTAAATTTATATTAAGTCAGCGAGTATTAAGTATACTTTTTTTAACCGGCAATTTCACCAAATAAATGTATTTTCATATCATTCGCACACTGTAATAAGAAATAGTTTACGACAAAAAACATGTTTGAATATTTCTAACTTCACTTATAAGAAACCCTGAAACTATTATATCATGATGTACCCACTTTCTCTTCCCCCTCTCTCTCTCTCTCTTTTTCTCCTCTGTCTTCTATTTCCTCTCTCCCTCTTCTCTCTCTTACTCTCTATTTTAATTATTTACATAGTTCCATTCCTCTCACAAATTCTTTTATCATTTGCCCTTTATTTACGTTATCCGCCTTCCCCATCACCATCTAAAACATGCATATATAGATGAAGTGTGCACGGTGATTTTGAGAAAGAGGTATACCCCTAAAATATTAAATATTGGACGCCGTATTATTATTGATTGAAAAGTATGTACGTTGACAAGCAATCAAGCAAGATAACAACATCACCAGAGTTTTGTATATATGTATATATATATGTATATATATGTATATATATATATATATATGTATATATATATATATGTATATATATACATATGTATATATATACATGTATATATATATATGTATATATATATGTATATGTATATATATATATGTATATATATGTATATGTATATATATACATGTATATATATATATATGTATATGTATATATATATATGTATATATATATGTATATATATATGTATATATATGTATATGTATATATATATATGTATATATATATATATGTATATATATATATGTATATATATATGTATGTGTATATATGTATATATATGTATATAGATTACTCGGTCTTATGAATTCCTAATTTCAGCTTTGTGTATGCATTTTATGAAAAAAGCATAACTATGAAAAAAACCCTAATCTTCTTATAGAATTTTTAAATAATGAGTCACCACTTGAAGATAAAGATTGATGAGATGGATAGATTGTCAGTTGAATGATGAAAAATATTATAAGAAGATTTAAAATGATCAATGCAAATTCGATTACTTATGAGTACGATTATGACAACTATTTGCTTACATTGGATTTAAAGACAAAAATGTTGTAGTCTGCAGGGAAGCACTTCCGAGGTAATGTGTTTAACAGATGGGAATTTTGGGGAAATAAACTCTGTTCGTTGAAATTCCGTTTGATATTTGGGACACAGAGGAAAAAAGGAAAATTCTTTGCAGTTGTGCTAACAAGATGAGTTCTTGCTATGAATATCTGACAAGAGAGACCGACAGATTGAAGGTCAGTCTCGCGCGTGTTATTGAAATATTGATAGAATGGAGAAAGAGTAGCAACCTCTCATCTGTGAGAAAGGGGCTATAGGAGAGTATAGAAATCATCACTAGATTGCGAAGTCAATTTTGTACTTTGCCAATGCAAGAAAGGGTGATCTAAACAGAATCTCCCCAGGTGTGGCAGCAGTACTCCATCTTAGGACGTGTCTGACTCTTTTATATAAGTAGAGAATTGCATCAAAAGTCAGTTTCTTTCTAGAACGGTGGAATGATCCAATACTTTCTTAACATTCTCCACTTAATAATAAAGATAAATGAGTATTTATTTGTATATAAATAAATATAACTCCGTCCCGTCACACAAAGGTTAGAGAATAAAAAACGTTCCTTCTCGAGCCGCACGAAGCCATTTGAAGTGGAGAAGGGAAGCGGGAAAGCAAATAGCAATTGAAACAACCATCGCCGCCTGAAATGAATTCGGAAAGAAATCCTCCATTATAAATAAAAAGTAAAGAATAGGTGTTTTTTTTTCTTTAGGTAATCAAATTGATAATAATAATTTATGTATCAAAACTTAAATTACTGACGTAATGCTATGATTTTATATGAATATCAGGCGAACACTAGCGAAGCATAATTTTTTCCGATATACACTAGTAGTAAATAATTCTTATAATAAGTAATTCACAAAATTTGTGTCTTATAGACGCGCGTGTTTGTTACTATATATATACTCTGTATAAATTCTTCAAAGAGTTGACATTGTTGTAGTCTGCGGGAATGTAATTCCGAGGTAAGTGTTCAATAGATGGGAAGATTTTGGAAAAAAACTCTGTTCGTGGAAATTCAAGGTATAAATAAACATTTTAAATATTTTTTAATTATTTTATGTTATCGTAAAGTAGAGTGACATAATTTTATTTGCGAAGAGGAGGCTATTTGTTCAAATTAGTTGTTATAACTATTCGTTCAAACTATTTGTTCAAACTATATGTTCCTACTATTCGTTCAAACTATTTGTTCAAAGTATATGTTCATACAATTTGTTCAAATTATTTGTTTAAACTATTTGTTCAAACTATTGGTTCATACAATTTGTTTAAACTAATTGTTCAAATTATTTGTTTAAACTATTTGTTCAAACTATTGGTTCATACAATTTGTTTAAACTAATTGTTCAAATTATTTGTTTAAACTATTTGTTCAAACTATTGGTTCATACAATTTGTTGAAAGTTGCAATGAAGACTAGGGAGTAAAGCAAATCTTTTTTCGGTCGATTTATTTTCGAAATTCTTTTTGCTTAAAGAAGACAAATTGATTTTATGTTCATCAATGGATGTGAAGTTATGCATGGCTTCGTTTTCATATTTTCCTTTCTTTTGATTCGGATAGAATTACTTAAAATTGATGCCTGTGAGAATTAACGATTTCTTTTATCTTAATTCGACACAATGGCAGAAGAATGTCTACCTTTGCATTCAGTTCATAACCATTGTTTTAGATGCGCACTTGCATCCCAACGAGATGTTCTTTGTTTTTCGGCTCGCCTCTCATGCTTAGATTTGTTTATAATTTTAATAACTACACCGTCAAGTCTTATGAAAACTAGTGTTTTTTTGTTTTTTATATACTAATGAGTCACCGCTTATAAAGGCTAAAAGGTCACTCGATGATAATGATTAATGGGTTTGTTAGGTGGACGGTGAGACAACACAATGAACATTAATGACGATGGTTGAAACTGGTCAGAATTTGATTATTTAAGTGAACGGCTCAAAAAGAATTTGTTAATTTGAAAACGATCATGTTGTAATCAGCTGGGAAGCAGCCCCGTGGTATTGTGTTCCACAGACGGGTTGTTCATAGAAATAAACTATGCTCATGGAAGCTCTGTTCAGTTTTAGGTAGAGAGAAGGAGAAAGGGACATAATTTACAGTAGTTGTAGCTTGACGAGGGTTTGTGAACGTTTTATATGGGAAACCATAGATTGAAGCTTTGTCGAGTACTTATCATAAAAATAACGATAAAGTAGAGAATGACTAGCAATGTCTCTTCTGTGAGAAAGAGGCTGTAGGGGAGAGAAACGGACACCCCCAACTAGATTTCGAAGTCGATTTTGTACTCTGTCAAGGAAGGAACTGGTGTTCTGAGAGGCACCTTCCTAGTTGTGACAATAGTACTCCATCTTAGGACGTATTTGACTCTTATATAGGTAGAGAATTGCGTCAGGAGTAACAACAATAGTATATTGAAGGATGTGCGGATGTGGTATCGGGTGTGGGGTTGAGATCGAACGGGCCTCTTTCTCTAGCTAGAATTCAGCGAATGAGCGGACGTCTCCAGTGCTGTAAGGCACAATTCGCAATTTTGGGAAAGGAGACGTTTAGGGAAATACTAATAGTGATTAGGAACCAGCGTTCACAACGATGTTTTCCCTCTTCACAGTTGAATAAATAACTGAACAGTGTTCTTTTTATTTTTCAGAATTTTGTAAATGAAAATTGAAAATTGGTATAATTTGAACCCTTTATTCAATCGACGGGGATAGATTGTTCTCGTCTCATCTGCCATGATCGGGTAGCATTCTTAAGTAATTTCTAATTTTATTCGTAGCTTCTATCGCCTGTAGTGAGGATTGAATCTTCATTCCACAGAAAACTCTGTTTTTTTATGGAAATCGCTCCAGACAAAGCATGAAGCCACTTGATGTAAGGAGTTAAACAAATACTACTTCAAGGTCAAAAACTAGTCAACGATAAGTGTTAGATGAATAGATTGCAACCCAGAAAACAGCAATTCTTCCCCCTTTGTCAGAAATATCACTCATGGAATGTGAGGACAAAAGGACAAAATAAGGGAAGTGAAAGTTACGAGGCTGCCGAAAGTAAACCGAAAGTTAATCACTTTCTACTCTTCTTTCTATAAATAAATGTTTGGAATTGAACAACTGTATCAGTTATGCCACGTGTCCCTGCCAACATAAAGATTCTCGAGTTCGACAAAACGCACTTGAAGAAACGTTGCGAGAATAACATTCAAGGTGAGAATGATCCAAATAATACTGTGCTGTGTTTACTGTGCTATGTTTTACAACAACGCTGGTGTGTGCCACACGGCGTCGATTAAAGATGGCAGTAACGCACGTGTGCCACAGCTGCAGATAACAACTAAGCGGATGCAATGCAACACCTGAACGTGTACCTAAAACATGCGTTCGATTGACTCATGAATTTTGAAGTTATTAAGAAAAAGAGATTTTCTATCATTACGTCATATACAAAACATTAAATTTTATTAAAATCCGATTGTTACTCCTTTTTATTTTTAAAAATATTTCCTGCGATACACTATTTTAGTGTGAGAATAACATTGGCCATAGCCAGGTTTTTGTATAGTCATACAGAGTCTCTCGATCTCTGTCTGTCTGTCTGTTTGTCTCTCTCTCTCTCTCGATCTCTATCTCTTTTTCTCACACACACCCACATATATATATATATATACACAGGAGAGAACTTGAATGCCTACTAGACACTTACCTCGAGTCTCTAAGGTTTCTCTGTGCAGGAGTTTGGCAGGACAACCTCCTGACTAAATATTCAAAATAACATAGTATTAAAAGCCCAAATAAGATCCCCATCGGTATGGCTAACCCACACTGGCTTATAGGAGGAATGGGGCACCCTCTCCAAGTGATATTTCCTCTAAGATAGATACTCAACCAAACTAGATGAATTCTTGTCCTGGAATCCGGTAAGAAAGATATACTATAACATAACTATGTCAATTGGAGAAAGGAAAATGAATGTTCCTAACTCCTTTACTAACTCAACGTTAAATTTCTTAAAACTTAGACTGAAATTAAATGGAGCAAAAGAGAGAATAAATGCATTGCATTACTTAGTATTGATATATAAGTTATGTATCTGTATATGTTTATATATTTCTATGTATATGATTCGCTCTTTAACTAATTAAGCAATCATTATGAATTTTGGAATACAGCTGCTACGCGTAAGGGTGGAGAATGTGAGTCATGTTTAGTTTAGTTTAGTTTTATGCAAAGGCGAAAAGAGGGAGTGGAATCACTTCGTGAAAATTCAGATACCTCCGATTTTTGTGAAACTTTAACAATTGGTATTTATCAAGTAATAAATATCCCCAAAATTTCAGATTCTATGGAGTTTTTAAAGGGGTTTTAGAGGGCATAATATAGGCACAACCTCCCATTTAAAAATTCAAATATATCAGATTTGCATTAAATTTGATCCATAGTCATTAGACGTCAATTAAGCAAAATTCCCTGAATTTTAATTTCTTCTTAAGATCCCTTAAATTCATGATGATCGACTAATTTGTTTATGAGTGAATCTTATACATAGAATATAGAGGATTTAGTCAAACAGTGCTCAATACATGAGTAGGTATTAGTAGTAGTATGAAAATATACTGAAGGGCAAGCAATTTACACATAAACGCTTTTTGTGCTCTCCCCCCCCCCTCTCCCTCTCTCTCTCTCTCTCTCTCATTACTGACCTTGGTAGCTGCACCAAGTCGATTGAATAAAAACACTGACGTCTCTAAGGAGATGTAGACAAAAATCTATCTATCTATTTATCTATCAGACCTTAATATTTGTTTATCTTGTACTCCTCGGCATGCCTAGCGACTGATCCGAGAACGGATATTATGGCATTCCTGATTGTCTAGATATTCTGAAGTATGATACCAAACTACACTTTCCGAAAACAGGCATGATTTACTTATATTTTCTTGTATTTTGTTCTTTCTGTTGCAGCCTTGCCACAAGTGAACCTTGAGTTGGTGACCCGTAACTATTTGGGCAGTCCAATCGACTGGTTCTTAATCAAAGATGATGTGATTCGGGCAATCAACCGGCCATGGTCTTTCAACTCTTCCCGTCTCAGCCTAGACCTAAACGATGTCTTCTACGGTGTGTCTGTTGATGAGTTTGTCATCACTGAATGCCACAATATCGGAGTGTGGAATGGGAAAAGACCACAAAATCGCAAAATGCCACGCTTGAAAGATCATTGTAAACTTATGTAAAAAAAAAGCAGAGTGAAAGCAAGAGACGGAAAAAAGATTAATATTTACTAACATACCGTGTGTAAATGTAACTGGTTAGTGGCAGTGTTCATTGATACAATAGGGGCGCGATCGAAAATACTTTTTCTCTTGGTTTAGGAGAACAAGTAGACCATAATGCTTGACTTTAGCCATTAAAATACGACTATTAGATCGTACTTCCTTTGTTCTGCGCGTTTTTACCGAGGGGACACCAATGAAACGCTATGAATATATTATATTCACAGAAGGAAATAATTTCGACCCCTTGACATTTTTTACAAAACGAAAAAAAAATTGCATTTTTATTATGGGGCAGAGATTATATCCCTTGTGGAACATTACGAACAGAATTATTCCTGCACCATTTATTTACACCGACAATATTACGAATCCCAACATAATAACATGTGTTTTCAGATTTCTGCGTGTCTGATTCAAATTAGTATAAGACAAACATTAAATATGATGATTTATGTGAGAATAAGTTGTTTTTAGGATTCCATTAAAGTAAATGTTAACCTTTAGTTTTACATGAATGTTATGATCAATTTTGTTTATATTGTCTGTTTCTATCATAGTTTTCCCTATTGGGAATTGTTGTCAACAGAATTTGCTGATAATTGGCACCAAAAAGCTTTCTCCTATTTCTGATTCGAATTTATTTAAAGGCCAACATAAAACAATTCTTGCTTTTACCAAGCGACTACCGAGGGCAGGAATCCACCATTTTTTGTTTTGCCAGTTTCGAATTGAAGAGTAAAAATGAATGCTAAACTGTTCATAGTATTTTTACTGATTTGTACATTATTTTTCATGGAAAAGTGTCTTAGTTGACAACAGTTTTTAATACTCTTTATATTCGGATACATCATGAGAATACAACTAATATATATATATATATATATATATATATATATATATCTATATATCAAGCTTAAGTTGTCTCACAAATTGGACTTATTTAGACCTCTAAAAAGTACTTTGCCTTTTCTATTTATAATGGCGATATTCAATTTCCCTGTTTTTTTCTCTCCACGTTACTCTTTCCCCCGTTTTTAAGCGATATTCGCCGACGTTTCCCTTGAAAATGTGTCAGTTGAAAGGTACCTTGGTATTTAGTTTGCTAATTTTTTATTCTTTTTAAAAGTTTTTAATCGAATGTCTTCTGACGATTAAATATATTACTATAATCTTTTCTTTCTTCATCTGATATTGCCCTCGACTCACTATGACTCCGTTTATCCTATTTAAAAGCTTGATAAAATTATGTACCACAAAAAATCTGTTCATATATATATATATATATATATATATATATATATATATATATATATATATATATATATATATATATATATATTGTAACGTAGGGATGTATTTTTAAACAATAAGAGATAAAACTTTTTAATAAAATCTGCCCGACGTTTTCTTTCTCCCACGTTTTCCCATTTTGACGTCTCTGCCGCACGCGTCTCATTATTCTTTCTGTTTTCAAATAGTTATGCTAATAACATCCCGTTCCGCGTCCCTTTTTCATTTATTTTTACCATTATCAAATAAATTTTAAATCTTAACTTTTACTGAAGACGTTCGTTTATCCGAAAAGAAACCGGTAAAATCTCTCGTTTCTTCATGATTCATTTCTGTATTTAATTTGTTTTTCCATTTGTCTTTTTAAAACATACACATATTTATATATATATATATATATATATATATATATATATATATATATATATATATATATATATATATATATATATATATATATATGTGTGTGTGTGTATTTAGGCAGCATTTTCTTTGTAATACAAGTGTTGTTTAATATGACAGGCAACTTATGTCTAGATATCCTTGTGTGGATCCTTTCTATTTGCCGAATTATATATATATATATATATATATATATATATATATATATATATATATATATATATATATATATATATATATATATATATATATATATTATAACATATATATATATCATAATATATATATACATATATATATTATAACATATATATATATATATCATAATATATATATACATATATATATATATCATAATATATATATACATATATATATATATCATAATATATATATACATATATATATATATATATTATAACATATATATATATATCATAATACATATATATATCATTATATATATATATATATATATATATATATATATATATATATATATATATATATATATATATATGTAACGTCGAGCGGATTTTATATTAAAAAATATAAGTTGATTCTAATTAAGCTTTTCCCCCAGCTCGACAGAATCTTTTACCCATTCTTATGAAGAAAGAAATACACATCTTCCTCTCCTCCCATCTTATCTCTATCAAAGCAAAGTTTTAATGGCATGAACAGTTGGCGATGCTTTTCACATAGACATGTCAACCATTCATGTTTCCATAATCTCTTTTCACACCTACACGCGACCGACTAACCAAGAGCCTTTTCGAGTGGCCACCGCCGTGGTGTCTGGACTTTAAAAGATGCGGTTTTGCCTGAGTAAAATCATTTCTCATGTAAAAAAATTGTCTGCGAAAGACAATGGGAGTAGTCCACATGTGCCCTCCTAAACTAAGCGAGCTTTAGGGGCCGAAACTCATTTAAAATGAAACTCATTTAAAATGTATCCTATGTTTATAAAATTCTCTGGAGAAGACAATGTAAGTGGTGCCGAATATATACGTGCCCCTACGTTATGTGCCGAATATATACGTGCCGAATATATACGTGTCCCTACCTCTAAGTGTTAGGACAACTAACGAAAACGGAATTACCCCTCTTGAACCATTTCGGGAGTTAAGAGTTAACACCCTTGAAATTGTCGGCTACCTAGAGAGAAAATAAACACAGACCACGACATCAGACACTTAATATGTCAATCGCGTCCAGCGGCAAATTAATTCATTAATACATTCTGTGTTCAGTTTTAATAAATCTGTTAAACGTTTCTCTTGATCGTTCATCCATTTATTTACAAGTTATTATTGATAATTAACCTAAATTACGAGGTTATAAAAGTTGGCGACGAGGGATGAGATAAATTTACATTTTTCAAAAACAAAAAAAAGGAATGTACAATACAACAATTGCTGCAACAACAATTACGTTTGATGGAGTTATTTTCAGAGAGATTTTCCATGCCTACATCGTCGATTTCAGAAACAAATCTTAGGACGTTAGCGGTCTACACGCATTTCTGGGACTGGTGAGCTACTACAGTAGTTTCTTGCCTTCACTCCATCAAATCAAATCACCGCTCAACAAACTGTTGATAAAAGACACAAAATGGTCCTGGCCCGACGACTGTCAAAAATCATTTGACAAAATCAAAGCACTCATTAACTCGGACCTACTGCTCACACATTTTGATCCAAATAAGAAAATTGTGGTAGCAGCAGATGCATCAAATCATGACGTTGGAGCCGTAATCTCGCATATATTCACAGATGGAACTGAGAAAGCTATCATGCATGCAACCAGATCCCTGACACCCGCTGAACGCAATTACAGTCAAGTGGAAAAAGAAGCACTGGCACTAATTTTTGATGTGAAGAAATTCCATAAGATGTTGTTCGGGCGTCACTTTACACTTCTGACAGACCATAAGCCATTACTGTCAATATTTGGCTCAAAAAAGGGTATTCCGGTATACTCAGCCAGCCGATTACAACGGTGGGCAATCATTCAACTGGGGTACGATTTCACTATACAGTACCGCCGGACAACAGAATTCGGCCAAGCTGATGCCTTGTCACGACTCATTAGTGCACAATCAGTTCCAGATGGCAACACTGTCATCGCTGCCATCAACATCGAGGACGATTTTTAACGCACGCTCACAGATTGTATTCGGAGAATCACAACAAGATCCAACGATACAAAAAGTGTGCAGATTTCTTCAACATACATGGCCTCCTAACCTCACGGGAGACCTCCAACAGTTCAAACAGCGCAGTGGTTCTCTTTCTGTCATTGATGGTTGTTTGATGTTTGCAGATCGTGTTGCTATTCCCACTAAACTCAGACAAACAGTCCTTAAGCAACTACATTCGGGCCATCCAGGCATTAACCGGATGAAATCACTAGTCCACAGCGTGGTCTATTGGCCTAACATAGACACATACATTGAGCATACCGTTAAACGTTGTATCCAGTGTATGGAAACGCAGAAGAATCTACCTAAGATTGTTGATTCTCGCTGGACATACCCAGAGCGACCATGGTCCAGAATACACATAGACTTTGCTGGTCCTATCAATGGCCTTAGTTTTCTGGTGGTTGTCGATACCCATTACAAATTGTCAATAGTCTTTTCAATGCAACAGACTGACACTCAGTCTACAATAACAGTACTTAGGCGGCTATTTAGTCAACACGGCTTACCCGAAACTTTAGTCTCAGACAACGGAACACAATTTACGTCTCAGTCATTCCAACTATTCTGCAAATCTTGTTGCATAACACACGTTCGGTCGCCACCGTATCATCTTCAATCCAACGGACAGCCGAAAGATTTGTAGACACATTCAAAACGGCACTACTAAAAGCAAGAGGGAAGGGAACAACAGAGGAGATACTACATGCTTTCCTCCTTTCATATAGAATAGCACCAAATGGGGCTGTGAAGAATGGTCTATCACCAGCAGAGGCACTCATGGGACGAAAACTCCGTACCACACTGGACGCTTTACGTCCCCAGCCACAAAGGCAACAGCCAAGCCCTAACAAAACAAAAGCTTTTTCAGTTGGCACACCAGTGTTTGCTCGGAATTACAGACCTGGCCGGCCAAACTTGGTACCAGGCATCATCCGCAAAATAAATGGACAATTCCTGTATGATGTTCAAGTCGGGAGTCAATTCTGGGCACGGCACAAAACCCAGTTGCGTCTCAGATACTCTGTAGACAACTTAGTGGACAACAGAACAACCATTTCGTTTAATTTGTTAATAGACACATTCGAACCGCCATCTCCATCACCTCCCATGCAGATAAATACAAGTGAGAATTATCAAAGACCTCACAGGAGTTGGCCATAGCGCAGTCGCACTAGAGTAAAGGACCTCCAAGTTGACCCCAGGTGCGCTCGATACAGTTAAAGACTAAAACGGGGAGATGTTAGGACAACTAACGAAAACTATTACCTCCCTTGAACCATTTCGGGAGTTAAGAGTTATCGCCCTTGAAATTGTCGGCGGCCCAGAAAGAAAGTAAACACAGACCACGGCATCAGTCACTTAATATGTTAATCGCGTCCAGCGGCAAATTAATTCATTAATTCATTCTGTGTTCAGTTTTAATAAATCTGTTAAACATTTCTCTTGATAGTTCATTCATTTATTTACAAGTTATTATTTATAATTAACCTAAATTACGAGGTTATAAAACTAAGTGACCTATTGGAACAGAATCTCCTTAAAACTTTACATACGTATATCCGATTTTTCTTTTAAAAGTCGACTTAACAAATGTCTGGATTGTTTAGTTGGGAAAGTATCAGACTGAAAACATTGAGTGTGCGGTTTCGATTCTACCAAATCGGGGTAAAATAAAATAATATGAAATCAAAGATTATATTTTCCAATTTTTTATATTAAATGTAATGAAGAACTTTGGTATATTAAGTACGTAACGCCTCTCTGTCCGTCTGTCTGCCTTTTAACTCTCTCTCTTTCTCTCTCTTTATCGCTCTCTATATACCAAGATATATAATGAAGGAGAACATCTCTCTGTCTGTTTGTATGACTGCCCTTAAAAATGAAGACATACTCGGTAATGTACCTTAAATATAAGTGTATTCACATGTACAATTTTTGTGTGAATATAATGGAAGTAGTGCTGAGTCTGTAGCTACCCCTAAAATGAGCTAACTGCACTTTCCTAACATATATAATGCTATCCCACTCTCTAACCCAGGCAACGCCGGGTAACCTTACTAGTTTATATATTAAACTCAATGTCTGTGTGTATGATTTTGTGTGTTTTCTATAGAATGAAAAGTTAGAGAAGCTACATAAGAAAATATAAATAATGAAAGCTTTTCAATAACAAAAATCGCTTCTATTTTGGTGAAACATAAGTGAAGAATAAAAACAACAAGGGCAGATAATTCAAAGGTCCTTAACAAAACAGATGATAGAAAGTAATTTGAGACAAACCATTATACTGAAATCACCTACATTATAAAAATGGAACTATAAATATGAATACTAACAATAATAACAATAATAAGATAAATACAATTAAAATCAAAGTGATTTTTATTTAGAGATAACAATTTACAAGAATATATTATGTTAAAACAATTTTTAATATCTATACACATGCACACAAACACACAGATATACAAACACATACACATACATATGCAGACATATGTATGTATATACACACACACAAAATGCACATGCACACATATATATGCATACATATACACAAACATACATGTATATATACATGCATAATTGGACCAATTTTAGTATAATTTCTTTGTTTAAAATGAAATAAAATAAAATAAAAATATATAAAAAAATAAAGAATGTTTTTATTATTTATGAAAAATATATTTATAGAAAAAATATTTATAAAATACACATCTATATATGCATATATACACCTACATATATATATATATATATATATATATATATATATATATATATATATATATATATACGCATGTTTATACAATATACACATATACACGCCTGCACACCTGCATAATACACGCATATATATATATATATATATATATATATATATATATATATATATATATATATATATATATATATATATATATATATATATATAAACATACACATTGAGTATAAATCCATATGAAGATAATTGAATTAACCAACCTAATGACAGTGCAGGGTAAAGAAGTATGGAAATATTCTATTATATATTAATTCCTTATTAACTAAATTATGGATTGTAAACTAATTATAATTATTTAATTACATTAATAATTGCATTCGGGAATACAATATGTAATATAAATAAATAAATATGATTAGTTTATCAAGATTAAATAAATTATGTTAGGAAATTCTTATAATCAAAGCTAACGATCTATTTTACGGTAGGAATGAAAATATTACGGTAGAAATATAGTAAATATGGGATGCATATATATATATATATATATATATATATATATATATATATATATATATATATATATATATATATATATATAATTATTTCCACAATCAGACAACGCCGCAGCCCACAACCTATGAAAGAAACAAACACATTCAAGAAATCTCATATATATATATATATATATATATATATATATATATATATATATATATATATATATATATATATATATATATATATATATGTCTGTGTGTGTGTGTGTGTGTGTATTATTTGTAGTCAAACTTAATTTAAGTTCAATAGATATTAATATTTAATTCTAGAGCCGGTATTAATATACAATAGAATACAGACTGTATATTTATTTATTAGTGAAGAGGTTCATTCTTTACGAACTTTTCTTTATTCATTCAGATAAACAAGGTATACAAACATATCTTGAGTTTTCCAAAAAAGAAATTCTGTTGAATCATGTATATATTCTACAATTGCAAGATGGTCGATTGATTAGTTTATGGGTTTATACTGTACAACGAAATATTACATAAGTTTATATATATGCACCCCTTAAATGTTAAAATTTAACAAAAAAATAATGTGCCCATAGTAATATGGGCACATTATTTATCCCCGTGTTGCCTAAAATATATATTCCAAAATTCATAATGATCGGTTCATTAGTTTAGGAGATTATCCTATACACACGCACACACATGTATATATATATATATATATATATATATATATATATATAAATATTAATTATTTATTACCTACAGACATCGATGTTTCATGCTTACGCAATCTTCATATATATATATATATATATATATATATATATATATATATAAGTGCTTCGTAAACATTCAGATACTTCCGATTTTTGTTAAATTTTAACATTATACATTAGACATCAATTAATAAATATTCTCAAAATTTCAATTTATTTGGCGTATTTCAAGGATCTTTTCGACGGCATAATATGTACACAACTTCCCATTTTAATATTTCAGATTTGCATTAAATTTGATTCATTAAGCAAGATTCCCTGAATTTCAATTTCTTCTTAATGTGACAAAGTATCCGGGGCCCATGGGGATCGGGTACACTAGTTACGCACTAGTATGCATCTTGGTGATTATGCTAGGCCCTGCGTACAGACGAATTGGAGATATAAAACTAGTACTAGAGGCCACCCCGCAGAGAATAAAAGGCAGGGTGGCTCCCAAAATGATAAGTTTAGTGAGGGATAGTGAAACCAAATAGGAAAAAGACGGGCTTGGGTTTTGTTCTCCGGTTTATGAGAAACCGACAGAAGAAGCAATGAACACCCCCGTAGAGAGAGAGATCGAATTAAACCCGACTGCTAGATCGGTTGATGAGTCTAGTTAGTGGGAGGAGGGCGACAAAATACCCCTTGCCCAGTCCCAGAAGAGACTGAGATAGAATCAGTTAGCCAAAAATGTAGAAGAATTGCCTATGAAGTTACGGTTGAGAGGAGCAAAACGCCCCACCACAGAATAGTAGGAAAACCAAGCAAAAGATAGTCAGGTATTTGGGGGAGAAGCTGAGGTTGTGCTGTGTCGCATCTGTTGGCTCCACCGTGTGCAGGGAGGGCCCCCATGCCCGTGCGGTGCTGGTGGTTGTGGCACGGACCGTTATCTTGGATGTCCCCCCGGAGATAAACGGATAGATAAGGATAGAGAGAGATGCACAACTGGGACTGATGGAGGGTCGTCGTGATTAGATCCAAATGGTTGATCACGATTAGTAATATACCTGCAGCTGGATGGGCTGCTGCCGAAACGACCAGGCAGGTATGTAGTGAGTTTAAAAGAAAAGGTTGAGGTAATCGACAGATATTCGAACAACCAAGAATATAGGCTAGATTGTGGTGCGCCTTACGAAAGGGCACACAAGTAGTGATAAACGAAGGGAAAGATATGAGATCCTATCTAAGAAAGATAGTGGTGATACAGACGAGGCAGAAGAAATCAGTGCCCCCTGATGCTGGGAGACGCACTTGGTGTGTCATTAGGGACAGTGTCGGGAAGCGATGAGAGAATGGTCATGAAGAAATTGGAAGTTATAAGGAAGAACTAAAAGGGTTACTGTCGCATGCAGCCAGAGAAGGCGCATCGATATCGAATGTCACCGGGCTGAAGTGAGCCAAGAAGGTGCTAGTCTGAGAGAATTGTTTTCCCAGGTACGGGAACGTAGAAAAGACGTGGCCGATGTGGCCGACGTAATGATAGTGAAGGTACGCGAACCAGACGGGTCTGTACAAAGATAATTTCAGTTGTTGACACTGACAAGTGAGTGCACCAGATGCACAGTTGGATACGCTATCGCTGAGACACTTGTCGCCGAGTATAATAACCTTGACAGATTAAGAGAGGCACTGTTACAGATACAGGCCGAATTACCCGATCGTTTGAGATTATCGGTCGACCCCACTGAACAGTTATGGCAGCATTATAATGTGTTAAGATGTGTTGCATAATCAGAAGGTAATAAGATATTAGCATTCAAAAGAAGTGAAGGCTCGATTAAGCTCTGCAGGAAGGGAAAATTCACGTTAGAAAGTAGAAATTAGACACGGGTACGATAGTGGCTTGGCCGATGTTAAGGATAATTTTACACATAAATGATATGGTTAGCTTTTGCAGTAAAAAGGGCGCGAGAAAGACGTAGGGAGAAATTGGACGGCGCGAATACACTGACAACCGAGTGCATGAGCGAAGAAGGGTTACCCTTAAGTACACTGCACCCAGATCACGAGCGGGTGCATGAATCACTGCCCTTGTTGTAAATCCAGGTGGATGACCAGTGAAGAAGTAGAGATTGATTCCGATGAGAAGAGGATGGTGAAGTAATTGTAAGGGGCGTTGCGGGCCTTCATTTTCTAGTAACAAACTTTTCATTGCATGCATAGAGAATTCATTTTGCCATCTATCCTCTTACAACACAAGAACCACAAAATGCATACACACACACACACCCATACATACGTAGCCCTGATGTTTTAATAGACTAGAAAGAGAAAAAGAAGAAAAAAAAGAAAGACGAACAAAAGAAAAAATACAACAAAAAACAAAAGAAAACTTTTTGTTCCATTTTCTAGTTACATTCTATTTATTGTTGTTTGATTGCGTTGTGCGTTGTTCTCTCTGTGTGTGCGGGGAAGGGTGACGGTCTGGAAGATGTCAATTACGAGTAAATGACACAGAAAATGAAGGGGCGGATGTGACACAGTATCCGGGGCCCATATGGATCGGGTACACTAGTTACGCGCTAGTATGCATCTTGGTGATGATGCTAGGCCCTGCGTACAGACGAAGTGGAGATATAAAACTAGTATATATTCGACGTGAAACCAGCTTATTCAGACAGGGGAAAAGGCGTCAGATTGTCTGAGCAAAGTCATGTTTGATGTCAACAACGGTCATCGCCACACAAAGGACACACTTGCCAGACGTTAATTTAGAGATAACGGGAATTCCATTTATTGTGGGAATACGCGGGTGAGGCGCCTGTCCTCACACCATCCTCCCACCCCCTGAGACAGGAAGGGACGCAGAGAGAAATATGGTAGAGAAAAGGAGGGTGTGACGATACACATCTCAATAAAAGAATGCACGTTTTGTCGCACGACGATACAGAACCATGAGACCACAGAACGAGTTGAGACGGCGAGAGGGCCAGTCAAGAATTGGACGCCGCTCGGCGTGCCGCTGCGACAATGAATAGAATAATCGGCAGAGAAACTCATCATCGTTTTCCTTAGATAGTTAATTTGTGACTAAGTAACCACTTGTAACGAATTCACACACACACGGAGAGACAACGAGATAGCTTTTTACGAACACAGTAGACATCAATCTAATGTAAAATCAATTCTTTTAGTTGATTAATAATTACTCTTCATACAAAAAGACCCCGACCGAGTTATTGAACATGATTCTTTTCCCTTTTGTTCTGTTTTGAATAATCTTTCACCCTCACAGAACCAACCGATTGCTGTTCACCCAGTATTCGCCGGCTGATATAAACAGTTTCAACGTCGGAGTTGGACGAGACCACGAGATCGACGCAGTCATCATCATCATCGTCGTCATCCCGGCCTAGAGGAATTTCGATCAACATGTTTTTTTTATTGCCACTACGACGATCGGCTGAAGTGTGTTCACGGTCTGGCAGGATCTGTGCACACGCATGGGATTAACAACTAGGCACCGCGATAAGGACACCATACACCTATGTGTGCGGATGCCAACGATACCCACGGTGCAGAGAGAGACGCGTGTGGGGTTCCTTGTTATATTAAGACCCCTTTCTTGATTTTCAACCTTGTGTCATACATGGAAGTTCATAATCTTACCTTGTGCTGCTTGTCCGAGTACGTGCTTCCATGTGATCTTGCCAGACTGAAAAAACGCCACCTGCAATTGAGTTCTTCTTATACCTCGAGAAAAGGAACAAGTCAAGTGAAGTGACCAGTGGGTTGAGGTATAAGAGAGGTCGATAATTACTGTTTACTCATATCTTATCAGGACATTTTAAATTTGAGCCAAGTGACGTCATATCCGTTTATATCAATTCCCAGCGTCAGTCGAGCTAACTCACGAGTTCACTAAGTTGACCCCGACTAAATTTCCATTTTCTGTTATTTTCAACTAACCATATTATATACTAGCGGATCTACTCGCCCAATATTTAACATCTTATTCACTTATACTGCATATACTAGCTGAGTGACGCCTTAAATCTCCCTTTGATGACGCATATTACAATAATAACAGCCCACACGTAAATTTAAATTTGAATTGAATGAAGAAAAAAAAAATTAATTAATGAATCATATAAAATAAAATATAATAAAAAAATGAACCACTGTATAGTGTAGGTTTTTTCAAGACACTTTAATCCAAGAACTGTTTACTCTTTGTGAATTTTTCTGATGATTTTGTAATGTTGCAGATACGATATTGATATAAAAATGTTGTTTGGCACAAGACAAATGAAACGGATGGTAAAAATATATATCTCACAAAAATGTTATGTCTTTTGGAAATGTGAAAAAGTAAAAATAATAAAATAAAAACATGGTTATTGGAATATAATATGAACTTGACTTATATTTGCTCTGTTGTCACTAATTGACAATCATCGAGCTGAATCTTTTAAGGAGACTGCAAAGTAAAAGGGCACTGATAGCATATGCTAATACATATATTGTCATTAATAATTATATATATATATATATATATATATATATATATATATATATATATGAATTATCTAACTAGAATAACACCCGTCCCAGAACGGGTAAAATTAATTCCTCAGAACAGTTTTTCACTACTTTTTAGCCCCTTTAGGAAGATTAATATCAACATATAGTGCTAAACCTTATGTTTAGAATACTTATTCCAATTTTGAACAAAATCTATTATATGATTTAGATTCCAGAAAATGTGTAATATTTTAATAGATTTTCTTCATTTTATAAAACAAAAATAAAATATTTTTGTTTTATAAAATGAAGAAAATCTATTAAAAAATGAATTTCGTTTTTTCACGTTCTAATATATTTGAGTTATTTTATGGACCGAACAGATAATTGCCCCGAGTGACCCCAGATGGAATTCAACAAACATTTCAATAGCATCTTTAGATTGCGTAAAACATTTAACCTTTACTGAAACTTATTTTTATGTTCTAACTTGTTAACATATCGATTTCTATAACACACAAACATACATTGACTTTATATGATACATTATATATATTTTCTAATTAATTTTACGTACATAAAAGAAAGTCGTGGACACGTGTTTCTGGCTATGAACCGTCATCAGCATGACTACCTTGGGCAAGGATCGAACCCTCGATATAAATGTCCATAGTCTAGTATGTTACCACTATCGTTAATAAAAACAATAACAAAAAAGAGCTGCATAACATCATAGACGATAAAAAATCGTGCATAAATCGTGGCAGGGCGTCATGGTCTGGTGGTAAAACACTAGACAATTCTTCGGAGATTAAAGGCTTTTACACTGACGCCAACCCCTAGCATTTTTGTGAGTTCAACCTCCGACTTCTTTTCAAAACCTCCAATGCTGGGCAGAACTTCTATTAAGGGAGCTACGAGACAAGAATATGCCTTAAAACTTCAAATATATCTTGTTTGGATGAAATTTAAATCATATGTATAAAATTATCTGAGGAAGACAATGGAAGTGGTCCTGAATCTCTATGTGCTGAATCTTTACATGCCACAACACTATGTGTCCCTCCTCCAAGTGAGCTTGGGAACAGAACCAACTTAAAGCTTCAAATATGTATATCCAATTTTACTTAAATTCTAAAATTTCAATTTCTTCTGACTATATTAGGAGGCGAAAACGGGTGGGGCAGTAAAACAAAGTAATATGGAAATGAAATAGTGAAAACGGGCATAGTAGTTCTCCCCTATTCAATCCCAAACAACGTCGAGTCTTCTTGCTAGTGGCATATAAGAATGTTCATATTTTTGTTTTACTTAGATTAATTCAACCAAAAAATGTGAAAGGTGGCGAGTTTGGAATGAAAGGTGAAGATCATCACTAGTTTAACGATAAGTTGTTCTGAAAATTCAAAGTAATTTTGATGATTGTAGAACACTCTAATGGTGGCCTGACATCATAGAATTAATATTTTTCTTAGACGTGAAGTTTTTATTTTCACTCAATAGCAGCATTAAAAACATTTCAATATTGTACACTCATACATACATTGAGTGTATGCACATTGATTTTCCATGTATGCATAGAAGACTGTGACAGAAATGGCAGTGATATAAAAATCTTTAATGGTAAAATAATGTATGTGTTTAGTTTATGTAAGCTGTGTGCTGTTCAAACAGCAGCAGCCACGAGCCTCACGGTCAGCATAGACTGTGCATATATATATATATATATATATATATATATATATATATATATATATATATATATATATATATATAAGAATGACTCAATACTGGTCACCCCTGATGATGGAATTTTATTCCGAAATTAATAGGATTAATGTAAGAAAAAAAAAATTAATAAATTAATCTTGTATTGCCATTGGCTTATATTTCAATTTTTATTAACTAACCCTGCAATACTTTGAAACTGAACGACCAACCCACACCTTATATATATATATATATATATATATATATATATATATATGTATGTGGCAACCTGTATCAGGAACCGGATATATTTGTTGAAGGCCACAGACTATCTGTAGTGGATCTGTTTATGTATCTGGGTAGTGTTATTTCGAGGAGCGGGTGGTTGGATGCTGAGATGAGTAGACGTATTGAACAGAACAGGCTGGTGTGTCTTTTGCTTAGTTGGAAAAGCGGGTGTGGGATCAGGCTGGAAACTAAAATCTCTGTGTATGAGGCCTGCGTTGTATCAACTTTGTTATATACTTGTGAGACATGGACCACTTACAGAGCTCATATTCGTCTGCTAGGGCGTGTCCAGCAGAATTGCCTTAGGCACTTGCTTAACATCCGTTGGGATAGCTTTACTCATGACACCGAAGTGTTGGAGCAAGCTGCTGTTCCAAGCATTGAGTCTCGTATAAGAAAACACAGACTTTGTTGGGCTGGTCATCTTGTTTGTCTTACTGATGCCCAAGCAGGTGATTTATGGGGAACTAATTCGAAATACTCGCCCACAGCACACACCGTGTAACCGATTCAAAGATTGCCTCAAAGACGATCTGAAGTGCTCTAGAATTGATGTTGGAAGATGGGAGGGGATGGCTGTAGATAGGTCAAGGTGGAGGAAAGTGATTTTTTAAAAGAATAGGACGAAACACCAGCAACTGAAGAGAGCAGGAAGAGATGGGGCGTAACACCTCCAGCACATGGAGGAAATATGGAAAGGCGAACATGCAATTTGGTAACTATGTCACGTGACGGTTTGTTGAATCACAAACGAGTGCATCTTCTGCAAAATCAAGCACGGACAAGAGGTGGCTTTAATTATGGCATCCCTTTAGATCATCCCAACATATATATATATATATATATATATATATATATATACATATACATACATATATATATATGTATATGGATAAGATTTTGTTCTATTGTTTATATTAGCAGTAGCAGTGCGTTTTTAGTATGCAATGTGAATTGTAGTTTTTTATCAGTTTCCAGTAATAATTCACCCTGCACACACGTTTCATTTATTCCCCATAGTAACTCCATAGTAACTTTAATGCTGAACCCAGTAACACTAAAAGGAATTTAAGGTGTTATGGGACCAGTACTTTTACACATTGTATGCCGACTTGTAGAAGAGATGATAGAAACGTTAATAAAAAAACTTGAATACCTTTGCTTTTTCACATGTGTTGATTGAGAAGGAACATCTCTTAAAAGCCTTAATAATTGGAGATTTATTGAAGAGAAATGTTTTGTTTTTTTGTTACAAGTGTTGGTCGTAATCTTTCTGAAAGTTCCCAAATATTTTTTGTTTTTCACAATAAATCTACAGCAGCATAAAACATTCACTATTTCGACATCTGTTTCGTGATTTGCGATGATTCGTACACCTAAATATCAAATACAGGAATTTAAAGATTGCAGAATCAGAACAAATCCATTTCTTTAGGAGTCGAAATCGGTGAAAAAAAATGCATGATGAAAAATTCCCAAAACATTTTCCAGAATTTTCTGTTATTAATATTACATTATAGTTTTTCCCATATTAATGATAACACAAAAAAATATGTGATAATCTTTTTTTCTGTCATTATTAATATTAAGTGACAGTATTTTCAAAACTGACGACCACTACATAAGATTGATATCCTTTTTGTAGTATTTCTAATCATGTATCACTTTTTTAATGATTTTTTTAAGGTTTCTTTCATTAAAAAAATGTTGAATTCTCAGGGCCTTAAAAAGCAACTCTTCTCTTTAAAATCAAAGCGTTATAAATAATATATAGTATCATATAAAAATTATTTCTAGTTAAAGAAGATCAGGATTTAGGCCTTTTAAAATTTATGGAGTCAAAGTTGGAATCAAACATTTAGTGGACTACTAACTCCATAGCATCCCTAGTTAAACAATTTCAGTTGCTTTGTTTAATATCTTTTTAAATGTTTTTTTCTCTATTCGTATCAGTTTCCAGTAATAAATTGTATAGACCACATTTTTTTTCAGCTTCGTCCTTTTACTTAATTTAAAGACCGTATTGGATTCTACACTAGTTATTCTAATATGAATAACTTCACAGCATCTGAGACAAGCAACGTTTAACAGGTTATGGGCCCAGCACGCTTTACTTGAACACAAGTGAATATGAATAACTTCACAGCATCTGAGACAAGCAACGTTTACATTGAATTGAAGTATTTGGAGATGTGAACTCTTGCACTTATAAAAAGGGTCCACTTATTATGTACCCATCTTAGGATGGGTATTTCAGCTATCTTAAAATAAATTCACATCATGATGCCTTCATAAAAAAACTAAAAAACAAAACAAAACATAGCTTAAACAAAATAAGAATGATGTGTTAAAAATAAAATTGCCTCAAACGTTCAAGTTATTACTCCCAGATTATGCCGGGTTTCCTTGCTAGTATCCTAATAAACCTGCAAAATTTGATTTTTATATCATTATGAATATACTAGTGTACACGCTCTGTCAAAAATGACAGGAAAAAATCGTCTTCGCCAGTGTTTGCACTCGCTATTTACTATCTAGATATATTGCTAAAATATTCATATAAAAATCATAGAATTACGTCAGTAATTTAATTTTTCATATATAAATTATTATTATTATTATTATTTCTGATGTCCTAAAGAAAAAATAACCACCGTTGACTTTTTATTATTGAGTGGCAAATTCTTTCCTAATTCATTTCAGGCTGCGGGTAAGTCTGAGGTGGTGGTCTGACTTGCTATTTGCTTTCTCACTTCCCTTCACCACTTGAAATGGTTTCGTCCAGGGGCTACAGAAAAGCACATGCTTTACTTGCTAAATTTTGTGTGACAGGACGGATTTATATTTAACATACAAACAAATACACATTTGTCTTTATTATAGATTGGAAGATGCATTCTTGTACTTGTTTTACAAGTATTTGCACAGAATGTGCTCCGATGAACTTACTGCACTTGCACTCCCTCAACGAGAATAAAACCGACCCACCGAACAACAGCAAAATCCCATCCCTCCACACATTCCTAGATGGCGGAAGATTTTTTATTTTGATAGCTTCTTTCCTTGAACTACATGTCTTCGGAATTCCTTCTTTGCTCCGTGTTTTTTCGACCCTATTAACGTGGAGAAATTTAAATGTAATGTGTACAAACATCTTGCTGCCCAACTCCCCACACAGGTGTCCCCCTATAAATCTGGCCCCTATCACAGTACTTCAGTGACAATATACCTTGTTTGAGGTGAACCAAAGAAATAAAGAAAGAAATAAAATAAATTGAAATTTTAAATCAGACTTACCTCCTGACATAAATGGCGGCTCGTTTATAGATTATGTGCAGTACTCCTATTACTTTCCACCTATTTATAGGCATGATTTATAAGAAACCGATATTTATTTACAGTTAAAATCATTTAATTTATTTTTAACTTTTTATTATTTGTTTCAAATATTAATATTTTCACTTAAAAAATCTTAATATGTTACTTATTTTGAAAACGTTAATATATTGATTTAAAAAGAAACTTTAGTATTTCAACTTTTTCAAAAACGATAATATTTTAAGATTTTATGAAACGTCAATATTTTACATTTCTAAAAATGCTAATATTTTAAGATTTTTTAAAAACGTTAATATTTTAACATTAAAAAAAGTTAATATTTTTACATTTTTTTAAAAACGTTAATATTTTAATCCTATTTGAAAGGTTAATATTTGTATCCTATTTGAACATTTTAAAAACGCTAATATTTTAACAATTTTTAAAACGCTAATATTAAATTTAATCTTAAAGTTTATATTTTTAAAAAAATATCTTTAATTAAATATTAAAGAAAAACGAAAGTTTTTACAAAACATTTATTTGAAAAATAATCTTTCTTTTTTCATTAAAGATTTTAACTTTTTTTTTAAAAGTTAAAATTTTATGGTTAAAAATTCGTTTTAACTTTTCTGAAATAGAACCTCAAAATCCTAAAGTAAAGATTCCCTACCGTATTCCACATGTACCCCCGGAGGTCCACAGAAGCTTTAAGAGGGTCTACGAATAATTTTTCTGTCTAGTTTCTATTTATTTCATGTTGTTTACTAGATGTATGTGTGTTTATTGAAATTTTTCATTATGAATATAACGAAATTGATTCATTGTTAGATTTTACTAACCTAGAAACAAATATTTGATTAAAAAGATAATATCTGCATATATGCGCTCGATGGATAATGAAATAGCTCCCAGGGAGTTATTCATAAAAGGAATACAATTTAAAAAAATAATTTATTTTGAAGAAAAAAAAATACAAACACTCATCAAACCAAAAAATCACACCTGATGAAAAAAGATTTTCAGAAATTATATACACGGTTTCAAAATGTTTGGCACTTTCAGAAGTCAATATCTCAGAAAGTACATCGGACAAATTTGTGCGATGTATTTATATCGTTCGAAGGCTTAGATACTAAAGGTTTTATTAATACCAATACATGGTGACCCCCCAAAAATGCCACCCATCAAATCGTTAATAAAATTAACACTCCTTTCTGCAATCCAACCATATTAGGTAAAAATAAACTTCAGTCTATGCCTGACGTGTCCACCAAGTTTCAGTCATGAATGTCCAACAGTATTTGTTTTATCGCTGTTCAATAATAAGCACAGCTGGACACAACAAACAAAATTGTCAATAACTCTGATCCCCCCCCCCCCCTTCTTGTCACTGACCTGGTTTGGACTGTGATGGCCCTCTTCAGTTCAGGAATAGTCTGGGGATTTTTTTAATAGACATTATCTTGGAGATAACCCCACAGATAACAATCTGGGGAGTTAAGATCCTGTGAGTGTGAATCCATTCAATATTACACTTCTTACAGATGAGACGATCATCAAGGTGTCCCCCCATATGGATGGTGCTTTACAATTTAGGAATAGTCTGCGGATTTTTTTAGTAGAAATTATTTTTATGATAACCCTGAAGACAAAAGTTTTATCACCGTTCAGTGATATGAAAGACCACATTGGTGATGCTCTCATCATGAGTTTCAAATTCACCAGACCGTAACCCTCCATATTTTAATCTGTGGATCTATATCAAAGACAATGTCTCTAAAACCAATCTCCAAACAATTCCTGAAGTGAAATGAGCCATCACAGCCCAAATCAGGGCAGTGCCAAGAGAGGCAGAGTGTGACGTCAAAGTTATCAACAATTTTGCACGTTGTATCATCCAGGTGTGCTTATCATAGAACAGCGATAAAACTAAGACTGTTGGACATTCATAACTGAAACTTGGTGGACAAGTCAGGCATAGACTGAAGTTTATTTGTACCAAATATGGTTGGATTTCAGAAAGTATTGTGAATTTTATTAACGATTCGATGGGTGGCATTTCTTTTTTTTGGGGGGATCGGTAACCCTATATCACACTTAAAAAAAACTTCTACATATTAAAGAATAAACTGAACAAAAAACATTTTGTGTCTTGAAGTTTACGAGAGGAGTTTAGTTGGTGATCATTGATTCACAAGTTTTGACCTGGAGCAATCAATTCAACTGAACTGGACACTTATGCATTGAAAAATCATTTTGCCACATGACAAATGGTGTGTGCATTGAGTATGGTTCTCAGCTAATGGTCGAATATAAAATCCGAACATGTAGAAGCCCTGGCACTAGCAAGAGAGCCGTCAAGCAAATTAATTGAATGAGCTAGAAAACGATAAAGTGGCGGTATTGCAGGTTTGACGACACTGGTGCAATGATGACCAGAAAGAGGACAGATGAGGTGAGGCAAAAATAGATATAAGCCAAAAAGGACAGATGATCAAATATAAGCAACAAAGGAAGAGCTACTGACTGGTCAATTTTGCCAACAGAATGAGAAAACTGTATCCATCCGGCCTCATCAACATACAAATAAAATTGTTATGGTTCAATAAATATCTTGAACCTTTGAGAAACTTAGGGTTTAATTTTCTGTGGTAAAATGTATAAATATAAATGATTCTAGGAATGAATACATAATTGTTCAACCGTGAGTAGATTTTGACTTCCAAATGTGGCTGTATTATTTGTATTACTCAGACTAGTGTTCTCATCTTGGATGTTATTCTCACAACGTTTCGGCCAATGTAACCTCCGACCTTCTTCAAGTGAATCTTGTTGAACTCAGGATTCTTTTATTTCGAACTCTGGAATCTGTATAGAATTTCAAACAAAACCCTTTATTTAATCCATGGGGGTAGTTTGCTCTCGCTTCATCAGCCATTACTGGGTAGAAAATCTTAAGTAATTTGTAATTGTATTCTTAGTATCACCCATAGTGAGGATTGAACCTTCAACCTCCAGAAACTTGTACAGATTCCTGAATTCAACAAAGACTCCAGAGTTCAACAAGATGCACCTCGAGAAGGTCGGAGGTTACATTGGCCGAAACGTTGTTAGAATGACATATAAGATGAGAACAGTAGTCTGAATAATCCAAATATAAACATTATCAATCCTTATCTAAAAAATTCCGAAACATAATTCCAATTATGTGTAAAATATTTTGAAAAACTCTGTCTAATGATAAAATAGGAAAAAAGCATTTTGGTTCAGTCATAATTCTATGGTCATATTTTTTGTGATGTTTTTTTTTTTCATCAGAATAGATTTGAATTTTTGGTTTGACAAAAACTGCAGAATAAAAGGAACAACAAGAAGACGATTTGTTTTTGCATCAGTGGTTGGTGATTTTCTTATTGGATGAAAAAAGTTGGTGTAGCTGTACAGATGAGTATCACATTTCACCATTAAAATGGCTGGCTTAGTAGTGTCTGACTGATCAACACAAAATGATCACAGTTTTAATTCAGTTGTATTTCTCTTTTTTTGTAGGTTTGATAAGGACAAGAATGAATATGGCTGGGATTTCAAAATAGAAAGAAGGGGAGGATCTCAAAGAAGAATACCTAAGAAAAAAAACACACATACAACATAAAGGTATAATATTGTCAAAGGGGATCATTTTTCAAGACAGGATGTAATCATATGTGTGTGGAAGTGAAATTGGTTCAGTGCTAAGATCGGGGATTACAGGATCGCTTCACTATGTTTGAAACCCTGACGAGATGTTTTATCAGTATCACTAATCACTTTGGCGATCGTGTAAATTCAGCTCTTCTCATCCTGTGGGTGAAATAGTAGAGTATACTATTCCCAGAGGCGAATTTCGGGGGTGGGGTGGGGGGTAATTTGCACCTCAGATTAGTAGACTCAAACTGGATCCAGGGCCACAATAAACAGTGTGCATCGCCCATCGCTACTGAAAGGTCATGTTGGATTTTCTCTCTGCTAGCGTTTGTATTAAATGCTACTATGTTAGTATTAGTTATTATGTTAATATGAATAAACAGTTTGAGTCAAACATTTTTTGAAAGGGGGGAAATATCATTCTAATACATGATGAAAGGGTTTACGGGCTAAAAAAGGTTGAGAATCACTGTGCTAGACGAATACTATAACCTTGGGAGAAGCAACTAGTCTAGAAGGCAAACTCTGAACAAAAACCTGATTCTATTTGTTTACTGGTGTATTGGCATTCATTGGCACCATGTCTTTGTCAGCAGAATATCCAACATGTCTGTGTGTGTTGCCGTGCAAGCCACATGAGGTCAAACTCATTCAGTGGCACAGACGAGCTAACCAGAGAAGAACAATTGCATACACTGACCACTAGCCTCAATCATACTCGAAACATGAGTTGGCAGCATGTATGATATAAAACAAAAAATGAGTTTCTGTCCAGTGACCAGGGAGGAGCATTGCTCTTACCCATATAATCTAATAGATTGAGAATTAAGACTTACAAAGAATAAGATAAAATAATTATTCAGTATAACTAACTTGATCTACCATTGAATTTAAAACAACTACTCTTTGGATTACTTCACAAAAAGGTTAGTCAAGTACTGCTCTTAGAAAATAGTCCACCTTTCATTTAACTAAATTGATTTCATCTGTTCCTAATGTTTTTTTGAATATTTTTGGATACCATATTAAATAATTTGCTCTCTTGTGAGATAAAAGTTTTGTAAAGTATATAGTCTGATATTGAATTATCTTTTAATTTGTACATAATGGGAGGCGAAAAAAAACTTGTCTTAGGCCTTCAAAATGCTTTACTGATTCAGATCTGCAGCGATGTAGAGCTTCCTTTGCTTACAGTAGAAAGATTGACAAAACACCAAAGAAAGTAGAAGATTTTTGTATCCAGAAAGTGTGCAAAGACCCTTTGAAGATTAAAGTGAATTGCTGCACAAAATTAGTCAGGCACTGTTCTCAGAAAAGTATCCAACTTTCATTGATTTCATCTGTTCATATGAGGTAATATAGTAAAGAAAGCTGCTAGGCATTTTAAATAATAACATTAACAAGGTGATAACACTAATGCAGATGTGTCTAGTTAGAAAGTTGAATGAAAAATCTGAATTCAAATACTTGTATCAAGTGATTGTATTTTGTTATAGAAATATTTGAACCTTTTCAATATTAAGTCGTACTCCTAACTAAAGAAAATAAAAACAATCAGCAGCAGCTTAACCGATCACTCCTTTTCTTATCGGGTAGGTTGGGCCAATGGAAATGTGATGTCTGCATCTAAACATAAAATGCTACTAGTCTTAAATGAAAAATGGACGAAGAAAATAAGACAGTTATTCCCGTAGAAAAAGAAGGAAAAAAAAAATTAAAATATGACATTTTCCCAACGTGGAGGAAGAAGCAATTGGATTTCTTCAGGAAAAAGAATTTTACATTGTCGAAGGATTTTTCTATGATAGAATTGATCTCTCCTTCTTTTCTTATCGACTTTCAAGGTCACAGTCCAAGGCAAAGTTAAGGGTAAGTCAAACCAATGGAAATGTGGTGTCTGAAGCTAAAAATTAAATGCTACTAGTCTTAAATTAAAAATGAATTAGAAAATGAGACAGTTATTTCCATAGAAAAAGAAGGAAAGAAATAAAACGAAAATATGGCATTTTCCCCACATGGAGTAAGAAGCAATTGGATTTCTTCTGGAAAAATAAGTTTTACCTAGTTGAAGGATTTTCTATAATATAATATATTTCTTATACATGTCAGAACATCTAGTTTGGAAAATGCAACCATAAAGTTTGTAGGACAGGCATCAAATTGAGACTAGGAAACCGGATGGGCTAGGAAAGTCGAATTATAAGGCTCACAGATGTAAGATTTATTTATTGCGAGTGCGAGCAACGAACTTCCATTCTGTGGTATTTTCTGTTATTAGTTAAAAATATATTTTTTATTTTCGGAGAAAATAATTATTTATATCAATTTCATACAATACATTAATAACATTTTTTGTGTTTTAACTTGAAAAAAGCATTCTTTATTATGTCATATGATTACGTCTCAAGTTTAGAGACTTTTTTCCAAAATGATCCCCATTAAACCAATTGCACCATAAAAATAAAAAAATTAAATAAAAAAAAATCTTCATTCTTGGACGAAATAATTTTTTTTTAGTGGACAAAATTTTTTTTTTAATTATTATCTTTCTCAATTTTTAAGACCTTTTTCATATCGTCTTTATTCACCCTCTTGTGTATGATGCATCGATTGGTTCTGCTTTTCTAGAAGATTCTCAGCACTTTAAATTCCGGTACCAGTGTCGTATGATTCTTACCACTAGCTTGTATCCTTCTAGCAATGTTTTAGTATGGCATTACTCCTCCTAATTTTGACTGTTTTACAGCATATCAACCTTTCCCTTTTTGAGTTATTCAATACCAAAATATAATACTTATTGCAAATGATTCATTGTATACAATTCATTTAATAAAAGTTGCTATTTTAAGGAAAATTGTGGGTTTGTACCTTTATTGGCATAATCATGTCAACACACCAGTTCTTGTTATATCATCGAAGTTAAGCAACGTCAAGCCTTAGCAGTACCAGATGGGTGACCATTTCGGAATACCAGGCAGTGTATGTGAGAGGACGGCACAATCTCCCCGCAAAAATAATCAGCCCTTAAGATCTCTTTAGCAAGTACTTCAGTATAACTTGCTAATCCACACATGTGTGGACACAATGGAACAACTGGGCAGAAATTCTGTTCTTAACTATGTAGTGAAGCTCTCTAGAGAGTATATGCTATTGTATCTTTATTCAACAGTATTTGTACTCAGCCGAACACACTATACCTGAAAGGATTTAAACTTAGCATGGCTGATTTCATAGTCAGATATAGTATCCATTATGCAAGCCATGCACTCGATCAAGTCGATTTTTACTCAGTAGCATAGCCGATTCCATAGGCTGTGCCACTATCTATTAGGCCAATCATGTGGATCCATCGTAAGTCAAAAGTAATTCTGCAGTCGGTTTATTTTTACTATTGGGTCCAAACTTATCAAAGCCAAAATCCACTCGCGGATAAAAGTTAATGAGATGAAAAGACATCAGCCGAAAGATGAGGAACAATTAATGGTAAGAACTATGTTTGATTACTTATTGGGCAGTTTATAACAAGTATTTGCTACCATTTGATTTGAAGATGACCATGTTGTAATCCACAGGGAAGTAGCCCGGCAGTGATATGTTTCACAAACGAATTTCAATTGTAGCATTACAAATGGGCCCACATTTTTTCAATTTCAAATGAAGCATTACAAATGTGCACACATTTTTTCAATTTCAAATGAAGCATTACAAATGTGCAGACATTTTTTCAATTTCAAATGAAGCATTACAAATGTGCACATATTTTTTCAATTTCAAATGAAGCATTACAAATGTGCACACATCTTTTCAATTTCAAATGAAGCATTACAAATGTGCACACATTTTTTCAATTTAAATTGAAACATTACAAATGTGCACAGTTTTTCAATTTCAAATGAAGCATTACAAATGTGCACACATTTTTTCAATTTCAAATGAAGCATTACAAATGGGCACACATTTTTTCAATTTCAAATGAAGCATTACAAATGTGCACACATTTTTTCAATTTCAAATGAAGCATTACAAATGTGCACACATTTTTTCAATTTCAAATGAAGCATTACAAATGTGCAGACATTTTTTCAATTTCAAATGAAGCATTACAAATGTGCACATATTTTTTCAATTTCAAATGAAGCATTACAAATGTGCACACATCTTTTCAATTTCAAATGAAGCATTACAAATGTGCACACATTTTTTCAATTTAAATTGAAACATTACAAATGTGCACAGTTTTTCAATTTCAAATGAAGCATTACAAATGTGCACACATTTTTTCAATTTCAAATGAAGCATTACAAATGGGCACACATTTTTTCAATTTCAAATGAAGCATTACAAATGTGCACACATTTTTTCAATTTCAAATGAAGCATTACAAATGTGCACACATTTTTTTAATTTCAAATGAAGCATTACAAATGGGCACACATTTTTTCAATTTCGAATGAAGCATTACAAATGTGCACACATTTTTTCAATTTCAAATGAAGCATTACAAATGTGCACACATTTTTTCAATTTCAAATGAAGCATTACAAATGTGCACACATTTTTTCAATTTCAAATGAAGCATTACAAATGTGCACACATTTTTTCAATTTCAAATGAAGCATTACAAATGTGCACACATTTTTTCAATTTCAAATGAAGCATTACAAATGGGCACACATTTTTTCAATTTAAAATGAAGCATTACAAATGTGCACACATTTTTTCAATTTCAAATGAAGCATTACAAATGTGCACACATTTTTTTAATTTCAAATGAAGCATTACAAATGGGCACACATTTTTTCAATTTCGAATGAAGCATTACAAATGTGCACACATTTTTTCAATTTCAAATGAAGCATTACAAATGTGCACACATTTTTTCAATTTCAAATGAAGCATTACAAATGTGCACACATTTTTTCAATTTCAAATGAAGCATTACAAATGTGCACACATTTTTTCAATTTCAAATGAAGCATTACAAATGTGCACACATTTTTTCAATTTCAAATGAAGCATTACAAATGTGCACACATTTTTTCAATTTCAAATGAAGCATTACAAATGTGCACACATTTTTTCAATTTCAAATGAAGCATTACAAATGTGCACACATTTTTTCAATTTCAAATGAAGCATTACAAATGTGCACACATTTTTTCAATTTCAAATGAAGCATTACAAATGTGCACACATTTTTTCAATTTCAAATGAAGCATTACAAATGGGCACACATTTTTTCAATTTCAAATGAAGCATTACAAATGGGCACACATTTTTTCAATTTCAAATGAAGCATTACAAATGGGCACACATTTTTTCAATTTCAAATGAAGCATTACAAATGTGCACACATTTTTTCAATTTCAAATGAAGCATTACAAATGTGCACACATTTTTTCAATTTCAAATGAAGCATTACAAATGGGCACACATTTTTTCAATTTCAAATGAAGCATTACAAATGTGCACACATTTTTTCAATTTCAAATGAAGCATTACAAATGTGCACACATTTTTTCAATTTCAAATGAAGCATTACAAATGTGCACACATTTTTTCAATTTCAAATGAAGCATTACAAATGGGCACACATTTTTTCAATTTCAAATGAAGCATTACAAATGGGCACACATTTTTTCAATTTCAAATGAAGCATTACAAATGTGCACACATTTTTTCAATTTCAAATGAAGCATTACAAATGTGCACACATTTTTTCAATTTCAAATGAAGCATTACAAATGGGCACACATTTTTTCAATTTCAAATGAAGCATTACAAATGGGCACACATTTTTTCAATTTCAAATGAAGCATTACAAATGTGCACACATTTTTTCAATTTCAAATGAAGCATTACAAATGTGCACACATTTTTTCAATTTCAAATGAAACATTACAAATGTGCACACAGTTTTTCAATTTCAAATGAAGCATTACAAATGTGCACACAGTATTTCCTGGTTATTTTGGTTTTAGTTTTAGAAGAATCTCATATACACCATCTCTTTTATTTCGCAGATTCTCCAATTGTTGTTCCGTCTTCATCATTTTGGATTACGTTGGAAAAAGTGCCAAGCGATTTCTAAAGACCCACAGATTATGCATACACATGATGAAGAATTCCTTAGAATAAAGCAGCAGCAGCGGAAATGTTGCCATATAATCAACAGCAATGAAGGTACAGCTCCCCAAAAAGACAAGTATAATGATAAAAAATACTTCATTTGAGAATTAAAAAGAATAGTTACCATACTTTGGTTTAGAGACACAAAAGAAAAAGAATCACAATACTTGACTTTTGGCGTTAAACTTTAATTCAAGCCAGAAATGACTTTCTTTTCGACAAGAACAATTTAAAGGAAAATATGGCTACTTTAACTCAGCCTTTCAGGCAGGGATCAAAGTGTAGTATCTGTTATATCCTCAGTTAGTGAAGGAGAGATCCTTATAGACTGAGGCAATTTTTGTTTGTTCCGATCCAGAGTGCCTCTTTTTGGGGAGCTGGATTTTTATCTACATTTAAAAACCGACCTTCAGCCTAACTCTTTTTAATTACTTTGAACAAGAAAATGTGATAATATTAAACACATTTTAAATCTATTATTAATATATTAATTTATCTATCTATCTATTATTATTATTATTATTATTATTATTATAATTATTATTATCTAGATTCGATTATTAAGATTCAAAATGCCCGGAATGTGTTTACTATCGTGACCCTTCGAAATTGGAAAATAATTTTTAAGTTTAAAACTGACAAATGAAAAGTAATTTCTGGCTTGATTAAAGTTTAAAGACAAACGTCAAGTATTATGTTTTGTTTGTGCTTCCAAACAAAATAAAAACATCAATTTTCTCATATGCTCTTCAGGAAACAAACGGTCAGACGTCCCCCTCCCCCGTTACATTCTCATAATCTTATGATCATTCATTAAACAAGAAACAGAAACCAGTAACACACATATATATTACTATTAAGTTGATAGAAAAAAAAAAAAAAAAGAAAAGATTGAGAAATAAAATTCTAATAAGTGAGGAAAGAAAGAAAGTGAGGAAAAGAGAAAGAAACAGAAATAAGAAAGAAAGAGAGGGAAAGTAGAAGAGAAATAAATCGAAGTTTTGTAGGTGTAATTCTTGTAATTGGACTATTGGTGAAACCAGTTTAAATCTTCAGTCAGAATCAACATATGGATGAATTTGTTAGTCAGATCTGGATAAACCGTTGCAGAAGCATCGATATCTTGGCTCACAGGAAGGTTGGCCGGCCAAGGAAAACTTGGAAGCAAGTGATTGGACAAGATCGTACAGAGTGAGATTTGGAGACAGTTGATCCGCTGAACCTTGAGGACTGGAGAGTGAGATTGGGAAATATTAAAAAACCCGTCTGACTCCTGGACCAAGGAAATGTGATGTTAATGGAGAGAGAGAGAGAGAGAGGGGGGGGGGGGAAGGAAAATGAAAGAATGAATAATTTGGGGGGAAGAGAGGGTGGTTGTTGTTGGTTTGTTTGTTTTTATAGGGAGGGAGTTATTTTTGTTTTTGAAGGGGAGGGAGTCATGTATCTTGTCAGCTATAATAAGTCATAAAAGTAATCAAGTCCTTGTCCAATTTCCCAAATGGATATTCCAGTTTTCAAATATTTAGCAAGTTCTAATCTGGTTTCTATTGATAACAGTGATGGATAATAAATGATATGATGACCAATTCCAGTCCTGTAATGACAAAAAAAAGACATGATTAGCAAGAGGAAATATTTATACAGAATTTATGTCAAAGAAGAAAAAAGCATCTGCTTTAAAAAATACACACATCAATTATTATACTAAACTAGAAGAATTAATTCCTAACCGAACAGAAGTTTTGCACAACTTCTATACCTCAGCGAGAACCATTTTTTATAACACACAGAGAATCATCAGACTCTGTCTCACACACACTACCACCAACTGAACTATTACACACCCTGAGGTATATAAAACCTATCCATTAATTCTATTTAAATAATGTTATATACCCTCTTCAAACACCTATTCCCCCATATCCAACCACATTACGGCCATACATCTCCACTAACCAATTCCCAAAACATACTACACTGCAACACACTCCCAAACTAAAAAAATACACAAAAAATATATAAAAATAGAAAATATGCTAACTATAAAAACAAAGTATAAATATATATATATAGAGAATAAACAAAATAAAATAAAATTACATGGATTAAAAAAGAAAGCATTATATAAAAACAAAGATAATTTCCCAAGTATCATAGAACCCAGTCTCAACTTACACACCCAAATTATTATATATAAAGAAAAACAAACGCTGATAAAAAGATCACCATACCCCCCCTTCTTCCCCAAAACTCGCCCCGCCCTACATCCCCACTCGAAAATAGACAACTCTCCACAATCGCAATGAAAACCTTGAATCAGCCATTTGAGCATATTATTATACTTCCTCATTATATAGGATACCCAATTTCCAGATTAACCAGCTAGATAAACATAAGGTTCATGATTTGATCTATTTCCCAAAAGTAAACCTTTAGCTCAGATCGATATTTCGATATTTGTCATTATACACCAATTTTTGGCAATACACAACTGAGCTAGTCTACAAATACCGGAAAATGTGAGAGAAAGATAAACAATGTGTATAAAAATGCATTCTAAACAAACACAAGTGAAAACGTCTTTTAAATAAAATTTTAATAAAATAGATTAAAAAATAATTTAAATATCTCCCTTAAACAAACAATAACGACAGACAGCTCTTTACGAACGCAGATTATCTGTTATGGGGTAACACATAAATTAGGCACCGCTTGCTCTGGGCTGGTGAATTATGTTTTTTCCTCCATTTTTCTTGGAATGGTGCTGAAGAATCAGTCTGACAGTATAGACGGTTTCTACACCAGAACCAGCATGCCCAGACTAATGAAACCCCGGTAGTACACCAAACACACAAGCTAATGTACAGTTTTTCAATAAAATACTTATATTTGGGAAGTATTTCTTTGTCAAGGCATATTTGATTAAATAATATAGGCAAATTATGTCTTAATATTTTCTATTTGATCCTTTTAAGTTGCCTAATGAGTGTTCGGATTTAAGCCAAAACTGGCTGATGAACTTGCCATAGTGGTCGTGCACTCTAGTATTTTTCGTTCGTTCTTAAATATTTTAGTTGAGATGTTGGCGTGACAGTTAAATCTTTACTTGATACCAAACCCAAAATGATGGTTCCAGAGTAAACCGAAAGTACTAGGGTCTACAACCATTATCGCAAGTTTCTCAGCCAGTTTCAGCCTAAAATCCGAACACTCAGTAGGCAACTGGAAAGGATCAAACAGAAAAATATGCAGATATAATTTGTCTGTACTTTTTGACCATATATATATATATATATATATATATATTGGCTGCATTCCACTGATCAAAGAAAAAATATTAGTCCATAATCATAATGTTTTATTTATGTTTTTATTTCGTTGAATATATATATATATATAACTATAAGCATTCGCTGAAATAAAAAATTAAATAAAAAATTATGATTATGGACTGACGTATTTTCTTTGGTCAGTGGAAATGCAACTAATCAATATATATGCTCTGAAGCCGGAAACATAAATTCGTTGAGCTTGTACTCAGAAACAATTTGGATGATATAATAAGGGATACATGCCTGAAAAATATATATTCTTTATATAATCCCAGAAATATATATATCAATTAATAAAGTTCATATGATGAACTTAGAACGAATATTTAAAAAAAAATGCTCAATACAAAGTAGAGCTTTATAAAAATAAACTTATATCTGTTACACACACACACCCACACACATATATATATATATATATATATATATATATATATATATATATATATATATATATATATATATATATGGGTAGATAAAAGGATAAAACAATCCGACGGGATGAAATTAAAAATGGAACAGTGGAAGACCCATAAGTTCAACGTTTCGCCTGATGTGATGTGGGCTTTTTCAAGAGCGGATGAAAAGTGTGCTAAAAATGATAAAAGACGGGAAGGTCATTAATTGGGAATATATATAGTGGTAGTGTTTGAATGGAGGAAAATATATGCAAATATGTAAAGTGTCAGAAATAAGTGTGCAAAATGTCAGCATATAATTATACATACATATATATATATATATATATAATATATATATATATATATATATATATATATATATATATATATATATATATTTAAATACACATATGTATGCATAAATAAACCTGTAATTTAAAATGTACATAGTAATATAAGAAAGAAGGAGAAACTAGAGAGAAGATAGGGGGCAAAAGAAAAAAGAAAAATAAGAAGAAGAAAAAAGGAAAAAGAAAAAACCAAAATAATATTCAGGGAATCATCCAGTGTCTAGACATATCTTATTTTCGTTTAAGATTGTTTTAGAGAGGTTGTTTTAGAGAGGTACAGTAGAAACCCATTCTTTATCTGATTTTGTTTGTAGAGAGGGCTATTACTGCAGATTCTATTATACGGCGTATCGACTTTTTATGTACCATCCTGATCAGAGTAGATTTGTTAAAGTCAAAGCTGTGCCCAAACTCCATAGTATGAACACATAAGGCATTAAGCGTGTTGTTTGTTTTAATTGCTCTCTTATGTTCATAAATACGCTTGTCAAGGTTACATTGCGTTTCTCCAAAGTAGAACTTATTACAGTCTTGACAAGGGATGGAGTATATGCCAGCTTTGATATTGGGCATAATGCTGGATTTTATCTTGTTACTGGACTGGTAATGAAACAACTCAACTTATATAGAACTTATAAGCACGTGGGTGCTGTTAGTCTATTTAAAAATAGAAATATTTCTTTGAAAGCATCTTTACAGAATTTAAATTTGAAAATAAGCAAAATGCATTAGAAACCACAAACAAAATACAAATATTTTTTATTAAAACTCATTCTATTTTTCTTGCCTTTTGTCCAGTAACAGGTGGAAGCCTCGATAACAACAGAAAGTAAACAGACTAACTATAAAAAAGGTAATACATTTACATTTATCATGAAACTCCAGAAACTGAGAAAGGATAATTTATCCGAAAAAATAAAGACAAAAGTCAAGAAAAAGAAATGAATGACTTAAAAAAAAAATATTTGCATTTTATTCGTGGTTTCTAAGGCGAATTTTGCCTATTTTCAAATTCAAATTCTTTAAAGATGCTTTCAACAACCTTTTTCTATTTTAAATTATATATATATATATATATATATATATAATTATAAATATTTGTTTTTATCTACATACATATAGATTTCATCCTTACGGGAATTATTATTCATACCAGTCGCAGGACTCGAACCCCAAAACACGAGTCATGTTTATAACTCAAATCTCACAACGCTTTAGCCCTCATGGTCACCATCAACTACCCGATAAATCAGCAAGAGATTAAACCTATTAAAGGCAGCCATCAAGAGAGTGTTCAATTGCTGAAGGAACGTGCATTTATATATATATATATATATATATATATATATATATATATATATATATATATATGTGTGTGTGTGGTTGTTGGGTGTTGTATGTTTGTTGTGATTATCTGTCCCATTGTGTGGGAGTGGAGAGGAATAATTAAAGACCAAAAACCTAGGTGTCAAAATTGATCTTCAATTCACAAATGATAAATGTTGTATTTTTGTCTTGTGTTTAAACCATAAATGACAAAACTAAAAACTAAATTGTTGCTGCTTTGTATGAATGGTAGTAGATGTTGACACCTTAACAATTCCAGGTTGAAATGCATTATCTATTATTTATTAAGCGAAATATTTGTGACAAAGATCTACTTACAGAGATAACTCTGAAAATATGGATTTGAACAATTCGAATGTGTCAATTTGACGTGGAAACTGTGCTAGTGTGAAAGAGAACGTTTCTTAGTTTTCATTTTTTAAATACCTTCACACTTATTTTCCATCTGCACGGCTTTGTAAGTTATATTTTGGATATTCATATCCTTCTCTCTGCCTCTAGAAAAGGGCGCATGTTATACTTGCTAACTTTTGTGTGACAGGATTGAAGTACATATATTTATTTACATGTATTTAAATAATATACAAATTAATACACATCGGTCTTTATTATAGGGTGGAGACTTCATACCCTTTTTTATAAATCATCATGAGCAAACAACATTTATATATATATATATATATATATATATATATATATATATATATATACGTTGTGACCTTGTTTAGGGGCCGAAATGAAGACACGGAACATGAGGTTAGGTGAACAATATATATTGAAGAAAAGATATGTACATAGAACAAGAGAAGTGGTATATCAGTCCTGACTGCCAGGGTAGACTGGAGTTCAATCCAATTATGAGAAGTCTAAATGCTTCCAGTATTTTTTTAGGAATGGACGAGTCCAACTGTTCATCATATAGGTACGACACCATAACAATATATATACATATATATATATTTATTTATTTATCTTTTTAATGGGGTTCTAATCTACTATTAGGGAAACCATCTACCTTTGTGGGACGAAGTAAAAATTATAGACACAGAGGAATGGTGGGAAGTAAGACGTCTCAAAGAAGCAGCACATATGTTAGTATGTTAGGTGACAATTGCCTCCTAAGTGGGCCTGGTACAGAATGTAATACAATATGGAAACCATTAATTATAAATGATAGATTAGAACACAATTAATATATATATATATATATATATATATATATATATATATATATGTAAGTAGCAACACTACACATCTAAAACAAGTATAGGCTTAAAGCTCCCAAAATTCAAACTAGGATAAAGTGTTCAACAGATAAAGTGTTAAGTAATAATCAGTTCTAACTGACAGTCTTCTGTAGATTGAAGGTTCAATCCTCACTACAAGCGATACGAGGAATATAATTAAAAATTACTTAAGACTTCTACCTAGTCATGGCGGAGAGAATGAGAACAACCTACCCCTTGGATTAAATAAAGGGTTCAGTTCGAAATTTTGTACAGATTCCCAAGTTCAACACAAATATTCCCCGAGTTCGACAAGACGCACCTGGAGAAAATCAGAAGTTACATCAAGCAAAACGTGTGAGAATACCATTCAAATAATCAATCCTCATGTCAAAAATTCTGAAAGAGAAAAAAATTCCTAACAAGAATAATTGATTCACAGTTGCAGATCTTTATAAGTTTACCTTGAACCTTTCAAAATATTTCATCGGCAAAATATTTGATCTCTCAATGTGAAATGAAATATCGACAGGAATCAGTGAAGCTATCTCAAATGACAGCAATGAATTTGTGTTTTATGTTTATTTATGAATGTTTAAACGCCACTAATATACCTTGACCAAAGATCAGTGTCATGGGTTGACTATAAGAAGCCTTATAAATAAATTATGCTTGTTTTGTCTTCTTTCGTATTGATGTTCATTCAAGGAAAAGAAAATAATTGTCAGCAATCAGGCGAAATCTGAAATTTGCGCATGCGCTGTTCATACCAAGTCGAGTATATATTCTTGACAATCAGTTCGACAGAGTCTGAGCCATTTTGAAGATGGTACCTTTTTTTCTGACAAGCTGTTGTATGGATCTGATCACTCCTAGAAGGTCCACTCTTCCATGCTCCTTGCTCTCTTTGAGAAAGGGTTAGTTTATTGCAAATCGCCTGGGGCGCCCCTACTGAGGAATGTCGATAAGACTGCTCAGCCCGTTTTTGTAGGCCAGAGTGCACTTATCCCAGCTGACTTTGTGTCTAAACTCATAAAAAGTAAATAAATCTGAAATGTGATTAGAGTCAGTTTTCTTTTGTGCTGAGAAAATAAATTGTGACACGCAGTTCATTCTCTCAATTCTCGAACGCCTTCGAATTTCCTTCCTCTAGTTAGTTTGTCCCTTTTCCTACTTTTTTGCTGTTTTTAATCATTGAGTCACCACTTATCAAGGCCCAAACCACTTGACATGGATAGATTGACAGCTGAATGATGATGAATACTATGAGATGATTTTAACTCTACCAATATCAATCATTCAATAAAAACAGCCGACTCAGAAAACAGCAATTCTTCCCCCTTTGTCCAAAACATTGCTCATGGAATGTGAGCATTAAAGACTCATGGTATCTTTTTTCACAGATAGGATGTTCTAGGAAAGAAACTTTGTTCATGGAAGTTTTGTTTAGTTTTTAGTACAAAGAGAAAGAAAAGAAAAGTTCTTTGCTGTGGTTGTAGTATGACGAGTTCTTGCTGTGAATGTTTTACAGGGAAGGGACAGGACGCCCATATCTGTTAGGTATATGAAGAAAAACAACCTGCACATGTGTTTTTCTTTACAGATTATTAATGTCAGATTAAGCACGTGAAGCAGCAGGACTATTTTGCTTTAGCGATTTGAATGTTCATGTTTGTAGTTAACTAGAGACACCATCTTCGAGTGTCTTCAGTATCTCTGTACAAGGGTTTCTCAGGACAACCTGACATGAGGATACTTCTCCCTACAAGTAAACCCTGACCAAATATTAAAAATAACATAGTATTCGAAGCCCAAATAAGATCCTCTTGACACGGCTATACACTGGCTCATACAAGGAATGGTGCACCTTCTCATAGTGATGTTACCTAAAGTAGCAGCACTTAGCTAAATACTCCACCAGATCAGATGAATCGTTGTCTTGGAATCCAGCAAAATTCAGAAAAGACCACAATAAAGATAAACTATAACATAGTTAAGTGGCCAATTGTGAAAAGAGGGAAATTAGTGTTTATTAGTGCTTTACTAACTCCATGTTTGAGAAATAGAGGAGAATCTAAATTGAACACTCGGATATCTATGTATTTCATACAAAAAGGAGCCCCTTGATTTCTGAGAACTTACGTAAAATGAAAACCAAAATTCAATAGGGAGAGAATTGAATACTTCCGCGGGTGTCTTCAGTCTCTCTTTACAGGAGGTTGTCAGGACAACCTGACATAACGATACTTCACCCTACAAGTAAACCCTGACCAAATATTCAAAATAAGATCCCTCCAGCATGACTACACACTGTCTCATACAAGAAATGGTGCACCTTCACCTTGTGATCCTCCCTCAAGTATCAGAACCAAGCTGGATAATTTATAGGAGCTAATCTATTTTTTTCATAAACTATGAGACCATCTCCTATAATAATCTGTGTTAAAAGGCCCTTCTATAAACAACAAATGGTATATATTTATTTGTATGGTATACACAATTGGGTGTAGGTTGCCAGAAGTTAAGACAATAAATAGAAATAAATTAAATATTAATAATAAATGTCGACTGCCGAAAGTCTTTTCTTGGAGCAGTATATTTTCTTCATAGCTGCCTGGAAGCTCTCCTATTGCTCTGCAAACCCATAAAGGTGTCCTTTAATGATCTGGTCGAACTTACTACACCCTAAGAGTCTGATTAGTCATTGTGTGACCAAACAACTATTGCTGCTCTCCACCAGAGAGAAACAGATCTCAATGCTTATGACTGCTACAACTCCACCAGACCAGATAAATGCTTGTTCTGGTATCCGGCAAGACCAAAATAAACATAAGAAAGATAAACTATAGCATAGTTTATTGGTCAGGTTTGAGAAGTAGGGGAGAAGCTTAAATGAACAGTTGTATCTAATAAAGAAATCAAGTGTTAGCCCCAGGAAGGGACTCCTGAATTTCTGAGAGCTACACGAGCTAAAATTAGAAAATAAGAGAAAATTCAACATGAAATTGTAAATAAGTAAGATCGTGATGAATTCTTTTTTCTTTAAATCTGAAGATTCATTTGTTTATAAAACTCAGGCTTCGTTTTTATAAATGTCTTGTTTGTATTAACAATTATGAAATGATTGTAATGTTTTTAGAGAAAAACAATTTTGCTTTTTATAAGATTTTGTTTTTTTATCAGAAAATATCTTACTTTATAACTGCTTGTACATATATATATATATATATATATATATATATATACATATATATATATATATATATTTATTCATTAACCATGTTTTTTTTCTTTCATTCATAAAATACATTTTTGTCCATTTTCAACTCACATTACATTTTAATTCCTAGTGTAGATTTTTGTGCATTTCTTAGATGTCACCATCATCTATATCGTATCCAAGCCAGGATCCATGCTACAAACTGTTTGAATAAGCACAATTATATTATTTGTCTGTAAATAATATGACTGATTTATACTTTTATTACTTAACTATCTATTTGTTTGCAATGATAAATATTGGATGCAAAAAGCTAAATTAGTTATTTTATTAATAAATACAAGTAGGACCCCATGAAAATTCCACAGTGATTTCTGCATAAATTTGTATAATTTACTGTTAATTATAATATTCCTTTTGAAATAAGAAATGTCTGTCAGAGTTGTAGCAGTTACATAACGAAAGATCTATTTTCTCTTATATGTACATGCAATCTTTTGCGTAATGATAAGTTGTGATTTGATTGGCAAAATCAGGCACCTCTAAACTCGTGCATTGATACACAGGTGATTAGTGCATCACTGCACATGTGCATTTGTAACCTGCTGATTTCCGTCCAAAGCTGGATGTGCACCAAATATATCAGTTTGAGTCAAGACTTTAATGAAGACAAACGTGACATTTCCTATCGCCTCTCGTCACCATCATCATGGTAATGAGAGGCAGGAATAAACTCAAGACCAACTGGAATTATATTACATTTCTATTATGATGCCTGCCGACCTAGCAACTCAACTTACTTGTTGTTCCTGTATTCTTGTTCCAGTTAAATAAAAGACATATTTATATTATTGTAGAGACGACGTTGATGTTTTCCTTCGAATTCTGGTGACCCTTTTTCTTATTCAAGTCAGATACGTACAGACACAGTTGACTCAACAAAATGGCTATCTCTTATCTCGATACTTTTAACCCTAACTCCACAACCCTACAGAGTCAATACTATTGAGAATAAAAGACTCTCTTCTTCTGGCAAAATAATCGTCATGGTCAGCTAAATATTATTGAAATAAATAAAACGAATATATCTCTTTTCTTTCTTTATTGAAAATTGTAGCAATTTAATTTTTTTAAAGCAATAACTATTCTCTATCTTCTTACAGTAAAAATAATTCTCAGCTAAATATTCTTCATGTCCTTAGTTAATTGTATTTACTTAAAATTGTACTTTTTTAGTCGACGGGACGACATAATTTGATTTTGGAACACTTCATTTTAAAATGGGTAAAGTCAGAATTGTTAACCTTAGCGACATACGACCAATCACTATCTTTGCTGATCGAACGATCTAATTTTTTTAATGTGTGATAACGTAGGTATGAACATGAATTGGCTCAGCATATTATTATATTGATGATGGCTGAGTAATGCTAGAAGATAAGAGAAATTGTCTACAAATTGAAAACTCATGGAAAAGCAATAAATGTTTACTATAAAAAGCTATTAACATAGATTGATACCTTATCTACTTGCACAGAATTTGACTTACAGTAACAATACCGTTTCTATTAACAAAATAAATTTGAAATTCATTAATCAGGCTATTTTGACTATTTGGATTATTCAGACTACTGTTCTCATCTTGGATGTTATTCTCACAACATTTCGGCCGATGTAACCTCCGACCTTCTTCATGTCTGTCTTCTCAACCTGTATCCTTTATTTAATCTGCTGTGGTAGATTATTCTCATTCTGTCAGCCATAACCGGGTAGAAGTCTTAAGTAATTTTTTTATATTCTTAGTATTACCTATACTGAGGACTGAACCTTTAACCCTCAGAAGACTCACTTAGAACTGATTATTACTTAGTACTGTATCCGTTGTGCCATAGGTCCTTGTGAGAATAATAATATCCAAGATGAGATATTGTAGTCATTGTATTGTAGTGCTCAAATAACCACCACCACCACCATGATGATGACGTTCTTCTTCTTCATCATCACCAACATCATCGGTTTACATGCTGGCATGTGTTGGATGGCTTTTAGAAATTGACTTCCAAACTAACCTATCTTTGACCAAATCTTTATTTATCTCTCCATCCTTATCACTTCCTCCCCTGTTTTCCATGGCCTATCTCTGCCAACTGACCCTGCTACTTCAACTGTTCTACATCTACTAACACAAGATAAAAAAGTAATCAGAATTAAAGCAACAATGTTAGAATTATATTTTTCCTAAGATTTTCTCTTGAACAAACAGTTGATAAAATCTCTAGAGAGAAAAGTCTGTTATAGATGCTGTTTATCGACACAATGTTTTTCAATAAAGCACAAAATTAATCATTTCACTTAAAGTGAATATATTTTGTTTTTTTAAATGGAATCAATAAAAATATATATATTTCTTTTACTTTTTTTTTGAAAAACTGAACATTGGTTTCCATCTCTTCCTGTATTGACCCTTCAAAACCCGACTTATTCCAATCGATTTATTGTCTATATATATAAAACTCAATGTCTGTGTGTATGTCTGTGTGTGTCTGATGTTTATATGTTTCCTACATAAAAAAGGTTAGATACCTACAATCTAAAAGTGTATTCTCATGTAAAAATTTACCGGGGAAGACAAAAGAAGTGTTCCCGAACCTCTAATTGCACTTCTAAGGGGGCTATGATGGTATGATCCTCTTAAAACTTTAAATATATCCTATTTTTATGAAATTTAAATCATATGTATTAAATTTTCTGGGGAAAACAATGGAAGTGATCTCGAATCTTTCAGGGCCTTCCTAACCTAAGGGAGCCGCACCGCCTTTAAAACTTTAAATATATCCTATTTTGATGAAATTTATATCATATTTATAAAAGTCTCCGGGGAAAACAATGGAAGTGGTCCCAAATCTCTACATTACTCTCTATGTGCCGAATCTCTACATGCACCCCCCCCCCTTATTAAAACTTTTAATACATATATTCGATTTTAATAAATTAATACCATATGTATAAGAGACTAATTCAGAGAATTTTCCAACATTTCAGCTTCTACCGACAATATTAGGGGGTTAAATAAGAGAAGAGGGTCAGTAAAAACAAAGTAATATGGTGTTATGAGCAGAGTGAAAAAGTACATAGTAATGATTCTCATTCAATCCTGAGCAACGTCGGATCTTCCTGCTAGTTGTCTATACAATAATATGCTAAAACATTTCATATTCGTACATACGTTATCACCTTGCAAACACAGTTAAAAAAAATGAAGTCGCCTATTTAGCAAAGATTGTGATTAGTGATTTATCTGATGTCGCTAAAGTAAAATATTCCAACTTTACTCATTTTAAAAAGAATTGTTCCAAAATCAGATTACAATTTTAAATAAATACATTAAAAATGACATTAGTTTTATTGATTTGAAGAATACTTAGCTGACAATTAGTTTTATGGTAAGAAGACAGAATATATATTGTTTTAAAAAGAATTGATACAATTATAAATAAATAAATAAATAAGAAACGTATGTGTTTTGTTTATTTAAAGAATATTTAGCTTACAATAACAATTATTTTTACAGAAGAAAGAGTAATTTCTTCTTGACCTTGACAGACATTTATTATTTTAAAAAAAATATTATTATTGACAATAAATTATACAGATTGATGTAGAAAGTACCGTGGAATTTTCATGGGTCCCACTAGTTTTGATAATTAACAGTAAATAATTGTTACTCACTTGTATTGAATTGTGTGTTCTGCACTGCTTTGATCCCATCTGACGTCTGGTTTGTGTTTCTTTAAAATTTCAATAAATCTGGAAAAAAAAAAATAATATAAAAATATTTTGATTATAAGTGAATAAAATCCTTCACTCTATAATAAAGACTAATGTGTATTTATTTGTATTCATATATATATATATATATATATATATACTTCCCTCTTGTCGCACAAGTAAAAAACGAAAAAACGTGCTGGACGAAACCATTTCAAATGTTTAGAGGAATGGAGAAAGCAAATAGCAAGTCAGACCCACCCCCGTGTCATCTAAAATAAATTCAGAAAGAAATCCTCCTGCACTCTATTTACATAATGAGACGTTTACTTTCTTTCTTTTGTTCCTTTCTTCTTACTATACCTATTGATATTTTTTTTTTTTAACTTTCCAGCTTGAGACGTTTTCTTTCTGTCTTAATTCCATTTTTTAAATTCACCAATTGAGAGTTTATTTTATATGAATAGTAGTGCAAACACTGGTGAAGCATAATTTTTGTCCATAATCTTTGACGGAGGGTGTACACTCATAATAAAATAATTTATTTTATCGTAACAATATGAGTGGTATGGTGACGTGTGGATGCATCCATATTGTATGGCATGTTAATTGAGTAGTTAGTAAGTATGATTGACATTTCACTCAATGCATCAGGTGCAAATCTCATGAGTTAATTTTAGTCATGTGACTACACTATTTTAATTTTTTTGTTTTTGTGTCTCAGACGATTTTTAAATAACTTTCAACTTCTCAAGTCTGTTGCTATTTCGTTTGTGCCGCTCGTTAAGAGCAGGTCATCGTCAACTGATTCTTTTCATGTCTTAGGCAGCCCACTGTGTGGCCTTGAGTCGTTGACATCGATGTGGGACACACTTTAGGGCGTTTTGGATAAGTGCCGGTGAGCGACATGGCCATACCAGTTGAGACGTTGTTGTGCAACGTAATTTCTCATGGAAACCTTTACCTTGAGATTTACAATTTTCTCCGTCCAATGCATCGCAGCAAGGATTGTGTCATTTTGGTGTTTCATCATCGACCAGTCTTGCGGACATGTGTGTTATATGCTGTCTCTCTCGCATAGGGCTAGATAGTCAGAATCGAAATGATATAGAAGTTAGTTACAGCTTAGACAGAAGACATACATATGTAAGGTGTTGGATAATGGGTATGTAAGTTGACTTTAGATTTTAGCACAGGTGAATGAGTCCGGGTACAAACGACCTTGCCGTATGTGAAACAAAGAAAGTTCACAGAGTGTATCCTAGAATAACCTGGCAACAGGGGAAGATTGACAGGTGAGGTCAGAAGGGCCAAGACTGAGAACGATATGTGGACAAGATCTCACAGATGTGACATCACGCGGGATGAAAGTGATGAAGAATGGTTAGATTTTGGGGAGACCAAGTTTGGACGGTGGCTGAATAAATGTCTTAAAAACTGTTGAGTGGCGCACGCGGCGATGAATGCTGATGTTTGTCTATCTATCTGATGTCTGTCTCTCTGTCTATCAATCTTTCAAATAGTTACCTTAGGTTAGGATTCTGTCTGTCTGTCTGTCATATTTAGTTAATTGTGCAATAAGTGTAAATTTTACTTGTGACTTATTTAACTTGTTTCTATTAATAAACCTCCATTTCTGAAACTCTGTTTTCTCTCGATTGTTTTTACTCTAACTCAACGAGAAGTTATACGCACAACGACGAACAACTGGTCCTAACCAGAGATGACACGGAATGTGAGGAAGCAAGTCTATGACACGGATTGCGATGAAGAAATGAATGACAGGCCAGGAAAGAAAAAAGAGAAACACATAACAAAGTGTGAGCAGTCAAGGAATGGATCGCGTAATCGAAATATAGCGATTAAGTTGTAGTTCCGATCTGTTTGGTTATGAACTCTTTCTAGACTTTTTCGAGATAGACCTCCACACATATATATTCTGAAACTACATTACCCAGGGTACTTGGACGAGTACATTTCATTTTGATCAAAATGGATACAACATTATCGTGAGATTCTGCAATTCTGCTATAAATACATAGGAAATCAGATTTGAGCTTCATTTCATTTGATTTATTAAACTGTTAATAAGCACAGAAACAGTTGGAGAATTAGTGCGCAGGAGTCGTCATTGATTCCCGTAAAATACAGACTGTGACTTGAGAAGGTTAAATATTATAAATTCATGGAAAATTATTTCGATTAATGTCATTTTACTTACATCTCCTTCCACCAAATCAACGCTTAGCACATCATTTGGTTCCAACAGGGGCTTAAAACTTACTTGATAAAACCACTTAAAACCAGTTTTAATATGATTGTCACTAAAATGAAAACTGATTTCAATTTTTGTGGTTTCCACTTTCCCTGTGAAACGTTTTTCTATTGTTTTTCTTTGAAGAAATATCGTTGTAAGTGCAGTCAGTCAACCTTTAGCTAGCTGAGTGCTGTCCGTTTCATTGAAACAAATTGCAACATATCAATTCTAATTTTCCAGATACCTTTTTTTCTTTTTTTATGGAAATCGCTCCAGACAAGGTATGACGCCACTAAAAAAAATACCACTTTAAGGTAAAAAACTAGCCTACGATAAATGTTATATGGATAGATTTTGACCCAGTAAACAGCAATTCTTCCCCCTTTGTCAGAAATATTGCTCATGGGATGTGAGGACTAAAGAACAAAATAAGAGACACGAGAGTAAGGAGGCTGCCGAAAATAAACCCAAGGTCCACTTTCTATTCTCCACCTTAGATCAGTACCTTGCCATTTTCTTTCCTAACCCCTTGCCAACTCCTAGAATTTGAAAGTTACAGAGTTTATTCATAACAGACCAAGGGAACACTGTTAGTGTTCTTAGATGATCTTATCCGTTGATATCCGTAATAACCATTCGCAGATTTATTTCAAGGACGCAACATTATCTAAACCATCTCTCTATTTTACAATAGCTTTTAGAGTGCAATCATTTTTATAGTTTTCTTTTCCATTTTCCTTAGCTCTAACATGATAAAATGAAAATCAACTGTGTGGAATCTTTTCATTCGGAAAAACAAAAATGGAGTTCAATGCATGAAGCATGAGAAGACTATGAAGTCTTCTGGAAGATTTACCACGTCTCTTATGTTGCATTTGAAGAAAATTCATCAAATCGAGATAAATTCATATGCAAACCAGCCTCCTGTGCAAACGACAAGAACAATGTAAGACCATTTAACAAAGAAATCAATGGAAGAAGAGATTTCAGAGTTAGCTGCCATGAATGAATTTTCTTTCAACTCGATTGCCAAAAGCAATTTCATACAGACAAATCTTCATGATCAGAGGGGCAAATATGATAAATTACTGCCAACATCTGCAAATAAAATCAGAAATATGGTAATGAATTACTACTAAACAAAGGAAGAAGAACTTATTCATTATTTCGATATATGAACATAAATGTTATTGTGAAACACCTATTAGTCGTTGGGTCATATTGAGATCAATGGTTACCTTAATAGCAGAAGAACTGACCATGGATTTGGATAAACACATTGTTGGTTGTATGACTGATGGTGCTATGATGGTGTTTAGACAGGAAATAAGACCTGCTCACAAACAATGGATTGCACATATGTAGTGATAGACATTCTCTCTCAAACAAAATATCGCCTCAATCGATGTAAGTGATACAAAAGTTTAGAGATTATTATGACAGACGATAGCTGTGATGAAGCTAAGATAAGTCAACAAGGAGTAATTTTTCAAACAGATTTGGCTTTCTCCACCAAAAACCTGAATTTAGCAAAGGTAAGAAAATTTTCAAACTTCACAAGTTTTTCAAGATTTCGTAAGAGTAAACTTCAATAACGGAGAAAATAAACTCATATTTGATTGCGGCAGCAGGTGAAATAGCACAGTTTATAAACTGACAATGAATGGAAAACTCTCAATTTGCTTTATGGGTTAGTAGACATTATTTTTGGATTTACTTAAAGTGGAATATTCTATAGAATTTTTATTGGATAAACTTAATACAGTTGGCAACCCTTTGGCTCTAAATCTTTGTAAAAAAATTTATGCATTGGTATAATTGTTATGGTGTGATATTTCAGGGGTAGATGGACCCTTCCAGAGACTATAAATAGAGTTTCAACGAAGTGTCATAACATTCATCGCGGCAGTCATAGCCACAGTATCAGAGCAGACGTTCTGTAAATACTATTCTGTACTTCTGCAAAAATACACTTTTGTAAATATACCACCGTGTTGTCTTAATTATTATCGGCCCTTCAAGGCCAAAACAATAATAAATGAAAAAATGTCTTCATAACGTGTGTGATGCTTAATGGGCCCCAATTCATATGTAGCAGCAGTTTTTTTCCCCTATAGTTTCCGACTCTTCTATTGTTTAGTGGAGGGAGATGCTCTTTGGGCTGCCATCTTGAGTAGGTGGTGTGTAGCAGTCAACTATTGACCATTGGGCTGTTGGTTTTAAAAAAGAGGAAAACCCTTTTAGGATTGAGTTTATATTGAATTTTTCATGCCACCCCTAAGGGAGAAGCGATTGGGTTTATGCGAATCTTAAAGAACCATAACTACATTTGACCATTCCAAGCGTGTTTTATAAATTCCAGTAAATAATTTGAAAATTAATGCATTTTTTTTGTGTGTGATGAAGTTTTATTTTCAAGTAAAATGAAAATTAATTTGTAAAAAAAATAGAGATAAAAAAGAAAAAAAACAAACTTACTTGTGACCAACCACAGGTTCTCCCGAACCAGGCACAAAATCATAACCATAAAAGTTTAGACCCAAGAGAATTTTTTTTCTTAACGTAGAGTTTGCTTCGGGGACAAGATTTTCGACACATGCTTTTATCCAGGACAATGGACTGTTTGGTCCAGGTCTGAGAAAAAGAAAATAAGACAAAACGTTTTAAAAAATTATCTGCATGTGTATGTTATGCCAGTGTCACCATGTTTTATCACTTCCGGTTATCGGCTCAACAAATGAACAGAAAAAAAAATCATTTTTCCTACAAGCTCACCCACTGCTTCCTCACTTTCACCCCACCTCCCTCACTGATAGGCATACATCCCCCCCCCCCATCTTTTCTTGCTTGGTCTTTTCTCTCTTCTTTTTCCGCAGCTATATCAATTGTTCAAAAGCAAATTGAAATTCACCCTTTTGTTTTTCTTCCTTTTCCATGTCTTCCATCTCTCTCCCTTTTCTGTTTCTCCCCTCTCCCTTTATCTCTGATGTCGAAGTAATTTTTTGTAAAACACATCTTTTTAATAACATCTTCACTGATTTCTGATGAAGCATTTTTATAATCAAGATAAAATATTGAGTAAATGATTGCATTGTTTGGTCTATCTTCTTTTTTTCCATTCACACACACACACACATATATATATATATATATATATATATATATATATATATATATATATATATGTATATATATATAGGTAAAGGAGAACTTTAATGGAATATTCGAATAACTCTGTATCTCATATAGAGATCAACTGTTAGCCTCAGGAAGGGTTCCCTTGATTTCTGAGAACTTCGACTGAAGTATAATGAAACAATATATATATATATATATAACTCACAAGGATACAAAGTTTATGACATAATCAATATTATGTAATCATATTCCAAAAATTCAACATCAACTAAAATTTGTGTACATATGTTTCCGAAATTTTTAAATATATTAGCTCTGTGGGACTTAAAATCATAATTATTGAGCTAAATTTACACTTGCAGTATTCACTAGAGTTTTGGATTGATTAACTTTTTATATTTGTTGAATGGAGGTGAGATATTTTCTTGTCTTATTAAGATACTACTAAAATTAAAACATTTGACTTTCTTTAACATATGTATACATATATATATATATATTATTGATTTACAGACAGGCTGTTTCGCTATATCACAGCTTTTTAGTGTGGCCAAACAGGCAACTGCTTCAAACCGGGATCGAGCCTACAACTGTCTTGTTTACAGTCGGTGAATGTAACCATTCGGCCGTCAGCAAGTGTCATTAGTAAGTTACATCTAAATGCTTTGATAAACATTCACAACTACGGGAGAGTGCTCCATTTTTGTTAACAAAAAGCTTTGCTTTATCACTAATGCTAGTTGGAAATATTACTTGCTACAGTGCTCAACCCAAGAAGAGGGGGGCATATATATATAAAGCCATTGCTCTGTATGTATGCACATTGTGCTTTTAATTCAGAAATATGCCTTCTAGTATATGAAATTAAGTTGGTAGGATGTTCCAAGTTAAACCTAAATAGCAATGAATCTGACAAATAACTATTTAATTCTGACTAGACATTTTTGTTTTGTTTTCATCCACTATATTTTTTGTGCGAATATAACTTTTTTCACTACAGTTACTTTCTGAAAATACTTATTTCAGTTAGGAATATTGATATTTACTCATCTAAACAGCTTACGCTTTGAATAATAAAAAAAATGTTTTGACATTTCACTATTTCAGCTATCAGATCAACAATTACATGTGTTTACATTATCATTATTAAAGTATTAATTTCTTACCATTAATTTAATTATTTTGTCACATTTAAATATAAACAAATAAACCACACAATGTATGCTTGTGTGTTTCTTAAACTGGAAATATTTTTCATTAGTGACTTTTTCTCTTAATAAACAAAAACGTTTAGCCCTTTCTTTATCTATTGTAAACACATGTAATTGTTTATATGATATAAACATGTGTTTACAATAATATTTACACTACACACACATCTTAAATGATTCAGATTTAATAATTGAAGTGCAGCTAGACATGGCAAATTTTTCAAGCTCTGTTTCAAAACCCAACCACTTGATCTGTAGCAAGATCTTACCATTAAGCTATCAAGCCTGCCACAAAAGAGAAATTATAACGTTTTTACATTTGTTTTTATCACTAAAAAAGCAGAATTATTTTACGCTCTTCAGTGTGGCTAAACGTGGAGACTATTTCAAGCTTAGATTTGAAACCCAACCGTTTGGTCAGTAAACGAGAGATCTTATGAACGACTTATTTCTTTCATATTTCTTTAGTAATATCCAAATTCTGTCGGCTTATAAGACAATCTTTGTTTCTTTAGAAAATGGAAGACTGATACGGGTTCTCTGATAAAATTCATGCTATGATTACGACTGTTGGCTTTTAAGAATTTTAAATAAAATTTCTTCTTGGTTTTTAACAAAAGAAAGAAATTTCCGGAAGCCAAAGTTTGACAACAACAAATATGCAAAAAGAAACGAAGCATAATAAAAAAAAAACAATGTATAAACGAAACGAAATATAAAAAGAAACGAAGTATAAAACGAAACGAAATATAAATGCTTTTGAAAACAAATCAAGGAAAAAAATCCACTTTCTTTGGTGATTTTCTTCTAATGATTTTACATTTTCAAAAAATGTAATGGCTGTCTTTTTCCCACATCGTTAACAAATTGTATCAAAGAGGAAAGCAGCAAAAAAAGTCCCAAAATGGAATTTGTGACTTTTTGAGATTCTTTTTTTCTTTTTATTATTTGTCTATTTTTGGAATGAGTATAAAAACATTGAGCAGAATTTTCGAAATGATTGATAAAAAGAAAAATTGATTTTTGACACCCAATCAGAAAGACATTTTTTAAAATGCACTCAGCATTAAATAACAATGGTTACAAGTGTATTTAAAGTGTTTTATGCTTGGTAGAAATGGGCGGAAAAAGAAAGCAACACGATTGTCCATGGAATCAAATCGCCGAAATTCATTTTATTTTTGCTACAAAATCACAAAAAAGACTGAAAATGAAAAAAGCCTTTCACAATCTTCGTTTATAATAATAAAAAGAAAATTCTGTATTTGCATTAAATCTGCTCTCTTATTTATATACCAGCTGGGCTACCCGGCGTTGCCTAGGTGTTATATAACAATTAATATGACTATGTTGAAGATGCTAACTCCCAAATGAGGGACAATTCTTTCACGACTAATTTTATCTATGTTTTTCGTAGCGGTGACAAGTCAAAGTTGTTCCCTTCTGAAATTACACGAGGCAAATTAATTTTGTGCATTCCTTTGATATGCTTTTTTTGGGAGTTGTTTTATTATTTTAGGAAGTGGCTGCATTGTTGTCTGTGATTAACTAGACAAAACCTTTCCACAGCGATTAAAAATAATTCTCTGAACCCTACCATTAACACCGGGTGGTAACACTCTCCCAAAAAACCTTCTTCAGCAACTTAAACAAAACCCTCCCATAACCCTACCAGTAACCCTCCCCTCCCCCCATAAAAACTTCGAATGAACCGAGAAAGAGAGTAGTTTATACAAGCTAGTATCTTTTTTAGGGAGTGGGGGGCCATTGTCAGCCGGACTTAGGGGTAGTGGTAAGGTAAAGGAAGGTTTTTTTTTAAGTTGCTGAAAAACACTAATCTTTAATTCTTGCAAAAGTAAAAAAATCCGCAAAAAATTAAAAAAAAACATATTAAAAGGTTTTCCTGAACACTTACTAAACCAGAAATTCGAGCATTTTAATTGAGTGAAAAGGAAAGAATAGTCAAACGGTTTGATTTCAAAAGAGGAACAAGTTTGACAATACTAGTTGTAAAAATTGGCTGCCTCATTGTGAAAAAAAAAGGGGGGTAGTACTTATGGATTGTGCGCTCAGCATTTGGGGGATATGTGGCCAACATGAGTGACGATGAAGGAATGACTTTTATAGTCAGGAATGAGTGGGGGAATAGTGGAAGCAATTGCACCTATAAATATGGGTGCAATTCTCCTGTTGTAGGGACCATTTACAGTTCTGGTTTCGATAGAGACCAGATCGATTGTAAGTTACTCCCCAGATTTGTTGCTTGATTGATACCAGACCCTGTTGGCGTGGGTCGCTTAAAGAGAACTCTTTTTGCAACCCCAGCAGCTGCAGACTCGTTCTGGGTATCACCTCTAAATATTTTTGCCAACATCGTTTAATATCGCCAATAATACTATTGGTGAAGAAAAAAAGTACCAATTCTGCACATCAACAAACTTAGAAAAAAAATGGAAAGAATTCACATCCATTGAGGAATAGGTAAATTCTTTGCAATTCAATTTCTTTGCAATTCATTTGTTCAAAGAAATATATTTTGCATGTATTGTATTCAAAATGGTATCAGTGATATACAAATTCTAAAATATTTCATTTTTTGTGAACCGTAACTTTTGAAATCATGTCGCCACATTATTTTGTTTATTTTTAATATTATTATTGCTACTACATATTGTTTAATTTACATATTATATTTATATTACTACTACTACTACTACATATATTATATTTATATTACTACTACTACTACATATATTATATTTATATTACTACTACTACTACTACTACATATATTATATTTATATTACTACTACTACTACTACATATATTATATTTATATTACTACTACTACATATATTATATTTATATTACTACTACATATTTTATAATTTTCAAATATATTCTCTCATAAAACTCATAGCTATAATGCTTTCACCAAAACCTTTCCAGGAAATTGCAGAATTAATATACAGTGTGTTCCGGATAAATTTGACATTTTTAGGGAAAGGAAAGAAAAAACGTCATATCTTGGCCAATAATTGATCTATTTTCTAAATTCAAAGTGCATTTCTACTACTGTTTCCAGCTGTAAAAAAAATTACAACTGTCAACTAAATGTAGATAAAAAGAAAACGAATATGTCTCTGCCTTATTTATTGAAAGTTGTAACAATTTAAATCTATTGAGAACAATATTCTTTCTTCTTGCAGTAAAAATAATTGTTAGCTAAATATTCTTTAAATAAATAAAACGAATGTAATTTATTTTATTTATTTAAAATTGTAACAATTCGATGTGTATAGAAATAACATTAAAATAAAATTAAAAATGCAAAGAGTAGGTTTTTAAAAGTGTTTAAGTCTACGAGATGACGATTTGAGCACAATTCCTTTAAAAATAAGTAAAGTTAGAATTGTTTACCTTAGTGACACCAGTTAACTTTCCATTGATTTGTCTGGAATTTTGCCCTTTATCAGGCACACATTCATATACTTCATGAATTTCCATATTTTCCAATTCTCTTTTCTTTGCATCAATCACATCTTTTCCTTGTTCTTGTTCAGAAGAAAGCAAAATTGCATGTTATTGATAACTTACTTCCTCTGTTTGAGGAAATTGTCTCCATTGATCCACATGATCCCAATTGATACATAAGGGATTTTCATTTTCGGCTTCAGGTTTTATATTTAGCCAATGGCTATACTTTCCCGTGGACTTTGGTTGTGTTCATAACCATCCCTTTTTTCCATTCATTACTCCCTCTCAATTTATACTCTACAACTTCGTTTCTACTCGGTTTTATACTACTCTTGGCCTTTTGGCTAAGATCAAAGTGTAGTATCTGTTCCGATGGATACTGCACCCCATAGACTGGTATTGTCTTGGCCTTTGGGGCTTGATTTACGCCGGTCTATGGGTCTGTCCTGTGCAGTTCTAGGAGGTCCACCCTCCCAGGCTTCGCCTCCCCTCTTTGGGGAGGAGTAAGTTTATTGCTTACTGCCTGGGGCGCCCCTACCGGGTAATGCCGACGGGGCTGCCCAGGCAATTTTTAAACCCCACTTTCCCGACCTGACCTTGGGTCATATCTTATTTGTGTGAGTAAGATAAAAACTGGCCTTGTGCCTAACTCCTGGAGAGGAGTACATCAATACTCAGTTTTATACTGTTATTTTTCACTTCCCTTCTGTCGCAATTTGAATTGGTATTATGTTGTCCTTCATCTTCCTCCTCCAAGACTTCATTCATCTCATTTGCAGAATTTGTATTTTCTTCATTTCTGGGACTTCGCAATTCCCTGTCTACCTTCATCAAGTGACATGGATGCATCTTGAAAAATGCTCCTCCATGTCTGATCAATACACATTGTCCTTCTTTACCCAAAACTTTAGCCGGACCACGCCATCCTTTATAGTTTTGTTTTCTATAGTAGACACGGTCACCTGTCACAAAACCTTCATCCGCATAAGTCCTTATATTGGATCTCAAAGCTCTCCGAATTCTTTCACTTGATTCAGCTTCCATGAAGCTTTTTCTTGCTGCATGTAGGGTATTTAAATTTATTCTAACCATGTCACTTGTTGTTGCAGTTTCCAGTGCAGGTAATCTATCATTCAAAACTGAGGGGGTGTTAATGTTAGACCCAACTACAAGCTCATTTGGACTATAGCCAGAATGACTCTGAAGTGCATTTTTTTGCGCTGACAGCCCATGCCAAAGCTATTTCTGGCTCACATTTTTCATCATCTAATGTTTTTTTCATTGCTTCTACAATTATTAGGTTATGACGTTCCACTGTACCATTGCTGAATGGACTTTCAGCAGCTGTCATGCATGTTTCAATATTCAGCTTTTCATTCATCTGTTGGTAGCCATCATTATTAAACTCTCCTCTATTGTCACTTAAAAGTCGCTTAGGAGCTCCAAAATAAGATATCCACATTAAAAATATGTTGCGAATAATTTCTTTGCTCTTTTTGGTTTTAATTAATCTGTCAGCAGAGTACCTAGTGGATGTATCAATTAGGTGCAGAATCCAGCATTGGTTATGTCGATGTTCCTTCAAATCCAAACATACAGTGTCATTAAACCTGTTACCAAGAGCCAATCCTACAACTAGTCGAGGAGGGGGTCTTCTAAACCTCTGACAAACTGAACAAGAATCACAAACATCTTTGATCTGATTCAGAAATTCCGTATCATTAAATGCCTTACTACCTTTAACCAAAGCTATTAATTTCTCTTTAGATGCATGAGCAAATTGTCTGTGCAATTTCTCAGCTTTTTTGCTTTTTCCACTCTAGAGCATCCTTTTAGTCTCACAGTGCAACACTATGTTTGGTGCATTTTTAACTGCCAAAAGCATATTAGTTGGTGGAAGACTATAATGTCCAGAAGTTGTGATTTGCAATTTTATATATCTGCCAAAAATTTGACAGCTGTCAGTTTTAAAATTTAGTAGTATTCCTGCAGTTTTCATAGATTTATGACTTAATAACAGGGGTAAATCACTTTTGACGATGTCAGCCTCAATATAACCTCTGACACCTTTTATACCCCCTATTGTTACAGGAAATTTAACTGTTTTAATGGCTTTCACTTCCACTCTATCTCCAAAACAAAATGTTCTGTTAGACCTAACAGTTTCCACCAACTGCTTATCTCGGTCATTCAATGTATCAAAAAATATATTAAACCAAAGCTCGCCAGCAACAGTTCGTGAACAAGCAGAGTCCAATACTGCCATACCCAATGTCTCTTTCACAAGATTGGACATTTTTACATTAGAATAAGAGTCATTTATCACTGTTCGATAACATGAATCAACATTAAACAAAGTAAAGTTCACCTGGTCTGAATCCACCACAGTGTGTATATTGTTTCTAGAATTGAAACTCGTACAGTCTCGGGCAAAATGCTTAATTGAATTACATCTAAAACAACGAAGTATCTTACCTTGTCTGTCTGTTGGATTTGTATTGTAATCTCGGTAATAATTTTTTTTTTTTATATACTTGTGTTACTATAATTGACTGTTTCAACTTCTTCCTTGACAGCAGGGACGGTTTTACCTTCTGTTGACGAAATGTCTGAAAATACTTTCTTCAATGGTTCCTTCATTGTGGCATATGTTAAGCTCGAACATGTGGTTCTTGCCAATTTTTCATTTTCTTCTGACACATTTGCTGCATTCATAACAATAAAAGCCTGCACTCCTTCTGGCAAAGTGACTCCAAATTTCCTTAATTTTTGGTATAAAAATTCGTATCGTACCAAAAATTCATTTATGTTAACCCCGGTCTCTCTTTTGTAGGTGTAAAATTCCTTAAATGACATATATGCCATCGTGTTCTCGTCCACTAAGTAAATTTCGTCTAATTTGTTGAGAATTATATTTAACCCATTTGGAGTACCAATATCCGTGGTTGCCAAATGTCGAACACATTCTCTTATATTTTGTGGTAGTGACAAAAATACTGCTGGGTTATGTTTTTCTTTAGGCAAATCCGTGAATAGAGACCATATCACACAAAGAAGACAGCCTCTGCTACCAATGTTAATGCAACCGCACACCCATGAACCGCCATCTTGCTAAGCAACAACAACAAACTAAAAGGGGGGCTCACTCCCACTGTCCCACATCATATAAGGAGATGACTCAGCCTAAGGGGGACAACTCAAAGACACTTAAACACAGACGATCTCATTTATTAAAATGTGTGTAGAAGGTGATGACGTATGAATAAACATATAAAGAAAACGACTCAATTTAGATTATATTATATCAAAAGAAAAAAAATTGAAAATAAGTAATTGGCATTAAAATAACTATAAAAAATAAGTTCCCTCTTGTCAAATATTTTTGCTAGTATATATGACAGACGAACATATACTACACTTCTCCTTCCTCCCTGAAGGAGGAAGTAATACCTGGGAGGATGTTATCATTATGACAGATAAGACACTACACTATCCCTCTTCCCAAAAAAGGAGAAGGTAATGCTTAGAAGGATGGTATCATGACAACAGAAGAGATACTACACTACCCCCCCCCCCCCGAAAAAAAGGAGAAGGTATTCTCTGGGAGAATGGTATCATGACCACAGAACAGATGCTACACTATCTCTCTCCTCAAAAAGGAGGAGGTAATGACTGGCTGGATGGTATCATGATCACAGAACAAATACTACCGTGCCCCCTCCCCAAAGGAGGAGGTAATGCCTGGAAGAACAATCTCATGACAGCAGAACAGATACTACACTACCTCTCCCCGAAGGAAAAGGTAATGCCTAGGAGCATGATCTTATGACAACAAAATAGATACTACTTTACCCCCTTCCCTTGAGCATTGACAGATAGTACATTAGTCTGAAATAGTATAGTAAACTGAATTGAGCATTAAATGTAGTAATAGTATAGTTTCAGATAAACCGATACAAAATCTCCATTATTAATAGATAATGCATGTGTACGTGTACGTGTAAATAATTGTGTAATAGATGTGTATGTGTAAATAAATGTGTAATAGATGTGTAATAGATGTGTATGTATAAATAAATGTGTAATAGATGTGTATGTGTGTAGTAGTAGAATAGAAACACAATCTATTGGAAACGATTCATTTTTATCTTGTGAACTACTAACTTTAGCAACAGTATTAAATGATCACAATAAATCTGATACGATTTGGATTCGAGATAGATGATTTCATAGACTGCAATGGTATCCATTATGCCTTTTTGATGCATTTTCTTTCATTCCTTTTTCATGATTTCTTTCGTTCAACATTACAATTCTTCAACTCTTGTTTTTCATAGGAGCAACTTTTTCATGCCAAAATGATCTGACCAAAAGAGCGTGAACAACAACGACAAAGGAAAATCATGTGAATTTGATTTCATCATACAAAAAAAGAGATTTTGATTGTGTTGTAACAGAATATCCAACGACCTCTCTTTCCTATCTGGATTTATTAATACAGAAGTATATATAGTGAACATCGCATTCACTGGTATCTTGCAACAGAAATTAGTAACTACTCTATTGCAAGAAACCTTTCTTCCTTCATTATTGGTTGTTCTTTCCACTCGAGTAACGATCATTATTAAGTTGCTTCGAACAAACCGAAGTTTCCTCTTTCTGAGGGGTTTCAATACTACAACCACTGGTCATCATTTCATCATTTTGATCTCGGTAACTTTTACTTTCCATAGCTTTCCTCCAACTCTATACGTTATATAAGTTTTTCAACTAACATCAAGGATACACACGATTTTATCAACAAAAAAAATAGAGATAAAAAAGATATGGAGAAATAGTAATTACGAATAATTACTATTGTTTACGTTTGTTTTCATAAAAAAAACCATAATGCATTGGAATGTATAAGAATTCATTGTAGTAAAGTGAATCTGTACACATTTTATAACAGAAAAAGAAAACATTTTTTTATTCAGTATTTTCAGAAATATTACTAAATTTTCCAATTAGATGAGAGAATATGTCTTTCATAAATTGTTTTGTTTTCGGGAAATGATTTTATTTTCATTTGCCTTTCTCTGGCGTGTAGGAGAGGTATTTATTTGATTTCTCTTTGGGAAGTAACTTTGATTGACAGTCGAATGCCAGTCATTATCAACTTACATGACAGAAACAAGAAATGCCAATATTTCAATGTAAAGGCAAAACCAGACAGCAGCATGATGGAAGAAGTTTCGACAGACATCCATCTGCCCTTCTATTTTGAAATATCAAGTTTTAATGAAAGTTCTGGCAATTTATAAAATTGACAGAACTTTTATCAAAACCTTATTTTATTATTAATTTTTAACCAACATGAAAACCATAGACAGGTTTAAAAACCAATCTCAAAACCATATATAGGTTTTCCAACCAACATCAAAACCATATATAGGTTTTCCAACCAACATCAAAACCATATATAAGTTTTCCACCAACATCAAAACAATATATAGGTTTTCTGCCAACATCAAAACAATATATAGGTTTTCTGCCAACATCAAAACAATATATAGGTTTTCCACCAACATCAAAACAATATATAGGTTTTCCACCAACATCAAAACAATATATAGGTTTTCCACCAACATCAAAACAATATATAGGTTTTCTGCCAACATCAAAACAATATATAGGTTTTCCACCAACATCAAAACCATATCTAGGTTTTCTGACCAACATCAAAACCATATATAGGTTTTCCAACCAACATCAAAACCATATATAGGTTTTCTGACCAACATTAAACAATATATAGGTTTTCTGACTAACATAAAAACCATATATAGGTTTTCTGACCAATAGCAAACCTTATATAAGTTTTCCATAAGTGGCGACCCTCTGAAAAAAAAAATCTGACCCAGATAAAGTAATTTCTGGATGGAAATAAATTGAATGACAATTTTTTGTTCCTAAAATGATCATCAAGAGAAACTGACAAATCAGAATCCAATATTGATTTTGTAAGATGTAAAGTATCGATGACAAAAATTTAGAATTAGACTGACTTCATTTTATATATTAGATGTATTACTTTGATGTTAAAGAGGATGGGCTTGCTTTTCAAAGCTCTGTGTATTCAACGTTTTTCTTGGATTTTGTTTTTTTTAATAAAAAAGGAAATTACCTGATAAGTAATTGAAACTTACCAGAAAACGAGCAGACATTAAAATGCTCCTCATGTCATTATAATTTCCACAGACCAGTTCTACTACTTAGATAAATTGTACATTAGTTGTTAGGAGTGAATGTGTACCATTTCGAGATCTTCTCAGTGGTTTTATTCGCACACCAGCCCCCATCACTAATGTGAGGACCAATTATATTCTAGTAGTCCAAATGAATAACAACTAAATGTGATTTTTTTTTTTGCTAGCAAGTGATGGTATATACCTCCAATGTTCTTTATTTTTAATACTTTTCACGGAACATTTCTTCTTTTCCATATCTACATTTAGCTATTTTCAGTTATTTCTGTGAGACTTTTATACTTTGTTTTCTAATATGTTCTCTGATTCCAATTCGGCCCAGAAACTGGCACAAATTTTATGTTTTCACTTACCAGTGTGTGTATAAAGCACTATAAACCTGTGTATAAAACATTATACACCCATGTCATCGTTTGGAACCCAGGTTCTTGCTTGTCTGTGGATACAATCACTCGGACACCGATGTTTAGTTTTTAATAAAGGTTTATTAATAAAGAGAAAAACATTCACAGAAAAAAAATCAGAGAGATGGGCCATTTGTGTATGGGAGAAAGAAAGAGAGAGAAAGAGAAGGAGAGAGAGAGAGAAAGAAAGAAAGAAAGGGGGAGAAAGCGAGAGAGGGAGAGAAAGTGAGAGAGGGAGAGAGACAGATAGATAGCTGGATAGCTCGTCTTGCTACACCTAATTACATTAAGAGCCCCCTCACCATTATTTAAGAGGACTGCTCAACAATAATTTGTTTCTGGTCCCTGGCTTTTTAGCTAGGAGCAAAGTGTAGTATCTGTTCTGATATTACACTTTATCTTTTCTGTCTTCAGTCAGTGAAGGAAAAATCCTTCTAAACTGAGTCGATTTAAATTTTTGTCCCAATTAAAAGTGCCCTGGAGTTCTTCCCCACATTAAAACCCGACCTTGTGTCTAACTCTGCTCCTATAGGGAGGCAAGTAAATAGGAAAATATTGGGCTTGAAAACGACTATGTTGTAGTCAGATGGGAAGCAGCCATGTGGTATTGTGTTTCACAGACGGGTAGTTCTTGGAAATAAACTCTGCTCAGCCAAGTTCCGTTTAGCTCCAGGTACACGGAAGAAGAAAATAAAATTATTTACAGCGGTTGTAATTAGATGAGTTTTTCCTGTGAATAATTTACAGGGGTGGAACTAGAGATTATTTCGAATACCTACCATAGAAAATAATGATAATGTAGAGAAAGACTAGGAAAGTCAGAAACTGTTGTACTCTTTTTAGGAGTATTTTATTGTTCTTTTTATACCTTACATCCTGAATGATCATGTCTTGGGGATTGTTTTCAGTCTTTGACCATTACTACTCATTCATTCCTAACCCTTGTCTCTCTGTTTGAGCGAGTCTAATGACTTCCTTGAAAGCTAGATTAGCAGTTATAGTGTTTCTAATTTTCCACTTTCTTGTAACTTGTTACTTTTAACACCTCTAAAACTAAGTTTAAATCCTTTAACCACCAACACTCAGATCCTCATTATGCCTCAATTGAAATAAATGGCTCTATTCTTTGATAGGCTTCTAGGACTGACATTACCTCCAGACCTGAAATGAAAGACACAGCACACCTGTTGCTAAGGCGACTGGGAAAATGGATTATTCTACCACTCGAGAAAATGCCTCAATCCTAACCCACAATCCTCTACCTGTATAAGACTTAGATACATCCTGAAATGAAGTACTGCTGCCACATCTGGGGAGGTGCCACTCAAAGCATTCTTTATTGCTTTGACACCGTACAAAATCAACTTTGCAATCTAGTAGGGGATGATCTCTTGTCTTCCCTACAGCCTCTTTCTCACAGAAGGGACGTTGCTAGTCTTTCTCTACTCTATCCTTATTTTCATGGTAGGTGTTTGACTGAGCTCCAATCTTTGGTTCCTCTCTGTAAAACATTCACAACAAAAACTTGTCTAGTTACACCCACTGCAAAGAACTTTCCTTTCTTCTTTTGTACCTAAAACTAAATGGATCTTCCATAAACAAGAACTTGTCATCTGTGGAACACAATACCATGGGGCTGCTCCCCAGCTGATGATCACATGGCCATCCTCAAGTTTAGGGTTAACAAATAGTTGTCAAGCTGTCTTCTTAAATAATAAAACTTCTTCCCATTCCACTCATCGTTTCTAATCCTCTCATAGTACTGTTCATCATCCAACTGACAATCTCATTAACCCTTTTAGCCTTGATAAGTGGTGACTCATTAGTATTAAAACAATATATATGTTCCATGCATATCTGTAAGGTTCCTAGAAGAAATACGCTCGACCTTTCCTTCATTTCGCCCATTTCTCCTTCAGATTTTATGCCCTGGTGAGCATGTTGGGTTTTTCTTTAAGGTCTTGCCCTATTTTAAGTAGACCCTCATTCTCATCAATTTGGCGAAGCAGATTTGCCTTTTTAGATTTTTCCTCTTCTCTCTGAAATCCTAATGGTGTATCATTCTTCTCTTTCACAATTTTCTTACGAACCCTGTAGATAAGTTGGCCACTTTCATTTAGTTACAGATTATATTTGTTTCTTCCCAGTCTTGCTTATGTAGCGTCTTGCTTATGTGATCAAGCATACTCCGAGCTTTCGAGTCGCACACTGGTTGGAATTTGATTCTTGACATTTTTAGTTGCATCTCATCCTTTGATCCAACAGCTGCAATATCCTCAGCACTGTGGTCGGCATCTTGACTTTGGTTTTCCGACATCTTATTTGTGTGAACAGAGTGCTGCTGCCCATCCTTGATCTTTTGGCTAGGAGAAAAGTGTAGTATCTGTTCAAATACTTCATCTTTTCTGTCCTTGGTCAGTGAAGGAGAAATCCATTCTAGACTGAGGTAATTTTTATATTTTTCCCGATCCAGATCCTTTTTGGAGGAGCTGAATTTTTCCCCATGTTAAACACCAATCTTGTGTCTAACTCTGCCCCTATGAGGAGAAAAGTAAATAGGGACAGAGCGCTGCTGCTGATTCACTGTCTGAAAATCACAATGCAATTTTTTTAAAGTGATAAATGAGAAAGATGCCTTAAACAAACAAAAATCTTAAAATATCTGTGTTATTATTAAGTAGCGGTCATCTTGTTTAAAAGACGACCACCACTTAACCTATATGCTATTAAAAAGTTATTGTGTTTTTGGAGTGTGTCTGTTTGTACACAAATAGAAAGATGTGATTGGTTACAAAAAAAGGAATAAGGCAGTAGTTTTTCCGATGTCAATACCTGAATTCGAATCTCATGTTAATCTAAAGGATTATTTTTAACTGGATACATGTTTTATAAATTTAAAGAAATTAACAGAGTAATGTAAAAACATTACATAATTATTTTTATAAACCTTTTTTGGTAATCAGCAAACAAAGTAGAAATAAAGCGTATTCAGCATTCAAAGCAAATTATTTTTGCTTTAAAACATGATTTCTAATTTAAGTGAAATATTTTTGAAAATCGACACATGGGGCAATTTAAATGAAAAAATCATTTTATTATTAGTTTTTCATTTAAATTGCACCATGTGTTGATTTTCAAAACTATTTCACTTAAATACATTTTTATGCGTGCTTTAAAAATGTTGTCAATTTCTTAATAATTTCGAATGTTTTTTGTCAATAAAACAATATATAAATAAATTCATCATATTTAATTACTCTCACATGCAGATACTAAGTAGCATATATTTTCCACAATATTTCACAAATATATTTCTTCATACTAGCTATAAAATGGTAGAAGCTCGGTAAAGATAAAAATGGGTATAAAATAGTTCTTACAAAAAGATTTGGACATTTTTTTTTATTTGTATCATTTTTTATGATGTATTGTCATACTATCATTGCTCAGGGGTGTATGTTGGTGTGGCTGCACTGTGGGGACGTCTCTGGAAGAGCTATTATCGTCTTGGGCATGGACCTACCAGCTGCTGGAGAATATGATAGTTATATTCCCTTGTTCGAACTATGGTTATACCCAGTTGTATGGATGGATGACCATTGCTTCCAATGTTTAAGCCCACACTGTTCAAGATCCTTAAACACAATGGCCTGTTGTTGTCAAAATGGGAAATACCATCGTTGTACGGTTGGGTGTGGTATGGCGTCATTAATTTTCTCCATATAATTAATTGGCTGGGCTTATCAGGGACAATTGCTGTTGAAATGTGAACGCTTTGTAAAGTAGACTAACAAAGCATTTTATATAAAAATATAGCTTTTTATTTTTATACTCTGAAAAACATAATTTGAGCCAGCAAGCAGTTTTTGGTACATGACTGCCTTGCACGAGAAAAAAATTACCAACTGCCTCGTCTCTCTCTCTCTCTCTCTCTCATGGTAAAAAATATGAGAGAGAGGGGATAACACCTTCAACAAGAGAAATAAAGGAACAGAATACACAATAAAAGAAGGAGAGAGAGAGAGACAGAAAATAGGAGTCAACTTGTTGTTCTTTGTCCAACAAGCTTTGGCGGCTTCGACTTTCGACCTTTAACCTCGTATACATCAATTCTTGGTTTGTTGAAACTCAGATGTCATCCCAATAGTGCTTGACAGTTCACAACATTATAAACAATTCAGAGTTGAGCCAAAAGTTGACTGACCGATGTTTTAATGCGATAATATAATTGTCTTGATTACTTGCCTCCCTCCTCCGAGAGCAAGTAAGACACAAGGTACACTTTTAATGTGGGGAAATCTAGCTCCAAACAAAGGGGTAATTATCTTTCTTTTTTTTTTTGAGCTGGAGGCGATCAATTTTCACCTACTCCGACTAATGACTATGCTCTGACTCCAACTACACAACCCTGCAGTTAATTGAATGAACAATCTGAAAGAAATGTTTCAGATGGAACTTTGTTAACCGAAATTTCCTAAATAAATATTTTCAGATTTCTGTTTCAAAATTTGCAAATACTATTCAGAATTTAGTATGCATATATTGCTGCTATCTTTCCAATTGTTAAATGGTAGGCTACATCCACTAGTACTTATTTGATTATTTAGGTTTGCAAGGGAAACGTTAGTACATAAACAGGAAATAAAGCCTAATTGATTTATGTGTTGTTTTTATTAACTTTTAATGTTTATTATATACAAAGGAAATTTTGACAGAATAGAGAGAATAAGAAAATGTTTTCTTTTGTGGGTTTAAGCTGCCTGTTTATCTCTTACTGTACCAATTAAATGTTGCAGTGCATTAAGTGCAGCAGATGATGTTGTTCCTGCTAAAGTCCAAACCTTCTTCATTATAGTAGGGATGGTGGCATCTCTATGACAAGCGGGTTTGGCACCAAGCAGTATTAGGGTCGCAACTTGATTACAGAGCTCTGGTGAAAATTCAGGAGTTGGCATCAGGATCTGTCGTCCTCTGATCATCTCAGCCTCTGCGTGTCCCAAGACGTGTCAGGCACAGAAATGCAAATCAATGGAGTGTGAGTGAAGATGTGCTTCTGTGTCATTCCTTTGTCTGTTCTGGGCCAAACCTTCCCTGACTTTGGATGCAGTTCTTGGTGTTGAGGTTAACAACTAGTTGCGACCAACAAGGGTGACTTCATGCAGACCAGACAAACTGGAGTCATGATCTTCGTGAGCTCTATGTAGAAGCCCGACTCACTCACTCCTCCTCCTCTTCCTCAACAACAACAACAACAACAACAGATGTTACAATTGACCATGCAATCTGCATAGAATACTTCTTTTTGCATAAAGCATGAATAAAGTATTGAAATTGTCAGTCGGTGATTTTTTAATGGGATAAACGGCACATATTTCTTTCTTTGACAATTACTTGCATAAAGAAAAGGATATATTTATACAAAGAAAATTTTTTTAATATAAGGGTGGGGTTTATATCCCTTGTTTACATATTATGAATTGAGGGTGTGTATGATTCAAGTTGCTATAACCAACTTATTTTCGAACCCGGTAGAGGGAGCCCATCTTCTTTGCAGCAGATTTGGCAATATCTTCTACAAATTTATTCCAATTCATGTTGCCTGTGAATGTTAGGCCACAGAGTTTGAATGTCGGACTCTCGAGAAGAAGTACTATCAGCCATCGCAATCAGTGATTGGAAAGTTTCTTATAACTGTTAAAGGAAAGGAGCTTTGTTTTGATAGAATTGAATGTGACCATCCAGACTGAAGGTAATTTTCTAAGGATTCAGCTATTGCTTTGGATATGTGTGTTCGATTTGCCCACATGAATAGAATAGAGCATGGTGTCATCAGCCAATATACCCATCTTGGATGCCATTACAAAATTAAGAAAAATAAGTGTGCAAGTCATGTAGAGGCGATAAACATACACACACACATGAGAAGGGATTACACAATTTTATTAATATAGAGATTTTCCAGGGTGCAGGGTACCAAAAAGTGTTGACTCCCAGGTCATTATTGCCTTCATTAACACAATCTACATGGGTTTGCTAATTTCATATTCTTAATAGTCTAACTGTAGTAAGAAGACACACACAAACAGACAGTCAGATCGAGATACAGGCACCATCGTCATATTCAGTTTAACATCCATCTTACATGCTGGCATGTGTTGTATGGCTTTAAGAGATTGACTTCCAAACTAATCTATTTCCGCCCAAGTCTTTATCTATCCCTCTTTCTCTCAAGTCCATTTTTATCACTTCCTCTTATGTTTTCCTTGGCTTTCCCCTGTGAACTGAACCTGCTACCTCAACTGTTCTACATCTACTGACCCAAGAACTCTCATCCATTCTTTCAACATGGCCATACCATCAAAATCTTCTGTTCTGCACACATCTCGTTATTTACACTGTCCAGATTTAATCTTCCTCTGAGATCACCAGATCTAAGCTTGTCTTTAAAACTTGCATTACACATCATTCTCATATCATGTCTCTTAAATTAGCATTAAAATAGATTTAAAGTCCATCATAGAAATTATCTGTTCACCTTCTTCTATCACTGTTCAATCGGATGACTTGTTCATAGGCACTTAAAGATCAATGAATTTTTAAATAAAGTGATAGTAATATGAATTTCTTAATACATATTAATATTATTAGCAAATATATATATATGCTCCCTTTGGTCCCTGGGTGGACGGTATGATGACGAACAAAATGATGCTACACTAAACCCCCACCCCCACCCTGGCAAGGAGGAGATAATGCCTGGGAGAATGGTCTCATGACGAACGAATCCTATACTACACATCCAAGGAGAAGATAATGGCTGAGAGGATGGTATCATGACAACAGAACAGGTACTACACTTCTCCTTACAAAGAAGGAGATAATTCCTGGGAAGATGGTATCATGACCAAAGAACATATACTAAACTACCACCCAAGGCCAAGGAGGAGGTAATACCTGAGAGGATGGTATCATGACAACAGAACAGGTACTACTCCCTCCCCTCCAAGGAAGTAATACCTGGGAGGATTGTCTCATGACAACAGTACAGATATTATACTACCCCCACAAAGTAGGAGGTAATGCTGGGACGATGGTATCATGACCACAAACGAACATATGCTACACTACCCACCCACCCCCCAAAAAAGAAGAGGTGATGCCTGGGTGGATTATATCATGAAGAACAAACATATACTACCTTGCTTCCCTTATGGAGGAGGTAATGCCTGGAAGGATTGTTTCTATGACAATAAAACAGATAATACACTAACCCCCCCCCCCCCCCAAAAAAAAAAGTGGTAATGCTTGAGAGGATGGTATCATCACAACAGAACAGATGCTACACTCCCTTCTTCCCGGAATTGAGCATTGAAAGATAGTACATTTGTCTGAAATAGTATAGTAAACTGAATTGAGTATTAAAAGGTAGTAATAATACAGTTCGGTTTCAGACAGATATATACCAAATCTCCATTAGTAACCGACATATACCAAATCTCCATCAGTAACCGACATATACCAAATCTCCATCAGTAACAGACATATACCAAATCTCCATTAGTAACAGACATTCATATATATCAACAGTATCTCTTTTCGTCTGTAAAACACAATCAAAACTTTGAAAATCATAGTTGAAACTAAAGTAAAAAGTGACTTACCTGGATGGACTTGAATAATCATAGGTCATTAAACTGAATCGATCGATATGAGGTGAGAGAGCATTAAAATCTGCTTTGTTGAACATCCCATCAGACCTGAAATAAGAAAATAGGAAAAAACATTTTGAATTAAAAATGTAGAATAATTCTATGGACGGTGCTTGACTGAGCTCCAACAATCTCTGGTTCCTCCTTGTAAGACATTCACAGCAAGAACTTATCTTTTTACTACACTGGACGGAAAAAAACTTTCCTTACTTTCTCTATGTGCCTAGCATTAGGTGGTACTTTCAGTGACAGAGCTTCTTTGTAAGCGCGTCCTGTCTGTGGAACATGGTACCGCGGGACTACTTCCCTGCAGACTGCAATATGGTTATCTTCAAATCCAATGTCAACAAATCCTTGTCATAAATCGTCCTCATAAGTAATCAAACTATGTTAATTCCATTAATCATTTTTAATACTCCCATAGTAATCTCCATCTTTCCACTGACAGTCATTTTATCTCATTAAAAAGTATATAAAAAACGAATGACAGTGTGTGTCCAAAATCTTCTTGTAATTCCTGAGATGAAAAAATGCAGCTACCAGATGTATGACTCACCAAGTAGATTAGTTTCTAGCTGAGAAAGGCCAATTGTTTTTGAAATTATATTTTGAACCAGATTAGTCGTCTCACTCTGAGAAAGATAACTTGTCTGAAGATTGTAAAATATTCAATGTTTATCAGTTGAAATACTTAATAGTGATTACGTAAAGGATTGGGCAAAAAGTACCTTGAAAAAAAACCCAACTAATTTTCAAGTTAACGAAAATACTGATGTAAACAATTTGAATATTCTGACTCTTTTCCATTGTGAATGAGAAAAAGCTGAATTTGAATTATCAAAATGATTTCACAATCTACCAACATTCTCATCTAACTGGAGTGAATGCATTATACTCCAAATTGTTTCCTACTGTCTTCAGTTACCAACCTGATATCCTGATTTGTGATCTCTGAGGAAGATTGTGTAGCGGCAACCCTGAAGAGAGGTTACTAGTCTTTCTCTACTCTATCATTATTTTTATGGTAGGTGCTTGATTGAGCTCTAATCTCTGGTTTCCCCTGTAAAACATTCACAACAAAAACTCGTCTAGCTACAACCACAGTAAATAATTTTCCTTTCTTCCTCTGTGTACCTAAAACTAAATGGAACTGATTACAACGTGGTCGTTTTCAAGTTCAACGCTAACAAATACTTGTTGATCCGTCCTATTAAAAAATTAAATTCTGACCAATTACAACCATTGTTACCAATCATCCCTGTGTTATCTCACCATCTACTTGACAAACTCATTAACCCTTGTCCTCGATTGGCCTTTGGGCCTTGATAAGCAGTGACTTGTTAGTACATAAAAAATCTAATAAAAGTGAAGCATAACACTTGTCAGTCATACTACTACACAGACTTTTGCAGACAACTAAATCTAGCCTTGGCTGCTTGGCTACTGACATCTCACCAAACAACACAAGTCACAGTCATAAATCACTAAATATAGCAACAGCTTATACACAGTTTCACAAACTCACGCACATACGGACAAAACATTTTCTTCGTCTCAATCCATTGAATTTTTTAAAACTCTTTTCTTTTGTTTGTGCTTGTTTTAGAAGTACCTCAATGGAATGTGCTCCGACGAATTTGCTGCTCTGTTGCACCCTTGACGTAAATACAGCCGACCAACCCGACAATCAGTTAAATCCCATGCATTCACTGTTGAAGTCCCCAGATGCCAGAGGGCTTTCTACTCTAATAGTTCCTTTCCTCAAACTGCTAGCCCTTGGAATTCCCTCCCTGTTTCCATAACTGTACTGACATACAGAAATTGAAATGTAAAAAAAACATCTTGCTGCTAAACTCTTGAATTAGGATGCCCCTACAAATCTGGCCCTTAATCCACAGTAGCCTCTTATGTCTCAGTTGCAATGTGCCTTGTTTCAGATGAATTAAAGTAAAAAAAAGAAAAAAGTCCAACCTTACCACTTTCTCCCATGTTTTCCTTGGCTTTCCCCTGCTAACTAACACTGCTACCTCAACTGTTCAACATCTACTAACCCAAGAACTCTTATCCATTCTTTCAACGTGACCATACTATCAAAGTCTTCTGTTCTATACACATCTCCCTATACTATCCAGGCTTCATCTTCCTCTGACTTTAAGACTCACATTACACATTCATCGTATCATTCTCATATCATTCCATATATCATCACACCGTGTACACATGCCTGATAGACTATCTCTTGGTTAGTAATGGCAGAAGTTCCCTGAACTTACTCCATCAACTCATTAACTCTTGTACACACTAGCACCTTTTTCTTTATTATGCTCGATTGGTATAATCAAGGTAACAAAACTTCTCACGAACCTCAATAGCCTCACCATCCAAATATACTTTCTCGACATCTGAGTTCTCATCCATCTCCATTGTCTTACACTTCTTGCACACAAACTAGTTATCCTCTCTAAACCTATGTACATTTTAACTGCACTTCTTGTGTTTACAAATACCACAAAAAATTGAATTTCATCTGACTCCCTTTCCACAAACTGAGCATGGGAACTTTCCTTCTTTCTAATAAGATATGTCTGGATAAGCTGTCAGAAAATCCTTATTTGAAAACACATGCGACACCATTTTGCCACCGATGAGGAAAACACAAATATCACAAAAAACTTGCATGTGATTGCTAGTGTGATTTAAAGAATTAGGAGTGGATGGAGTAAGTCCAGGAAACTTCTGCGATTACTAACCAGCAGAGTGTTACCATTGTCGATCAGGCATGTGTACACAGTCTGATGATCTATGGAAGTGAAACATGGCTAGTGTGAGTTGAGGACATGCGTTGCATGGAAAGAAATTATATGAGAATGATATGATGGATGTGTAATGTGAGTCTTAGAGATAAGCTTAGATCTGATAACCTCAGAGGAAAATCAAATCTAAACAGTATCGGGAGATATGTGCAGAAGAGTAGACTTTGATGGTATGGTCACATTGAAAGAATGGATAGGAGTTCTTGGGTTAGTAGATGTTATACAGTTGAGATAACAGGTTCAGTTCACAGGGAAAGGTCAGGGAAAACATGGGAGGAAGTGATAAAAATGCACCTGAGGGATAAATAAAGACTAGACAGAGATTGGTTAGTTGAAAGTCAGTTTCTAAAAGCCGTCCAACACCTGCCAGAATGTAAGATGGATGTTAAACCGAATCTGATGATGATTATGTGAAAGGTTTCTTCTCCTGTGTCATTTTGTTTACCAAATCCTCCTGTTTTTTAGAAACATACATACAACTTAGTGTCTTTTTCGTGGCTTTATACTTTTGCAATAAATTCACAAATATAAGACTGCATTTTGATGAAGATGGTAAAAGAATAACAAAGAAAAAGGTTTAAACAAAAGAAAATTCATAATTACCCGGATTCGGCTGAAGGAGGAATGACGAGTATGAAGAACCGCCCTTCTTCTCGAAACATCTGTCCCATATGAGTCAAAAAATGGATCAAATCCCTAGTAAAAGAAAACCAAGGAATAAAAGTATAAAATGGTAATAACTATAAAAGACCCAAAATAAATATCAGGTTGTAACAAAAGTTCTGTGCGTTTCTTAAGGCTCATTTAAACAATTAAAATAAAACACAATAGCAGATGTATTTAACTGTGAGGGTAGTTACCATTCTTCTCTATGACCTCTTTCCATCTGTCAAAAAGCTTTTTAATTCCATAAAATAGTTCATAAAATTCCTTAAGTTTTGAATTGAAAAGGGAAACTAACTCATTTTCGATTTCTTCTCTTGAAGTAAGACTTAATCCACTCAAATGATTTTTCAAACTTCTAAAGAGATGGTAATCTGTTGGTGCGAGGTTAAGAGAATATGGTGGGTGATGCATCATTGCCCTGACATATCACTCTATGAGCTCTTTGGTCTTTTGTTCAATGTTTGGTTGAATGTTATCATGATGAATGATGCTCTCATCAATGGAAACTCGTTTTCCAACCTTTAACAAGTTTTGAACTGAAAAAAAGAAAACTAACTCATTTTAAACTTCTTCTTTTGAAGTAAGTCTTAATCAACTCGAATGATTTAAAAGCTTAGTTTGAAGTCTAGTCTTATCATGATGCAGGATGTCGCTAAACTCCATATTGCACAAAAAACACAAAAATATTCAAGAAAAATATGCTTGGGAAATGATGCATCGCTCATATTATTCTCTGGAATTCACTCCAACAGACTATCATATCTTTAAAAGGTTACAGTAATGCTTCTCTCAATCTCTGACACTGCAGATTTGTATTCGTGTTTCAAAAAATCATGCTCTTGATCTTTCACATGTATTTCCTTCTTTCAGTTGAATTATTTCGCACATTATCAAGTATGCTGGTTTTAATATCTGCTTTGCGGTGTAGGAGTTTGGTTTTGAGGCTCTCACACTTTTTGGCTTCAATATGGTATCCTTATACTCTCGTATCCTCATTTGCTCTCGACTTACATTTTCTCTGTTTTGTCTATGCTAGGATAAGTCATATTTCTTTGCCTATGCCAAGATCGGTCAAATTTATTGGTTTATGCTAGGATCGGTCATATTTCTTTGTCTATGCTAAGATCGGTCATATTTCTGTGTCTGTGCTAGGATCGGTCATATGCCTTTGTCTATGCTAGGATCGGTCATATGTCTTAGTCTGTGCTAGGATCGGTCATATGTCTTTGTCTATGCTAGGATAGATTATATTTCTTTGTCTATGCTAAGATCAGGCACATTTCTGCTATTTTCTTTCTCAGTTATTTTTTCTTAAAATAAGGTCTTGTGTATTACCATAAACTACATGAGTATGACTTTATCTGCTTTGCCGTGTAGGAGTTTGGTCTAGAGGCTCTCACACTTTTCGGCTTCAATACGGTACTCACTATCCTTATCCTCTTGTATCCTCATTTGCTCTCGACTTAAATTTTCTCTGTTTTGTCTATGCTAGGATAAGTCATATTTCTTTGCCTATGCCAAGATCGGTCAAATTTATTGGTCTATGCTAAAATAGGTCATATGTCTTTGTCTTTGCTAGGATCGGTTATATGTCTTTGTCTATGCTAGGATCAGGCATATTTATAATGTCTTGTGTATGACCATAAACTACATGAGTATGACTACATGCCTACAAACCATTTGCATTTAAAACATATGTGATTCCGGCATTAATTTACCTAAAATGGGTTGACATGCCATAAAACATAACAACCAAATCCTGCACGATAAAACTATTAAATATTTTCATTTAGATGGGGCATACATTTGCTAATTAAATGTAGTTGTCCACACGTCAAATCTTTGAACCATTATTCCAAATGGTGGCAACGAAATTACAAGAAAGTCTTTTGGTTCCAAGTCGAGGTGAGTTGTTGGCAGAAAAAGACAAAATATTAAAGAAAAAAAGAAGTAAAAAGAAATGTTGCTATTGATTATCAGAGAAAAAAAACATTCACCACCGCCTCCATTGACAGGAGTTGTCTTTGTAATGATGCCAATATATAATTATAAAGTAGCAAAGCTGATAATCTTTTAAAGAAAAGTCTAGAAGATCGAAATTCTTGACAGCCGCATTAATATAATGTTACAACAATCACCTTGGCTTACCTACCGCCAAACCTGTTTACAATCCGAATCGCTCCTTCACCAACAACATATATTGATTTTCATCCTGCTTCTCAAACAATAGCGTTTTTTTTAACCTCATTATTTTTATTCAAAAACATTTCTTCCCTAAGATTTACAATAACTATCAACCGCCAAAAAGACATTAGATTATGTCTTTTGGGCTTTTACTATTTGTTTTTTGTTTTTTTTTCAAAATAGGAAGGGCAAATAAGTTTTTGCAAAGCATCATGGGAAAGATTGTCGAGGGTGAAAAAATAATTCTACTTCAGGAAAAAACCTTATTTTAAAATCTAAACATTTTTTTTTAATGTCCAAAAAAAAAACGAACTCAGTTTGATAAAAACAATATTTGATTCAGAAAGCAATGGGATTATGTTTGTTTTTCTCTCCTTTTCTTGAAGAGAGGAATGATTCTTTAAGAAAAAGGAATAATCTTTCTAAAAATCACTGCTCAATTGATAAAACAAATTAAAAAGAATTTCTTCCATAAATTTATTTGAATACTTTTAAATATTATTAAAATACTGCAAACTGTACACAAACTTAACTAAATCTTAGGCCTGGAAACAATCAAGATTTATTGGTAAAACAAACTTGAATTTAATTTCAAAACTAGAAGAATACCCGCCCCAAGACTGGTAAAATGAATCCCCCAAACAAAACAGTGCTGCATCACTTGTATGTCTCCTTATGAAGATTAAAATCAAAATACTAAAACTTATGTCAAAATCCTTATTCCAATTTTGATCAAAATCCATTACATGATTTTGATTCTAAACAATGTCTAAGATCTAAAGTTTTTGCTTAAGGGGACTTAAAAATAGAAATTCAGGGAATCTTGTTGCATTGGTGTCTAATGACTATGGATCAAATTTAATACAAATCTAAAATATTTGAATTTTTAAAATACTCCAAAAATCTGATATTTAGGGACTATTTATTAACTGATGTCTAATACCTCTTGTTAAAATTTCACCAAAATTAGAGGTATCTGAATTTTCACAAAGTGCTTCCACTCCCTTTTCAACCCCTTTGCATAAAACTAAATTACACTAAAAATATCCCACATTATAACTCCTAATGCCTAGCAGCTGTGTTTCAAAATTCATAATAATCGGTTAATTTGTTTAGGAGTGAAGACTGTAAATACAAATATATAAACCTATACACATGTCTAACTTTATATAAATAGAGATAAAAAAATTTTGTTTTGTTTTATGGCATATCAACTCCTGTTGCGTTATTTAATGCTGAATCTATTCGACTGAGCTCCAATCTCTGGTTCCTACTTGTAAAACATTCACAGCAAGAACTCGTCTAACTACCACAAAAAACAAACTTTCCTTTCTTTCTTCATCTTGTCTAGTCTCAGGCGGAATTTCTTTGCAAAGGCTTTCCGCCTGTGGACCACATTATCACAGGACTGCTTCCCTGCATATTACAACATAGTCGCCTTCAAATTTAATGCCCACAGATTGTTGTCATGAACCATCCCAAGTACTCGAACTTGATCCTTTCTATCAATCATTCTCAATTCTCTCAACTGACAACCATTCCATACCCGCATCCTTGAGTGGCTTTTGGCCTTAGAAAATGTGCCTCATTAGTAAAACAAAAAATGCTGCTTGTAGCGCTTGCTTTAACAAGTTATTTATGATGTCAATTTAGTTGTGGATCATCGGATGCAGTTTCATCTCATACCAAGGATAGATTCTACTTAATCCATAGATTGGACCCTGATAGATTTTTGATCATGCTAAAATCTTTAATTTACAAAAATTAACTGAATAATTGTTTGCATCATAAATGAGATAATGTTTGCATCATAAATGAGATAATTACAAGTGCATTCAATAAGTATTGGTTTTAACAAAATAATCAAACTTATAAATACATTTTGTTTCGGAATTTTAAGATGAAGATTGATAATTTGTATTATTTGTATTATTCATACTCGGTTCTCACCTGGGATGTAATTGTTACAACGTTTTGGCCGATATAACATCTGACCTTCATCATGTGTGTCTTGTCGAACTCGAGGCACAACGGATAAAGTGCTAAGTAATAATCAGTTCTAAGTGACAGTCTTCTGGAGGTTAAAGGTTCAATATTCAGTACAGGAGATACTAGGAATATAATTAAGAATATTATGGCTGATAGAACAAGAAAAAATCTACCCCTGTGGATTAGATAAAGGTTTCAGTTCGAAATTCTGTACACATTCCCGAATTCGATATAAAGATTACAGAGTTCGACAAGACGCACCTGAATGAGGTGGAAGGTTACATCAGTTGAAACGTTGTGAGAATAGTATCCAAGATGAGAACAGTAGTCCAGATAATCCAAATGATACATATAAAAGCATCAGTGCAAGAAGGAGAAGACTTACGCTTTCCGATGTCCACCAAGCTGCGACCAAATCTCCAGCACGATGCCATGGAAATGTTGCGACTGAAAAAGTTAGGAAATTTATTTATTTATAAAGCCTCTTTGGGGATCATCTCTTATTTTAATTAAGAATCCCATTTCAACTTTTAATAAAAGTTTTTATTTTAAATATACACATACATACACATATATAATTAAGAAGATGAGTGACTCAACAACGACAGGTTCTGCCACACAGAAGTAGAGAGTGTGAATGGAGTGTGAATGGAGTGTGTGAATATCTCCACTAGACCTTCTGTAAAAAGTTGTAGCAAAAAGAACTGAGAACTGTTGGAAAAAAGTCATTCACCATCCACTATGACTATGCAAATCCTACAGCTACATACCTAGAAAATGAAGTTGTTAAACCTGACATTGTGATACGGGACAATACGGAGAAAGTAGCAACCCTAGTTGAAGTCAGTGCCCCTAATGATGCTGGCTTAAACAGAGCTGAGAGGGAGAAGATAACGAATACGAAGGTCTTATGTATGATATGAAAAGAAATTGGAATCTTAGGAAGATCTCCATCATTCCAGTAATCATAGGAGCAACCGGGCTCATGAAAAAGAATTTCAAAAACTACCTGGCGAATATACTTACTGAACCAAGTGCAAGAGAGATACAAACAATTGTGCTTAAAGGGAGGTTAAAATCCTAAAAAAGATCTCTCGGTTGGAGTTTCAGCAATAGCTGGTAAATGTCTGGCATCCGGTAGGATGCTTCATCCCTAGCAAAAACAAAAAGATAAGAAAATTGAAAAATAAATGACCTACACTCTCACAGAATATATACATTATATTCTATTAAGTATTTCATCAGATGTCATGGTTTTGAAATATAAACAAAACTTAATCCAATGTTGCATATTCCGTGTCAGTAATCAATACTTTTACATTAAATGTAGAAATAGATCTTTTTTTTTACAAACAAATCACTGCTTATCAAAGCCGTTTAACACAGTGAGGATTAGCAACGACGGTTGTAACGGGTCAGAAATTGATTATTTCAGAAGAATTCTCAACAAGAATTTGTTTACATTAGACTTGAAAACGTACATGTTATAGTCAGCCAGGAAGCAGCCCCAGAAAGAAACTTTGCTCATGGTAGTTCCACTTGGTTCTAGGTACACAAAGGAAGAAAGGGAATTTATTGAGAGTGGATGTAGCTAGATGAGTTTTTGTTGCCTCCTCGTCATTAATGGAATCGGCAACAAACCCTGCAAATATAGCAGTGCCAGTGGAGAACCGCAAGTGATCAAAATATGCCAGTCTTCTCGGTAGATTTTTATTCCAACCGATCGCTGTGAAAATGACCGTCCTGTCGGCAAGGCCACAAATTAGCCATCTGCAACCCCATGGAGAGGGGTAAAACCTCCTCCAAATCCAGGCCACCTGAATGCTGTGGGTTGCGACCCGTGGTGCCTTAAGACAGGATCCTGGTGGCTGAGCCATTCTTCCACTTCAGCTCTTACTTCAACCAGACATGAGATTGGAGATGTTCAGTCTGATCAATCGACTGGTCACGTCATGTCCTAGTATCTATAAGTTCATCTCCAACCACATTATTCAATCTGATTCTTCAAAACATCAAAACCATATTTCTCCTTTTTATTTTCTTACCAAATAGATACTAGAAGGCAGTGGCTGAAGGTTAATCGTGTTTAGAACAAAGAAGATTACAAATGCCAAGGAGTCATTTTTTAAAGAGTAATGTTTCCAAAAAGTAATGTTTTAAAAGAGTAATGTTTTCTGGGAGTAGTGTCACTGCTGGGGTGCTTCACTGGGGTGCTCCGTTTTCTTGTTCTTGAGTAATGATGGTACCCTCTGTGAAATTTCCTTCTAAGAGTAATGTTTTCAAAGAATAATGTTTCCCAAGAGTAATGCAATGTATTCTTAGAGTAGTGCATTCTGATAGCAATGTATTATAGGAATATAAATAATTATCCTACCTATAGAATTATATTTGAAACTTTACTTAGCATTAAATAACCCATAGATGGATGATATGCTGTAAAATAAACCAAACCAAAGATGAGTGGATCGATTAGTTCCACCATGCCGAACTTCCTCAACCGCCTGGGTCTATTAATGACATGCCACACTGGGAACCATCGTTAACTGACTTGACTCCATGAACATCTCTCCATTGCCATTATTCGAGGGAACACCTTGAGCCTGCTTTTGGCCTGCTAAGTCAATAGGACATCCAACAAAACTTCCTTATGTTTTAAATATTGGCTTTTGAAATTTGGTAGTTCAAAAAGATTATTTCCAATAGTACAGCAACAAAGTAAATGTTTACATGGATTTTAAAATTGAAATCTAATATTCATATTTTGTCAAATGGTGAATTATATATTTATTGCTCTTCAAGTACAATTGTTTATCCAGAATGATATGAAAAGTAGAGAGTCGATTAGTTAGTTTAATTACATGATGAAAGAGATTTTAAGATTCAAATTAAATTCAGTCGGTGCCAAAATTTTAATTAAGTCATACATCATCTAAGGTTTCTGAGAAACAGGGAGTGCTGAAACCCTTTCTTCCCCATATGAAAATAGTCCAGAAGCAACTCCTAGTTAAAGAAATTGAAGCTTCATTTAGTGAAAAGTTTATCGTGAGAATTGTTGTCATCTGCTTTCTGAAGATCTTCACCCTATAGATAGTGTTAACGAGTATAGAGCGTAGTACTCATTAGGTATTATTTCATGTAGTTTGGCAGCAGTTGTTCTTTCAGATATGTTTTGTTGAATATGATAAATATTTTGTGCTGAATATATTTTTCAAATTCTTGAAAGTGTATAACAGGAATAACCAAAAAAACTGACTTTCTTTATTCTTTTAGCTTTCGGTTAACTTTAGGTCATCTTCAGGGAAAAGGGGGGTGTAAAACATGCATATAGTTCAATCACATGCAGAAGGCAGAGATGTGAAGAGATCTCTTGAATACTTAATGAAAAATAAAATTTGAATTAGAGAAGGTTGCATTATTGCATCACGTTTGCTTTAGTTGTTGTTACCTGCACGTACGTGCATCTCTCACCATGCACTTTCGTTTGGTTTAGAAGATATTCATGCAATAATACAATATTAATAGTATCCTTGGCCTTTATGACTAAGAGCAAAGTCCAGTATCTGTTCTGATACTACACTTCATCTTTTCTGTCCTCGATCAGTGAAGGAGAAATCCTTTTAGACTGAGGCAATTTTAATTTTTCTCCCAATCGAGAGTGCCCTTTTTGGGAACTGGATTTTCCCCACATTTAAAAATGACTTTGTGTCTAACTCTGCCCTCGTGGGGAGGCAAGTAAATAGGGACAGTTCCAAGATTTTGTTTTTGATGCGAGTTGCAGTTCAAAACTGCCGTTTTTATTTGTACGCTCCTCCTCAAGCCAGAGGAGGGGGTGCTCCTTACGAACAGCCTCAATATACATCTGTACTATTCAACTGTCCCCGCTTTCTCTATTATAACATTCAACAGCATGATGTTATTCAGTACGAATAGCACATAGGCGTGATCATGTTAGTGATGATAACAAATCTGAAAGTATTCATTATAAACACAGCATTAGGTTAGGTTTATGTTATGTTCATACTCCAGAGAGATTTTTCACATGATTAAGAACAAAATTCCACCACCTATCACGGTCTTGAAACTAGGTGTTATATTTCTGCTGTGCTTAAAAGAATGACGTCACATTGATATATGAAAATATAATGATATGTCTTTATTGTCGATGACAGTGAAGAAGTGTGGGTAGCTGAGTAAGGAAGACGCACACACAGGTATTCCATGAGTGTTTTTTCTCGCCCCCTAAATCGTCAACCGACTGTCCATATCAATTTCGGGTTGTTATTATATAACAATTTCTGACCCTCCGCCTTCACCTGTAAATGCCCACTCTGGGACTTTGCTGCCAATGTAGCCATACTCTTATGGTATTTTATTTGGTGACGGGGTGTTTCCTTCTGCCACTAACTTTTTGCAGATGGTTTCAATCAACAATTACTTTATTTTTGACAATCCACCAAATTTGTTTTTCCCGGCCAGGTGGTCCGACTTCAACCAACAATTATTTTACTTTTGACAATCAACAATGTTATGTTGTTTTCTTCCGACCAGGTGTGTCCATGCCAAGTGCATTTATTTCTATCAAATGACCTTTTCAGTACACCCGACCTGGATATTTAACATATTGATTTATTGTTTTGTTTTGTTATCTTCAGAGCTGGATAAGTATACGGCTTGCCAAACCTGTACACTTTACGGTTCTCCGCTCACCGCAACAGTGCACTTTCCCATTATCAAAACTGAACTTCTACAGAAGCTGCAATGTTCTCTTTACTGAAGCATCTGTTTACGGATAGTCACCAAATGAACTGCAACCACCCATAAAGAATAGATGGAGTTTTGTTCAAGGTTGACTCCTCTAGATCCGCTGTGTTCTCTGTATGCCGACACATATTAACAGGCTAACCTTGTGAAGGATGTAGCTCTTCACCACACATGGACAGTCATTCAGTATGGAGAGACTGCATTCCTCTGGGTTTTCCTTTGTGTACATAAAATCAAATGGAATTTCCATGAACAGAGTTTCTGTCCAAGACATCTGTGGAACACATACCATGTAGCTGTTTTTCAGCTGACTACAACGTGGTCGTTTCAAATAAAATATCAACAAATACTTGCTGAGTCGTCCTCTTAATTGTTAATTGTGTTCATTCCACCCATCATTCCCAATCCTCTCATAGTATTGTTCATCATCCAACCGGCAATCTCTCATTAATCCTTATCCTTTAGTGCCCAATGGTCTTGGTAAGTAGTGACTCATCAGTACAAAAAATATTTTTATTGCATATCAACCTGTGACATAATGGATAGACGTATGTGAAGAAAAATTACATCAGCTAGTATGGATTTAGTATCTAGGTTGACCAGTGCAAATAATCTTGATACAAAAATCTGTAAAACAAGTCCCCTCTGGACTAAAATGTAAACAAGCATGAACTGTGGGTAAGATTCAAGTGGGAAGTTCAAGGAAAGGTCAGACCTAAATGTGTTATGACAAATTCAGTGTCCCCTTGAAGAGTGACGTCAGGATACCGTGTGAAAGAAAAAAAGACGTTTTTTAGTCATTCAGCTTTTGGAAGCGGTAATGTACGGACGCAAATTAAGGACGTGATTAAAAAACAAAGAAAAATGGGAATTTAATTCCTCAAAAAGTTGATTGCACCACTTGTATGCCCACAACGATCCTCCTCTGTAACTAAGTAGTTAAGTTAAGAGGAACAATTTTGGCCTCTCTCCATTTAATGTAAATGTGTGAATTTTATTCGTATTACGAGAATTTCTCTCCAAAATAACGACCTAGTTTAAATTCCCCGTCGATCTCACCTTTTTCCTTTCTGCACATGGAAAGTTTTTGATCACAGACATGGCTACAATGATGATGATGATGATGGTGAAATGCAGCCCACTACGATGATGATGATGACAGTGTCTGTGCATCAGTATAAAAAAGGAGATAAGATTACGAGAGCATTTGAAGTAAGTGACTTGATTTAAAGTATAGGTTTAATAAACGAACACATAAACACTTTTTTTAGGTTATTTAATGCTGTAATGTAAAACCTATCGAAACGTTTCATTGATAAGTTTGGTTTTCATTTTTATGGCATATCAAACCTATTTGGGTTATTTAATGCCGACATACAATACCTATGATCAACAATTGTATATGATTAGTTCAATGCAAGTTGCTATTTTATCAATAATCGGGGGAACATTGCCAGTTCATACTTTTATTTTTTATTTACTAATGAGTTAAAAGTTATCAAGGCTAAAAGCCACTCAAGAACAAAGGTTAATGAGATGGATAGATTGTCAGTTGAATGATGTAGAATATTATGAGAGGATTGCAAAACGATGAATAGAATGAATAAAAGTTAATGACTTATGAGGACACTTTATGAAAAGTGTTTATTGATATTGGATTTGAAAATGATCATGTTGTAGTCTTCAGGAAAGCAGTCTTGTGCTAATGTTCCACAATGGGAAGCACTTGGAAAGAAACTTTGTTGATGGAAATAAATAAAGTAACATAAAAATGTGTGAAATCTTTACTTGAAAGAAAGAGCCTCCAAAAAAAAAAACATGTTTTTATACACTCAATCTCAATTTGCAACATTTTTTCGTCAACACGGCAGTCTGCCATTTCATCTTCCTAACTCTTCTGCTCACATATGCAGCACACCAGATGTATCTTTGAACGATGGGTATGTCGAAAACACTCAGCAGTTCGTCCTGCCCTTTGCTTCAGCTACAGATATTTTTTAAAGTTGAGAAGATAGTTCAAAAGGAGAGATGCCCAAAGAAGTATTGCAAACGAATAATAAACAAATTCAAAGCTGTTTTCTCTGAACTGAATTTTTGACTTTCTGCCTCGAATGTCTCTATGAAGCCAAATGATGAGAGGATTTCGATTTAGATATTGACCAAATCCAATATGGCCTCACAGTCATGATCAAATAATAATCAATGTCTATTTTTCTGGTTTTTTTTAACATGTTAGGGGCATCCAGTCAGTTAGAGGCTATTGACAAGTCACACACCAAAAGACTCAATGGTTGTTGATTGAAAAAAAAGAAGACTATAATATTTTGTATAAATAATCAATAACAAGTAAGAAAATATTTCAAACTGTTAGGTTGGTAGTAAAATAATGTCATGTTTTGAATTAGTCAAATTTGCAATTCAATCTCTACATTAATAAAATTATAAGACGATTTCACGTGTGTCTGTGTGTGTGTTTTTCTTGTGACTACGAAAATTGAATTAATGTTTTTATTTATCTATTGAAATAAAAAAATGCAATAGTGTAAATAATGAAACATCAATAATATATGCACAATATATTATCTTGTAATATACCTCTCTCTCTCTCTCTATATATATATATATATATATATATATATGACGTATGAGCACAACCTCCTATTTGAAAATGCAAATATTTCAGATTTGCATTAAATTTTATTCATATTCATTAGACATTAATGAAGCAAGATCTCCTGAATTTCAATTTCTTCTTAAGACTCCCTTAAGCTTAAGCCTTAAATTTTAGACATTATCTAGGATCAAAATAATGTAATGGATTTTAATCAAAACTGAAATATGGATTCTAGACATAAGGTTTTGTAGCACTATATCTTGACTTTATCTTTGTAAGAAGACATAAAAATGGTGCAATATATATATATATATATATATATATATATATATATATATAAAATTTAAGGCTTAAGCTTAAGGAGTCTTAAAAAGAAATTGAAATTCAGGAAATCTTGCTTGTCTAATAAATATGGATCAAATTTAATGCAAATCTGAAATATTTGAATTTTCAAATAAAAGGTTGTGTTCATATTATGGCCCCTAAAAGCTTTTTTAAATACTCTTAAGAAACTGAAATTTGGTGAATATTTATTAATTGATGTCTAATATCTATTGTTAACATTTCACAAATAAATATCAAAGATATTTGAGTTTTCAAAAAAGGCTTTCACTCCCTCTTTACCCCCTTTGCATAAAAAAATTGAACTAAATTTAGCTTGTTTTACCCATCTTTAAGCCTAGCAGCTGTGTTGTAATTAGTTTCAGAGTGAATCCTATACATATAAACATATACATATACCTAACTTTATATAAATAGAGATATGCGCACAGGGATAGATTTAAACGGCATCAAAACGCAAAATGCTGTGCTGGCCATTTTCATTGATGTTGTGTCATTAAAAGATAAGTCATGTCCAAGTCATGTCAAATGCAATGTTTACCTTCTTGTGGTTACATAAACAAATTATGGAGAAAGAGAAAAAAAGATTTCACTCAATTTTTCATCTCAAAATCGCACTCACTCATTGAAGCTTTAAAATCTATTAGCTCCATGCATGCTTTTTTCATTTTCGTACATGCAAAACTCCAACTGCACCCCTCTCATGCCGAACGTTGGTATTCAAGTGCATCAAGAAACATGAAGCGAGTGTAAGTAGTGTTATACAAAACAAAATAAATGAGTGCTCAGAAAGAGATCTCAACAGGTTTGCAGAGTCGGAAGGTATAAGTTCAGACTTTGACTCATAAGTTCTCAAAATTCCGACTGCTAAAATTCCAAAATATCCCACTCCGACTGCTATAATTCAAATATATTTCACTCCAACTTCTAGAATTCCAGAATATCCCACTATGACTGCTATAATTCCAAAATATCCCACTATGACTTCTCGAATTCCAAAATATTCCGCTCTGACTGCTAGAATTCCAAAATATCTGACTCCGACTGCTAGAATTTCAAAATATCTTGCTCAGACTGTTAGAATTCCGAAATATCCGCTCCGACTGCTAACATTCCAAAATATTCGACTCCGACTGCTAGAATTTCAAAATATCCCACTCGGACTGCTAGAATTCCAAAATACCCCGCTCCGACTGCTAGAATTCCAAAATACCCTGCTCCGACATCTAGAATTCCAAAATATCCCACTCTGACTGCTAGAATTCCAAAATAACCCACTCCGACTGTGAAGATTTCCAAAATATCCCACTCCGACTGCTAGAATTCCAAAATATCTGACTCAGACTCCTTATTTTAAAGTCTTTCAATATTCAAACTCTCTGTTGATTCTTTGAAGATTAAAAAATTTGAACCTGGCGTCGAGCATTCTTACGAGTCTGACTCTGACTCTTTCCAAAACCTCCGACTCTGACACACTGGATTTCAACCATCTTTTTTTAACTCTTTCAAATTGCTTGAATGAAGACTCAATCATGTCAGAAACCTCAATATTCACCACTGTCATAATGTTACAATAATCTCAGACAAGATGAGAGAAAATGGTCTCTGTTGGTATGGACATATACTCTGCACAAGCGATAACACCGTGAAAATGGGATTCAAGATGGAGGCCCCTGGGAAAAAACTTAGATGATGGTCAAAACAAATATGGTTGGATATCCTACACCAAGATCTCAAGCCTGACTAAGCCTTTGACCTTGTATAGTGGGGAGAAAGATCCAGTGCAGATAAATGCAGAAAAAACTAATGATAAATGAATAATCTTTCAAAACTTATGGAATGGTTGGGATGGAGAATCCAGCGGATCATTTTAAAATTGTTCTCCAATCACAAGAATGCATTGTGTCTAAAATCTAAAAAAAAGAGTGGAGTGTCTTTCCTTAGAATAACCAGGAAAAGAAATCAGATGACAAAATTATCAAAGTGTGTATCTATTCTGATACTATATTTCATCAATTCTGTCTTCGGAAGAAATTTTTCTAGACAGAGGCAATTTAAATTTTTGTCCCAATTGAGAGTGTCCCTTTTTAGAGAGTTCGATTTTCCCATATTAAAAACCGACCTTCTGTCTAACTTTACCCTTATTGAGTGGAGAGGGCAAGTAAATAGGGACAACATGATCCTTGTAATTGTAAAAAAAAAGCAAACAAACATTCAAATCCATAGAATTTCGTACATGCTAGTTAAATTTGACTTTTTCCCCAACTTTCATATTGAACAGTAATTGTTCATCTTGAAACACATTCTTGGTGTCTGCAGCATAGATTATCTGTGGAAATGTTATAAATGTTAATGCTAGTGTGTTCAAATGTACCTGATAAGACTGACTTTAAACATAAAATTGCTCTTAGTAAGTGGAACCAAAAAACAATCTGAAACCCCATAAGAACATAGTTTTGTTCATTCTCCTGATTTTTTTTATAGAGACTTTTCTAAAAATCAAGCCAACAACAGAATGCCCATAATTTAAATAAAATTACATTTTTCTATCAACACTTTTTGTATTATTATTAAAATCAAAGGAAGATTAAATCTGGAGAGTATAGGGAGATGTGTGCAGAAGAGTAGACTTTGATGGTATGGGCACGTTGAAAGAATGGATAAGAGTTTGTGGGTTAGTAGATGTAGAACAGTTGAGGGAACAAGGTCAGTTCACAGGGGAATGCTATAAGGAAAACATGGGAGGAAGTGATAAAAATGGATCGAAGGAAAAGAGAGATAAATAAAAAAAAACTAGCCAGAAATAGGTTACTTTTGAAATCAATTCCTTAAAGCCGTTCAACACATGCCAGCATGTAAAACGGATGTTAAATAGAATTTTTTGCATTCTTATTGATTTTTAGTTAATAAAAATAGTTTAAAAACTTTTTGATTATTTTTATTAATTTTGTGAGATTTACATTAATATATATTTTTAAGTAACTGTAGGAGTATGCCTGGGTTGTGTCATCTTCTGTCCTCTTCAACACTTTCTTGTAATTTGTGATGAAACAACTGTATAGTTTGCAATCAACACTTGTGCTTAGCAATGAGCTCTAATATTCGTTATGCTGATGACACCATGCTCGTTGCTGCTCTCTTCAATAAGTTGCAGCTCTCTACTTCTGAGGTTTAAGCCTCTTGTAGGCACATTTTCCTCTTCTGGATAATATCTCAGTAGACAACAAAACGGTTTAAAAACTGAAGATTTGATGTTTCTTAGTAAAGGTATACAAATTCCTTTATTCATCTGTGTTATTAAGGGTTTTCCAAATCCTATTCTGAAGCAAATTATTAGAAATCTATGAAATAGTAAATATTTGAGCTTGAAGCCTCTTGTGCAAAACGGGGGATGAAAGTGAACCCAGGTAAATGAAAACTCATTTCCTCTTCTGGAGATAATATCGCAATAGACAACAAAATGGTTGAAAAACCGAAGATTTTGTGTTTCTTGGCGCAGTGGTTCCAGGATCCTCGTCTAACATTAGCAGAAGAATAGGAATACAACTTCTGCATTTGGACGTCTAAATAAAAAGATAGCGAGCATTAAGGACATATCAAGACTTTACAATGCATTGATAGTTCCTATTGTGTTATATGCAAGTGAAACATGGGCTATACTGGCAGAGCATGAGAGGAAGCTTTGAAATTAAATATTTAAGAACTATCGTTGGAATAAATTTGCGAGATAGACTAAACAATGTAGATATCAGAAATAGGCTTAATATTAAAAGATCCATCAAAAACGTTATTTAAAAAAAAAGATGAGCGTGGTTTGTCATGTTTCCCGGCTACCAGACTCCAGCTATGTAAAGAAATCATAGCAAGAAAATATAATTCAAGAAATATCAAGAGGACGACCACTGAAGAGATGAGCTGACCAGATAAAGCTTGCTACTCCTGACAGCTAAAAGACTAGTCCAAGACCATGATAAGTGGTGAAATTTTTGTTTTTAGGCAAGTAACAAAGCTCACTTGAGCAAATAAGTCAAGTATGTTAATATTAGTTTTACAAATAAAAAAACAACTTTTGCAAATTTTTATAAAGATGCCTCTTCCTCATAATTTCTGCATGTTGGGAATGAGGAATTTTCATTTTTATTTATTTTCCTCATCTTGCTTGTTGTTATCAATACATTTCGGATATTTTGTCTTCTGGTCTTCTTCAGGAACCTTGTGTCAAACTTGAGAACCATCATGAATTTTTTAACCTAACCATTACTATACAACTTCACTTTTATACAACTATACAATAAAACTAATTGGATTTGAACTCAGTTTAGCTGATGCCAAAGACTGTGTTTGCATCCATCGCACGACTTTTGCGCCCCCTTTAAATTATGTATAGAAAAGTAAATGTAGTAATAGAATATCCTCCACCCCTTTTTCCTATGTTGATTTACTAATACAGAACTATATCTAGTTAGCACTGCATTACCCAATGGTATTACTTCAGAGATTAGTAATGTCTTACTAATGTCTGTCTATCCTTACATCAAGCAAGTGCTGAGTAATTGGTCTGTCAACCAATAGAATAGCTTGGCGTATGAATAGTTTGTTGAACTAGTTATGAAGCATGCCATGCAAGAATTTCCCGCCACGCACCAGTTGAGATTCATGAGTCATACAAATCGGATGTCCTGTAGCTGGCTCTCCCAGTTCACCAGCCTGCAATGAAATCTGCTATGGAGTGTGACGCCTTAAATTTTGTGAATTTTACTATTGTCTGTCATTAATCTCTTTCCAGTTCGGCTGAAATATAAAAGTATTGTTTATAAATACTGTTAATTATTCTTTCTTCTTCATCTCAGAAAGACATGTCATTTAACTGTTTCTAACATGGAGTCAGCAGAATTGTCGACCTCTACAAAACCCCTTTTGTACGCTGGTCTTAGATATCCACTTGTCTTCATCTATTTTAATCGATCATCTATATTAAACATCTCTTTCTTCATTCTACTATCATGTTGGTTTTCCTTCCACTCGAGTACCAACCTTGTATACTGTAACCCTTTTCAAGGATACAACATTAAACAAAATGTGTAAGCCTTCAAACAAAAATCAATCTGATTACCATTGATTACAAAAGTTGTTAAAATTACTTCACAAACCACTAGTCTCTCCCACTTAGACAGGGTCCAGAAAAGAGCCTCTGACCTTATAGGTTCCACACTGTTAACTGAGCTCCAGTCCCATCGTCGCAACGTTGCATCTCCACAGAATGTGCTTTAACAAACTTACTGCGCTTTTACCACCTAAACATAAATATCCCCAACAAACGCGATTAGCAGCAAATTCCCACCCATTCACTGTAGAAGTCCCCAGATGTCGGAAAACTTTCTACTCTTATAGCTTCTTTCCTCGAATCGCTTGCCTTTTAAATTCCTTCCTTGCTATCAGATTCCACGACTGTATCAACATTCAGAAATGTAAATGTAATGTGAACAATCATCTTGTTGCACAACTCCCCACTTAGGATATCCCCTATAAATCTGGCCCCTAATCACAGTAGCTTCTTACGTCTCAGCAGCAATGTGCCCCCTTGTTTAGGGTGAATAAAATTAAAAAAAAGGCTTTTTTTTAACTAATATATTTAAAGTTTATTGATCTAAAAACACAATATGGCAAAAATAATTGAGATAATCTACTGGAACATTAAAGACAAGAAAAAAGATTGTTTACCTTGATAAATTTCAAAATGGTCTCTACACAATCCTCGATTTCATCTTCACTTGAAAAAAGATGGAGATAATCTTCACCTGACCAACCATCAAAAAGCATCCGAGGAACTGAAAAAAAATAGAGGGGAACAAAATAATCACATTGTAATCAATAATGCCATAAAGAAAACAAGATGGCGGCTATGAATGCTTTAGTCAGCTGTTTCTGTAGTGCAGTTGCCGTATGGAGCCGAATAGACACCTATATATACAGGGTCTGCCATAAGTAATGTTATTTCATACCATGTCTATTTCGTTGTTAAAAAAAGAAGCTAAAGTATTTATGGGATTTAAATTCCATAATTTTGTAACATATCCTAACGATTATATTATAAAGCTAAACTTTTTAATGACTTTATTCCTTCATTAAACTATCTTTCAAATAATGTAAATATTTTCTATCAAGAAATTAAGTGAAAAGGCAAAAATATAAGAAGGGGGGGGGGGTAATGAGTGAAGCAAAAATGAAAGTAAAAAGATTCCCGAGCTACACTGGTTAGATACAGCTTGTGTATAATGAAGAGTTGGGATATTCTGTTCAATGACATACACACATTTACAGTCATTTGATGTTGGCAATCTTTTTCTAAACAAGGTGCAGGTGGTGGATGTGAACCCAGTATGGCCACAAGAGTGAAGGCAGCTTGAGCAAAATTTTGGGAGTTGTTGCCTCTGATAACATCACGTGCTGTCACCCTCTACATTTAAGGTAAGTTGTATAGCAGTTACGTCAGGAGTATCATGATATATGGCAGTGAATGCTGAACCCTCACCCAGCCTTCTCTTGTCCATTTGCAGCGCAATGACAGATCCATGATCAAATGGATCTGCAATGTGAAATTTGACCAAACCCAACACATTAGCTCAGAGGATTTGCTGAAAGCACTACACTTGGCCAGCATGGAGGTTACCCTAAGGATGAATCGATTATGCTGGTATGGTCATGTGGAACGTTCATCCTCCTGGATGAACTGTTGCAGAAGCATGAATGTCCTAAATCGCAAGAAGGTTGGCCGGCCAAAGAAAACTTGGAAGCAAGTGATTTGACAAGACTACACAGAGTGGAGTTTGGAGACTGCTGACCTGTTGAACCGTGCGAAGTGGAGAATGAGCTTGCAAATTATCAGAAAACGTCTGACCTCTGAACAAGGGAAAAGCGAAGTTAAATGAATAGAAGAAAAGGGAGAATTGTTAGAAGAACAGAAGTCGTACTATTTAACCCATAAATGAGTGGAATGTGAGGGGTTAATAACTTCCCAAGTTTTATTGGTTATATTCAACATGTTTGATACCCAGGCAATGCTGGGTTAATCTACTAGTATTAAATAAATATATATTTTTTATAAAACTATCATCATATCTTTAACCAATGACTAACCAAAAAGATCAAACCAACAATTCAAGAAGAACTCCCACCACACCCCATAGTGAGAAAGAAGCAGAATTTCCCTACCAGAGGTCTCAACAAGCACAAGTCTCCCACACAGCAAAAAAACTTGTAATACTATACAATGTGCCCTCCGACCTTATCCAAGTATATGGTTAATTTGCATGCAGTGATGGTTTCACCATATTTAAATTTGATTGTTGTTCATTATTTGTGTATGTTGATGTGTACCATATTGAAATTCTGGAAGCTATGTACATCCAATCATTTTATAATAACATTACCATAACAAAATTAATCATAATTTTCTAACAATTTAATTCAATTAATCATTTAATTATCAAACTATACTTTAATAATCAAATGTAACTTTCAAAATCCTATTTAAAAAAAATACTTTGGTAAAAATAAAATGAATAGTTAAAAAACAAAAAAAAAACAAAAAAAGAAAAGACTCCCGGGCAATGCCGAGTAGGTACAGCTAGTGTATAATAAAGAGTTGTGTTATTTTCTTTAACGGCATATCAACTTTTGCAGTCCCCATTTCCTTGCCTCCCCTACAAGGGCAGAGTTAGACACAAGGTCAGTTTTTAATGTGGGAAAAATCAAGCCCCTCTGCCCCCTCAAAAAAGGGGCAATCTGGATTGTGACAAAAATTTAAATTGTTTCAGTCTAGAAGGATTTCTCCTTAACTGGTCGAGACAAAAAAAGATAAAGCGTAGTATCAGAACAAATACTAAACTTCGATCTTAGCCACAAGACAAAGAGTCTTTATAATCCTTTAATGCTTGGAACCATTTTTCTAAACAAATGTTTTACGTAAATGAATTGTTATTAGAACAGTAGTTGTACTATTGAACACATAAATTGGTGGCATGAGAGGGTTCATACCTTTCCCAAGTTTTATTAGCTGTGTTCAAGATATATGATATCTAGGCAATGCTGGCTAAATCTGCTAATGGCTATTAAAAGTATAAGAATTATTATACAATCAAAATCAGGTTACAAAATGATAAAAAATTATTATCCAATCAAAATCAGGTTACAAAATGATAAAAAATTATTATCCAATCAAAATCAGGTTACAAAAAGCGACTTACATATTTTTGTATTGCGTCCTTTTGTTACTTCTTTCATCCAACCTGAAAAAAATTAAAGAAATGTATTTTTCCTGACGATAGGAATAGAAATTATCAATCTTAAACGCCTCTTAGATTTTAATGACAAGAACACACTTATATTAATACAATGAAGCAATATCTGTGGATTAGCATTTAATTTTAATGAATACAACATGAAAAAGAGTTGTTAGATAAAAGGGGGAAAGGCTGAGAAATATTAAAGGCTTTGGTTGGTTGAACAAGATCACATATTAAAAGAGAGAGTGGCATTTTGAATTAGTCAGTTGGTGGCATGCATATCTGCCTAAATAGAGTTATGATAATCAGAAATCCAAGGAATTTATGACACAGCAAACCAACCCGGACAGTATTGATCGTTTGCCGAAATTAATAAATTAATATTATGAATATTCAATGCTGTCATATTTGGAGCAGAGAAACAGAGTACAAAAGCTGTGGGGATGACCTATTGCAGGCGATCAAGAGATTACGTGTATCTTGCATTGTGTGTGGGAAAAGTAAATGGCTTAGATTTCATAAACTGAAGTGTAAAATGGAGGTCACAAATAGATGAAGAACATTATGGAAGTACTAAAAATGACTAATGGAATAAACTAAGTTTTATTACTTATGGTATGGTTTATGACAAGTATTTCTTGACATTGAATTTGAAGACAACTATGTTGCAATCTGCAGGAAAGTAGTCTTGCTGTAATGTGTTCCACAAACAGAAAGCTTCTACAAAGAAATTCTGTCCATGGAAATTCTACCTGATACTAGGCATATGGAGGAAGAAAGGAAAGTCTTTTTTTCCATTGTGGTAGAAGATGAGTTCTTGCTGTAAATGTCGTACAAGGAGAAACTAGAGATGGAAGCTCAGTCAGCACCTTCTATAGAAATAATGGTAGAGTAGAGAGGGACCAGCAACGTCTCTTTTGTGAAAAATGGCTGTAGAGAAGAGAATAGATTATTCCCCATTAGATTTCAAAGTTGATTTTGTACTCTGTCAAGCTAGAAAGAGTGCTCTGAGCGGCATCTCTACAGATGTGACAGCAGTACCCTATCTTGGGACTATTATACAAATAGAGAATTTCATCTTAGAACATATCTGACTCTTATATAGGTAGAGGATTGCGTCTGGAGTCAGGTACTTTCTGGAGTGGTAGAATGATCCGACAATTTTTCCAGCTATCTTAGCAACAGATTTGATGTAAGTCAGTGAATGTTAGTCTTAGGAACTTATCAAAACGTTTGAGCCATGTTGATTGGTTGCATGATACACCAAAAAGCTATGGGTATATAAAATCGGGCATCATTTTAACAGCTGAGAGTAAGACACAGCTAGGCATAGCAAAACGTTAAAGATGAAGAGTGTGTATCTACTGAATTGTCTACCCAGAGATTCATGTTTGTTTCGATAGTTAGAGCATTCATCCCAAGCCATGCAATTGAACTACGATGAAGAAAAGATGGCGACCCAAATGTGATCCTCAAATGGAGGGTCCACATAAAGCCACTCATATAACACTGTGTAAAGAGTTCTTTGATTCCCACCAGATATTCTGTAATCTTCTTGTTGACAAAAAACAGCAGTCTCTTGTTGATACTTTGTAAGCACTTGACTGAATATCTATTCAGTGATGTCTAGTTGTAAAAGTGGCATAGTGATGATGTAGAGGCAGTACAGATATTGAACTTTTTTTCTATTTGTCTTTGTGGCTGGAATAATGGAAGCAATTAAAAAGAACAACAAATAAGTCCATCATTTTCTCTGGGATTTCATTTACTTTTTACAGTAATTTATAACAAGTACATCTTAATGAACTACATTGTCCCAGCCAACCTTGTGAGGTGGTCAAGAAAGAGCCTCAAAAATTGACGTCCATTTGTCTTGACACCGAACACCCAGGAGGCAGAATCAATCTCGCTTCTTTGCCACATACTTCTTCCCATGATGCAACTTCCAGTACACGTTAACCTAATCTTTAACTTATCCGCTCATGGAAAATTTCTTTTTTTTACTTATTCTATTCAGGACCGCCATGTGTGGGCTACTATGGTCAGAGATGCTGTGCGGGCAAAAGAGGAAGCCAGCTCAATCTGCTCAAGATAAATGCTGCACTAAGACAAGAAACAATGCAATACGAAGGTCAAAGGTGGAGATAAGAAATGATTTACAAATATCATTAATTTTTAATTCTTCTGCTTCTATATTGTTGGCATTCTTAGCCAAACCTGAACACCTACATCTCAACATCTGCCACTGTTATATAGTAAAGATATATACCAAGGATTCTGAATGATTAAGCAGTCCTATAAATATAATATCATGTTATTCCATAAGTAATGAGATCTGATGATACTGATGCATTTTGATCTCTTAAACTTATAACAGGTGCCAGCATACAATCTGTCAGTCAATAAAATCGAGAATCAGTAAAGATAATACATGGACAAAAAAGAAAAAAACAATATTATGATAATAATATGCTTACACCCAAAGACTACAAGAAATATGATGAATTCTGCTAGTAGATCCACAGATCCACTAGCATCTACATATGAAATATTGAAGGAGACCTGAAATGATACTGCCATAAGCCTGATAAAATCTTGGAAAACGAAAAGACTAATTTACTGTAGGATTTTAACATGCAGACTGATAAAATGTGCTGATGGTGGAGAGGGCAATTTTGAAGTGGCCAACAGTTAGGCATTCAATAAGCATTTAACAGTGATAGCCTACGGAAGCCCATCTGTGCCTCATGTCCAGGAAAATAGCTATGCCGAATACCTGACTCTATTACAGTTTTTCTTACACATAAACTCTCAAACTTCAGTTTTGATAAGTTACCGATCTAATTCCATAGCTGCGACTAACTGACGTTTACTTACACTTTTTGTTCTACAATACAACAGGGAGAAAGTTAGAAAAACAATCATCCAAGTGACTCTTACCTCGATCAACATCATGTTCTCCTTGAACAACGTAAGCCCCACTCGGACGCCGTTTCACTTGCAACCAAACTGGAGACACAAAGCTGAACTTATTGCCAAACATTTTGGCCATATCATACCCATGTGAGTTCCACTGTTGATAAAAAATAAATAGATTTGAAGAAAAAATACTGGAGAAATCACTTTTCCATAGCAATAAACGGCTGATAAAATTAAGTAAAGAAATACAATGGAAGCTACTTATAAGAATCAATTATTAAACAGCAACTTTTTGATAACAATAAATGGATAACAATAAACGAAAACAATTTAATAAAAATAAACGGCTGTAAACATCTAAAGTAATTAATTTGCAACTCATTAGAATCACTTTGAGACTGCAACTTGTTGTTGATAAGAATACACAACTGATAATATTAAGACAATAAATACAAACGAAGCCACTTATAAGAATCACTTATATGAATAAAACATTTGATAACAATAAATGGCTTGTTTAAAGCAAAGAAAAAAGAAATAACTAATTAGAATCACTTTTGGGACAGCAACTTGTTTTTGATAATCATAAACGGTTAAAAAGATTTATAGAAATACAGTAGTCACTTATTTGAACAACTTTTTAAACTTCAACACTTTTTGATAACAATAAACGGCTGATAACATTAAACAAAGAAATACAAAATAAGCAATTTATTAAAACAACTTTTTGGACTGCAACACTTTTTGATAATAATAAACGGTTGATAACATTAAGCAAATAAATATAGAAGTCGTTAATTAAAGTTATGAGCTGGGTAACCGTTGCAAACGCCTTCAATAATGTGTATACATTAACGGTAACCATTTTATTGCTGCAATATTTAAAACAAAATGAAATAAAATGGCATTCTACTAATTTTTTTAGAAAATAAAAATAAATCTTTATTTGATTTTGCTTTCATTAGCAGTGTCAGATCATTTTGCCACGCATTGTTCAACAGCGTCTTTAGGTACCTAAAAAGACATATCTTATTTTAATCATGAATTCAATTAAAACTTTTAATGAAACAATCGTTTTTATAAAAACAGTAGAAAAATACCCGTCCCAGGACGATAAAATTAATTTCCCGAACATAAAGGTTTGCACCACTTTTATGTGGCTTACAAAGATTAAAATCAAGATATAATGATGCTAAACCTATTGCCTAGAATCCTTATTACAATTTTGATCAAAATCCATTACATTATTTTGATTCTAGAAAATGTCGAAAATTGAAGGTTTGTAGCTGAAGGAGTCTTAAGGAGAAATTGAAATTTAGGGAATCTTAGGGAATGTGTGTTTAATAGCTATGGATCAAATTGAATTCAAACCTGAAATATTTGAATTTTCAACTGGACGGTTATAAAAAGCCTTGAAAATATTACAAAGAAACTGAAATTTGGGGAATATTTATTAATTGAACTGTAATACCTATTTTTTAAATTTCACAAAAATAGGAGGTATCTGAAGTTTCCAGAACCTCATTTTACCCGTTTTCCATAAAACTAAATAAAGCCCGCATTACCCACACTTACACTTAGCAGTGATGTTCTAAAATTCATAATGATCGGTTAATTAGTTCAGGAGTGAATCCTGTAGATACAAATATATAAACATATACACATATCTAACTTTATATATATATATATATATATATATATATATATATATATATACACCTGTCGAAGGACGTGTATAAGCAACAAATATAGCATTAGTTTTAAATTTGAATGTTACATTCAGAATATGATATGGTTTCAGTTGAACACTCATAAATGGTAAAGTTTACAGAAAAAAAATAACGTGACCACGTTACTCACTCAATTCATAATAAGTTCAATAGTTTAGGATTTTAACAAACACATACATCTTATTAACGCTCATGCACGTGCACCAATTCTTTTAAAAATGTATTACTTAATATGATTCAAAATTTTATGTAGAGCAATTTATTTCTCCATTACTTTTTTGTATCGAATTTATGTTATAAGGTTTTGAGAGTGGAGGCGAGTTTGGGTGGGAGCATCCCTTAAATGGTAAAATTTACAAAAAAAAAATAATGTGCCCATGTTACTCGCCGAGTTGTTGAAAATATATATTGAAAAATTCATCATAATCGTTTCGTTAAAAAATAAATTAATTAATAAAACAAAACTTATCCACCTCCTAAATTTTAACATTTACCCCCCAAAATATGTGCCCATATTACTCATCAAGTTGCCGAGAATATATATTCCAAAATTCTTGATGATCGCTTCATAACAAATATAAAAAAACTTTATATATATGCAATCCCTAAATGCTAACATTTACAAAACAACGTACCCATGTTACTCACCATATTTTTTAGAATACATATTAAAATATTTATAATAATCTTTTCATTAGTTTAGGAGATTAAAAGTTTTTATGGGGCTGGTGCGGATTTGGTGGGCTCACACCGTAAATGGTAAAGTTCACAAAAAAATAATGTGCCCGGGTTGGACAGAATATATATTCCAAAATTCATAATTATTAGGTTATAAAAAAAAACTTTATATATATATATATATATATAAGTTTTTTTTTTTTTATAACCTGATCATTATGAATGTTGGAATATATATTCTAGAAAATACGGTGAATGACATGGGCACATTATTTTTGTTTTTGCAAATGTTAACATTTAGGGGTGAATATATATATATATATATATATATATATATATATATATATATGTTAACATTTGCAAAAGAAAAAATAATGTGTCCATGTCACTCACCGTATTTTCTAGAATATATATTCCAAATTCATAATGATCCATTCATTAATTAAGGAGACTAGCAAATAAATGCTTCCTGTCAGTTGCATTTTTGTCTAGGCTACCACGTCTCCTGGTGTACACCTGTTACAAAAGAATCGAAAGTTTACAACCGCGCCTCAGGTTTACAAACGAATCGAAAGTTTACGGATGCACCATTGGTGTACAAAAGAATCGAAAGTTTATGTACGCACCTCTTGTTTACAAAAGAATCGAAAGTTTACGAATACGCCTCTGTTGTACAAACGAATCATAGTATATCGAAAGTTGCTGGATGCGCCTCTGTGTACAAAAGAATCGAAAGCTTACCTATACAATTAAATAAGCATGAACCGAAATAAAAATAAACAATCACGATGCCCCTCCCCGCTTCCCTCTCACAATGGCATCATTTCCGAAAGAATAAGTCTGCAGTTTTCTAAATTTCAAGTCTTTAAAAATTAATTAGAATTTTATTTTAGGATAAAAAATACAATTTAAGACTAATTAATAAATTTCATCCAAAATGTGTGCAAAAATCAAACGAAATAAGCGAACAAACACTTCTCCCACCCCCCAAAAAGTAGGAGTTAATGCTTGGGAGCACGACATCATGACAACAGAATATTTAGTACACTACCCTTATATAAAAAAGGAGAAGGTAATCCTGGGAGAATGGTATCATGAGGAACAAACGTATATTATAATAGCCCCCTCCCCCGGAAAGTAGAGGTAATGCCTGGGAGGAATGTATCATACCGAATGAAAATATACTACACAAAATTAATAGACCCGATTAAATCTCCTTTCATTCTCTTTGGGAGTTTAGCTCAGTTGGTAGAGTGATAGACATCAAGTGTGACTGAAGTTGCGAGTTCGAATTACGCTCTTGGTATCAAATTTGTTTATTGTTTATTTATGTATTATTTAGTAATTAAGATGTGCCCTAATGTATTTCTTACGTTTACATAAATTCTCGTCGATGGACGGACGGAAATCGTGACAGAGAACCTCTTCATTATATTATTAAAAAGTACAATTAAAAGGTTTTTGCAGGCCCGTCTGAGTTCGAATGTGTTCACCCCGTAAATGGCAAAGTAAACAAATGAATGTATACAAGTTACTCAGTGGGTTACCAAGAATATAGATTCAAAAATTCATAATGATCATTTCACTAAAAAATTAACATTAAAAAAAAACTTTATATATATATGTACACCATAAATGTTAAGATTTACAAAGAAAATAATGTGATGATGTTGCTCACCGTATTTTTTAGAATATATATTCGAAAATTCTTAATGATCCGTTCACTAGTTTATGAGATTACCCTGTACATATATATATATATATATATATATATATATATATATATATATATATATATATATATATATATATATATATATATATATAAATGTATATACCTAACTTTATAATTATAGAAAAGATATAAATATATGCACATACATAACTTTATAATTATAGAGAAGAAATGTAAATATATATATACATACATAACTTTATAATTATAGAGAAGAAAGAAAATATAAATATATACACATTCCTAACTTTATAATTATAGAGAAGAGACGAGATATAAATATATAAACATACATAACTTTATAATTATAGAGAAGAGACGAGATATAAATATATAAACATACATAACTTTATAATTATAAAGAGATATAAATATATACATATACCTAAATTTATAATTATAGAGAGGAGATGTATATATATACACATACTTAACTTTATAATCATAGAAAAGAGAAGAGATATAAATATATACACACCATACTTTATAGTTATAAAGAGAAGAGATAAAAATATATACACATACCTAAATGTATAATTATAAAGAGAAGAGATAAAAATATATACACATACCTAACTTTATAATTATAGAGAAGACATAAATATATACACATACCTAACTTTATAATTTTAGAGAAAAGAAGAGATATAACTATATACACATACCTAACTTCATAATTATAGAGAAGAGATATAATTAGATACATATAACTAACTATAAATAAATATGTTGCATCTGACAAATCGATATCTGATTCTGCCTAGCCAGTGAATAACTGTATTTTTCAGTTTTTCATAACAAAATTATGCTATTCGAATTTACTTAAATGATTACATATATCCGGCCAGAATATTTTTTCAGTAACATATTTTTCTAAATAAATATATTCAGTTTAATTTCATTGGATAATCAAAAGATATTATCCTCCAATGAAATCGCTCTATTTGTTAAGATTGATAAATTAAAATGGCTTCCATATCTCATTACTAAGTAAGCAGAAGTTATTTCTTTTTCTCATTATTATATATTTCAGTTCCGACTAGATTTTATTTACAGCCATTTTACTACACGTTGACTGGGGGGGGGGGTATTCTTAACAAAAACAAGTTAGTTCTTTCTTCAGAGAGGCTACATGTCGACATCATACTATTAGAAAATAATTAAGGATAGATTTAATTACTTTCACATGCATATATTTCCAGCAGGTGGCAAGGTTTTCTTAACTCCTATAGATATACATTTTAAATTATTTAATAGTTTCTTTTCCCTAACAGTTTAATCCGAAGTCTTTAAAATTACTTGAAGCTTGCTTCCTTTGTCGAAAAAAACCGGAGACAAACTTAATTATTTTATTAGCTTTTTTATTCCATTTCAGAGGTAAAGAATGGTAACTTTTAACTTTTAAATATCTTACAATTAATTAACTGCATCAAAATTTACATACTAAAAATAATTCTTACTTTCTTTTAACTTTGTCAAAAACATATCTATATAATAACAAGCTAATGCAATTTCATGTCCGTATGTACATTATCACCCTCAACCTTTTTTTTAAGATGGAATCTCCCGATTGCCGAAGCTGCAATGCAAAATAAGTATTTTAAAAATTTAATCTGATGTTGCTGTTGTGTCAAACGTGAAATTCGAACTAAAATAGACTTTTTTAGCTGTCAGGCTATGATAAAAGTGTAATATCTGTTCTGTTCAAAGATGGTACAATAATATCGTGGGGTTTAACACCAAACGTCGGTGGAAAATAATCGTTTTAAATGTGGACTCCCTCTCATTAATTTTGTTCCTAGTAACCCCCAAATGAATTAATATTTTTTTTAAAATAAATGTGTCCATATATTTTCCGAAGAAATGCTTAAAAAGATGTCAGCTTTGTGGGTATATCTTGTGCAGTTTCTGACTTTTAACTGGGCACAACCACACAAACAGACAACTGCACTTTATATAATAGACTAGCAGGGCTACCCGGCGTTACCCGGGATCATAAACAACAAAATAAAAAAGTTAAAAAATGTGTGTAACATCTATCTTTTATAACTTTTCTCTTTCTCCCTCTCTCTCTCTCTTTCTCTCTCTCTGTGTTATTTGAATGCATATAATTTTTTTCATCTGAGGCAATGCCGAAAAAGAATATATCAGCTTTGTGGATGTGTCTTACACTTACACTTACAGGCGACTTTCCTTTATATAGTAGATTTACTTGAACACAGGTTTCTATTTTACCAATGGCTACTAGAAAATTTGGAGTTCCTGCCTTTCTCAACAGTATCCCTGCATAATTGAATCTGATAAATTTGATAGTATTTGGGCATAGGCAATTCCATGGTCCGTGATGGCATCCATTAGGCCAATTATGCACCGTCGGAATTTTAACAAAATTGCTTTTATCTTTTGGACTTTTTTAGATGAGGATTTATAATTTGCATTATATAAATAAGATGCCATTTTTATAATTTGCATTATATAGATAAGATGCCTTTTTTATAATTTGCATTATATAGATAAGATGTCTTTTTTATAATTTGCATTATATAGATAAGATGTCTTTTTTTATAATTTGCATTATATAGATGTTTTTTTTTATAATTTGTATTATATAGATAAGATGCCTTTTTTTATAATTTGCATAATGCAAATTATAAAAAAGGCAATAGATAAGATGCCTTTTGTAATAATTTGCATTATATAGATAAGATGTCTTTTTTAATAATTTGCATTATATAGATAAGATGTCTTTTTAAAGAAATCATTTGCAAAAGGAAATTTTCTATTGTTTCGATTGTTTAAACTACTGTTCTCACCTTGGATGTTATTCTCACAACGTTTCAGCTGATGTAACCTCTGACATTCTTCAGTTGCGTTGTGTTTTGTTGAACTCGTGGATCTGTACGGAATTTTGAACAGAATCCTATAACAAGAACAAGCAACCCCCATGGATTAAATCCATGGGGGTTGCTTGTTCTTGTTCCGCCAGCCATGCCTGAGTAGAAGTCTTAAGTAATTTGTAATTGTATTCTTAGTACCGCCTGTACTGAGGATTGAAACTTGAACTGCCAGAACACTGTTACTTAGAACTGATTAGTACTTAGCACTTTTATCCATTGCACCAGGACACTTGGCACCCGAAGAAGGTCAGAGGTTACATCGGCCGACACGTTGTGAGAATAACATCCAAGATAAGAACAGTAGTTTGAATAATCCAAATAATCCAAAATTTCGTTTTGAGAATGATGTCTTTTAATAGGCATCTTCCTCCTTATAGAGAAATCTAAATACAACTGGATGTCGTTAACCTCGAACCGATCCTGCTTTTAAAGAGCTGTCAAAATAATGACTAAGGCGTTTAATTAACGTCTGGTCAACACCTTCTTCTTTAACGACAATCACAACTAGTCATTAAAATAGAAACATTAAACTCATTAACTTTTTGGTTCTGCTTTAATATTTTGCCTTACGGCAAGCTTTTAAAATTAAGGCAATTTTGATTGCTCAGAAAATAAAATAGAATTTAAATAGCTAACAATAGAAATACTTTGTTTGGAACTCTTAGCGAATTAAGCCAAAAATTGACTTTCTTAAAGAAACCGAAATAAAGGATTGTAAGAAATTTTGTTTCGATGGCAGAGAAACCTAACAGTCCTTGCATTTTTTCTCATTCAGTTATTTTACACTGGCTTTCTAAATCTGTTTTCAAGAATAGTGGAATCGATAAAACAGAAAATAGTAATGATCACTTTTTTAGCTGTTTGTTTAGAAATATCGCACAATTCTTTTAGATATTATTAGCATGGCTACCTGACGTTGCCCGGGAGTCATGGACAACAAAATAGAAGAGTTTAAAAGTGTGTGTAACATTTTCCTTTAAAATCTCTCTCTCTCTCTCTCTCTCTCTCTCTCTCTCTCTGTCCTGTATATCTCTCTGTCTCTCTTTTTGTTCAATATAAATATCTGTTTATTTTTTGTCCTTTATCTCTCTCTCTTTCTCTCTATTTCTAAAAATTGAAAGAAAAAAAAAAGAAAAACTGCAAGTTGACATAAAACATATTTATATACGTTAAAAAACATATTACATTTCCAAATTTCAGGACAAAAAGTACCATTTTACACCAAAGGTCGATGGAAAAAAGATTGCTTTAAATGTCGACACCCCTTCTCCCCCGACTTATTTTGTTCCTGTTGACCCCCAAAAGAATGATAATTACAAAAAAATGTGTTCATATTCTGTTCGCGGCAATGCTGTAACAGAATATATCAGCTTTGTGGGCGTGTCTTGTGTAGTTTCTGACTTTTAAGTGGACACACACACACACAAACAAACAACTACCCTTTATATAATAGTAGATAAAAGTTAGTTTGAGACCTCAGAGTTAATCAAACTCAAATAAATGACTACAAGAAAAAAAAATTAAGGAAAAAAATTGAGTTCTTCGCCAAATCAAAAGGCTTAATTCTGATTAATTCGTATTAAGATGTTCGAAGAATGAATTGTGTATCTTGGTTTTTAACTCAAAGTATTATATGAACAAGAAATCACACAAATGAAAATAAACATCTTGTATTTTATTAATCTTATTGATTTCGTTGGGTTTTTAAAATTATATTGTGGAATCCTGTTCCAGCAACAGCAGCAAAACAATCTCCATAAATGCTTAATTCTGATTGGTTCAATTTCGATTGAGTACCAAAATCAGACTTCAACCAATAAGAAAGAGTTGCTCTATGAGCTGAGTACCTCTTTGTACTGGCTATTTAAGCAATAACTCAAAAACAAGCAGCAGTGAGAGACTCAACGTGCCACAAAAACTCTTGTCAATCACAATGCAGTGTTATCAGCTACTACTAAACTCCTTGCGGTCGAAACGAAATATAGCCTTAGGTTCTTGGCAGACGACACAAAAGACATGCATGAACTCACCCGCACACGCCGCTAACTCGGTTAGTCTAAATCTTCCATGCAAATCCTCACCAGATGTATCCATGACAACACTGTTCAATCAGCAGTTACTAAACTGTTATACGAGCAAACTACGCACATGAACAAAGGCTGCTCCTGTTGATAAAAAACTCTGCAATGACCCATGGTGCAACGGATATAAGTGCTAAGTAATAATCAGCTCTAAGTGAACTAAGTCTTCTGGAGGTTGAAGGTTCAATCCTCAGTGCAGGCGATACTAAGAATACGATTACTAATTACTTAAGACTTCTACCTGGTCAGGGTTGATGAAACAAAAGCAATCTACGTGGATTAAATAAAGGGTTCCTTTCAAAATTCCATTCCGAATTTGAGGTAAAGTTTGATTTTCTGCTACAATGTATATGGCTTTTCACTACTGGTGTGTTTGTTCGTTAGGCGAGTTGGACTTCTGCATAGAACTCACGAAGATCGTGCTTCAGGATCGTCTGGTCTGCATGAAGTCCTCGTTGATCACATCTATTCGTTAAACCTGCAAGATTGCAGGTTTTTACCCCCCGACATCAAGAGCCGCAAGGCTTAGCGGTTGCATGCAAAGTCGAGGAATGTTTGGCCCAGAACACAAAAAGATAGCACAGAAGCAACGTTGTCACTTTCACTCTATTGATTTATCGTTCTCAGGTTGCCAGGTTGGTTCTAACTAATTCATACAATGGCAATAAGAAGTCACCTTAATACCGACTCTTTTTTTTTTCATCACAGAGACTGCAGTCTTTTACTTGGTTTTTAAACCGAGCTTATAAATTTCAATTTATATTTATATAAATTGTCTTTGTCATTCATTGATATTGCTTTTTGTCTACAATATATTCACAGAATACCTCTACCTAATGTTAAGGCATTTTATACTTTTATATATTTGACATCATTAGTTACAAACTGATGACTGTAAAGGTATATTTTATTACGAGACGACCTGTTGGATCAGCATTTGTTATATATCTATTAATAATGGAGTTTATGTATCTGTCTGTCTGTCTGTCTGAAGCCGAAACTCCAGTATGACTATTTTACTGAAACTAATCTTTTTGAAATTCTTTATATACTGTCATTAAAAGTTGTACAGACACCAGATGGATTTTCCTATTTACATAAGTCATTCCTTTAAACCTTCAATTAAATTAATATTTAAAAATATACACTTATAACTGATATTATCAAATTTACATATGTATTTACAATATTTTCCGATAAGGGTATATTAATAAAAATTATTCATACAATTAATTAAAGCCATTTTCTTCATAACCGGCGTGTTTTCTAAACCTTTTCAATGGCAAGTTCCGTTAAAATTGCAAAGTCATTGGCTGTTTAATAAGTGGTGTCCTCCCTCCCTCCGGTAAAATGGCGATCTGATTAAACAACTGTCGTTAATGTGGCACGTTAAATATGTAAACAACAACGCTGTCATTCACCGTGTCAGTTTCCCATTTTAAAAATCGTCCTAACTTTGTTTATTTTCTTAATCTTATTGTTTTAAAACACAAATTTATTAAATCAAATTGTTTATTTAAAATAATAATTGACTTGAAAATTACTATATAAAAACACGCACGCACACACACATACATTATAATGAATTCAGTTCAGGTAACCTTCTTCTTTCCGAGAATTAAAAACCTATTCGTGTTTACTGTATTTGATTTCTTAATACTTTCATATCCAATATTATCATTTTTACACGACCTCAACTGAATTTATGATTCCATGTTTTATTTATTAAAAAAAAAGATATGATTTTTTTTCTACTTTGTACTGGAAAACTATACAACTGATTGTAGAATCAAATTGTTTAATTAAAAAAAGGTCATTAAACAAACACACACACATACACTGTGTTCACTGTATTTGATTTTTTGGTGCTTCCACATTTTAGGACCCACGCTAACTATTTATATGTATGGGGGGGGGGGATAAAAAAAATTGGTGGAAAGCGGTCAAAAAAATTTCTTTTTTTCTTTTTTAACTAAAAGATATTTCTATGAATGGTAATATAAAACAAATTGGGGGGGTACAAAACATTTCTTTCTTTCTTTTTAAACTAAAGGTCTTTCTAGTATTATTAAATATCTTTATCTTCTCTTCTCCCCATCTGTCTCCAGAATGATTATTATCAAGAAATAAATTTGAATATATACTTGAAAATGATGATAGTTATAGAATTAACAATCCAACGTTATGAAAAAGGAAAACCGAAAATTCTTCCTCACCTTTTTTAATACTCCTATCTTTCTAAGCAATATATATATATATATGTCCTTGTTATTGTTTTCTCATGACTATTTTAAGATGTAGCTTTGTAAAAGGTAAAGGTCGCATAGCCTGGACGCGCACGAGTGTCGTTGCCGACATAGCACACTGCCCATGGCCGTAGCGGCGGTAATTTGTTAAGAATCACCGTGTCTAGGGCACAGTATATGGAAGGCGGAGCCCATCCCTCTCCTTCTGCTGCCTTGAACCTTCCCTAAGTTTTAGTCAGGTACCCATTTACTGCTGGGTGGACAGAGGGAGTTTTCAGACCCGAAAATTCGCATGCCGTGAGTGGGATCGAACCCGGGTCGTCCAGCCCAAAGACAAGTGCTATAACCACTCGTCCACAGGCCCTCCCTTGTAGCTTTGTACAATAGATTAAAAAAGGTGGCTTGATTAGAATTCTGTCATCCTATTATCAACGGGGAGGGGGGATGACGCGTGAGTCTTGTCTACTTTTCTGTTTATTTTTCATGAACTTTTATTTTTATTTTATTTTGGTTTCTGAAGAGCAGCGTGTAATTCCGTTTAATTGTAGCATATTGTATGTTGGAAAACAATTGTAAGACCATTGTCAATTCTGCCATTGCAAAAATAACTGATATGAGTAAAGACTGAATTTTGGTCATTGGGATTTTAAATAATAATTATATATATATATATATATATATATATATATATATATATATATATATATATATATGTGTGTGTGTGTATGTATCTTGTTCTTGCCTTTTGCTAGAAGCGTCCAGACAAGATGGAACTTCAGGATACCACATTCTGCCATCGACAAAAGCCAAATTACTAAACAACTTTTTTTATGTTCCAAATTCTACATATGCTCCAATGGTATCACTAAGGTAACAACCTCAATAGTCTTGCTATTTAAATATATTTTCTTCACATCTGAGTTCTCATCCATCTCCATTGTCTTACACATCTTGCACACAAACTGGTAATCATCTCTCAACCTACCAGTTATTCCACTTCACTTCTTGTGTACCCAGTGCTTAGAAATACCACAGAAAATTGAGTTGCATGCAACTCCCTTTCCACAAACTGAGTAGGGGAACTTTTCGCTTTCTGAGGGTTTTCAATGCTACAACCATTGATCATCACTTTGTTCTCGGTAACATTAACTCTCAGGTCTTTACTTTGCATAGCATGCCTCCAAGTCTTCAACTTAACAAGTAAATCTTCCAGGCAAGCACTAAATCATCAGTATAAAGCATCTCTTTCAGAAAACCGATACAAAACTCCTTGGATAATGCTTCTAAGACACAAATGAAGAGCAATAGACTCAGTACAGAACCATGATGTACTCCTATTTTAGCATCAAAGCTGTCACTAAATGTGCTGTTAATGCTAACACGACTTTGAGCATTTCTGTACATTGCTTGAACAACTTTCACAAACCATTCATTTGCCCATAGTTTACACAAAACTCACCAGACAACATCTCTTGGCACTGTTAAAACCTTTCTCCAGATCCCCAAAAGCAAAATACAGGTTCTTCTTACCAAGATACTTTTCTTGCATTTGTCTCAGAATAACATTAAATTTTCGTTTATTCTTAAACAGTCAGCCATTTTAATTTTTATCGTCGTCGTCGTCATCATCATCAGCATCATCATGTACAAGTACCACAAAAAATTGAAAAAAAATAAGAAAAATGAATTTATTGCATGGCCCTTCGAAATTTGGCAGGGATTTGGAAGCATTTAAGCTGTCGAATCGAAAGTCATCTCTGTCTTTAAAATTCTTAGCAAATCCTCATGTATTTAAAGATTGGAAAAAGTAATTTACATCAAATAATTTTATAAATACAGATTAAAACATTATCTTAACAAAATTACTTATAGTTTTATAACAATTTGATTCAATTATTCTTTTTTTAATTACTATTCGATTATTTATTGAAATAAAAAATGCAATAGCGTAAATTTAAAAATATTCCTATCAATGAAATAATTTAATTATGAAATTGAATCTACCAGAATGCATTTCGGTTTCTTAAACAAGTCAACCGTTTAAATTTTTTCTTAATAGTTGAAAAACAAACAAAAAAGTGAATGAAGTACTTCGTAATCTTTCAAAATTTGAAAAGAATTTGGAAGCATTTAAACTGTTGAATAGAAAGTCATTTCAGGTTTTAAAAATCTTAGCAAATCTTCATGTATTAAAAGATTGAAAGTTTTGATGCTGTTTACATCCAATAATTTTATAAATAGAGATTAAAACAATAACTTGAAAAAAATTAGTAATAGTTTTATGCTAGGTTCATCAGCTAGTACTTAATAAAAATTGTTTAAAAGCTGACAGCCTGAAAATTGCTTCAAAATTGACAGCCTAAAACTTACTTGAAAACTGACAGCCTAAAAATTGCTTAGAAACTGACAACCTAAAAAGTGCTTCAAAACGTCTAAAAAAGTGCTAAAAAAACGGACAGCCTAAAAATTGCTTCAAGACTGATAGTCTAAAATGGCTTCAAAACGGACAGCCGAAAAATTGTTTCAAAATTAACAGGCTAAAATTGTTAAAAGACTAACTGACTGTAAACAGCATCAATCTCAGAACCTTTCAACAATATCGCTATAAAATTATAGAGATAATTATGGATTGAAATCAAAGCATTAGTTAAATGATTATTAAAATGATTATTAAATAAATTTCTTAAATGTAATTAAACATTCGAAATTATGTAAATTAACAATAATTCATTTTATTAAATCTATTTATCCTTGTACTCGTTTTGAATTGATTAATTTTTGATGAATATCATAAAAATTAGCCGGATTTACACAAAAGAAAAGAAATAAACATTTGCCTTTTCTGGGGGCATTTTTATAGGAGAAAGAAAGAATGGCATCGGGTGAAGAAAAAATAGAAGAAAAGCAAGAAAGAGAAAATAGACAAAGAAGAAGAAGAAAGGGTGGAAGAAAAAGATAACATAGTAAAAAAGAGAAAAAAAGGGAGAAATAAAGACACAAGAAAAAAGAAATAAGAAAAGTAAAGGAGAAAGAGGAAATAAAAAAGGTAGAGGAGAGAAAAGAAAGAAAGATAACAAATAAAGTGTGGAAAGATAAAAATAGAAAAGTGAAAGAAAGGAAGAAGAAAGAGATAAGGAAAAAAGAAAGAGAAAAGAAAGAAAAAATAAAAGCAGAAAGAGTGAGGAAGAAAAGGTTAAAGAAAATAGGAGATGACAAAGAAAAAAAAGAAGAAAGTGAAAGAAAGAGAAGAAACACTAAGAAAGCGAAAAAGAGAAAAAAGAAAGAAAGAAGGAAAAAAGAGGAAAAGAGAGAAGAAAAAAAGAAAAATTATGAAAAAGAAAAAAGGGGAAAAAGATGAAGAAAAAGAAAACTAAGAAGAGACAAAAGAGCAGAAATAAAATAATAAAGGAAAGGGTTATGTATAATGTCTTCCTCATAAAGACATCAATTATCAACAAAACAAAGAAGAAAAAGGTTGATTGTTGGGTGTTTATGCCATGTCAACCGTCGTTGAGTGATTTTATGCTGAAACTGTAGACTTTGTTTTTTTTTTATGGGAATCGTTCCAAACAAGGCATAAAGCCACTTGATGTAAAAAACTAAAAAGAATGAAAGATGATCAATGCAAAGACCAGAGATGCCTTCTTTTTCACAAGACTATATAGGTAGGAGGAAAACAGTCAGCAGAAAGAGAGTTCCACAAGTTTGCAGTTTTGGGAAATAAGCTACTGGAATAGGAAGCTGTATTATAATTAGGTACCTGAACAGAGAATTGATGAAGACCATTAGACCAACGAGTCAAAAGAGCTGGAACAAAAGAAGCAGGGAATAAATCAGACAATTCTGAAGAACACATACCATAATAGTACATTATGTTTTGAATACGATTGCTTTTTAAATTAATTTGTTTTGTAGACATATATTTTGTAGACAAATAGCCTGTAAACGAAATTTTCTATTTAACCCATAGTTGGGACTCTGACAGGTATTACCACATATGAGTAGACCTGGGAGCAGGGTTGCAAAGTCAGAAGGTATAAAAATCTGACTCCGACATGATTAAAAAAATTCTGACTCAAAGAATTTCAGAATAGCCAATTCCAACTCCTTATTTTAAAGTCGTCCAATATTCAAACTGTCTGTTGATTCTTTAGATATCAAAAAGTCTGATACCGATTCCTAGCATTCTTACAAGTCCGACTGACTCCTTCCAAAACCTTTGACTCCGAAACCCTGCATAACTAAGGGGTAACTTCATGCTCCCCAAAGCTCCCAAATTTGGGCCTCACCCATCACTGGATACATTTTAACCCTTAAATGCTTCTTTTTCATATTGGTTTGACATCGAACATACTGATTACCTATTTAGCGGGTGTGCTGATGCAACATCAGACTAATCCTTATGCACACTTGCCAACACGCTCCTTGCAGCAGATGTGAAACAAGTTGGTTTGACACATTTTCGTTGAATATTATATTAAATAGGCATTTTGTTGGACTGTGTCATATTTGAAACAAAAAGCATTTAAGAGTTAAGGTCGTACCCAGAACCAAAAAAGAAAAGGGAGGTCGGGTGGGGTGTAGGTATTGATAAGTACTCACGGGTGTCACATAGGCTAAAGTTTCACCTGGAAAGTTCTTTATTTCCCGTCTCGTTTCACAGTAGGCCGCATGTTCCCTGACGATGTCCTTGGCTTTCACATGCTCAACAACAAGGCCACGTTGCCCGACAGTTTTGTCAGATAACTTGGGCTAAAAAGAACAACAAAAAAGACAAACAAAAATAATATTAATCAAGTGTGTTATTTTATTATTTAAATTTAAAAAAAAACAAGTTATTTTGTTTGTGTTTTTCTTTCTTAAAAAAAAGAAGTAAACACGAAAAATGTATCAGGAAAAAAAGATGAGAAGCAAAGAAATTCAAATTGAATTTGGGAAGATCACTTAAAAAATGTGTTTATTTGCAAAAGAGATTTGCATTGATTCTTCTTTCAAATGATTCATTTTGTTTTCAGGTGTTGTTGTCAAAGGCTTTCAGTGTTTAACCTTGTTCAGTAGATTTTTTTACGAGGGAGAGTCAACGTGTTCTTTATTGGCATACTAGCATGGTTACTCGGCGTTGCCCAGGGGTATGGTCAACAAAATACAAGAGTTAAAATGTTTGTGTAACATCTTTCTTTTAAAACTTATTTATCTATATTCTTTCCTTCTCTCCTCCCTATCTCTATACCCCCCTCCCCACTATCTCTCATCTCCCCCTATCCCTATACCCCCTCTCCCCTATCTCTCCCCTCACCCTATCCCTATACTCCCCTCTCCCCTATCTCTCCCCTCCCCCTATCTCTATACCCACCTCTCCCACTTTCTCTGGAAAAAACTGGCAACTGGAAAAAAATGTTGACGAATTAATACATAATAAGATTAAAAAATCGGTCTAAATTCGACCCTCCTCTCTGACTAATTCTGTTCCTGCCGACTCCCAAAAGCATGAATATTAAAAATAAAACAATGTACCTATATTTTGTCTGAGGCAATGGTGAAAAATATATATCAGTTTTGTGATTTGTCTTGTGTAGGTTATGACTTTTAGCTTGACACACACATCTGTATATATAACTTTCCTTTATATAATAGACTTAAGGATGGAAGAGTGGGATTCAGGTGGCTGTGACGTCAAAAGAAAGAAGTAGGAGGTCGAACAGGTCTCTTTCCCCAGCTTGAATTTAGCGACAAAGAACATCACGAATACTGTAAGGTGGAAATTTGAGTACATACTAGGGATGATTTGGTACCTTGGTTCAGGAAGATGTTAGTCCTGACAAGGGTTGTTATAAATCTATCATATAAAGTTGTCGGATTTTCAAAGTCAGAACAAAAAAGCAATCCGTCGGACATATCGATACTTGATTCAGACTAGCCTATCATTTTTCTTCCACTATAAATATATTTTATTTCGTTTCAGTTTTTTTTTCTAAAAATACTTGTTCCGAATAAGAAAACTTTCAGCAAAACAAAGTTATCATGTGCAATTTTACCGAGGTCCCTCTCTTATGTGTGCCTGCTATAAATTCTGAGGTGACTTTCTAACACTGTCACATCGTTGCAAGAAATACGCAAAACAAAATATGAATTTCACATATCTGTCTGTTAATTAATTATTCATTTTTTTTTTTTTTTAATGCAAGGATTGTTTTGCTTTAATATAGAACATAGTTTTGTTGATGAATACTGTATTATTTCGTGGATAAAAGCTTTGAATTGTAGTCAAAAGTTCATTTCTGTTATTTGTTTCTGGGGAACTGAAAGTCTAAACTGTAAGTTATAAACAAAATCCACCCATAAACACACAAATATATGACAACAGTCCTATACTACACTTTAACCTTATTTTAAAGATTGGGGGGAGTCAACCAAATGACTCCTGGGCACTGCTGAATAAGGACAGCTAGTTTAATTAATTTATATATATATATATATATATATATATATATATATATATATATATATATATTCCTTTCAATGTGGTTGTTAGGTTGGCTGCAATAAAGAACGTGGTTGTTAGGTTAGCTGCAAGGTTTAGACTAAAGTAAAGATGTTGACTTGGGTCTGATGAACAATCATCATCCACACTGATAATTCCTGATAAAAGGATAACACATGTGTATGTGGATAAGAATTTTAAAATATTTATCAAGATATTGTATATATATATATACATATATATATATATAAATGTAAAGAAAAAGGCAAAATACCTTCAAAAACCATTTGTTAGATGCGTATATATTTTATTATTTTTATGTATACGTAAGAATACCTCTTGGTGGTGATGAAAGATTGGCGTCCGAGTGTTGTGTGAACAAACAGTGAAAAAGTGTATCTTTTTAAATCTGAACTTAAAATGGCTCGCAAATAGATATAAATTTGGGAAAGCTCATGTTTTTTAAGCATCAATAAAATTTAAAACGTAAAAGAAAGAGGCAAAATGCCTTCAAAAACCATTTGTTAGATGCGTTCTTTACGTTTTAAAAAAATACACTTTTTCACAGTTCGGACGCCAATCTTTTATCACCACCAAGAAGGATTCTTATGTATACATGAAATATAAAAAATAAGGTAAATATCTTATATTTGTTTAAAACTCTGATGATGCTCGTTATATCGAGTGAAATATTAGTAAAAAAAAAAGTAAAAACGAATATATTTGTTTTGATTTTAATAAAATATATACGCATCTAACAAATGGTTTTCGAAGGCATTTTGCCTCTTTCTTTACGTTTTAAATTTCATTGATGCTTAAAAAAATTAACTTCCCCAAATTTATAAATATATATATATATATATATATATATATATATATATATATATATTGTGTGTGTGTATTTGAGCAGCATTTTTCATTTAAGCAAAAATTGTTAAAAATAACAGAATTCTTCTACTTAAGTTGTAGTTACTTATTTGTTTGTCCACAACCTCCTCTTAGGGTTTTGAAGATAACCCCCTTATAAGCATATATATATTCTGAAACTACATTTACCAGGCTACTTTGATAAGTATAGTTTATTTTGGTCAAAGCGGGTCCAACGTTATCGTGAGGTCTTGGTTTGTACTTGACACCCATAGAAAGAAAATATGACGTTTTATTTTATTTATGACTTTAAAATTATTGAAATTATGAAATTATGAAATAAAAATGCCAATATGGGGATCAGGGTTGGGAACAGATTTTCACACAGGTCTTCATTTATTCCATAAAAATTTCGGATGTGTCTTGAAGTTGTTAAAGATTATAAATTTACCAGAATATATTTCAATTAATGTCATTTTACTTAGACTACTTCCCATGCAATCAATGTTGAGTCTATCCTTAAGCCCTATCCCAAAAATTTAACATTATAAAATGTAAAAAAATTAAAATAAAAACAGTAATCTGGTGTTATGAGCTTGGTTAAAAAGGCTATAAAGAGTTCTTCATTAAATTTTGGGCAACGTCGGGTCTTTCTGCTAGTGTTGGAAAATAAAATCGCTCTTGCGGCAATTTTATTTTTGGTAATTTTTTAAATTCTTTATCGACAATTATGTTTTTAATCTCTTCATTTTTCTCTTTTTAAATTTGTTAGATTCTATGAAAACTTTTTTGTGTGTAAAAAGAATGTTTAAAGTTTATTTTTTGTGTTTAATAAAATTTTAAAACCGTAAAAATATTTTGGATGCAAGAAAAAGCAAAAAAAGCAATGTCCACCAGCGTCGAATTAAAATATTTTTTTCAACACTTTAAAAAGTGAAGTAGAATTTCATTTCAGGACAAAAAATAAAATTTCAGATGAAGAATCGATTTTATCCAACATTTCAGTGAATAACAAACGAAATGGGTGGGAAAATCCAATGGTCCCTCTAATAATTCAATTGAATCAGTTTTGTAATATTTTGGTAAGATATTAGCTTTTGCTGATGTCATGAAGGCGATGAATCACACAGGACTGTGAGATGCCAACCTCACCTGATACTCTCTAAGTGCTTCTCACCATTTGGCTTGGAGTAAATGGCTTTGAAATCCCTGGTTTTAATCTGAACTTGCTTTATAGTCAAGGTGTTTGCAACCTAGTCTAATTGTCTTGAACTACTGGGTTACTGTACTGTGATCAACTGCAACTTCACCTTTAGCACAAACATTTCCAAGCCGTTGTGGCACAAATTGCTGAATTAGACCAAGTTGCACGTTCATAGAGGCAGCGTTTAAATTACACACATAGTTGAAGCAATGCACGGATTGACACAACAACTACTGTGATACTATCAATGACAGTGGGTACCTTACACGGTTCGAACTGCTTCAATCATCTTCTTCTATATAATAAAGTAAAGTCGATTTCCCTTCCTATTTCATTGACCATTATAGCTTTTGAACCAAAATACTAATTTCTGATGCGTGTTTCAAGAAATATGCATTTGTTTTGTTCCCTTTTAAAATTTCTTACATTTTCTCTGCATAACCTACTTCTCTCAACACAGTCATTTACAGAGGAGGTTTCAGGCATTTTCACTCTAATACTATTATCTACTCCCACTGCCCAGAATGTCACCGACGACTGTTCTTAATAGGGTGATTTTTTTTTGCCAAATCGTCGCTATTATTTCATTGTTTCCTTCTTACTATTACACTAGATTTAAAATTCAAATACAGATCGCTCCCTTCAAGTACTCTTTCTCCTTTCTGGGCGTATTTTAGAATTATGGAATACAAGAATAAGCAGTTTACTATTACAAAAAAAAAACAAGAACATTTTACATTTTTCAGATTAAAAGTACATATTGAATTTTCTTACACATTTTAACATCATATTATCCATATTACAACAACAATTAAATTCCCGCGTTACATTAGATATTTACTTACATTTTTTGTTTCATTTTTACTTCTCGATTTTGGCCTATTTACAGACATTCAAGGATAAAGGAATATACTCAGAATATAATTTACGAATACATAACGAGATAAAACGTGTCTATGAAAAATGGCTGCAAATTTTATTTTAATTCGCTTTCTAAATTCTATTTTTAGTTTTTTTTTTCTTAAAAAATTTATTTCATGGCTTTTGTTTAGAGATATACTTCACCAACAAAGAAAAAAAATTAGCAGATTTATCATTTCATCAACAAATACCAAATACACATATCTGTTTACAACTCACTGTGTATGTTCACATATACATTTTTTCTTCCTTTCTTTTTCATCTTTAGGAAATGCCCTTAACGCTTTTTATAGAATCACTCCCATCTCTAAAGCACACTTTTTATGTATTTATTTATTAAATCGTGGGGTCTGTCTTCACGGCAGACAATCTGAAAAAAAAATTTTCGTATTGATTTATTTTTACGTTTCTCTTTATTGAGTTTGGAGAAATTGACTTTTAATGGGCTTACGTTATTTTTAAGCAAAAAATGCCCTAACCTTAAGTTCCGCTTGGCAATTAAATTTCTCCTCATAAGTCCTTGTGGCAAGCCTCCCCCCACCAAAAATATTTTTTTGCATTAACTGTGCTGGGTTCGCATTCGTGTCAGATAACCATAAGCAGCAAAGAATTCAATAGTTCAAATAGGTCGAAAATTTCTTGAGTTAATATACTTTCCCGGGCAACGCCGGGACATGGACCCTGCTAGTGTGGTATATATAAAGAACACTAGCACGTATGCACAACTTTTGATTAATTCCTGTATATGAGAAGAACGTTCTCTTTGATGTTTGGAATAGAAAGGAAGGCAAAATGGGGAGAAAGGAAAGATGAAGCAAGAAGAAAATGGGGAAGAAGAAAAAATGGAAGAAGGGGAAGAAGAAAAAGGGTGGGAACGAAAAGAGCAGGCGAAAAAAAGGAATAAGGGAGGAAGAAATGTGGAGAAGAAATGGGGACAAAGAAAATAAAGAAGAAGGAGAGGAAGAAAAGAGGGAGGAAGAGAAAGTGGGAAAAGAAAATAGAAGAAAAAAGGAAAGAAGAAAATAAGGAGGAAGGGGGGAAGAAGAAGGCGTGAAATTAAAAGAAAAAGATAACGGAGGGGAGAGAAAATGGAGAGTAATAAAAAGGGAAAGACAAAAAAGGGGAGAAAGAAAGAAACAAAGTGAAGAAGTGCACATTTGACAGAATCGAGTTCTTGCTAATTGAATTATCACAAATCCTAAAATATCAGAGATCTACGGACAATAATGTTGGCATCTAAATCAATTACGTTGGAGACAAGGTGTCAATTTTGTACCATTCTGATTTTGTTAAGAAAATAATCAGTTAATATATATGTAGAAAAAGGGGGAAAATATCCGACTACATAATACGGCATTATTGTTTCTTCTCGAAGGAGGCAACACACCTTTTGAAAGATACATCTCTTGTTTTCACTAATTGTGTTCTTATTCATTTATAATGTTATCGCCGAATAAATCACATATTTTTTCTCTTGGCTTTTGGATACCTAAAGAAGATATGAATTATACTGAAACGTCATATGAATTAAATAAAGTCTATTTCACATGATAACTTTTTTTCCAATCGTATATTATAATAATAATAATAATGATAATAATAGATAAAAAAATAGAAATAAAAAATACACACAATCTGTGATGGCACCAGCCTCAGCTGATACCACACAAATGGTTGTGAAGGATCAAGGGGGAGAGAAAGATCGAGGAGGGAGAGCACTAACCAGAACTCCACTGGAAGGGTGCGGATAGTACGGAGATCATGGAGAGGCTTATTGTCACCCAAATTCCAGAGATAACACAATGAGTGAGGGAGTGGAGGGGTGAAGGAGGGAGGTAATTGAACGGGTGGGTATGGAATATTTGAAATATTTGGAACATGAGAAAGTTTAATTAGACTGCAGTGTTAAAAATATGAGGGAAAAAAAAACGGAATGAGTAAGAGAAAGTAAAGATTCATGGAGAAAAAGGAAGGGTGTGAGTAAGTGGGAGAGTGTCATAAAGGTTAGAGATGAAAATAAATGTTATCTATGATCAGGCAAGAGTCTTTGTTCTGTAAGGATGATCTTGCTTATTAAGGGTGATAGGTTAAAGAAGCCATTTCGTTGCTTGATAGTGGTGGAGGCGGTGATGAGAGCAGTTTCCAATAATCTTCGCCGAGATTTTTTGTGGATGTATTTTGTGATTTTGGCTTGTTCAAATTTGAATGCATGACCATGTTCTAGTGCATGGGAGAAAAGTGCACTCAGAGGGTTGTTGTTTTTTATGTTCTTTTTGTGTTCATTTAATCGTTTCTTTAATTCACGTTGTGTTTCTCCCACGTAAAATTGATGGCAGTCATTGCATGGGACAGTATATAAGCCGGCATGGGATGTGGGTGTTTTTTGGAAATGTCTGGATGTGTTTAGTGTTTGTTTAATGGATTGAAATGTGGTTTGTACTGTTGGAATGCCTAGTTTATTAAGCGTGTTGCATATGGATGTGTTATTGGAATGCGTGGGTAGGAGAAGGGGTCTGTCTATGAGAGAGGTGTTAGGAGTTTGATTTTTTTGTGTGGTGTTTCTGGAGAATATTTGGAAGGCTTTTTTCTTGGCATTTAATATAAAATGTGTGGGGTATTGCAATGTTTTTAGGGAATTAAAATTGTACTTCATTTCTTCATCTATGTGTTCTCTTTGCCATCCACTTTATCCCTGCTCATCCCCCCACCTCTTTCTCTTACTACCAGCCACAGTAGTCCTTGCTCACCCCCATCTTTCCACTTCTTCCCCACTCATTTTCTTCAACATTCATTTTTATTCTCCACCAAGTACGGACGTCCACCCAGTAGTGGCCATTATTTTATTTTATTTTTTTCCTCCCAATATGTCAACCCTACATGTATTTGTACTTGCATGACATTTTTCTCTATATTATCATCCTGATGAAGTCTTAATAAAGACGAAACGTTGATGTACACATAAAAAACATCCATTTTTTGGTTTTCCTTTTTCATTTTTCCATCACGTCGAATTACCTTCATCCTTCTCTTCCCATATATTATATATATATATATTATATATTTTATATATATATTATATATATATATTATATATATATTATATATATATATTATATATTTTATATACAGGGTGTTTCAAAAGTCTTGGGAACATTACAAATGCGTATATCTCATGAACTATTACAGGTAGAAAAATGAAACTGGTGCCATTTTAAAGCTTGCTTAATCAAGTTTTTGGTCATACTAATGATTTTCGTGTTATCTTTCCAGGTGCAGTAATGGCGTGCTCTAAACAAGACAAGGCATTTTGCGTCCTCCAATTTGCAAAGACTGAATCGTGGACATGTGTTCAGCGTGCATTTCGCAGGAAATTTAAAAAAGAAGCCCCTGAAAGGAAATCCATTGTCAGATGGCATGCTAAATTTGTGAAAGATGGGTGTTTGTGCCCAAGTAAGCGAACAGGTCGCCCTTCAACTTCAGAAGATGCAGTTGAGCAAGTTCGGACAGCCTTTCAGCGAAGCCCCCGTAAATCAGTGAGAAGAGCCAGCAGGGAACTTCAGCTTGCTCCAGCAACTGTCTAGCGTGGCTTAAGGAAACGACTGCAAATGGTACCTTACAAGCTCAAGTTGGTCCAAAAGTTGAAGGACACTGATAAGCCACTTCGCCGTGACTTTTGCATTGCAATGCAAGAGAAGTTGGAAGATAACGGCTTTGATGACCGGCTTGTTTTTAGCGATGAGGCGACCTTCCATCTGAATGGCAAAGTTAACAAGCATAACACTCGCATATGGGGTACTGAGAATCCTCATGAACTTTTTGAGCACGAGCGAGATTCACCAGATCTTACTCCGTGTGACTTTTTCCTTTGGGGCTTTGTCAAGCAACAAGTCTATGTGCCGCCCCTTCCAAGAGATATTGACAAACTAAAGGCTCGAGTAACGGCAGTTGTGGGAACCATTGACGTCAAGATGCTGGAACGCGTTTGGCAGGAAATGGACTATCGACTAGATGTCTGCCGTGTGACGAATGGTGCTCATATTGAGCAACTTTGAAGATTCCCCACAAAACTTGAAACTTTAACCTTTCCAACGGTACCGATTTCATTTTTCAACTCCTAATAGTTTTTGAGTTATTAAAAATCGTTATGTTCCCAAGACTTTTGAAACACCCTGTATATATTACATATATATATTATATATATATATATATTATATATATATATATATATATTATATATATATATATTATATATATATATATATTTTATATATATATATATATTATATATATATATATTATATATATATATATATTTTATATATATATATATATTATATATATATATATATTATATATATATATATTATATATATATATATTATATATATATATATATTTTATATATATATATATTATATATATATATATATTTTATATATATATATATATTATATATATATATATATTATATATATATATATTATATATATATATATTATATATATATATATATTTTATATATATATATATTATATATATATATATTACATATATATATATATTTTATATATATATATATATTATATATATATATATTACATATATATATATATTTTATATATATATATATATTATATATATATATATTACATATATATATATATTTTATATATATATATATATATATTATATATATATATATATTACATACATATATATTATATATATATATTTTATATGTATATTTTATATATATATATATATTATATATATATATATATATATTTTATATATATATATATATATATATATATATATATAAAGTATTTTATTTAAAAACTATACATTACAGAGTATGTTTGGTGTACCAGGGTGTCATCCTTCTGGACAAATTTTGTTATTGTCTGATCGAATTATCAGCACCTTTCAGCAGTCTGAAACTCAGAGAAAAAAAGAAAATAAACAATGAAAAAACAATTAATCGGGCGAAACGGTGCCCACTTTTTGTGTCTCTCTCTGAATAACAAGACGATGTCTACCTCAGAGAAATAGACAAGAAAACAAAATACTGAAAGTGAGAGTTAAACAGCAGAGTTAATATCCCATTGAAAGATGATTAGTAATCGTGATCGAATTATACCGGAGGTACCGATGGTGTCAAAGTGTAAGTGTTTGTTCAGAACGATGAAAACCTGGTACACCAAACAGACACTGTAATATATAAAAACATTATATTAGCTCTTGTAGAACCTACGATCGAGCATTTTATTGCTTTCTTTCATATATATATATATATATATATATATATATATATATATGAATGAATGAAAAATGAGAAATAAAAAATGCAAAAATAACAAATCTATTTCATCTTCAGTTGTTCAATGCAAAGTGTACTCAAAAAATTTATGTTTATGTTTTTCTTTCCTTAAGCCAGGCTTTTCAAAGATCGAAATCTTATCATCAGAGGAATTACATAGATAGATAAGTGTTATGGTGCCGTACCTATGTGACGAACAGTTGGACTCGTCCATTCCTAATAAATACTGAAAGCATTTAGGCTTCTCGTAATTGGATTCCCCTCTGTCTCTCTTGTTATTTGACCATCACTATTTTGCGCTCTGGTTAGTTATTGTTGTTTTTATTGTTATTGTTGTTTTTATCGTTATTGTTGTTTCCTCTTTTTAAATCTTCTCTCTTTTTTAGAGTTGAATTGTTGTTATTTTTTCTCGCTGAACTAGTCTTTTTTTCCTTTTATTTTTCCTCCGGTTTTTTATTGCCGGTTTTTTTTTCTGTCATGGCAACACCTTGCCTTGTGCCCCCACCTGAGACAATGAAAGACGATACCAGAAAGGGGCCGGTTGTCTCCACACCTCAACCGATTCCCAGTCCGTTGCGTTGGACGAAACCACGACTGTGGAAATCAACATTGATGAGATCCGAAAAAAAATGGAAAGCTGCACTGAGATGATCACAAACACTGGTCTAATAATTGACTTACCAAAATTGGAGGATATTGAAAAATAATCGCTTAAAATATTCCTCGTTGACAGAAAGACTAAGATAACTATCGGAGCAACAATCGATATCATTACAAAACTTTTAACATCAGTTGGACATCGACCACTCAAGTTAATAAAATGCAAGGGTTATAATACTTGGAAGACTCTTTTTACATCAGAGGAGGAATGTCTTGCGCTGGCCCGGAAATAAATTATAACGACTGATTACATTTTAAGAATGGAACACCGAGGAAGAAGAAGAACGACGGTATCGGTTTTCCATGTGCCATTTTACATAGAAGGTGAGCACATGCTGCCTTTTTAAATAAGTATGGTGACCTGATGACTGTAAGCACCGATAATTACCTGTCAGTTTGGCATTTTGATTTAATGTTAAATCCCAAAGCTTTTAGCTGAAATACCATACTACTTAGAAGTTGGTGAGGACAAGCTACCAGTTATTGTTGCCGGACGACGGCCATCTTGCTGGAGCTGTGGTGCCATTGGAGACCTTACAATGGAATGCATGGAACGCAAAGCCACAGTTCAAGTAAACCCCAAAAATAGAGTGCGGGACCACCTGGGTTCCAGGATCGTTGGAAAATTGAAAACCCACACAGAGGAGGAGAAGAAAGACGGAGACAACAAAACAATGCTGAAGCTGAAAAGGAGGGACGATGGACATTAGTAGCCGGGAAAAAGTTCAGGAAGGCTCGCCCTGGAGCAAATGAGAGTCAAAGAAGTAGAAGAAGAATACAAAATGTCTAAAGATCCAGGGCGAGAAAAATACGTAGAAGTTGTACAGCTTAACAAGCAACTTTGAGCAAATAACAAGTTTTTCTTGCCTTGAGGCGTCCAAAGCAGCTAGGTGCAAAAGTTGCATAAAGGAGGAAGAAGTTCAAGAAGCCTTGGGTCAGGTCGGCCTGGATCGGTCTCTGGGGATCAATGGTTTGCCCTACGAGGTGTATTTTAGGCTGCCGCACATTTTTGCACCCTTGCTGACAGTTTTATTTAACTCTTGGTTTAGGAATGGGTCTATACCTCAGTACTTAACCAGGAGTATTGTGAAACTTTTATGCAAAGACAAAGATGGTGGGGATGTGATAGGTAATTTTCGGCCCTTAACAATGTTAAATACAGAGTTAAATAAAACTTTTCTTTTTTCCGAATTCCTCTTTTTTTTGTACATAAAATTTTATCGCCTAAACCTCCCATTGCATATGATTTATATATGGGTTTTAAGTAGGATAGTCATGGTATAAGTTCTTTTGGTGTATGGTGCATGAATGTAGTATGAATGTGGTATTTTGATAAATGATGGTCATAAATGTAACTAGCTAAGTTAGATAGGTTAGTAAAAGTTAGTAATTAACCGAACCTTTTCCTGCCCCCTTTTCGGCCTTGTGCCACATTTTGTATATATGTTTTGATATATATAAATAAACATCAATTGGATTGAACTCCAGTCCACCCTGGCAGTCAGGACTGATATATCACTTCTCTTGTTCTCTGTACATATCTTTTCTTCAATATATATTGTTCAGCTAACCCTGTGTTCGTGTCTTCATTTCGGCCCCTAAATAGGGTCACAACAAATTTGTGACGAGGTATTCGCATTTATATGGGAAACCCAAACGAAATAACTATCGACGAGATAGTCAAAGTTACACAGGAAAAAACAACAAAGGATTTTTCTTGAACCTTCGACAAAAGGACCCAAAAAAACGGCGACGTTGGATTTAAATTTGAACGCTACAACAGGCGACAAATTAAATTAAAGAAAACCTTTTAAAAAACAAAAAGAACGAAACTTGGAGAAATTGATTACAAACTTGTCTAGTTCTGAAAACTAGCTTACCGGTGGGAAAAAGAAAGAAGAAAAAAGAAACACGTGAAAACAAACTTATTATTTCTTTTAATGGAAGAAAGGTCAGTGGTTTTTTTTCTACATTGCTATTCCGGCTTAACAATAAGGGAATACATGATTTTTTTTCTCTCTGCAGAAAGAAAAACATGTTGAAACCATACTTTTTTCTTCTCTAACTAAAACGCGTAGAAGCGTACTTAAAAAAAAGTATTCTTTTTTTTTCGAGAGAAAAAAAGGTTTATACTCTTTTTTACAACTAAGATTACATCTAGCAAGTGTAATCTAAAGAAAAGAACTTCTTACAAGCCATACTCAAAAGAAAACATTTATTTCCTAAAGGACACACTTAAATATCGAAAACTTTCAGTCGACCATCACAGAATTAATAAAATTTCAAATACAACAACAACAGAAAACTGAAGAGAAACTTCAAAAGCTCCTTCTCGAACAGAAGAAATAAGCTGATGACAGAAAGAAACTAACGAAAGGATTGAAATGTTAATGCAAACAACTACGCTTAGAGACCAAGGTAACGAAAATGATAATGTTTTTTCGCAGAATGCCGTGTGAAGTGCTATCGACGACTTCACATATTCTCCTGATGAAGAAAAAACATTCACATCATATTTTAGAAGATACAAAGACTTATATAGAATTGATTGCGAAAATTGGGCTGACTCTAAAAAGGTTCGCCTGCTACTTAGAAAATTAAGCGATTTGACTTTTGCAGAAGCGGTAAAACTGTTAACGGAGTTGTTCAGTCCCAATGCTACGTTATTTCACAAATGCTGGAAATGTTTAAACCTGGTAAAAAAAGACGAGGAAGATTATTCTACGTGTGCATCAGTAGTAAATAAGCATTGCGATGATTTTAAATTATCTGAACTTAGTGCTGATAATTTTAAATGTTTAATCTTCGTTCAAGGATTGGTATCAGGGAAAGATGCTGAAATAAGGCGTAGAGTTCTAAATAAATTAGAAAATGAACCAAGCCTAATACTACAGAAATTAGCCGAGGACTGCCAGAGGTTTGAAAGTGCAAGGCAGGATTCGAAAGATATTGAACAGTCGGGCATTGCACATATATGAAAAGTATGGCAAAAAACAAAATTCAACTCTCATCCAAAAATAAGCCAGAACAAAAACAGTGACTTTCACGCCGTAAAGACAAGCCAACCTGGTAAGAAACAGGATAAATGGCCGCCAAGCTCTTGTTCGTGCTGTGGTAGCCTGCATTGGTATATGGACTGTCCATTTCGTTTTAAGACCTGCCTGACTTGTAAAAAAGTCGGACACAAAAGTTCGCACTGTAGAATTAATAGAAGAAAGTCATAAGTACAAATAATTAGAAATGTATTAATATAAGAAAATATGTACACTTAAAAATCCTGGATAAAAATATTAAATTGCAATTAGATTCGGGCTCAGACGTGTCAATAATAAATCTACATACGTGGAAGAGGCTGAATAAATTCACTCTGTTAAGAACCAACAGGATAGCCAGCACAGTGACTGGTGAAAGAATTAAATTTGAGGGTGAGATAATTACAAATGTGTCCCTAATGGAAAATACCAAAAAATAAAAAAATACTGGTGTTAAAAGATGGAACTGATTGGATGCAAGCATTTAATTTATAGGAGTTACCGATAAATACATTTTGCAAATAAATAGATAGTCGGGTGACCAGCTCAGAAAAACTAAAGCAAGAATTAAAGGAATTTTTTCCTGAAGTTTTTTCTGACGGCCTTGGTCGATGCACAAAGATGGCGGCCAAATTTCAACTGAACGAAAACGTCCAACCAGTATTTAATGAAAAAAGGAATGTGCCTTTTGCCTCGATAGACAAAATAAATGAGGAATTGGACCGTCTTATGACGACCGGCATCTTATCAAAAGTGGAGTACAGTCAGTGAGAAGCACCCACGGTCTATGTGAAAAAGAAATCAAAACAGATTCGCATGTGTGCAGACTTTTCGACAGGATTAAATGCACCACTAAAGGATTATCATTACCCACTGCACAGCCCAGAGGAGGTTTTCTCAAAATTAAATGGAGGCAGACTTATTTCAAACATAGATCTGAGTGAAGCGTGCCTCCAAATGTGGAAGAAGAGAGTTCAAAACTGGTGTGTATAAATATGCATCGCGGTTTTTACAAGTTCAAAAGGCTAGTTTTCAAGGTCAAAGTTGCTCCAGCTATTTTTCAGCAAGTAATGGATACAATGCTGGGCGAACTTGATTTTTCTATTGCATACCTTGACAACATTCAAATCAACAGTAAAGACATTGAACAGCACCGGAAACATGTCAACCAAGTATTTTCGCAAATCCAGGATTATAGGTTTAAAGTGAAAGAGGAAAAAGGTGATTTTTTTCTTGAGAAAATAAAATACATGGGTCATGTTATAGACAAAGACAGAAGAAGGCCGGACCCAGAAAGAGCTACCGTGATTAAGGACATTCTGGCGCCAGAAAACGTCACAACACTACAGTTTTCTGGGACTAGCAAATTACTACCAAGCTTTCATTCCACAGATGCATAATTTGCGCACTCCATTAAATGAACTATTAAAAAAGGATAAGGTCTGGGAGTGGAGGCCCGAATGCCAGGAGGCATTCGATAAGACCATTGAAATCCTGACATCAGATTTATTCCTTACGCATTACAACCCGGATTTAGACATAATTGTGGCTAGCAACACTAGTTCATATTGATTAGGAATGTGCATTCTGCATATAATGCCAGATGGAACCCACAAACCCATCGCGCATGCATCAAGGACCTTGTTTCCGATGGAGAAGCAGTATTTCCAAATTGAGAAGGAAGCTCTAGAAATAATATTTGCTGTAACCAAGTTCCACCGCTATATACACAGTAGATTGTTCACATTACAGACGGACCATAAGCCGTTAATTACCCTTTTCGGATCGAAAAAGGCCTACCTGTGTATACGGCAAATTGATTACAGAGATGGCAAACGATTTTACTGAACTATAATTTCAAAATGGAGTTCTTACCCTCAAAAAAAGATCGATCACGCGGATGGATTGTCTAGACTGGTGCCAAGACAGAGAGAGACCCTAAAAGAAACCGTGATCGCTTCCCTGCAAGCAAAAGGGGATATAAAAGCAATTTTGTGCAACGTGGTTAGAGAGCTCCTGGTGACTCTATATGAATTTAAAAAAGAAGCCTCCGAGGATAAATTCACCATCAGTACCAAAGCTAAAATGGCGGATAAGGGCGTACATTTTGCGGAGAGCTATTCATTGTGCAATGATTTACTCATGTACAATGAGAGAAATTCCAAAGAAATTCCAAAAGAGAATTCTAAAGGATTTTCACGTTGGCAAACAGTATGAAGAGTTTGATGCGGAGCTTCGTGTACTGGCCTAGAATGGATCAGGTCATTGCGTATGTCATAAATACGTGTAAAGGCTGTGCCTTGGCGGCAAAGGCACCTCATATGAAACATAGTCTGTGGCCAAAAACAGACCGAACTTGGTCAAAAGTACACATGGATTTTGTGGGTCCATTGGAAGGATTCTACTATCTAATTGTGGTCGATAGTTTGTCCAAGTGACTTGAAGTATTACATTGTAAGAAACCCACTACAGAGGAAACAATCGACTTCTTGCATGAATTTTCGCTCATTTTGGGGTGGTCGATTGTTTGGTTAGCAGCAACAAAACGCAGTTTACGTCATTCGACTTCAAAGAATTCTGCTAGATTTTTCAGATCAGACACATCACAACTCTCCCGTATCATCGTCGGTCAAACGGCCAAGCAGAATGCTTTGTGAACACTCTAAAAAGAGCCCTAAAAAAAGCTTGCGATACTCCCACGGAAAAGGCCCTGCAACAGTTTTTGCAAGTGTACAGAATCACGCCAAACATGAACATACCATCCTCATTGTCTCTCGCAGAGATGATGTTTGCATGGAAAGTGAAGCCTGATTTTGAAAAATTACTGCCTAAACAGACCAAACAAAGTCGAGCCTCTACTGTACCAAAGAAACGATACATCCCAGGAGACGGAGTATATTTTAAAATGTTTAAAAACAATGCATATTTTTGGGAACCTGGTATAATAGATACAAGGATTGGATCTATGGTTTACATAATCCAAGGACTTCAGTTCTCTCATAAGAGACACCTAAACCAGATTAGGAAAAGACTGTCAGATGACACCGGCAGCTTTCCCCAGGTAGAAGAAGTGATGGACGTAATATACGACACATTTGACTTACCAGTACCCCAAGCAGCCACAGAAAAGCAGCAGTCTAAAAGGACATGGATAGCTCCGGATTATATCGAAATAAATCCAAAACAGAAACTGAGGAGGTAAGACTTGGGAGGGGGTTGTTATGGTGCCGTACCTATATGATGAATAGTTGGACTCCTCCATTCCTAATAAAATACTGGAAGCATTTAGGCTTCTCATAATTGGAATCAACTCCAGTCTACCCTGGCAGTCAGGACTGATATACCACTTTTCGTGTTCTCTGTACATATCTTTTCTTCAATATATATTTTTCACCTAACCCCGTGTTCCGTGTCTTCATTTCAGTCCCTAAACAGTTTCACAACAATAAGTTGGCAAGGAAGTAACCAAAATTCAAAATTTGAAAAATTTGAGGGAATAAGAGAAAATGGATATAAGTGTGTGAGAAAATTATTAAAATGTAAAGTATATTCAGACAGAATAAAGTCCAGTGACAAAATGTTCAATGAGGAAAGATTGAAAATGGAAAGGCAAAAATTCACTGTTAAAAGTTTGTGGAAACTGCGTCGAAGGTGGTCAAAATATTGTGAATCCAGGCGGAATTAATCCAATCGAATGTGTGGTTTTGTCGTAGCAAACTGATTAAGATGTGTGTTGGAGATTTGAGGCCATTTCAAACACTCCCATGGATTTCAGTGAAGAGAATTATAAGGAAATGAGTTCAAAATATTGCAGAGATTTTTAGTAGAAATCGAGAGGAAGACAGGTTCGCTGAGGGTTAAATGTTTATCCAAAGGCTACTAGAGACTGAAAGAGATTGTACAGTTAAAATTGATATATATATATATATATATATATATATATATATATATATATATATATTTATATATATATATATATATTTGATATGGCCTGGGGACGCTTGAATTTGAATAAAGTCGCAGCTGAAACATGTATTGACATATGTAGCCAAAATATTTGCAATAAAACTTTATACTAGAATACAACTCTGCTTCTTATTGAGCACTATCTTATAAACACCATAGCTTCATTGGATTAACATCTATGAACCAACAAACATACAACTACTATATATATATTTAGCCTGACGATTTCCCCCGGGGATGAAACACGGGAGCCTCTGTGTAGCTTGATTGCCATATATATTTTCATTGCTTACTATATATATATATATATATATATATATATATATATATATACACCTTATAAATATGTATGGATATACAACTACACACACATAAGTGAGATCGTCAGTGGCCATTAGCGATAATTTTTAGCTCTTCCTAAAAGAATAGAGTACTTTCAGCTGCTGAAAATGCTTAATATAAGCATCTAGATCTCATCCTAATGTATATGACGAATTTGTTCCTTCAAAAAGCAAAGAGCTAACTTTACAAATTACAACAAACAAAAATAAGAAACGATCATCATATTTTTAATAACAAATTTTGATTAAAAACCTCCTGTTTACCACGAAGGCTAATTATGCTGTAACTTCTACTTTGAAAATATCTCATGACATATAGAGAATCAATATAAAAAAATAATGAAGATGAAAGAACTTTTAATTGTTGGTTCGATAGAAAAAGAGACTTCCTTTTCCCCTTCAGCCATCTTAGGCAGAACTGGAGGTTAACTTCAGTTTAATTACAAATAAGAAACCTTAGAAAAAATGAAAAATACAATATATATATATATATATATATATATATATATATATATATATATATATATATCTGTGTGTTCTCTATAGAAAGAAAGGTCAGAGAATCTACATAAAAACTAAAGGTGCATTTATATGTAAAATTTCCCATTAAGACAATGGAAGTGGTATCGAATCTCTAAATGCTCTACTAAGGGGTTATGAAGGCATAACCCCTTAAAACTCTAAATATATTCAATTTTGATGAAATTGAAATCATATATATATATATAGAATTCTCCAGGGAAGAAAATGGAATTAGTCCTGAAATTGTTGTATGTGCATCTCTAAGGTAGCTATGGAAGCAGTACCTCCCGTAAAACAGAAAGTAATATGGCATTATGGGCATAGTGAAAAAGGACATAATTTGAAGCTAAAAATAAAATCCCCACTTTCCAAAAAAATGAAGACAAAATTTTTGTGTTTTCATTGATAAAATTCTGTTAAAAAAAACTATTGAAACTTGGCATGTATATGTAAACTTTGCTCATGAATATTACGAAACCATTAAAAAGAAGATAGCTCAGCATTTGAGCACCTCATATAAATTTTTAAAAACTGACCCCTAATTAAATTTGTTTAATTTGCAATTGCTCTCACTTAATCTTCCTAAATTAAGTGTTTATCAGTTTATCATCCACACACATGTTTCTTATTTTGGGGAGAGGGAAGGGTCTGCTTTTTTAGACAATTATGTGTGGTTTTTAGAGAGTTTCTGGTTGGGACAGGGCTTGCCACTTGGACCTAGAATTTGAGGTTGGGTTAAGGGATTGAGGGGGGGGGGCTTGTCACTCGGATTTAAGGGTTAGTAGTGTAGTAACAAAGATAATTGATGCCTGTCTCCCCCTTGGAGTAATAATGGAATGTTCTACATTCGTGTATATTAAGAGTGAATGTTAAACACTATTTGTCTAGGTAAGCAACAAATGGTTAAATAAAGCTTATCCTTAAGTTATATTCGGCGTCCAGTTTTTATTACAATTTATTTAACCATTCGTTATGGAACGTTACTTGAAACCCGATCGTCTAGATCTTGATACGGCCGACTCGGAATCTACTGACAAATGGCGGCATTGGAGAAAAATGTTCGAAGGATTCCTTACAGCTCTACAGTTATCTTCAAACGCGGCTTTAACAGGTACTGAAAAATATACCCTTCTTTTACATCATGTCTCTACTGCTATTTATAGAAATTTATCTGAATGTGAAAATTATGAAACTGCGGTGGACATTTTAGAAGCCATGTTTGTCAAGAAAAAAAATACTATTTTTGCTAGACATTTACTTGCTACCCGGCGTCAACAACCAGAAGAAAGCCTTGAACAATACCTTCAGATTCTAAAGACGTTAAGTCACGAGTGTGAATTTATAGCCTTAACTGCGAACCAAGCGAGAGATGTTTTTATCAGGGACGCATTTATTAATGGAATACAGTCCAACCAAATAAGACAAAGACTACTAGAGAATAAAAAACCTAGACTTACCAACAGCTTATGAACAAGCTCTAACGTTGGACATGGCACAGAAGCAGTCTGTCTTCTATTTACAACCCGATATTTTGGGAGCTGCTATCGTAGCCCCTCCTCTGCATGTTCAAAATTCTTCCATTGTCCAAGATGCTGCCACCCCCCTTTCTAACGATCACGAACAACTTATCACTGCCGCCTCAGCTGGATCCACATGCTACTTTTGTGGCCTTCGTATACATGCTCGTTCGTCCTGCCCGGCTCGAGATGTTAGATGCCACAAGTGTGATAAGCAGGGACATTTTTCGAAAGTTTGCCGGTCAGCTTCTCAAAAAAAACGTTCGGCTACTCTTGCTACTGTAGCACCAATTACAATATCAGCTGCATTCTCCGGCTGCCTCTCAAAAACAATCGTGAGGGTAAAAATCAATGGATTGACTATTCATGCGCTTATTGATACAGGCAGTTCCGAAAGTTTTATTAATGCCAGTATTGTAAAAGCAAATAAATGGGAAATATTTCCTTGTTCCAACCAAATATCAATGGCAAATTCATCTTTATCGTCCCATGTAATTGGATATTGCATGGTTAACCTGAAACTAAAAGGAAACTCCTATCAAGGGATCAAATTATCAGTAATGAAAAACCTCTGCTGCGAAGTGATTTTGGGTCACAATTTTCTAAAACAACATTCATGTGTTGAAATTCCTTTTGGTGGCCCCAAGCCAGTCCTAAGCGTATGTGGACTAGCAGCTGTCAAAGTGCGGCACCCGTCACTTTTTACAAACTTAACTCCTGACTGCAAACCAATAGCAATAAAATCAAGACGCTATTCAGAAACGGACAAACAGTTCATAGCAGCAGAAGTAACAAAACTACTTAAGGAAGGAATTATAGAGCCAAGTGAATCTCCATGGCGAGCACAGGTCCTCGTAACAGCCACTGAAAATCACAAGAAAAGGATGGTCATTGACTATTCCCAGACCATCAACAGATACACATTACTCGATGCCTATCCACTGCCTCGTATTGACGAAATGATTTCTAATATTGCAAAATATCACACTTTCAGTACTTTAGATCTCAGAAGTGCCTACCATCAGGTACCTATCAAGCCAGAGGATAAGCCCTACACGGCATTCGAGGCCTGCGGTCGCCTATATCAGTTCTGCCGAATTCCTTTTGGGATAACAAATGGTGTGGCTAGCTTCCAGAGGGTAATAGATGAAATAATCTCCAATGAAAAATTGAAGGGTACTGTTGCATATATAGACAATGTCACAGTATGCGGACATAACCAAGCTGAACATGACCACAACCTTAAACGATTCATGGCTGCCGTCAAGAAATATAATCTGACTTTGAACAGTGAAAAATGTTCCTACAACTTGAAAAGCATCAAATTATTGGGATACATTGTCAAAAATGGCACCATGACGCCGGATCCCGAGCGACTGAAACCGCTAATGGAATTACCAATCCCTGGAAACATGCCCTCTTTACGACGAGCCCTCGGTATGTTTGCTCACTACTCCCAATGGGTTGCGTCTTTTTCAGAAAAAATACACCCATTGACACAAGTATCTACTTTTCCGTTGTCCTGTTCCGCCATCAGAGCATTTCAAAACATGAAAAGGAACATTGCTCAGTCTGCCATTTCTGCTGTGGATCCTTTTATCCCTCTATTAGTTGAGACGGATGCCTCCGACTGTGCGATAGCTGCCTCACTGAGACAATCCGGTCGTCCTGTAGCTTTTTTTTCAAGAACACTTTCGAAATCCGAGCGACGACACTCTGCAATAGAAAAAGAAGCGTACGCCATAGTTGAGGCATTACGAAAATGGAGGCATTACTTAATCGGCCGACATTTTGAATTAATCACTGACCAAAAGTCGGTCTCGTTTATGTTTAACCCAAAAACAACGAGTAAAATAAAAAACGAGAAAATAGCGAGATGGAGAATGGAGCTTTCTTGCTACTCCTTTGACGTCACTTACCGCCCTGGTAAGGAGAATGCCGCGGTCGACGCGCTTTCAAGGGTGTGTGGCCTGGTAACTGGCTCAGATGATCTTCAGTATATACACAGGGAATTGTGTCACCCAGGTATCACAAGAATGATTCACGTAGTCAGGAGCAGAAACTTGCCATATTCTGTTGAAGATGTAAAAAGAATTACGAACTCTTGTCGGATATGCGCAGAAAATAAGCCCAGGTTCTACAAACCTCCTCCAGCAACACTCATTAAGGCCACACAGCCTTTTGAAAGACTTAACCTGGATTTTAAGGGCCCTTTACCCTCTAAAACTAAAAATAAATACATGCTCACAATAATAGACGAGTACTCAAGATTTCCGTTCGTCATCCCCTGCCCAGACGTAACGGCTGCAACAGTAATTCAAGGCCTCTGCTCCATTTTTGCCGTTTTTGGAGTGCCTGCATATATACATTCAGATCGTGGGTCTGCTTTTATGTCGGACGAACTCAAGCAGTTTCTGCATGAACGAAGAGTAGCTGTAAGTAGAACAACTCCTCACAATCCTCAAGGAAACGGACAGTGCGAAAGATACAATGGTATAATATGGAAGACAGTACAGTTGGCGGCAGCAAATCGCAATAGTCCGATCTCCGATTGGGAAAGTCTCATCCCCATGGCCTTATACGCTATTAGGACTCTATTATGTACAGCGACAAACGCTACCCCACATGAGAGATTCTTCTCGTTCCCACGACGAAGCTCAGCAGGCACATCACTTCCCTCGTGGCTTGCACAACCTGGCACAGTTTTATTAAAACGTCATGTTCGTCATAGTAAACATGACCCATTGGTAAGCGAGGTACAATTAATCGAAGCGAACCCTCAGTATGCACTGGTCAGAAATTCAGAAGGAAGGCAATCTACTGTCTCCTTAAGGGATCTAGCCCCAGCAGGAAATGTATATGAACGTAGAACTGCTTCAGATGGATATAGAGCTCCGGTTCGTGGAACAAGTCCGACCCTCTTAGGTGATCGTGTGCCAGATACGTCAAGTTCAGAGTCTCAACAAAACGAATCTGAATATACTAACAGAGTCGTCTCTGACTCTAGTTCGGACGACAGATGGGTACCACGAAAGCGGTTTCACCCAATATCTGAGACAGATACTCAATCTTCAGACACCAAGCGACCGAAGCGCCGTAGAAAACGAGAGCGATTTGGAGCAAGATATTTTAGCCCTAAACCAGCCACACAAGACAGTCCCGAAACGTCGTCAGGTCCCGAGGAGCCTAGATTAGAAATGGATGTCGGGCACGAACAACCAAGACGCCCTCAAAGAACCCGCAGGAGGCCAGGTCGATGGGATGATTTTGTTCCCTACGAATAAGAAGATAGATGGGGGAGAATGTAGTAACAAAGATAATTGATGCCTGTCTCCCCCTTGGAGTAATAATGGAATGTTCTACATTCGTGTATATTAAGAGTGAATGTTAAACACTATTTGTCTAGGTAAGCAACAAATGGTTAAATAAAGCTTATCCTTAAGTTATATTCGGCGTCCAGTTTTTATTACAAGTAGTAGAGTAAGTAATTATAATTTTTTTTAATAACTTCTCAGCATGAAAAATCAAAATAATTTGGCGGTGGGGGTTAAAAGGCTAGAATGGATAAGAACAGGAGGATCATTTCATGTTAAATTTATATGCAAACCTGATCCTCCATCTCTAAATTTTAAAAATAATTGTTTTTTTTGTTTGTTTTTTCGACAAGTTTATTTAAGGGTGGTCGCACATAATCGCCTAAAAAATAGAATTTTTTTTAATTAGCGGCTAGAAAGTCATTTCTGATTGGAATTAAAATTTGAAAGTCGAGTATTTGAACTCTTAAAACTAAGAAAAAACAATATTTCTTGAAGGAGCGATTATTTTATAACAGGACAACAAACTTTTTTGATAGTCAATTTATTTGAAGAAGGATACTTGAATGCCAGTCTTCATTTAAAAAAAAAAAAATAGCATGTAAACATACTTTGTTTGAATTTAATTATATACTATATATATATTATTAAGTATCTATACTATTCTGATAACAGAATAACTCTAATTAAACATTTATGAACATTTTCTATATTCATATTTTCAATATTTCAAATATGTTCACGAATTAAAATAACAAAAAATGTTCACAGTTTCTGCTGATGCTGCCTGCTGACTTATTGCTGATACTACAGTAAGCCAAAGTCAATTTGGTGAAAATGAAAAGATTTTTTCAGTAAAATTTTGTTTATAGTGTCGGAATTTTAGGGGGAATCCCGGTTACATGTTCATAATACAAGCATGTAAGGCAAAGTAATAATTCACAGGCAATCGGTTGTTTAAATAAAGCGTTTATTGAACGTGTGTAACGACAATGAAATAGAGTACATTAATACGTATACAGTGTGTAAGTGGAATGATGAATGTTGTGTGTATATATGTATGTATGTATAATGTGTGTGGAGTTGAAATAGTTCATATGATTGAAACGCACATTGGAAAATATGTTCAGTAAAGAAATTGTGTACATGAAAATAAATTTTTCTGAAGAAGAAATTGCCTCTGTAGGAATATGAATGTGTATGTGAAGAAAAATCTCTTACCGAGAAAACCGTGTTTATGAATTTGAACACGTGTGATTTTGTGGGTCAGACAAGGAGACGAGCAGCGTCTCTGATGACTACCGTCTGCCATGGCTGGAACTGAAAAGAGGCCTGTCTGACGTTGTGCACCGGTTTATATAATCAAACCAGCGCCACCTGACGGTGAAAAGTGACACCTACTGGCAAACCAGTGCAATTATCTTTGAGAGGGAGAGATAACTTCTACAATGGTCTACCTTTGTTAAGGATTTCCAAAGAACTTTCTCAACAGATATTTAAGATAATCATATGAAAAAAAATTCAAAATTTTGCTTCACTTATTTAAATGTTTTATATTTTTAAAATGAAAACTTACTGAACTTTGATAACTGATTACGGACAAACTATTTGATTAACGAAATTTGATTATATATTACCTTAAAAGGCATTCTTTCCATGTATTTAAAGCAAAATTTGACCAAATTCCCATCATTGTATTCTTTGGAATCGAGTTAAACATGCATTTACCTTTTTAGGTGCTCAATCAAAATCGAAAAAGAATGGTTTACAATATTCATCATTTTTTTCATCTCACCGATTAAAAATTGATAAAAACAAAATATACATATGAATAACATTGATAAACTTATAGAAAAATCAATTTAATTTCATTTGATGCATGGTTTCACAGGATTTTATGGGTTTATAGCGATTTTATGGGTGTTCTTTTCAGATAGACCCTCCTAAAAATGCTGTTATGGTAATGTTTACATGCAATGAGCATTGCTATATAAAGGAAAGATGTGTGTGTGTGTGTATGTGTGTGAGGCTAAAACTCAGAACTACCAAAGATACACTTACAAACGTTACATCAACTGATTCAGTGTGACCCCAAACTGGTTGTGGTAAAAAGAAATACTGTTATATTCATTCATTCTATCGATGCACTAGTTTGAGTTGTTTTGTGTACATTTTTTATAATAAAATAAACATATTTTTATTTTAACATTTTGTTGACCATTTTAGTATTCAATTTCATTTAGTTTGTAATTATAACTTGAAAAATCACTTAAAAGTAGTTTTTACAGCCACTCCAACTCTGCTAAAGACATGTAACTCATTATTTTAAAGTCTTCCAATATTCAAACAGTCCATTGATTCTTTAGAGAGTATAAAAATGTGATTGCAAGTATTCTGACGAGTTCGACTCTGATACCTTCCAAACTCCTTCCAGCTCTGCAACCCTGCTTAAACATGAGTAATTGAAATAAACTAAGATTGTCTCTCATTCTCCCCCTTCCCCCACACCAGAGCCCAAATAAAGAACAGCCTCTCTAGTTGTTTTATTAATTTGTATCAACAAAGGTTAGGTTTGTTTGTTCTTTCATTTCGTTAAGATTTTAGCCCAAACAAATTACGGGCGAAAAAAGCTCTCATAATTTTTTTCAGAGTCCAGCTTTGTCCAACCACATCTACTAGACGATTGATTAGCCCCCATCCCGCCCCTATCCAGAAGCCAACCCTTCTTCATCGTGGCAGGGACCATGGCAACATGATAGTTTCAGAGTTATCCAGCTAACAGGGCTCTAATGAAAGTCCAGGAAGAATCGTCATCAGAATCCGTCTTCCTCTGGTTGTCTCTGTCTCTGCATGTGGCAAGCAAGGACGTGTCAGTCTCGGAACTGCAAATTCATTGAGTGAGAATAACAATGGCGCTTCTGCACATGTACAACCGCTATTTCTTTTGTGTGTTCTGGGCCAAACCTTCCCCGACTTTGTATGCAACCGCTGAACCTTGCTGCTCTCGGTGTCGAGGGAAGGAAGGGCGAAGCTGTAATCTTGCAGGTCTAATAAATAGCTACGACCATTGAGAAGAAGTACATGCAGACTAGATATTTCACAGGCATGAATTTTGTTGCTTCTGATTGACTAAACAACAACAAAAAATCAGCTACAACAACGATATCAAACACAAATAGTAGTTGTAGTAGTTGCATGATTGAGATCTATTCTGTCGTATTAACATGTAATTTATCATAATGGTATGCGCGATTCAAATACTTCTGCGCGATTTTCATCCATTTCCATTCAAACCAGTTTGCGCGCAATATGATTCAGATGCAGCTGAGATGCAGATCTGACAAGACGCTGCACTGCCTTCCTTGTCTATCACCAAGAATTGGTGGGAGATGAGATACAAATTTCCGTTTAAATTAAAAAACCTGGACTCAATTACATTTCTACTCTAATATACGCCTGCTGAACCAACTTGCCTTACATTCTTATATTCCTGTTTCTGTTCTGTTTGACGACACTGTAAAATAAAGTTTGATTAAATTGTAGAGAAGATGTTGGCATTTTATTTGGAACTCTGGTGACTTGTTCTTCTTCATTTCAAGCCAGCTTAGTCAGATAACTACAGACACGGCTGACTCAATACAATGGCTATCTTCCATCTCAACATTCAACTCCCAACTCTACATAGTATTTACATGTATTTAGTCTACTAAAGCAGTAGTTGACTAGTTATGACCTTGTGCCTAACCTCGTGAAAAGGAGGTAAATAAATCTACGAAAACACTAGTGTAAGTTCTTTTGTGGGAGGTGACGGTGGTTAAGTGGTTAACGACAGACATGTCGACCTCGGTGTGCCAAGTTCGAATCCAGTTCTTCCACAGAAACACTTTCACTCAGCATCTTGGCAACCTTCACGTGGTCACTCTCATAAGTACCTGATTTCTTTCTAGAAAGAATTCTGACTAGAAAAATATCGGGGAAACCAATGCCAACAATTCATACAAAATGAATGAATGAATGAAAGAAAGTTCTTTTGTGTACATTTTTTATATAAAAATAAAAATGTCTATTTTTATTTTTACATTTTGTTGACCATTTCGGTATTCAATTTTATTTCTTTTGTACGATTGTAAAATAATTTTAAAGTAGATGTTTTTCACCCATTTTACAGCCACCACAACTCGTGACTAACCAAGGGCACGTGCTATGTTGTAACAGGAAATAAGAGGTCAGTATTTTATCTTGTAGTTGACTAATGACTATTGCTTTCTTGGCCTAAGATCAAAGTGTAGTATCTCCCAAAGCCCGACCCTACTTTGTTTCCCTTGCCCCCACCCCACTTATAGATCAACCTTCTAAACAAACTGGAAAATAGTAGGAGGTCTATTCTTGTAGGGTCTTACTAACCAGTTTTTCGTTGTCCCCATTTCATTCCACTGAATTTGTACAAGTGCAGGTAAATAGGGACTTCATAAATCTGTCCTCCGATTGAATGATATTGAAAAATATGTCGATGAAAAAGTTGGCTGATGATAAAAAATTATGACTTGGAATAAAATTAAATTTTTTTAAATCATACACTACCTCTCATTTTCTCTCCTTTCAATTTATATGATATCATTGAAAAAGGCGTGTTTATATTTTCCTTGAAATTTGATAGTATTTGATTTTTTAATTGTTATAGTTCTATCAGCAAAGTGTAGTATCTGTTCTGATACAACACTTCATCTTTTCTGTCTTTGATCAGTGAAGGAGAAATCCTTCTAGACTGAAGCAATTTTTATTTTTGCCCTGATCCAGAGTGACCCTTTTTGGGAAGCTGGATTTTCTCCACATTAAAAACCGACATTGTGTCTAACTATGCCCTTGTGGGGAGGCAAGTAAATAGGGACTCTTGATGCTTGAATAGTACTGGATTTTAAAGTTGAAAAGAAATTAATATGGTAGTGACCATGAAGAATGGAACCTCTAATTATTGTCATGTTAACTCATCTTGGCAAACTAAAAAAACTGAATACATATGTCTGTGCGTCTATATCACACATAGGCAAATTTACACAGACCTGCTGCCAGTAATATGAAAACACACAACACCCAGAACAATATTCTACTCCATTTCTGTCCTGGTTTCAAATATATATTTGTGGTGAACTCAATGCATCCAGGTCTCCACACTCTTTATAGCATTTGTTGCTCTACCAATGAACTTTATTTGTCAATATCCGACCGAACGCAAATAGGTTACATCGGACAATGTTAATGTTTAGAATAAATGTCGGTTTGGAATTGTTGAAGGTTGAAAGGTGGAAGGAAGGAAGAAAGAAAAGAAGGAGAAGCGATTGTAGGAGTCTTCCTGGCCATGGTACGGGTATTTCCTAAGAATTTTTCTTGTGGATTAAGCACCGGCTCTATCTATGATAATGGACACTTAAAATTTAAGAGGTCTACAGAGCTCTATTAAATCCAATTTTCCCCTATTATCTTTGTATAGAAATTCAATTTTTTATTGTGAGAAAGGAATAAAAAAGAAAAAAGAAAAGAGTAAAAAGAAAAATGAGTATGCCTTCTGAGCTCTACTGAAACACACCAATATAATTAAGGAGGCCTGCAGAGCACTAATAAACCATATGTGTCCAAAGAGAAATGATGATATTCACAATAGTTAAAGTACTACATATTACATTGATTTCTTTTCGAATGACTACAAAATAACGTTGAATTTAAAAAAATCCAGCCCATAGTCCTCCCTTCCCCCTCCCTCTTAGGCAAAAGTTTAACAATTAAAAAAAAAAACTTGTCTGAGACTACTGAGATCTAACCATAAACCTCTCAGTCTTGGATCTATGCTGCTAACGTGTTGGCCACAGAAAACGAGTATAAAATCGACATAAGACAATCGAAAGTAGCATCCACCCTTCACACATATTAGGCAATTTCTTTATCAAGAAATCAATGATTTTATTCAATTTTTTAGATATTAAGCTTGTGAAATGTGTAGGAATGAGAAAATGTACAATTTATGAGGTTAGTCAAGCATCTTGGCATATATAGAGTTAATTCGGAATGCGAGTCGCTGAAGAAATTGTAGCCGCCATGTTAAAGATGAAATACTGCAAAGAACTATGTTCGTTAATTGCATTCTCTAAAACCCGGAATGAGTATAAATGTATATGTGATAGGTAGAAATAATGTAATCCGATATTCTCAAAATTCAGCGGAATTAGCAGGAGTGTCCATTAAATGTGTGCATAATGTTTTGTACTATGTAGTAAATTAATAGCAGACAAATAGAAAATAATAACGGACATTTTTTTTAAAAGTAGACGTTTATTACAGTTTCGATAGTACAGTTTCGTCAGTACTTAAGTGTTAGGGGGAAAAGTTTTTGCTACCACCTATATGGAGTATGTTTTGAGGAAAGTTGAAGATGGTGGGCCAAAAGTAATATTGAGTGTTAGCTGGAGAAAAATAATAACAAATTTACTAAAACACGATCGAGTGAATAAGCGTAATATAGTGGTGAGTTTAGTAGCCTGTGATTCCCCTGTACCTTCTCGAAGAATACGAAAAGTATTTTATCGTGAAGGTACAGGGGAAAAATCGTCTTAATTTTGTATATTAGATAACCATTGTTGTTTGAAAGTTTAGTGATGGAGTCTTTTTTTTATTTTGTCAGTTTCTGTTTCACCACCCTTCACTATCTCAGTTATAAAATTCTCGAAACAGCTCATGTGTATGTCAGAATGGTGCAGAAGCTAGGAATACCATAAGATGTCACATTACCAGTCTCTTTTATTACTAGCAAAAATAAAAATATCAGATATCTCAGCAAATTCTAGGAAGGAGGGGAGTTAACTTCATTCTTCAAAAGCTATTGTCTTTCACTTAAATTAACTTAAATCTCTCCAATAAATAGGCAAGGTCATGAGAATTTTACAATATTGGATTCTACGGATTTGACATCCGTGCAACACTGGGTTGTTTTGCTAGTTAGAGATTAATTTGTAAGCGGTTGTCATCAAGTTTTCTCAGAAATTGAATGAACCAGCTGCATATAAGTTGTCTGACAGATGGATTATTTAGAATTCAGAGTTAAAGGGATTTGCCGTTAGATATTCTGTGCACTCGTCTTGAATGTTCACAACTTGCACGAATCAATCAATATCGGTCTTCATCTCCTTTCATCGAATCTATCTAATCTACAAGAACATGCACAAAATCAGAAGGTGGGGGAGAAAAAATAGAAACCTACTTGTTATTCCCCTCCTCAAAAAAAATTCACTTTCATGTTCAAATATAAAGGAAAGAATATCTTTTCTCAATTAAAAAAAAAGATGAACACAAAATAAAGATTACATTTGACATATCTTCAAGAGAATTGGATAGTGGAAACTATAACTAACATGTTACTGTTAGGATGCGTAAACAGTATTCCCTACTTACTTGCCTCCCCACGAGGGCAAAGTTAGACACAGGTTGGTTTATAATGTGGAGTAAAAAAAATCCAGCTCCCCAAAAAGATGCATTCTGGATTGGGACAAAAAATAAAGATACCTCAGTTTAGGCAGCCTTTTACCTGCTTACAAGGACTGCACAGATACTAGACCTTGATCCTAGTCTATAAGCAGTAGTTTTTAATTGTAGCAGTTAACTCGAGGTCTTGTGTGATTACACTCTGAACAGCATTTTATTCTGTGAATAGACTTCTATCTCTGGCATTTATTGTATGTTAGTAGTGAGCCCAACCACGACCCTCATAAACCCAGGCCAGTGCACTGAGTCGAGTTTTTCTGGTGATGTCATTGATAGTAGGTAGTAAAAACCATTATCAAGAGGACCGGAAGTGCCAAAGTCAATGAGGTGCATCTTTTTTCACCAAGAATTATTTATTCACTTGGAAATCATTATTAGCTTGTTCCTACTATTGTGACTTTATTCCCCTGTCAAGAACACGGCTACCCTCCTAAGGATTATTCATTCACTTGGAACTGCCTTTGTGACTTTATTCCCGGTTTCGTTGAAGCCGAAGCTATACTCTTAGTTCTATTAATTGTATTGGTTTATTGTACTACATCAGACTAATGTAGTATCTTTCAATGTTCAATTCAAGGGGGGGGGGGGGGGGTAGTGTAGTATCTGTTTTGTTATTATGAGTCCTGATTTATGAGTCTGTATAACCTTTGCTGCTCTCCCAGTCAACTTCATTCTGTATAACTGTTGTTTCTCTCCCAGTCAACTCCATTCTGTATAACTGTTGTTTCTCTCCCAGTCAACTTCATTCTGTATAACTGTTGTTTCTCTCCCAGTCAACTCCATTCTGTATAACTGTTGTTTCTCTCCCAGTCAACTTCATTCTGTATAACTGTTGTTTCTCTCCCAGTAAACTCCATTCTGTATAACTGTTGTTTCTCTCCCAGTCAACTCCATTCTGTATAACTGTTGTTTCTCTCCCAGTCAACTTCATTCTGTATAACTGTTGTTTCTCTCCCAGTCAACTCCATTCTGTATAACTGTTGTTTCTCTCCCGGTCAACTCCATTCTGTATAACTGTTGTTTCTCTCCCAGTCAACTTCATTCTGTATAACTGTTGTTTCTCTCCCGGTCAACTCCATTCTGTATAACTGTTGTTTCTCTCTCGGTCAACTTCATTCTCTATAACCTTTTTTTGCTCTCTCAGTTAACTTCATTCTGTATAACTATTGCTGCTCTCCCAGTCAACTTAATTCTGTATGGCATTTGCTGCTTTCTGCCCTCTTAGTTAACTTCATTCTGTATAGCAGTTAACTCAAGGTCTTGTGATAGGGAGTGCATGGTTGGTGTAAGAGATACAGCCATGGACTATGGAACTGGTTATGCAACGTTCAAATCCTACCGGATCTATCATGTTCAATCACACAGTGATACAATTGGAAAATGTATAAACTCAGTATTAACAATTATGAAAAGTGTTAAATTGATTATGTACAATAGATACTGTTTCCGCATAAAATAACCTAAATGGGTTGATATGCTGTAAAACAGACAAATTAAGGACTGTCGATTCGGCTATTCAGAAATTGAATCCTATTACTATTTGTTTCATATGCGTTGTTGGGCATCTCTCTATTTCCAGCCACCATAATATTTTCAGATTTATCTGACATAAATTGTATCTCATTCAGTTAGTTTGGCGATTCACCCACCGCTCGGTCCTAGTTAATTTCCATTGTAAGCTCACTTTATGTTGCGATAACCGGTGTTCTGGTAGTATATACTCGTCTCCTATAGTTATATTCAGAGATCTTTATATACATGCAATATTAAAAAAATACCTATTGATTAAGTATGAATAACATTGTGAAAGGTATGAACTCTGCATTTCCCTTCAGCTATTGCTCCAGAGTAATGGAGTCGGAAGGCATAAGGTCCAACTCTGACTCCTAAGATTCCAAATGTAGTCCTTCTAGACTGAGACAATTTTAATTTTTGCCCCAACCCAGAGTATCCCTTTTTGGAGAGTTGGTTTTTCCCTACATTAAAACTTAACCTTGTGTCTAACTCTGCCGTCATAGACAGGCAAGTGACTCCTAGAATTTCAAAATATCTGACTCCTTATTTTAAATTCTTCCAATATTCAGACTCTCTGTTAATTCTTCGGAGATTAAAAGATCTGACTCCGACTCCGACTCAGAAAACATTCACAGCAAAAGCTTGTCTAGTGTCAACTGCTCTAAAGAATTTTCTTTTCTTCCTCTGTACCTAAAACTAAATGGAACTGTCATGAACAAAGTTTCTTTCCAGGAACTTCACCATCTGTAGAATACAAATACTGCGGGTTGCTTGCCAGTTGTGAACAACATGGTCGTTTTTTAAGTCCAATGTTCACAAATTTTAATGCCGGCTAACTGCTTAAAAAGCGCAGACACGCTTCCTACAATAAGATTTCTGAACAGGTGCTCGTCTCCAGGAGAGATTGTTTCTGATTGGTTAAATCCCAATATAGGAAACCAATCGAAATTGAGTACTTGATCCAATCAGTACAAAGCACTCAAGTCAAGCAAATATTAAATGATTTTAGACATCGTTATTCTGCGGTTGTTGTTGTTGTTGTTGCAGCTACAACTACTACTACTGCTACAAATGTATGCATTGCTACTTGATTATTCAGACTATCATCCTAATCTCTTTTGTAGTTTTCTTTGGGACATTTCAGACAATGTGGCTTCCAACTTTCTCAAGGAATTAAGATCGTTGGAGGTAGTTTAAGTAAAAACGTTATGAAACATAAGCAGATGTCTTTTGCGCTTGGTGTCTTAGGCAGTTCATCCATGTACAGTATGTCACCTTTTGCATCAACTCCCAGGCACTGGATATCCTGGGCGCTAAGGAACGTGTTAGACTGAGGAAGACCTGGCTCGAGTGTGTAAGAAGTTATATGACTGCATGGAACCATTTGGATAGGATCACATGGAGAGCAGGCATAAGACGTTGCCTGGTGTTACCCACAGTAGAGTCTGGGACAATCACCACACCTTAAATACCAAACCCAGATAAAGAAGAAGAAAGCTTTGCTGGAATCTTTTAAATGAATAAATGTTTTTCTCTTATGGATCGGATCGGGAGTTCACGCAATAACGGACTGTCAACATTTCAACGATTTTGTTTTCTATCATAATTACCAATTATCAATTTTTACTGATTTGCTCGTTTACCAAAACTCTGCCATTCTTCAGAACTTAAAAAGTCAAAGTTTTGAAGTGACAACTTCAATAAATAAGATACATAGTATAGAAAAAAACTGTCTGATGAGGTTAAACATAACACCAGTGGCGTGCAGAGGTCTAGTGATGTCCTCGTGCTACCCGGGGCCAACTGCTTGATTGTATGCCCCAAAGACTCAAGTATAAGTCCTAGTACTGAGAAATATTATGAGAAAGGGAGATACTTTGAATATGATTGGATGCCCTCACTCTAAATTTGAATTATCTGGGCCATCCCTTCAGCATACCACTAGCACTGATGTAAAAACGTTAAAGTAAACACTGGAAGAATTCAGAAATACTGGTACGAATAAATTCACAAAGACATTAGATAATTTAAAATTGGCATCGTCCTTCTTCATGATTATAATAGCCTATCCAAGAAAAGAATCAAGAAAAAATCTTCAACCATGGTTAGCAGTTATTATAGACACTATATAATATTAACAGTGTTCGAAGTAGCAGCAGTGAATGTTGTTTTTACATATTCCATCTTGATTGGACAAAAGCTCAACTCAATAGTTTCTTTCAAGCAATAATAGCGCAAAAAATATTCAGTCCCGAAATCTTGCCCATACTATAAAAACCCAAACGCAGACTTCTTACTCTATTTTCTATTTTCTTCCAGAAACAACACACATGCACACAATATAATCTTGCCAAGCCCCTTGGGGACGAAAGGCTCTCGATACTAGCACACATATGCTGAGAGACATTCACAAATTTCTGTAAGCCCAGCAAAGCACACACACACACACTCACCAAATGCATATACACAGTTCATACATACACTCTCTCACTGGCACTCTAATATACACACACACATAAATCTACATGCCTATCCCATTTACACACATGCAAAATCTACAAAGCGACAGTTGAAATTAACCCATGTACTTAATTTCTCCTAACAGAAAAAACAACTTTTTTTTTCACCCGAACGTTTTTGGGACTCTCTCAACTTACATCTTCTACGAACTCTTTTGATAATGGCCTATCCGCAACAACAGAATCCTGAAAAAAATGGTAAACAAAAAAAAGGAGCGTTTAACTTACTCTGGTGTCTTTCGGTTTCTTTTTCTTCTTGTCACTCTGCGATAACGTAGCTGTAGCCAAAGTTGTAATACACACTAGCAATACACACGTCTGAATAGCACTCCTCATTCTTTTCTTTTCTGGAAGATGCTGACAATGTAAGAGAAAAAAAAGAACGGTCTATTAAGAATAAAACAACTGCTTGACAAGAAAGGTGTTCTTGTTTCGTCTTTACAACTTATAAACTGTGATTGTTTTACAAAGGTTTCACAATTTAAATCAGCCAATATAAAGCATATTCATCATTCACCCAGTGGCCTCCTCCGCCATTTTTGTCACAAAGTGAACCTATATGAATAGGCTAGTTAAGAGGGCAAAGGTAAAGAAATGCAAACAATAAATGCAACCAATAAAGAAGCAGAACATGTCTTGCTTGCGGCAGACATATTGAGATGCAGCAGAAAATAACCGTATTCCATTTTGACATCTTTTTACAGATATTTTTGGATGCTGCATCATTTTGGGGGGATTGGGGAAAAACACAAGTCCCGTCAAACCTTAGTTAACGTCTCTATTCATTTGGATTATTCGGACTACTATTCTCATCTTGGATTTAATTTTTACAATGTTTCGGCCGACCTTCTTCAGATGCATTCTGTTCAGTATATAGTAACAAGTCATAACACTGCACATTTACAAGAATAGGTTTAAAGTTTCCAAAATCCATGCTATAATTGTTCACATGAATCCGTAGTGCAACAGATAAAGTGCTAAGTATAATCAGTTAAGTGACAGTCTTTTAGAGGTTGAAAGTTCACTCTTTAGTACAGGCGATATTAAAAATATAATAAAAATTACTAAGACTTCTACCCGGTAATGGTTGATGGAACGAGAACAATCTACCCCCATGGATTAAACAAAAGATAATTTAGACTGACCAATGGAAAAAACAGCCAAAATTGTGTACACATTCTCAAGTTCAATGAGACACAGCTGAAGAAAGTCAGTTTGGTTGTTTGTAAAAGTTTTTATGCTTCAAGTTCTTTATATCTTCAAATATTTATTCATGGTGTTTGGTTTGGTTGTTTTGTTTTACGGCATATCAACTCTTTTCGGGTTATTTAATGCCAAATCCGGTCATTTTGGTAAATGGTTTTATGCTTCAAGTTCTTTATATGTTCAAGTATTTATTAATGGTGTTTGGTTTGGTTGTTTTGTAGAGGAAAATTGTTGTTTTTGTTTTTGACTTTGCAGAACATGATTGAGTTTTGCAAAGGGAAAGGAAAATAACAATAACATTAATGTTTGGTGCATTTTTGGTTAGGAAGCCGGTATCTTCAGACAGCCTGATCTGGTAGCACCGTAGAAGAGTCAAAGGTTACATTGGCCGAAATGTTGTGTGAATAACAACCAAGATGAGAACAGTAATCCGAATAATCCAAACAATACAAATTATCAATCCTCATCTAAAAAATTCCGAAACATAGTATATTCATTCATGAACAAAATTTTCACAAAACATGCACCAGTTGAAGAACAAAATAAACGTTAACCAAGTGTTAGTCACATTGCGTTACCTCTTGTTCAACGTCCAAGCTCGAATCGGCAAAAACATCCCATATAATAAATTCAACAAATTTATTCAATAAATACATAATTCAACATTTGACGAAATACGAATCATCATCATCATCAACATCATCATCATCATCATCAGGGTCTTTTTATTTCACTACTGGTGGAGGAACTCCTCCCTGGTTTCTTTCCACCTTGTTTTATCCCTGGCTAGGCATGGCCAAGTAGGACCTAGTTGACTATTAAGGTCGTCTCTCCACCAGGTTTTTGGCCTTCCTCTAGGTCTCTTCCATTGCCTTGGGGTCCATTCTGTCGCTCTATATGTCCACCAAAATATGAATATTAGATTTAATTTAAAAGTTAATGAAAATCTTTTTCAACCACCAAATTTAAAAAGCCTAAATTCAGAACATCAGACATTTTTATCTGGTAGCTTGACAGGCCAACATCATGCTTAAGGTATTCCCTCGAATAATGGCGATGGAGAGGCACTCTTTTGGAAGAAGGCTAGCTTAATCCGGTCAGGGTGATCCAATCCTCTCATAAGGTTCTTCATCTCTCAACTGGCAATCATTCCATCTAACTAACCTTCATCATTGAGTGGCTTTTGGCCTTGATAAAAGGTGATCTATTAGTAAAAAAAAACAACACAAACTCTGAATCAGCTCTGCTAAATATTATTTCTAGTTTAAGCTGTTTATTTTCTGTCATAGACAATCAGTCTGGGTCAGATGTTATAATAACAGAATGACAGACACAAATGTCAGATCAAAATAGAAAAGTGATCAAAATTGATTATAATAATCTATCATGTCAGATATGAAAGCAAGAGTTACTGTTTTAAACTGTCGTCAGTTTAATCCGGGATCAAAATGAAAAAAAGAAAAACAAAGAAAATTATTTATATTCGAAAAAGGATTAACTTCTTAATCTTCAGTCGTAATTCGTAATGAAAATAGTACAAATGTTTCCAAATGGAAAATATGCGCATGTTTCGTCCATATGTTATGCTTTAGTTAGTTTTCATGGCAATAGCAGTGTTAGGACAGTGTTTAGTAGTAGCTAACAGCAGACATACATTCAGACAGAGAGATAGAAAGGAGACGGGTTGAAACAGATAGAGGAGGAAGATGAAAGTAATTCTCACATGTTGATATATGGGAAATAGTGAGAAAGAACGTGTTACATTAGTTGAGAGAGAGAGAGAGAGAGAGAGAGAGAGAGAGAGAGAAAGAGAAAATCATATGGGTTGACAGTAAGAGAAAGATAATGGAAGAGAGAGACAATAGGGAGACGGATAATATGAAATATTTGTGAGTTTGGAAAGTAAGTCATGCAATGGTTTTCTTCCATTATTTATGATTAAATAACATTTAGGATATCGTGTCTTTGGATTATTCTAACTACTATTCTAATCTTGGATGTTATTCGCACAACGTTTCGACTGATGTAACCTCTGATCTTCAGGTATATCTTGTCAAACTCGGGAATCTACACGGAATTTCGAACTGAACTCTTTACTTAATACATAGGGGTAGATTGTTCTCATTCTGTCAGCCACGACCGAGTAAAATTCTTAGGTAATTTTTTCAAAATTATTATTAGTATCGCTTGTAGTGGGGATTGAACTTTAAACCTCTGAAAGGCTGTCACTTAGAATTGATTATTACTTAACAACTTTATCAGCCGTGCCACGTGTTCATGTGAACAATTTAAGGATTAATTTTGGGAACTTTAAACCTATACTTTATTTAAATGTTTAGTATTACTACTTATGATAATACAAATTATCAATCCTCATCTAAAAAATTCCCAAACATAATATATTGGCCTTTGTCTCATAGTAGATCAATTAAAACCTATTTGTTATAATTAATCGTGGAATTTCTACAGCTCAGATTAGTATTACTCAATGCTTCAATGATCTAATTTCGGCTGTTTTTTCCATTGGTCAGTCGAAATTATCTTTTGAAATGTTTAAAGTAAACAATAATGGTAATTAGGGGAGATCAATTCTGGAACCACACGTTTCGACACGTCGTCATGTATAGCAAAAACTCGCACAAAATATTTTAATTGACATTAATGTAAACCATCAATTGAGAAAACTAATTAAAAAAATGAAAACTTTTAATTCTTTAATATTATTGTGATTTTAATTGTACTTTGTCAAGGCAAGAGTGCTCTGGGCGGCGGGATTAGGGTTGCAAAGTCGATTTTGTGCTCTGTCAAAGAAAGAGTGCTCCGAGCGGTACCTCCCCAAATGTGGCAGCAGTACTCCATCTTAGGGCGTATCTGACTATTATACAGATAGAAGATTGCGTCAAGAGTCGGGTACTTAATGGAATGGTAGAATAATCCAACCATTTTTACAGCAACTTTAGTAACATTTGATGTAAGTCTTCCATTTCAGGTCTAGAGTGAAAGTCAGTCCTATGAGCTTATCAAAGCAAGAGGCTTCCTCAAAAGAGCCATTCATTTCAACTGAGGAAAAACGAGGATCCAAGCATTCGTGGTGAAAGGAGAGAAACTTGGTGTTAGAGGTGTTAAAAGTAACAAGTCACTCCCCCCCCCATTGTATCACATGCTTCAGATGGAAAAGGAGAGAATCAGCAAGGTATTGATCATCAATGCTCTTCTAAGTGCTGCCATAGACAGTTGTGTCAGCTGCATAACAGATGTCAACAAAAAGATACCAGAATATGAATTGAAAGATCATTTATGAAGATCAGGAAGAGGTTTGGGCCCAGAATAGATCTTTGAAGAATGCTGGCATTGATTCTATGCACTTTAGACTTCTGCCCATCAACAACTACTTTTATAAACCTATCAGACAGAATGGATTTGATGGTTGAGAGGACATTTCCAGATAGCAATTCTATAGATAGCAAGCTTGTGGAGTAAACCTTTGAGCCCAAACCTATCGAAGGTCTTCGGTATGTCAAGAGCTATAGTCCTAGAAAAAAGCCTCCATTGATAGATTCACTGATCCTGTGTGATAGTATGGGCAGTGTGTCAGCTGTTGAGCTTGCATATTGCTTGTCACTAAGTAGATTGCTTTTGCTGAGGTGTTTGACAACTTGTTGGCTTATCACAGATTCAAACAACTTGCCCATGATGCACAGAAGACTGATCGGTCTGTACCGAGTTGGAGAAGACTGCTTTCCAGCATTATTAATTAGTAGGTAGACTGATGAAGTTTTCCATTGTTGCCTTGTTGGCATCAAGGTTCTTGATAAGTTTGGCAACATCCCGGACAGATATATGGATGCCGCTTAGAGTACTTTAAGTAATGGAGGAAATTTGTATCTCCCCTTTTAAAATGGATCAGTGTTTATGCATGCAAATTACTGACACCTACAAAGACCCCAAACACTGAACATGTGCTGTTGACCTCTTTAAAATTTACAAATGTATTCATCTTTTATATGTGATCGTAAAGAAATAGAAAAGAAATCAATTTGCGTTTTCACTTGAAATTTAGAAATAAATCTCAACTTGTAAAACATCAAGTCGATCTAAAGAAGGGAACATTTATGCACGAATGCTTAATATTTGTTTAGAAAAAAAAACAATATTGCAAAGCAGAACTATTTATTAGATTAAAATCAAAACAATCATTGAATTAAAAAACAATAACAAATAATAATTATGTTTCGGAATTTTTGAGATGAGGATTGATAATTTGTATTATTTGGATTATTCGGACTACTGTTTGAGTGTTATTCTAACAATGTAACCTCCGACCTTCTTCAAGTGTATCTTTTCAAACTCGGGAATATTTCTGTCAAACTCGGGAATCCAAACGGAATTTCACACGGAGGCGTTCATTTAATCCACAGGAGTAGCATGCTTTCGTTACGTCAGGAAGTCTGCAAGGACCCATGGCGCAGTGGATATAGTACTAAATAAAATTCAGTTCTAAGTAATAGTTATCTGAAGGTTGAAGCTTCAATCCTCGGTGCGGGCAATACGAAGAATTGCGAATTACTGAAGACTTCTACCAGTCATGGCTGACGGAACGAGAGCATGCTACCCATGTGGATTAAATAAAGGCTTCCGTTAAAAAAGATACACCTGAAGAAGGCCAGAGGGTACAGCGGTCGAAACGTTGTGAGAATAACACTCAAGATGAGAACAGTAGTTCGAATAATCCAAATTATACAAATAATAGTTAATTTATAAAACGTCATTTTTCAAAACTAATATACAAATTAGTTAATTTTGCGATATCACATATACATAAGCAGTATATAAAAAAGATGGCACATGAATTAACTTGAAATAGGGCATTTTGACTTCAACGTTAGTGTGAGAAATGGGCATAACTTCCGCATTTATTCATAGCTTGATATTAATTTAAAAGATAAAATTTATTTTGTTTTTGTTAATATTTTCTCCTCCTTATTCTTATGGTAATCCAAAAGGTCAATATTATTTTGACCATTTCATGGTGGCCGTAAATATGATGATGACTAGAGTTTGTATTTCATTCCCTAGTTTTTGTGACATTGTTTTCAAACCTCAAGATAATCTGCATACTTTAACTAATGTCCGAGCCATCTCAGACGAAGACGATCGAAATGAGGAAACTGTAAATAATAATGAAAATCCCTAACTCCCAAAATACACACTATGACTTCTTTTATGTACTAATGAGTCACCGTTTATTAAGGTCCTAAGGCCACTCGAGGATAAGGGTCAATGAGTTTGTCAGGTTGTCAGATGAACGGTGAGACAACACAAATAAAAAAATATGAAAATTGAAAAAAATATATATGGAAAGAGAGTGAGATATATGAAATTTCAGACAAAATAGAATGTTTAGTATATGGTAACAGACGAGTAGAAATAAGAACACAAACACATCTATCAAACGATCTTAATCTTTGGTGTAGAAAAGCTTTATTGAAAAGAAAAGGAGCCTTATATACAGCAAAACGTTGAAGGTGATTCAGAGAGGAGGGGATATGAGGCAAAGAGAAAATAAGATGTGGGAGGAGTGGTGAGTCGAGTATGTAAGAAGAGGAAGAGGTGGGTAGATGTAAGACAGAGAATGGGTGAGAGGAAGATTGGAGTGTTGGTGCAAGTTATTTGCGTGAGGGAGAAGTAGTGGGTAGGATATGCAAAAAGAGGAGGCGATGAGGGGGAAAAGAGCATGTGGGAAAAGTAAAAGCATGTGGAAGAGTTATATTCATCCATTATTGAATTTAGTCAGTTTTTGTTCCACAAGGATCCTTTTAGCTGTGATATGAGAGATGTTAAATATATATATATATATATATAAGTAATAAATGTGTCTTATTTGAACATTGTACTACAATTTCACCAATCTTTAATGATTGCATACATTAAAATACAAATTCAAACTTCATGTGTACAAGGTCTGCTGTCTTGAATTAGCCCTGTTTAAATTTTGAGAGGTTTATTTTCCTGGTATTTAACTGCTAAATTCAGTTCCCTGGTTGAAAGGAGAAGGTTGTCATCTCTTTGTCTCCACTGCAAGTTGAAAAGTAAAAACAACGCTTTTCTATCTTAAAATTAAGATTGTCATGAAAACCTGTTATATTTTCACTTACTGGTATGTTTATAAACCATTATACACACGTGTCGTCATCATTGGGAAGTTCTATTCACCGATGTTTATAAAAAAACAGATTTATTCAAAAAGAGCTACAATCACATAAAACATCAGAGAGATAGGTTTTATTTTTATTATTTTTTACTTATATTCACCCTAAACAAGACACATTGCCACTAAGATGTAAGAGGCCAGATATATAGAGGCATCCCAAGTGGGGAGATGTGGAGCTAGATACTTGTTCACATTGCATTTACCTTTTTGCATGTTGGTACAATCGAGGAAACAGGAATCAGGGAGGGAATTCCAAAGGCAAGCAGTTCGAGGAAATAAGTTATTCAAGTAGAAAGCTTTCTGACATCTGGGGACCTCTACAGTGAAGGGGGGATTTTGCTGATTTTCGGGTTGGTCGGGGGTATTTTCGTTGAGAGGGCACCAGAGCAGCAAGTTTGTTGGAGCACATTCCATTGAAGTACTTGTAAAAGAAGCACAGGGGCTGAAGCGTGGTAGATAGTGTGGAACCTATTAAATTAGAGTCTCTTTTTTGGACCCTGTTTAAGAGCGAGAGAGACTAGTGGTCGGGGCACCAGCCCAAATCTGGCAATAATACTCTGAATGGTGGCTTTGTAGAGACAAGATACTGGAAAGTTTGAGACGTTTTCTAGCCTAGTAGAGAGAGTTTTTCTTCTTTGCAGCAGACTTGGCAGTATGTTCTATGTATTTGTTCCAATTCATGTTACCTGTGAATGTTAGGCCAAGGAGTTTAAATGTGGGACTCTTAGGTAGGGTGCTATCCGCCATGGCAATTGGTGGTTGGAAAGGTTTCCTATAATTGTAACCGGGAGAGACAGATAGACTGATAGTTCGTGCATTGTATGTGCCGGCCTCCCATTGACCTTAAGTGTCACACAACTTTTCCTAGTCATTCAACACTTCTATCATCTTTGCATTTCATAGCAACATCCACTTATCAACGTTTTTTTCGAGGAATAAACTTCAACTCTAAATTAAATTAATTATGGATGCAGCTTCTCCAAATATTTGTGACAACGTTGTGCCTATTACGATCGCCAAAAAAACTAATATTGCTACGATCAGTAAAAGAATTAGTGTTTCTACACTGTGTTCAAGCAAACATTTTCACCTTCAACAAAAACCCAGTAATAATAACCCAAGATCCGTCATTCGAATTTTGGATTCCAATCCTCTTTTCAAGTTTGCAAGCAGGTAAGTACCTTTTGTTATCATGTCTATGGTTTAGCTTTATACTTTGAAAATTATTAATACGTTCTAGTTTAGATTTTCTTGTTTTTCATCTGTATATTTCTTTCCCTGTACATAAATACTGTATTTTGAAACCATAACTTTGGATTTCATGATTCCTTATAGATCTCTATTTTTATAAAGTTAAGTATGTGTATACGTTTATATATTTGTATGTACAGTAGTCACTCTTAAACATTCTGAATTTTGTAACACAGCTGCTGAGCGTAAAGGGTCATAATATGGGCTATATTTATTTTAATTTAGTTTTATTGAAAGTAAAAAGGGGGTGGCAAACTTTCGTTAAAATTTAGATACCTCTGATTTTTGCGAAATTTTAACAATAGATATTAAACATCAAGCAATAAATAATCCCTAAATTTCAGTTTCTTTGGAGTATTTTAATGTTTTTTTAGGGACCATAATATAGACACAACTCCCAATTTGAAATTCAAATATACCAAGTTTGCATTGAATTTGATCTATAATCATGAGACACTAATTAAGTAAGATTCTCTGAATTTCAATTTCTTCTTAAAACCCCTTAAGCTTAAGCCTGAAATGTTAGACATTTTCTAGAATCAAAATCATGTAATGAATTTTGATCAAAATTAGAATAAGGATTCTAGACAAAGTTTATTAGCACTATATCTTGATTTTAATATTCATAAGGGGATATAAAAGTAGTGTATAACTGTTAACTGTTCTGTTCAGGGAATTAATGTTACCCATACTGAGTCAGATATTCTTCTATTGTGTGTGTATATATATATATATATACATATGTATATATATATATATATATATATATATATATATAATGAGAGGTAGTTTGATTGAAGCATTGTTTGTAATACATATATAGAGAAGTATTAGAAGGCTATCACAATGCAAGAAATGGAAATATGTCGGTGTTGATAAGTAAGACAAAAACAAGTGATTTTTAAAAAAAAATTTATATAATTTTTTTTTCTATGTAGCAAATCTTACTTGATTAGGCAAGACTTTAACGCTGTGATGTAATGTGTGTGACCGTGTCCCATAATATATTTCGAGGAAGACCTCTTTGTAAAATTATGGGTGTTTCAAATCTCAAAAAAACTCGTACAGAATGGCAATATTGCTTATATGTATATATATATATATATATATATATATATTAGAAAATCATTGCAGGTTGCAGGTTAAAAATGTGTTACATTGAAAATAAAATCTCCTCTTTAACCTCTCCCGTCTCCCCTCCCAGAACATGACAACAATTTAAAATTTTATAGCCCTTTATCCATTTAAGTTTTGCAAAATGTCCACAATGCCACCCACATGTGAAGATTCAAGAGAAGGTCAAAGATATGAGGATGGACACATACGAGTCACATGTAAACATTTTTTCATCACATTGGCTATACTCTTTTTCCCTTGCTACCACCACCCACTGCACACACACACACACACCTCAATACACTGAAGAAGGTCGAAGTAAGCAACTGAAAATTCTGTTCTTTTAAAAAATACATTTTTCAAAAGACATTCTGTATTCTTATATGTCAACAAATAAGAAAAAGTATATATATATATAAACATTTATATATTTTTCACATTCATTTTTTATACACATATAATAATGCTCAATAACAAGTAGAGCTGTATATTTATTTTGTATGAAGTTTTATTTGTACAAATTTCTTGTTACCAGGTGTGCAGAGTTTGAGTTAGAGTTTGAGTTAGAGTTGGAGTTAGAGTTGGAGTTAGAGTTGGACTCCTGAGAATACTAGGAGTCAGAGTCTGAGTTTTTAATCTCCGAAAGATCAATCAGACAGTCTGAATATTGGAAGACTTTAAAATAAGGAGTTGGAGTCAGAGTTTTTGGCATCCTAGGTGTCTGAGTTGGAGTCGGACCGTATAATTTCCAACTCTGCAACCCTGCTTGTAACACATGCATATGTTTTGACTAGAGCCAAAGTGGCTAAGTCTCATCAGAGTTAAAAATAAATGGTCACAAAATGAAGACATCATATTCCCAAGAACAAGGAAATCACATGACAAGAATTTACTAGGCCACCCAACAACTTCCCTTATTCAGTTCTTTATCGCCCACTTATTCTATGAAGCGTTAGCTCTTCAGTCTTAAAAAATTTTACTGCCCAAAATCTCATTTTCAGGTAGCTTTATTATTAATATTTTATTAGTAATTTCATTTTTAATATTACATTTGAGACTTAGCACACATAGATTGAAAGAATGTGGGTACATAAATAAAACAATATATTCATTGTGTGTTAGCTGAGTGGAAGAATAAATAAACAAAAAGGTCAAACGAGTCTGTAGAATAAGAAGGAAATAACTGAATAAGGGAAGTTGTTGGGTGACCTAGTAAGTAAATAAGGGAAATTGTTGGGTGGCCTAGTAAGTAAATCAGGGAAATTGTTGGGTGGCCTAGTAAGTAAATCAGGGAAATTGTTGGGTGGCCTAGTAAGTAAATAAGGGAAATTGTTGGGTGGCCTAGTAAGTAAATCAGGGAAATTGTTGGGTGGCCTAGTAAGTAAATAAGGGAAATTGTTGGGTGGCCTAGTAAGTAAATCAGGGAAATTGTTGGGTGGCCTAGTAAGTAAATAAGGGAAGTTGTTGGGTGGCCTAGTAAGTAAATAAGGGAAATGATGAAAAGGAAAAAAAAAGGTATTTTATATATCTTTATTTTGAAATTCTGATGATGATGTATATCTTCGAAAATTAAATTGGAAAAAAAAGTTAATAAAACTAAAATGCATTGTATGGCGTTCTAATTGCTCATTACTATTTTTAATAATCAATATTACCATATAAACAATGCTTTCTAAAACAAGGACAACATTCCTTATATATATATAATAAGGGAGTTAAAATAGTAAATAAAAATTTAGACAAGATGAAATATTAATTTCTAGAATAGTGGATTATTATGACAACAGACTAGCAAAAATAAGGACACAAACACATGATAAAGCTAAACCAAGATATTTTAATCGATTCGTTCGATTATATTCATTTTTTTCTTTTTTTCCAAATAAATATGGTTGAACAAATCAACAAAAATATCTTGGTTCAGATTTAATAATGTGTTTATGTCCTTATTTTTACTAGTCGGTTGCTATGTTTATCTACTATTCCATAAACGAATATTCGACATATATACATACCAATACCATTGTAATTACCTACATACCTACTTATTTCACACTAATAAAAATGCGTAAGTGTTGAATGCTTTTATTTTATCACTCCTTTCAAGATTCAAACCTGCAACCTTTTTTAATATTTCCTACAGCCTCCACAGACATTTACTGGTCCACTTACTTCACATCTTGAGCAGTCAGCATGTCTACCTTAAATAGCCTCCACTTCCTGCATATTTATTCAAGGGAAGTAACTCTTTTTTCATCTGACATTAAAAACCTGACTTTAAAAAGTGAAAATAAGTAAATAACCAAATCCAAGTCGTTTGAGTCATGGATATTATATGCTAAAATGATATTTAAAAAGATTATCTATACATTAATACTGTTTGTACTTACCTAAACATCTGCGATTTTCAACACTCAAAGTGAATGCTAATACAACTACTAGACTATCTGAGATCAACTTTGTAAAGTGTATATATATCAGAGATGGAAAGTTTGGAGTCAGAATTGAGGGTTTTTTTTTGGGGGGGGGGGAGGGTTAATAGTGTTGTGAGTCGAATTTTATTTTCAGCAAACTTCTCACTTCTGACGTGGAAAGTCTGGAGTCAGCTATTTTTTCAAGAGTCGGAGTTGGAAAAAATTGAGTCAGGAGTCAGATTTCTTTTAGCACACTCCACCACCTTTGAAAAATATATAACACTAGCTGAAGTACCTGTCTATTCTGAGTTTCTCAACTTTTCTTGAATTATATAGAAGTTAAGAACATATATCAAATATTCTTCACCCAATTTTTTATGAAAAAAGCTATTCAGGTATGATGATCGATATCGGTTAGAAAATAACTGGAACACTACAGCAAAAGAAAAATTCTAGTGTAAGATTCGAAACCACGATGGCATAAAATATTAGAACTTAAGGTGAAAGCTTTACCCACAGAGCCACCGATCAAACGAAAATATTTTGTCTTTTTAACCTACTTAGGGATATAAAATTAAAAATCTGTTTTACCTCTCCACGTAGATCTCAAATTGTTCGACAAATATAAACATAAAATATTAGTGAAGATTTATCAAATAAAAAGGATAAATGTTTTCTCTTCGAAGTAAACAATACGTCAAATACGTCATTCGATGATTTGATGTGAAAAGTATGTTTATAAGTATGTTGTTCAGTAAGCTAATAATAAAAAATAGTAAAACTGGAAAGGAAATGCTAAATATGTCAGAACATTTGTCTCTAATGTGATTTTTACGTACTTTCAATTTAGATTAACGTGTTTAAAAAACGTTCAAAAACTTCTGACATCAATAAGGATTCCAAATCCGCGGTTAGTTTGGCTTTTAGATCAACCATTTAACTGTGATGCTACGAAATATATACACATACATACAATTCTGCTTTATATATATATATATATATATATATATATATATATATATATATATATATATATATATATGAGGGAGAGATTGTGCTGAATGTGTGCCAACCTAAAAGAACAGAAGAGTTCAAATTTTAACATGAAAAAAAAATGCCAAAGTTTCCAATTCCATAACATTGAAAGGGTGATTAACTCATAAACAATTCTTTGTTTCCTTTCTGTCTTTCAAGAATTTCATGAAAATCACCAGCAGCCAAAAAACAAACAAAATCGTGTTGACCTTTATTGATACAAAAGAGCAGAGATGTTCTCTCTTTCAGGAACCAATTCTTCAATTCCAGTCAACAATGGATTTATTTTTCTTTAATCAACATTGAAAACAAGTTCCTCCATGATGAATTTTAAAACAAAACATTTCGATTTCTGACATCGTTTTCGTTTGTTTCCACTACAGACATTTCAACGTTGCACTTCAAAAGACGTAATTTGATTTACAGAAGAAACACCAAGAAAAATGGCAACAAAAAACAACTCTAAAATAAATTTAAAAAAATATCTTTTTGCAGTCAACACAAGGCGACAGACATGTCTGTGATGTTCACCATGTCAATAACTATAGACTTCAGCACCAAGTGATTGGCTAATTTATATCAAGATAACAGGTTGGAACCATTCTTTGAAAAATCAGGGACAATAGACCAAGATATGAAAACAAATTACGATCACAAAGAAACCAATAGTTGTACCAAAAGAACTATGATAGAAAATATATTTGTGAATACGACTATGATATATGCGTACCTATCTATTAGAAGAGGTTGGGTTAATATTAACTTCAGGAAAATCCTTAAAAATCTGTCTCGGCACTATTTCAAAACACCTTATTATATTAACTGTGTTTTGGACAAAAAAGTATGTTTAATTACCATGTTGTTTGTCCATGCTAACTCGAGGCTAATATTAATGAAAAAGATTTTGATATATTTTTCATTGTGTATCACACTTTTTTTATTGAATTCTTTAGAATTAGTTAATTAAAAAAACAAACAAATAAAAGACCGTTATTCAATATAAATTACTAGCCATATGTACCTTGCGTTTCCAGCTGGAGGTGAAGGGATTAGAGAAAAATACTTCAACACATATTAAAAATCACATCCTATTGCAGGATAAACAGCACTTGCACTTCTTAACCCTGTTACCACCTCCCAGGACGTGGACCAGAGGGGGAGTATTGAGTTGGTTTAGGTTGTTAAGCAGGCCAAACCGTGTTTCCTGCAGATACAGTAGAAACCAGTTTCAATTCTAGATTCACTCTTAAAGTCCATATGGGATTACAGTAAACACACAATGTTCTGGTGTTAAAATGTAGAGGAATTTTTGTATAAATAGGAAGATATCAAAATTGAAGTCATAAGAAGAACCAGGGGGTTTTACCCCGCCTAATAGACTGGTATCGTCCGGGCCTTTGGGTCTGGATTTACGCCGGTCTATTAGGGGTTGTCGGTCCTGTTCAGTTCTAGGAGGTGCACCCTCCCAGGCTTTGCCTCCCCTCTTTGGGGAGGAGTAAGTTTATTGCTTACTGTCTGAGGTGCCCCTACCGGGGAATGCCGACGGGGCTGCCCAGGCAATTTTTAAACAGACAGAGTGCTTAAATTCTCGAGCGCTAGTTCTTTCCCACTTTCCCGACCTTGTGTCACATCTTACCTTGTGGGAGGAAGATAAATAGAAGGAGTTTAAAATAAGTGTGTCTAAATGAAAATCTTGTTCATTTGTGAACCTGTATGTGTGCATGCATTCACTGAACTGGCCGCGATCGTCTCACATTGTGCCAGTCAAAATTTGTTCGATTTAGTCAGTGTTGCAACAAACAATCCTCATCCCAAGTAAAACGATTAGTCCAGTTTATAACAAGTAACAGGTTTATTTGTTGGAGGTTACAAAAGATACTCGTGTTCTTAGGTTGAATGGCAGACTTGCAAAACAAGATCTTTTATCCCGTTGAAATAAAGTATAAGTCTGATCAACATAGTCCTTTAGTTAAGAGCCCCAAATGAGATATCCAACTCAACTGACTGCTAGCTCTCTCAAGAAACCTAACTTCCTGTCATGCCCAGAGAGTCAGCCCCACCCCTCCTTCCCATCTGCTGAGATCCTTTCCTCTTAACCGGAAATCTTGGTGATGTGGGGTAATTAAAAAAAAGTACTAACATTTTCAAATAAATTTACTTATAAAAAAAAATTCTGTAATGATACAAAAATTGGAAAAGTGCAAAGGAAAAAACTAAATTAAAACAAGAAATTAATGGTAAATGACAAAAAACTATCATAAAAGTCATTTTATAAATAACTAAGAGAATACCTGTCCCAGGATGGGTAAAATTAATTCCACGAACACAAGTTTTGCACTAATTTTATGTCCACTTACGAAGATGGAAATCAAGATATAATACTACTAAACCATTATGTCTAGAATCCGTATTCCAATTTTGATAAAAATTCATTACATGATTTTGATTCTAAAAAATGTCTAAAATTTAAAGTTTGAATTTAAAGATCTTAAGAAGAAATTAAAATTCAGAGATCATTGCTCAATTGGTGTCAAAAGTTCATAATGATCGGTGAATTAGTTTAGGAGTGAATCCTATACATAGAAATATATAAGCTTATACACATACCTAACTTTATATAAATAATAGACTAGCAGGATTTGTGTTCTGGCTTTGCTAGCAACAGGGTTAGGGTTAGAAAGAAAGACCGGAGTTGCAGATTTTTAGGGACCTTCATTTCTTATCATGTTTGATTGTGTAAAGCTCAGAGTCCCCGCTCTTTGAGTCTGTCCTATCTCGTCTGACACCATTTCCTCTAGCTAGTGTTCCCACAGGAGATACTGGAATCATACAAATTCCGAGTTCGAAAAGACACACCTGAAGAAGGTTGGAGGGTACATCAGCCGAAACATTGTGAGAATAACATTCAAGATGGGAACAGTAGTCCGAATTATCAAAATTATCAATCCACATCTCAAAATTTCCAAACCATAATAATTATAATCGTTGATAAAGCTGTGTTCTCACGTGGAGCATATTTTTGATTCTTAAATAATTTGTTTAATTAAAAAAAAGACAAAGAAAAAAAAAAGCAGATGGTTTTCTTTCATATTTGTGATTTTTTTTTCTTGGGTGAAAAAATTCATTTCAATATGAAAGTTAAATATCAATGAAACCAAAGAAACTGACAAATGAAAACAAAACAAAATCAAACCGTAGAAATAGTGCTCGATCATTTTAAAATTTTATCAAATGAGCAAATAGGATCGTCAACATTTCTGGTAATATTATATACTCCTCGGTGGGGAGGGAAAGGGTGACGTAGTAGTCTCTTTCACATATATCTGTTGGTGATTCTTTCCTTGGGACAAGTAGCTGGAACATATTTTTGGAGAAGAACAACAAAGAAGGTTCAAACTTTAACAATATTTTATTTATCCTAACTATCATCATCATCGTTTAATTCTGAGTTTATTCAGTGCAGTGGATTTCTCCCTCCAACAAAGCTGGTGGAAAACTTGGCCAGACCCAAATCCAGCTGTTTTGAGATATTCGTATAGGTTATCAAACCATTTTGGTTTTAGCTATTCTCTAATCATATCTTAACTATGTGAATATTCATTTTCTTTAACTAAGACTTGCTACTGATGGGACCATTCCCACTTGGGCCCAAACCTTCTTCTTATCTATTAGAATCTCACATTGCTACTAAAGTATCCTCAGCAATTGATTATTCAACTTCAAAATTATTAAGCTCTCATCATCAGACGAAAAATCAGAAGAATAAATCAGTAAAATTTGTATTTCTGTTTAGCAAATATTTGAAAATATAAGAAGTTATGAGCAAAAAACATCTTCAATAAAATTTGGGGAGAAGAATATACAGTGTTCATGTAAATATCCAAGAGATCAAACAGAATAAGTAGAGATCAGGTGAGCATTGAGTTGTAATCAAGGTGGTGGCAAACATGCGACTGGGGTCCACGATTGAGGGGCGGATATGTGAAGACCAAAATCACTACTAAATAATAATTACTAAGAAAAGTTTTAGTAAGAAATTTCTTAGTAATCTCCAGTAATTAGCAACTATACATATTATTAGGAAGCAGCATTAAATAATTGATTTATTTCCATCAAATCAAATAAAAATATAAAATAACTAAATTAACAAAAACTTACTTTATTCACCATGAATTAGACACATTTTTGATATTTCAAAAATTATGAGTCAATTTGTTTATATTGACCACTTGGTTACAGAAAATATAATGGAATAATACAAACAGAAAGCAAATTCAACATTTTACAAAACCAAATACTTTATGAACAAAATAATGTTTGGAAAAATAATTTTAATAATTTTTAGAAAATTGTTTTATGTTTGTTACATATACAATTTGTTTTTACAGAAGATGAAGAAAATGCTTATTTCTTCATGATACGATAATACATATTATACACAGTCTTAATAATAAAATCAACTTACATTAACAAGAACATAAAACCAATAAAATATATGTAAAAAGAGAGGGAAATGTAAAACAGCGATTACTGCTTGGAAAATTATGCATAAAAAAATGAGATTCTACTGTTTTAGGCGATTACGTGTGATAACCTGAAAAACTTAGCAGAAAGAAGAAAAAAACAATTCTTCTAGAATTTAGAGTGAGGGATCAGTTACGCATATAAATTTAACGTAAAATGATCCCCACATTTCCGGGCTATCCTAGCGTTTTAAAGCAGTTAAACATTTTTTTTTTACTATGAGAGATAAAACTTGCACATTGTTTTTTAGAGGTGGGGGGAGTAGTGGTTCTACATTTTTACACAATTATGTGTGCTTTTAAAACCTTGCCGCTCGGACTTAGGGTTATTGGTAAAAATCTTTTAGTTAACTGCTCTAAAAAAAACTAAAATACAATGTATACAAACAAGGAATATAAAAAAGTTTGTTTCTTTTCCTTAATCATTTAATTTCAAAAATAAACTCTTTTCATTAGAGGAAAATCAGAAGAATAAATCTAAGAAGTTATGACGAAAAAACAATCATCTTTAATGAAAAAATATGTGTGCAAGGAATCAGATAGATGAAGCAGATATAAAGTGAAGATTGGAATGTAATCCATAGAGTCTGAGCAGTAAAACTTCCAAGTCTGAAATACAAAAGGATTCAAAATCCAAGATAAAAGTCAATTGATAATAAAATGACTCACAAAAAAAAAAATACAAATAAATATCTCTCTAGTTTTAGCGTATTTTTCCCCTTCGTATTTTTCTGCAAACAAATCTCCATTGTTTTCGACATATGTTAAAATTCCATTAAGGTACCATAAATAATAAAGAATCTATTCAAGTTAAAAATCCCTTAGTGGCTTCTTGGCCACACTGTATAATCAGAAATCTTCCTTCAACAATGAAAATATAGAAATAATACCTTACTATCCAAATACTTTTGGCATTTACATGAAAAGAAGAAAAAGCACTAAAAATATAATATAGAATCTTAAGAAAAGCAAAAAAACGTGTTCTCTATGCCGAAACAAGAAACTAGAGATAAGATTTAACAATTGAGGAAAATTATTAAATCAGAAATCTGAGATTACAATAAATTGTAGGCACATTAGAAAATTTACATTAGGGCCTAGCGAGTAAAGTTTTTAACATCAAATCCCATATAGGTAAATATTAGACAATATAAACCCCACCTTTAGTGGAGATATTTTAAAAGCATTTTAACTTTAGATAATCATAAGTTCTAGATAAATACGCAAATGAAATGATTAATAGATATAGGAAAAGTTTAACACTATCAAATCAGGCATGATATTAAATAAAATACTAGCATAAAAATAGATACCATCAGATACACCCACACTCACTATAAATCAACAATAGTACTAGAATCATGCTTATAATTGATAATGGCCAATCATAGGATAATGAAAAGACAGAAATATTAAATACTAGTTCTGTCAAAATCACTTAACCCAACATCACTCTTTCTCTTCTTAATGTATTAATTGATTGCACCATTATCAATGTTGGTTCATTTCAAATTCTGTTTCAGTTGATACTTATATTTACTGTTAGATTTGAAATTTAAAAGGTGATAAAGAAGCGTTGGCAAAAACTTGATGATGAGTGGATGTGACGAATGTTAATGACTTACTTGAAGCTACCTAATCTTTGTCGGCCATGTTAAGCAGGGAAAGGACACGTGTAGAGGCGGCTTTAGCTTATATACATTACCAATATTCGTTTAAGTATATAAAGCTAAGTATTGGTCAGTTAAGCCTTTACGACAGTGACTAAGGTCAAAGCAATAACTGATACACAGAGGAAGAAGAAGGAGGGAATAGGAAGGAGAAAGAAGGGAGGAAAAAGAGGAAGGAGAAAGAAGAAAGAAAGGAAAAAGAGGAAGGAGAAATAAGAAGGAAGAAGAAGAAGTAGAAAGAAGAAATAAGGAAGAAGGAAAAGAAAGAAATGGGAAAGGAGACAGAAGAATGAAGGAAGAAGAAGGAAGGAAAAAGAGACAGGAGAAAGAAGAAGGAAGGTAGAGGAAGATAGAAAAATAAGGAAGCAAGACAAAGAGTGAGAAGAGAGAAAGTTGGAAAGAAATGTATAGGAAGAGTGCAGTGGGAGTTGGATGGTGAAAGAAAAGAAAGTGTACCCTTTGAAAAATCTTAGTTCTTTAATATGACACTTACAAGCTATTTCGGCAATCTTTTACCATGTGGCGCTTGTAAAAAGTAGGAAGGAAGCAGTAAGAAATAGTGCAATGGTAGTGTGATGGTGACGAGGAAAATAGTGTACCCGCTGATATATCTTACAGTTTTTGTTTTCACACAATGTAAAAACAATTTGCCAGAGAATTCCTTGCACTTTTGATCTATAATCCTTCCACTGTAGCATACACGAGTAATACAAATAAAAACATGTTACAAAAATAATAGACTGCACTGAGCTGCTTTGAATTCAATTATTAAAGTGACATCTTTACAGTCAGCTCAACAGACATATCTTCTTCTTCAGCCGTCATCGAAGATTTTGATGTCAGCTTTTTCCTCAGAAGAATGATACATAATTATCCAGAGTGTTTCAAAATGTTTGACACACTTTTACAAGTGAATATCTCAGAAAGTACATATGAGACACGTGTGTGAAATTGATATCATTGTAAAGCTTAGAAACTGATTTGGCTGTCAGATAGCATCACGTTTTGAAAAAAATGTATACAGCTTAAATAGGATGCCATTTATTCTGTGTTTTGGAATATGCAAGAGTGCAGTCATCGATCATTGCTTCCTGTCGATTAAGTTTGGGCCCGGAGAAAGCAATTCAAGGAAATTGGATGCTTATGCATTGGAAAATCGTTTACCATGTGGATGTGCACCATGTGGATGTGCACCATATGGCAATGGCGCATTTGTAAGAAGTTAAATGAAAATCCTGAATCTGTGAAAAATTTGAGCTCAGAATTTTTTTGTGGTAAAAGTAACAAAGCAAAAGTAAAGTGGTCGACCCGAAGGCTCCCTTGATTAGTTACTACACCGGGGATGTAGGGGAGAGCCCCACAAAACTTATAAATCTATGGATTTTAGAAATAAATGCAACACTGTTATACCCTGAGTAATTTTTGAAATATTAATTTCCAAAAGTGTGTCAAATATTTTGAAACCACCCGTTTAATACCCATTACATGTCATCGTATTAATGATTTGGGATTTTATGGAAATCGTAACATTGCATTGAAGATTATAAATAGAATTTAAAATTATTTTAGAATATGACACAGACAAACACTAAATCTTCATTATAATAAAATAATAATAAAACAGCCAAAATCTTAAGAAAAATCCTCAAATGAGGAAACCATTCCACATAAACTATGAATGCTAACCAGCCACACATAAGTTGAAATAGAAATAAAACTAAAACATAGAAAGAACATCACACGAGTCCAAGGTAACTGAAACTATCAGAAAAATTCAACTCCAACTCCTAGCATTCTTACGAGTCAGATTCCGAATCAAACTCCTTCCAATACCTTCAACTCCGACTCCACAACCCTGGTAGGAACTAGATTTAATTTCAATCTTTAAATTTCTCTTGTGTCATATGGTTACACAAACTATCTACTTTCTATATAGGGTTCTATCTAAACCTAGAGTCATCCCACTTCTCTTGGATAAACAATTGTACTTAGAAAACTATTTCTACACTTCACTTGAAAAGTATTCGCCCCTGCCAATTAAGATGCAACTGATATCCAAAAATCATCATTTATTAATGGTACAGTAGTGATACTAAAATAAGAATGACTCATGTAATGAAACGATGTAGTATGTATTGGTTGATTATTTCTTACCCTCATGGGAAGTGGATGGATATAGCTTTAATGAGATTAGAATTCCATAAGCCTGGCTCTCTAAAAATACACCCATAATAAATGAAAACAAAATAGCACTTGGGAGAGTACATACTTCCACAAAGATTCATCACTGAAAAATTTTAATAAAATAAAAGGGTTTGTTTTGTGGCATATCAACCCTTTTTAAGTTATGTAATGCTGAATCTAGTTGAGTAAAAGTTTTTATGCTTCAACTTCTTAATATCTTTGAATTCTATTTATTGTAACAAGCTATTCACGGTGTAAATGTATATATATCAGGTTTCCGGAGTCGAAGGATTTGGAAGGAGTCGGAGTCAGAGGTTTAATCTCTAGAGAATCAACAGATAGTCTGAATATTGGAAGACTTTAAAAGAAGGAGCCGGAGTCAGATATTTTTTAATTCTAGGAGTACGAGTCGGAATTAATGGAATCCTCAGAGCTGAAGTTCATATTTACTTGCTTCCCCACAATGGCAGAGTTAGACACAAGGTTGGTTTAGAATGTGGAGAAATCCAGTTCCCCAAAAAGAAGCACTCTGGATTGGGAGAAAAAAATTACCTCAGTGTAGAAGGATTTCTGCTTGACTGACCGAGGACAAAAAAAATAAAGCATTGTATCAGAACAGATACACTTTGCTCCTAGCCAAATGGCCAAAGACGGTATTTACTTTGTTCCCACCACAGGAAGATGTGGCACAAGGCTGCAAGGTGGGGAGAATCAAGGGGCACTCTGGCCTCCTAAAAATAACCTAGGCAGCCCCGTCAGCATTCCCCAGTTGAGGCGCCTCAGGCAGTTATCCATACACTAATTCAAGAGGTGGATCTCCTAGGACTACCCAGGACGCATACCTCAGCACGACAGACAAAAGGCTACCGAAATGGCCCAGTTTCTATCGGACTGATTGTCGAGATCTGATCCTCAACTGGTATGTGAACAGTCAACGTCACCGAACGGCAAATGAGTGCCACCAATGACTGCTAAGTTTCGACTCCGCAATCCTGATATATATCTCCAGATGTAGTTTCATGTCATGCCCAGGGCTGATTCTATTTAACCCACAGGTGTGACTCTGACAGGTACTATCAGTCCGGGCCATCATAAACTTGCAAATAATGACAACTAAGGAGTGACTCCACATTCTCCGAATCGAGACATCCCCACTAGATGCAATTTCAGCTAACAACAAAAAAGAAATAACAAATTTAGAAAAATAAAAATTATGTTTAATTAATAAACATAAGAAAAAAAAGTTTTCAACACCGATCCCTAAATCTTACAAAAAAACAACGGTTTTACATTTCACAGACAGTAAAATTCTAAGGAGAATAAGAAATTTAGATTTTTTTCTACACTAACATGTTAAGTATGTATATAGCCGAATTTCAACCACATACATACACACACCAGTGCTGAGACGATTAATCGGAATTGGGAATTGGAAAAATCAGAACTTTTTGGAGTATCGAAATCGGAAAAATTTGTGTCCATTTTCTGATGCCAAAAACGATTCTTTTAATTGTTTTTTTCTCTTTTGTTTGTTTTTGTTTAAAACTTAATTTTCCATTGCTGGTACTAATGATAAATATTTATTTATTTACTGCTTGTTATACTCACAAAGTTTCGGCTGATGTAACCTTCGATCTTCTTTATGTACAACTTTTTGAAATTGTGAATTTTTGTACCGAATTTCGAACTGAATGCTTTATTTACTCCACAGATTGTTCTTTTTCTGACAGTATAGTAAAGTGGTCGACTATAGTCGAGGGCAACCCAAAGGCTCCTTTTTCATTACCGAAGGGTAGGGGAGGATTACTCCATTTAACCTTGATCCTTCACCTTATAATGCTGAGTGTTTAGCAAGGGGCATCAAGTACCATTTTTAAGTCTTTGGTATGACTTGACCTAGGATTGAACCCTGGTCCTCCAGTCCATTAGTGAACACTCTTACCATTATGCCAAATAGAATGCGCTAAATTATGTTATTCATAATTATTCTGTAGTAAGGATTGAACATTCAGCCTTCAGAAGACTCACTTAGAACTGATTGTAAACCAATGCTCTTAATCATTAAGCCATGAGTCCATGTGGACAATTCTTAGCCTTAAACCTAATTTTGACGAGATATGTAGTATTACTACTTATTACTATTGAATTATTATTATTATTATTATCATTATTATTATTTGTTGCACCTAAAAAGGATTGGAGGTTACATCGTATGAAAGGTTGTGAATATAACAATCAAAATGAGTATAATAGTCTGAATAATTGAAATCCAAATGATCAATCCTCATCTCAAAAATTCAAAAACTTTAAATGTATATTTTTACTTTCTAATAAGTTAAATTCCATCAAATGTCTCTGTTTACTTGCCTCCCCATGAGAGCAAAGTTAAACACGATATGAGGAAAATACAGCTTCCCCAAAAAGAATCACACAGGATTGGGGCAAAATAAAAAATCGCCTTAATCCTAGCCCAATGAGGCGGATAGCATTCTCATGTACAAAATGATTGAGCTCTCATGGAGTAATAATAAAATTCTGTGAATTTATATTTCGGAATTTTTTAGATGAGTATTGTTTGGATTATTGGGACTACTATTCTCATCTTAGATGTTATTTTCACAATGTTTCGGCCGATGTAACCTGAAGAAAGTTGGAGGTCACAGAAATGTTGTGAGAATAACATCCAAGATGAGAACAGTAGCCAAAAAGGTAGGGGTTGGTAAAGATACCCCCCTCACACACACTCATTTTATCATCATTCATGTGTTTCTTGGAGAAGGAGGGGAGGGGCGCTAAAAAAAACCAAAGAAAAGTCGAAAAAGTGTCAGTTGGGATGAGGTATTATTTTTGCCTGGGTCCTTCTTTCAGTTTGTTCTGTAAAATAAGCATTAAAAAACTATCAGAGCAGCCTTGAATGAATCAAGAGAAAATTCATTTTATTACCCACACTTCCCTGGGGCATACAGCAATTTTATTTATTTAATTTGCATTTAACGACATTGATCATGGAGGAAAAGAGAATATAGGAGGAGGGAGAGAAAAAGAACGATGTTGTATAGCAAATCCCAAAGAAGCGTCGGGGGGGGGGGGGGTAGTTCAATGATACAATAGTGGCGCGGTCGAAAATACTGTTTTTCTTTGGCTTAGGAGAAGCAGAAAACAGCATAATAGTAATACGTAACTTTTGGGGCTTACAAACTTTAATTCTAGTCAGAAATTACTTATGAATTTACGGACTTCCACAATCACTACCTAATGGCGAAAGCTACGAAATAAACACCTTTATCGGAATTTTTTCCCCCTTTTTACACCTTAAATGGTTGTCACAGTGTTTTTTCCGTCACTGCGTGAAATTTGAAAGTCATTTTGAAGCCTACAAAATGTCAATTCGGTATCATTGTATCAGTACACCCTATGCCCAAAAGAAAAAATGAGTCCACCTTTTTGGGCGAGTATGTGTAAATACCTTAAAAAACATGGCAGTAAAAATTTTAAAAATAAAAATATTTTACAATTTAGAGTAATATAAAATAAATTTAACATAAAATGATCACCCACTTTCCGACCAGATAGCATTTTAACGATATGTAACCAATTTTTGGTTTTAGTGAAATCTTAGTTATTTGGAGAGGGGGGTCTATTGCCACTGGAACTTAGAGTAAGTAATAGGGTTAAGGGAAGCATGCAATAATATTTTTTTCTAGCAGGCCCCCCTCCCCCCCAAAAAAACACACACACACACAAGTTAGCCACTTGATAAAACAAAGTTTCAGTTATATATCTTTAAAAAGCTAATCGGTTGGAAACTGCTGGCCCAGAAATCGGTGATCATTTTATGTTAAATTTTTATGCGAAACTGATCTCCTCTACTCAATTTAAAAAATTTTTTACCACAAAGTATTTCAAGGTGTTAACATGTAATCTCCTAAAAAAGCAGAATCTCATTTTTTGGGGGGAGGGGGTGAATTAACATAAGGTGTACATCAATTCGAACGTATTTTTTATTAGAATGAAAGTTTGGGACCAAATCGAGTAATTGTAGTTATTAGGTACGTGCAAAATCAATGGCCGATTCCCAAAATGTAAAAACATTTTGACCCCCCCCCCCCTTCACTTAAAAATTCACTAAAATTCAGGAAATCAACCAATTTTACTGAAATTTTCAATATTTATTAATCAACAGTCACGGAATATAATGAAACCATTATTATTTTTTTAATCTTAGTGAAAATGTATTAGTTTTTAAAAACAAAATACACTTTTACTAAAGTTATATTTTTATATATTAATAAAAAAAAATGCATTAATTTATTTGTTTTTTATGAAAATAAAGCATTGTAGATGTTAACAATTAAAAAAATTTTGTAAAAATATTTTTTATATATTACGAAAAAGACCCCTAAATACCGTGTTAACAAAATCACTATAGCTCGAAGAAAAATTAATTTTTTGAATTAGCGATATTATTATTGAATAAAGCATTGTTTAATCAATATTTTCACCAAAAAAAGAATATAATTGCAAAAAATATTTCATGTGATTTTAATGATTAGAGATTTTGGGGAAATAAAAAATGCGACATAATTATATTTCTCTTTCATACATGAATGTGGCATCATCACCGCAAGAAAATCTTTTTATAATCTTGAAAATAAACCAAAAATTGAACATTTTGAGACCCAGGAACTTAACGAAAAAAAAGAATTAAAAAAATTGCATAATTTCTACTAACGATGAACTTTGATTGATATGGTAGCCCCGTTCTGTAATAACCAGCAAGCACTCACTTTTACACCGCCCTCAAAACTTTATTTTTAGAGATTCAACAATTTCGTCAATTTCACAATTCATCGTCAATTATTTGGAAAGGTTTGTATTTGTTTTGTCTTTTTTTCATTAATAAATATTTAAGTTAAAAACAATTATTTATTAATAAATAAAGAGAATTCAAACATGACATTTTCTTTCAAAATTGAATTCTGTTTATCAATAAATAACTGTTTTAACTTTTTTTTTCAATGAATAAATTGTCAGTGTAGTCATTGACTTTAATTTACTTCTTCACACTTAAAATTAAAAAAAACAACTTTATTTTAAAAAGAATCAATGTCATTTATCGTTACGACACGTTAAGAATAAATCGAATAACTGAAGTTTTAAATCATGTAAAAAAAAATTGATAAAATTGACGCAGTTCGTAACGTAAAAATAATTTTTTACATTTAAAAAAAGTTTTATTTCAAATTCTAAGGAAAAACATTGGTAAACAGACGTCATCAATAATTTCAGTATTACTAAATTAAAAACTAATACCAAGTTAAATATGAAACGTTTTAGTTAAAAATTAAGTAAGATCTTAATTGCGCACACTCACAAATATTTTAATTAAATAAGCATTTCCTTTTTTATTATAACAAAATAAAGGTACTTAAATTTGTTTATAACCTTAAAAAAGAATAAAGAAATTAATGGATAATAATTTTTCAACTTCTATAAACTATTACAAAACCATTTTATATATAAAGTTAAAAATGATAAATTATAACATTTTTGTCTTCCATATATTTTGCATAGCGATAGTCGATTGGTAAACAAAGTCGTTTACCGATAAATCATGGCGGATTTTACTCATTTATGACTTTTGGAGGGATAATTTTGCTAATTTTTAGTAAAACGTGGGAATTTTTTTTTTTAATTCAGTGTCTTATGACTTTAATTTAATAATTATCTTTGAAATAGTTCCCAAAAACTTATATTTATCTTTCAAGGGATTTTTACAAGTAATTTTTTCAAAGTTCAAAATTCACTGAATTTTTGTTTTTTTGGGCCATATTTCATTATAATTTATTTTTCACACGTAAATATGCAGTTTTTTTTTTTCGTTTATCTTTCAAACACAATCAAAGTTTACACGGAAACTAATTAATGATAAGCGCTTTTTACTAAGCAGAGTCCATACAAACGACCGCCATTTGTGCACGTACCTAGTAGTTATCAATGTTGCTCCTAAATCGAAGAAAAACGGTGTTTGTATTTTTTCGACCTGGTGTGCCATCAACCCTAGGCGAAAGAGGAAGGTTTTAAGGAATATTTCATTCACAAGTGGTCTCTAATCGCATGGAGGTGCCGTCGTTCTCCCACAGACAGCACCTGATATTCCCAAATGGTTCCCCATTTAGTACTGACCTGGCTCAACGTCGCTTAACTTCGACGATTTAACAAGAACCGGTGAGTCAACGTGATAATGGCGTTTACATTTTTATTTTCGATAGCGACACTATTTTGTCAAAGAACCGAAGAAATTACCAAAACAAAACAATTGTGACGTTCAAGTTCAACCTCGCTCTCGGAATATGTGGGAGGATTCATTTATTTATATTTTTATCTGAAATTAACACGGACACCTGCCCTCGCGATCGTTTAGCGGAGTAATGATTTTTGTGGAGAGGGTGGGAGAAGGCGGTAGAATATAATAATAACGCCGTTTATCTTGCTCATTTATACAATAATGGCGCGGTGAAAAAATATTTTTATTTTTGTTTAGGGACAAAAGTGAAACTAAAGTACTGACCTGTTTAGGTTATAAATTACTTTCCAATTCACACTTTAAAAGGCTTCAAAATAACTTTCGATTTTCGCACGACCACAGACAAAAATACAACCATTTATATATATATATATATATATATATATATATATATATATATAATTGAGGGATGGGGATGTTTACTTCGCAACATTCGAAAGTGATTAAGCCTTTATAAATCTTAAGTTTATAGCAAAAAATAAAAAAAAAAACGAATAAAAAATGGTATTCTTCGACCGTCCCTCTATCAGCGTCCCTCTTTAGCTTTTTTTCGTGTTTAATCATTTTTTCGATAATTTTATAAAATTGCACCCGTCTCCAATGAGGTGTTTTGGGATGTCTTTCCTTTGTGGGATTTTCGAGTGCCCTGAGAATAATTTCTAATCCTAACCCTAAAAGAAAGAAAAAAAAAAACACTTGATTGGAGACGGAAGTGATTCAATAAAATAACCATTTTTCTTTCTTTCAAAAATAAATAAATAAATTTGGAATTCCCTCCCTGCTCATTGTTTCCCCGACTGTACTAACATGCATTGGTTTAAATGTAGTGTGAAAATCATTGTCCACTGAACAAACTTTTCGCTGCACAACTGCTAACTTAGGATGCCCTATTAATCTGGCCCCTAATTCACAGTAGTCCCTTACGTCTCCGTGGCAGTGTACTGCCTTGTTTCGGATGAATATAAGTAAAATAAATTAGAAAATCGTACATTAGAAACCCGCATGTTTTCTCAATTTTCGTTCATTTCCTATAGAGAAAAATACTTGAACTTTTGAAAAATAGAAATTGCATAATTTTGTTCCTTTATTTATCTAAATCCCACCATATCACTATCGGTTCGGATCTTTATCTCTCTGGACATCGCGTTTTGGTGTAGGTAAATAATAGTACTACATTAACATTAGTATTGGACTGGACACAGTAGTTGACTGGGGAAATTTCTTTTCGATCTGACGCACTACTCACTCACTTATGCAATTCTGCTTATTGTCCCTATTTGCTTGCCTCCCTACGGGGGAGGGGTAGATACACGATTAGCTTTTAATGTGGAACAGAACGGATGGATATATATATATATATATATATATATATATATATATATATATATATATATCCATTCCGTAGTGAGTAAAAAATTGCCAGGCGAATCTATTTCAAATATTATGGGGAATTGGGAAAATAAATCTATTTCATTTTTTTTCTTTCTGCTTTCTATACCGATTTATACATTTTTCGTTCCTTTTTAAAACTTTTTAGTTTTCTTTCTCTCTTTCTTTCTTTCTTATTTCCTTTTTAACTTCATCAATTTAGGCATTATTTTATATAAATATTCGTGCGAACACTGGCGAAGGATTGGATGGTATACACTCATAGCATATACAATTTTATTACAAATTAGGCACAAGGCCACAAGTGAGAGGCGGTGATAATCATTCTCTGTCTATCCTATTCTTAACTAGACGCCTTATGACCCATTCGTACAAGCACTGTTCATTTCATTCTTTGCCAATCACTTTCACTGCAAAAGTCTCCACAATACCACATTTACTCTGTGCGATACTACTTAAAATTTCCCCAATGCTTTCAATTTAATTTACACTTTGATCCTAGCCCGGAGGATGAGCCATGAAAATCAACTCATCAAAAATCGGGACCGAGCCGAATCAAGACAGCAGACCCAGCACACACAAAGGCCCAATATTCTTTCAGATAGAGCGGCATAACAATCATAAATAATAAATAACAAATAAAAATTGTGGCGTGGATACTACATTTTGACAAGAGTCCGAAGGTTGGACAGTCTTGCCTATCATCTATCTACGAGTGTACACCCTCCGTCAAACATGACAACAACAAAAATTTCCCTTCTCTTCTAAAGTGTTTTATTCATATAAAATAACGCCTGAAGCGGTAAATTTTTAAAAAGAAAGAAATAGAGAAAGAAATATTACTTGAAAGTTTTTGAAAAAGAAAAAAAGGAAAGAAAAACGTATAAATCGGTATAAAAAGCAGAAAGAAAAATAAGAAAGAAAATTATGGAAATAGATTTGCTTTCTCAATTCCACTATTTTTTTACTCGCTAACTTTTGTGTGACGGGACGGATATATATATATATATATATATATATATATATATATATATATAAAATGAGAGAGAGAGAGTAATAATATTACTCTCTCTCTCTTGATTAGTTTAGGATATTACTAATATCCTAAACTAATCAACGGATCATTATAAATTTTGCAATATATTTTCTAAAAGATACGGTGCACATTATTCTTTTTTGCAAGTGTTAACATTTAGGGGGTGCATATAATCTTTTAGTTTATTCTTTAAAAAATTGTTTATGAATTGATCATTATGAATTTGGGAATATATATTTTCGGCAACTCGGTGAGTAAAATGGGCACATCATTTTTTTGTAAACTTTACCCAAACTCGTACCCACTCTAAAATAACTTTTTAAATGAGTTCGATACAACACATTTAATGGAGAAAAGAATTGCTCTAGATCAATTTTTTAGATATATTGAGAAATACATTTTTAAAATGATTGGTGTGCACGCGTGAGTGTCAATAATATCTATATGCTTGGTAAAAAACTAAGCTATTGAACTTATTATGAATTATGTGGAATATGTATTCTAGGCAACAGGGTATGTAACATGGACACATTTAAAAAAAAAAAACTATATCATTTAGGTGGGTGGTGCAACCAAAGTTACACCATACCCCCCCCCCCCATGGGGCTGTCCAGGCATTTTTTGAGGGTCATAAGTGCTCTTCCTCTAGGGTGTTGACTTATCTAATCCCACTTTCCGACATTGTGTCACATTTTACTCTGTAGGGAGATAGATAAATACCTACCCCCACAGAAAGAACAAAAACATTACAATTTAAAACTAATGCAATGAATTTACATTGCTTATACATGTCTTTTATTTTTTGAAAAGTGAATAAAAAAGTGTTTATTGGAATTTAGTATTGTCTATTTATATATGCTCTGTTGTTAAAAAATATCACATATATCGAGCTTTAACCTTGAACATTTGACTATTAATGATAAATATATACATTAATATATATATATATATGTGTGTGTGTGTGTGTGTAAAAATCAATATGAAAATATACATATATATATATATATATATACATACACACACATTGCTCTTTATTACAGAGTGGAGGATATCAATTTCGGATATACCTTTTTTTTATAAGGTTCTTTGATATTACAGGGGCGCGTTTAAAACAAATTTCCTTTAGTTTTCGAACACGGATGAATGAATCATATTTGACTTTAATTCAAGCTATAAATTGATTTCTAGTAATTGACAGTTTAAAGTTTCGGGATCTTTTAGATGAGAATTGAGAATGTGTATTATTACGATTATTCGGACTACTATTCTCATCTCAGTTGTGACATAAAAATACCCAAATTCGACTAGAAGGTTTCTAAGTGCAACAATATGCACATGAAGAAGGTCGGGGGTTACATTGGTCGAAACGTTTTGAATATAACAACCAAGACGAGAATAGTAGTCCGAATACCCCATATAATAAGGACAGTTTAAAGGTTTAAGAATATTTTCGCATTTTCAAGGGTCACGATTTAGAAAGATTAAACAGTAATTAGAAAATAATTTCTGTCTGTTGAAGTTAAGTATGATTCATTTTCATTTGTGTTCTGCGTTCTTGGCCTTTTGGCTAAGATCAAAGTGTAGTATCTGTTCCGATGGATACTGCACCCCATAGACTGGAGCTTGATTTACGTCGGTCTATGGGTCTGTCCTGTGCAGTTCTAGGAGGTCCACCCTCCCAGGCTTCGCCTCCCCTCTTTGGGGAGGAGTAAGTTTATTGCTTACTTCCTGAGGCGCCCCTACCGGGGAATGCCGACGGGGCTGCCCAGGCAATTTTTATACCCCACTTTCCCGACCCGACCTTGGGTCACATCTTACTCGTGGGAGTAAGATAAAAACTGGCCTTGTGCCTAACTCCTGGAGAGGAGTAAATCAATACTCAACCAGGGAAATATTCATTTTCGTATGCGTCCCTGTCGTATCAAAGATCACAAATATTTTTCTTTGTATTAATAAAACTATCCGACAAGATCTTGTGTGTTTCTCGCCTCTACGTAACTTTGATAAATACACATCAAATTATTATTTTTATCTGCTATTAATCGAATATTTGATAAATTTGTTTTTTTTTGGGGGGGGGGGCTGTTGTTTAGGGAAGGGGTGGATCTTGCTACTTAGGGTTTAGGGAGTTTTAGGGGGAGGAAGGGGCTTGCCACCCGGTCTTTAGAGTTAAGGTTAACCCTCCCTTAACGCTAACACTAACACTAACCCTAAGTCCAAGTGACAAGCCCTTTCTCCCAGGGGGTTATTCTATAAAATTACGGTATATTTATGTAAATCAAAAATAAAATAAGATAAAAATAAAACGAATGTTTTAAAAACATATTTGAAAAAAATGTAAACCTGACTATATTTTTAATTATTTTTCTCTAAGCCCTACATTTGTACAATACCGAGTAAATACAACTAGTTATTTAGTCAAATTAAAAGTAACTCTGAATTAATGTTTTGGTCATTTTAGAGAATCACTTCTATCTCTAACCGGATTTTTTTTAATGGTTTTATGGTGTTTTCGAGTTCCCTGACAACGATTTCTAACCCTAAATGGAGACGGGAGTGATTCTATAAAATTACTAATGTTTTTTCGCAACACGATAGCATGTGCCTTGTTCAAATATATCATCCTCTCCGGTTCGTGCGCGTAAATCTAATTTATTTTCTGCCGAGTTCAAAATCAAATCCACAAGATAAGCCCGTGGAGAAAGAAAGTGCATGCGCGTCTTTGATAGCAAGAATCACCTTGGCGCAGAATCTCGCAAATAGATCTGAAATATAAAATGACCAAAAATATATTGCGAAAGAGCACAGGCATCCGTGTAAAAGACAGATATTTAGGATTTGAGAAAAAAAATTCATTTTTCTTATGAATTAGTGTAAAAAAATCACGATTTCGAACGCAAAGATCAAATCTGCGCGGGCGTTTTCTTTTTTGTTCAAATATTACGATTTCTTTCTTTTTATTTTTAAATAATTTATTTGCGCGTATTTTTTTTACCCGGTGTTGCCCAGGAGTCCCTATTTACTTTTATTTTGGTTTCATTTTTATTTAAACGTTACCTTTTTTTTTTAATAGGATTTGCAAAATTAATTTAAACCAAATTGTTATTAAATTGTTGTTCAACCAAATTGTTATAACATTGTTGTTAAGGTAATGTTGTTTTAATCTCTATTTATAAACTTATTGGATGTAAATATCGTTCAAACCTTTCAATCTTTTAATACATGAGTATTTGTTAAGAATTTTTAAGCCAGAAATTACTTTCTATTCGGCAATTAAGAAATTTGAAAGCATTTAAATGCTTTCAAATTTCTTATGGGCACACAATAATTATTTTTTTGTCAACTATTAAAAGATTAAAATGGCTGCCTTGTTTACAAAGAAACGAAAATGCATAAAGGTGGATTTAATTTCATAATTAATTTTTTTTATAGAATTTTTTATATGTAAATCCTATTGCATATTTAATTTTAATAAATAATGCATTAATATTAAATTAACACTAACAATGTGAGTCACGTAATGGTGAGAAACACAGACATACAGAGACACGAAAAAGGGTAACATAACTGGATATTTTGGTCTCATTCCTAAATTGGTATTTAATTATTTCTGTTTTTTGGCAAGTATCAGAGCATTCTTCGTTGGCTAGACAGAGTTCAAAATCGACTACGAAAGCTAGTGGGGATAATTTCTTCTCTCTTCCTTACAACCCCTTTCTCACAGAAGAGACGTTGCTAGTCTCTCTCTACTCTATCGTTATTTCCATGGTAGGTGTTCGGCTGAGCTCCAATCTCTGGTTTATTCTTATGGACATTCACAAAAGAACCCATCTTGCTACAACAAAAAAAAAAAAAGAAAAATTTGATTTTGGCAGCCATGTTGATTCTGGACAGGAACTACGTACATAAACGAAGAGGAGCTGAATAAGGGCCGAAAATGCAGAAGCAATTATTCTGTCCTTACTCGCTTCCGCTTCGGTTATGTACTTATTTCAAAATGGCTGCCCGCAGATTATTTTACTCAATGACTATTTACGGTAAAGTAAATTGGCTTAAAACTTCTTTTAAATATTAAAGTTTTTAACGCAAGTAGGTGAAAAGTGAGTATTAATTTACTCCTCTCCAGGAGTTAGGCACAAGGCCAGTTTTTATCTTACTCCCACAAGTAAGATGTGACCTAAGGTCGGGTCGGGAAAGTGGGGTTTAAAAATTGCCTGGGCAGCCCGGTAGAGGCGCCTCAGGCAGTAAGCAATAAACTTACTCCTCCCCAAAGAGGGGAGGCGAAGCCTGGGAGGGTGGACTTCCTCGAGCTGCACAGGACAGACCCATAGACCGGCGTAAATCAAGCCCCGAAGGCCAAGACAATACCAGTCTATGGGGTGCAGTATCCATCGGAACAGATACTACACTTTGATCTTAGCCAAAAGGCCAAGAAGTGAGTAGATAAAGCAAAATAAATTGTTTTTGTCTAATTTCCCAACGGCATTTCATTTAAACTAATTTATGTCGGTAAAGTAATGATTATCAAAGATAATTTATGGTTAGAATTGAAGGCGACCCCCCCCCCTCCCAATAAAGTGTAGAGTTTTAAGAATTATAAAAAAATCTTTTGCTTATTAAAGATCAAACAAAGGGTTCACCAGACAAACGTTATGTTGCCGTCTCAGGCACGGCAAGCAGGACGAGTGAACGTAAAAAAGATACTAGCTTGTATAAGCTACTCTCTTTCTTTCTCCGATCGTTTGAGCGATCTTTTAATAGATTTAAGTGAAGATGAATTAATAGGATTTCTTCTTATTCTAAAGTTGTCCAAATAAATGTGAAAAAGATATTTTTTAAAAGTAGAGGGCTACCCCAAGACTTCCTTTTCTTTAGTTACTATACCGAAGTGATGGGGAGGGCACCACTCCTTTCCCAGGATTACTCCACTTACCCATGGCCCTTCACCCTATAATGCTGAGTGTATAACAAGAGAGCAACAAGTACCATTTTTTAGTCTGCTATGACTCAGTCGAGGATTGAACCCCGGTCTCCCAGACCATTAGCGAACACTTTAATCATTCTGCCAGATGGGCTGTAGAAACTACTTTATTTCATTCCTTTTGACTTCTTCCACCAGCAACTTTAAAACAATATCAATAAAGGTATAGCATTTTAAGGTTGGGGGTGAAAAGAAAAGAAGAGGAAGGAGTAGGCCAAACGAACAGAGAAAGAAAGAGAGTATTGATTTACTCCTCTCCAGGAGTTAGGCACAAGGCCAGTTTTTATCTTACTCCCACAAGTAAGATGTGACCCAAGGTCGGGTCGGGAAAGTGGGGTATAAAAATTGCCTGGACAGCCCCGTCGGCATTCCCTGGTAGGGGCGCCTCAGGCAGTAAGCAATAAACTTACTCCTCCTCAAAGAGGGGAGGCAAAGCCTGGGAAGGTGGACCTCCCAGAACTGCACAGGACAGACCCATTGACCGGCGTAAATCAAGACTCGAAGGCCAAGACAACACCAGTATGGGGTGCAGTATCCATCGGAACAGATACTACACTTTGAAATATTTATTTGCAGAAAATACATTTTATATTCAAAACAAATTAGACACAAGGCCATCAAAAGTGTGTGGGTGGGTGTCGTTGGTCATCCTTTGTCTAAGGTAATAAAAATGTCTATCCTACTCTTAACTAGAATCATCTCAGTCACCACAATATCACATTTGCTCTAGGGCCCGTCCTACTTAGGCTATTATAAAATAAGTTGGCAAAAAGGCCAAGCTGACACAAGTTGGTATCTTTTCACTTTAATTCGTCTGGCATGCTGTGCCTGAGACGGCAACATAAGCCTAAAAGTAGGTCTGTCTAGCTAATCGTAGATGACAACACATTTATTGTTTTATATAAAGCTTCCGATACTGTACCGATAGTCAGAGACCATTTTACAAGACATTTACATGGCAAATATTACCTTCCTTAGAAGTAGGAAAAAAAATTATTTTGATATTTTTTGATAATCTTGTAGTCTACTGTTCAATATTTAGTAATCCAAAGAAATTTTTCATTTGAATCTCAACATTTTCGATTTTATAGACGGGAGAGGATCGTATACCCTAGCCGAATTAAAGTTTCTTTTATATTTTATAGGAACACACTGAGTATTATGATTCACTAGCAGAAAGTGCCGCGTTGCCCGGGATTAAATGAGGTACCCCATGTTCTTATGCCCCTAACCTATAAAACCATATTACCTTTTTTTATTCGTATTTTTTACATTTTATAATGTTCAATTTTGAGGATGAGGCCCAAGGATGCTTATACGGTTGTTGTGGCTCGGACTCACTACTCTGTTAGTAACAAAACGAAATGTTATTGAAGGGACGACTTACCTTCATCTTCCATTTCTGGTTGATTTCTGCTTAAACACTTCATTTCGGCATCAAAGCAACATAGAGTGAAGAAAAATTAACTTAGGCGACATATAACATTCCAGCATATCAGCTGGTTTAACTTATATTATCGTGACGTAATAATTAATTGTTACCATTGTTTCTTCGGCGAGTCCTTTTCACTAGTTTGATTTGGCATGTGATCAGCAACCAGTGTTGATAAAAAAAGTGGAGCTTAGGTGGCATCTGCCACTTGACTTTCGTCTCACACAGATATGCCTACGTTGTAGATATTGGACCGTATTAAATTACTGGCCCAATTGATAATTGTTGTTGTTGTTTGACAAGTTTTAAAAGCTCATAAGTAAGTCTATCTGTGACTCGTTTGTCCCGAAACAAATGCTGCTCATTTTCAAGAGAATCACTTACTACGAATTATGCAATTCTACTTGCCCTTTTCAGGACAACTTATCCACTACACTTTCAATACCATACCTGTCCTTCTCAGGACAACTTCATTTTCAGTTTGCCCAGCTTTCATCCAATCTTGGTGTAATGCCCACACCCAACCATGCTCTTCTCGTCAACCTTTCTTGTGACGCTGGTAGCTGACACCATCCTTCACATGCCTCTACATTTACAGTTTAATAAACGGGTTATTTGTTATTTACAAATTTAACTCCTGTGTGAGTCATTTTTCTTTATCATTGCCTTTGCGTGTTTTACAAAAAAGTTGTTGGGAGCAACCTTCACTGGCTCGTGATCAGTGGGGTTCAAAGGTCTGGTGATGCCCGGGCCAACTCTTTGATTGTATGCCCCCAAAACTCAAGTATAAGTCCTAGTACTGAGAAATATTATGAGAAAGGGAGATAGTAAGCCACCCCCGCAACACATTGGCATTTATAGAAATCATTTTCGGTATTTCTATAGTATTTAAATCAATATTTAATTATTAGGCACAACCGGTGATTGAACAGTGATTATCAAACTCTCTGTCTCTCCTCCCCCCCCCCCACACACGCACTGGTCAGTGAGCTGGAACGAAGATCAAATTGAATAAACTTCTTGTGTCTTCCATCAGTCTTGGGTAGATTTAGTTCTTTTGCAAGTGTAAATAAGGAGCTTTGATTTCAGAGCAGCCTTCAGTCGCTAAGAATCATGCAGCCACACGCACAAGAGCAAGTAGCTAACGGTGTCACTTCAGTTCTAATCGTCATCTGTTGACTCTCTCTTTCTTTCTCTGACAATTGTTTCAGCAAAACCTATGAAATTGCTGGTATTGGCAAATAAATAAAATTTGGGACCCTAATTATGGCTGTGATTAACTTCGGAAATAGTCTGGAGATTGTTTTGATAGTAATTTTCTTTTGAGTATTGATTTACTCCTCTCCAGGAGTTAGGCACAAGGCCAGTTTTTATCTTACTCCCACAAGTAAGATATGACCCAAGGTCGGGTCGGGAAAGTGGGGTTTAAAAATTGCCTGGGCAGCCCCGGTAGGGGCGCCTCAGGCAGTAAGCAATAAACTTACTCCTCCCCAAAGAGGGGAGGCGAAGCCTGGGAGGGTGGAACTCCTAGAACTGCACAGGACAGACCCATAGACCGGCGTAAATCAAGACAATACCAGTCTATGGGGTGCAGTATCCATCGGAACAGATACTACACTTTGATCTTAGCCAAAAGGCCAAGCGAAAGTTTCTTTTGAGTATTGATTTACTCCTCTCCAGGAGTTAGGCACAAGGCCAGTTTTTATCTTACTCCCACAAGTAAGGTGTGACCCAAGGTCGGGTCGGGAAAGTGGGGTTTAAAAATTGCCTGGGTAGCCCCGTCGGCATTCCCCGGTAGGGGCGCCTCAGGCAGTAAGCAATAAACTTACTCTTCCCCAAAGAGGGGAGGCGAAGCCTTGGAGGGTGGACCTCCTAGAACTGCACAGGACAGACCCATTGACCGGCGTAAGTCAAGACCCGAAGGACAAGACAATACCAGTATGGGGTGCAGTATCCATCGGAACAGATACTACACTTTGATCTTAGCCAAGTTTCTTTTGAGTAGCTAACAAGGTATGGATAACAATTGTGAACTTTCATGTGTTTTTAATAATAAAGACGGTAACTTGGTTTTCTGCATGTATTGCACAAGGTTGAAATGTAACATGTGTGTGTGTGTGTGTGTGTGTGTGTGTGTGTGTGTGTGAATCATGAGCCATAGTGCGGATGAGACAGACGAAGACCGTTTGTCTTTCAGTACCATGAGCCACGCTAACAAATAAAATTAAAAAGGAAGCGTGTAAAAAAGAAGGTAAAAGCAGAATCAATGAAACACAACATATTTATATATGTACACATTTACAAAGTTTGCATATGCGAATTACAAATTTATGTACCACGGGGCTGCTTCTCAGCTGACTATAACATTGCCATTTTCAAGTCCAATGTAAACAAATTCTTGTTGAGCCGTCCTCTTAAATAATCAACTTCTCTACCAGTTACAATCATCGTTACAAATCCTCTCGGTGTCTCACCGTCTATCTGTCCAATCCAATAACTTTTATCCTCTCGTAGCCTTTGGGCCTTGATAAGAGGTGACTCGTTTGTAAAAAAAAAATGCTTGCCAGTTTAAAAGGTAAATTTGTTTTCATTATTTGTAGACTGAAAAAAAAATGAATTAATGAAATAAGTGTGCGTTTATGTATTTGCCTTATTTTCTCAGTGTGTGAGTATGTGTGGCGTCTATTTAAGGGAGTTGATAGCAGTTTTGTTATTACGCAACACACTTGCTGGGGAACCTCGATCGAAAGTGTGTTGTGTCCTCTTTTTTGACCGGTTTCTATTCTGACTCCTCACCTTGCATCCTTTTATAGAAAATATGGAGATCCTGAGAACCTGCTTTTTTTTGGCGGGAAGAAACGTTTTTAATGTAATTATAGACTATCACGTGACTTGTTATTTTTATAATTTTGTCTTAATCGAGTTGGAGTAATTTAAAATATTTGGCACAAATAGGTGGTCGAAAAGAGTTTAAAATATTGGGTACAAAACTGACTTGACATCAGTAAAAGGAGACAATACAAAATGTAGATTAACCGAAACGAAATCGCTTCAGTTAAGAAAGTTCAATAGCACCCTTGAAACATTCAGACGTAGATTGCTCAAGGAGTCCTCAAGCAAATAATATTTACCTTACTCCCAATGCGGGAAAATGTGACACAAGGTAAAAAAATGCCTGAGCAGCCCCATAAGCATTCTCCGGTTTCAGGCGATTAGCAATAAACTACCCCCGTCTCAAAGAGAGAACCTAAGGCCTGGGAGAGTGAGCCTCCTGGAATTGCACAGAACCATATCCCAGCCCGACAGAAGCAAGATCATCAACTCAAAAATGGCCAAGACTCTGTCGGACTGATTGTCTACGATGTATCCTCGACTGGCATAAACATTTTGGTTGGCAGAAAATAATCACTGGCATGTAAAGGTTAGGCTGGTAGGATTTTCCTCAGAACTTTCTAGAAACTTTTAGATTTAGCGCACTACGTTTTGATTCGTTAAAAAAGATGCATAGACATGCACATATTCATTATACAACTCGTCATCGACAAGTAAAGTTCTTCATTAACAGTAGTAGTAGTAGTAGTAGTAGTAATAGTAGTAGTTAACTAACTTTCTCTAACCGGCGTTGCCCGGGATTCTTATTACTTTGATTTTTATTTTATACCGTTAATTCTTTTTTACCAAATTACACTATTACGGAATCGTTTTGTTATTAATTTATTAATTAATCCAACATTTATTTTTTGTTTCTTTTTTACCTTTTTTTTTCAAAACTTGTATTCACTCCGAATGAGGCATATTGTCATTGGGACATAAGAGGCTACCATAATTAGGGACCAGATTTATATGGGGCATTCTAAGTGGGGAGTTGTGCACCAAAATGTTTGTTCACATTACATTTAAATTTCTGCATGTTAGTATAGTTAGGGCAGGGAGGGAATTTAAAAGGCAAGTGATCAGTAAGTTCATCGGAGCACATTGAGTCGAAGTACTTATAAAACAAGTACAGGAATGCAACATCAGCGATGGGACAGGCTGGAGGTTGGTAGACAGTGCGAAACCTATTAGGTTAGAGACTTTTTGTTTTGTTTTAAAACTATAGCGACAGTTTGTTAAGGTAATGTTATAATCCTTATTTAATTATTGGGTGTAAATAGCTTCCAAAACTGTTCATCTTTTTACTAAGAGTTTTGAAGCCAGTTTAAACGACTTTCTAATCGACAGTTCAAAGGCTTTGAAATTTCTTTTCAAATTTCGAATGTTCGAAAAATATTCCAATCCTGTACTTTAATTTCGACTACTAACAAAATATTCAAATGGCTCATTTGTTTATATATAAACCGAAATGCATTAAATACGTAATTAAATTATGTATTAACGATTATTTAAAAACTTTCGTTTTATTTTACGCTATTGCATTTTCTTTATTTCAATAAAAAAAAAATAATAATGTAAGTCACAGAGGCGAGAAAAACACACACACACGAAAAAATAAAGATTCAAGAGTAGTATAGGACCATTAGAATACGTCACCTATTTCACCAAAATTAAAACAGTGAATTTCAATTACAGTTTTCTTTTGGGGGGATGGGGTGCTAAAAAGGTGAAATTTTCCCCAAAATGTAAGAATTTGTTGAGGTAGCCGGTAATTTTATAAAATCACTCCCGTCTTCAATCAGGTGTTTTTTGTCCTACATTTATCACTAAACCTAAATTAAGCAATACTAAACTAACCGGAAAAGGACACGGAAAAGGTCGTAATTTAAAATGTAAATATCTTGCAAACTGATAATTTGCGATGGATTTAAATAACACATTTGTTTTTAACGAACCAGAATACGTTTGATTTCGAGACGGGAGATATTCTATATAAATACCGGGTAACTAAAATAAGATATTTAAAAAGGACAGAAAACGAATTAGTGCAATTTGTTTCTCCCAAAGGAAAATTTAAAATAGTAATCAGAGCCTCTGAGATGTATCTCAAAGGGCTATTTCAAATATCGCTGAGCAACGGATAAACAACAAAAAAAACTGAACGAAAAGCAGACGACATTTCAAATCGAATAATAACCGATCCAATCTCTCTATGTATATCTCCTCTACCTATCTACTCTCTCTCTCTCTCTCTCTCTCTCTCTCATAGAAATAAAGCGACTTTTTGGTGTGCATTGTGTACGACTTTAGCGTCCCAAAATAATGACTTAGAAATCGATTAGCAGTCAAATTATTTTCCTCTTCATTTTAGTTTTTAATTATTAATAATAAAAAGTATATATGTATATATATGTATGTGTATATATATGTATGTATATGTATATATATATGTATGTATATATATATGTATGTATATATATATGTATGTATATATATATATATGTATGTATGTATATATATGTGTATGTATATATGTATATATATGTATGCATATATATATATATATGTATGTACATATATATATATATATGTATGTACATATATATATATGTATATATGTATGTATATATATATGTATGTATATATATATGTATGTATATATATATGTGTATCTATATATATGTATGTATATATATATATGTATGTATATATATGTATGTATATATATATATGTATGTATATATATATATGTATGTATATATATATATGTATGTATATATGTATATATGTATGTATATATGTATGCATATATATGTATGTATATATGTATGTATATATGTATATATGTATGCATATATATGTATGTATATATGTATGTATATATATATATATGTATGTATATATATGTGTATGTATATATATATGTATGTATATATGTATGTATGTATATATATATATGTATATATATATGTATATATATATATATGTATGTATATATGTATGTATATATATATGTATGTATATATACATATGTATATATGTATGTATATATGTATGTATATATATATATGCATATGTATATATATATATATGCATATGTATATATATATATATATATATATATATATATATATATATATTAGTAGTAAGTTTTTGAAAGGCTGTGGGCAATGCAATTCCGGGTAAGATGCAAGTTGAAAGGAAAGGAACAAAAACAATAAAAATAAATCGAATACGATATAAGACTTACTATTTATTTTTCCTTTTTTTTCCTTTTTTTTTTTTTTTTCCTTACATAACAGCAAGAGTGTTTTAGCTGTCCGGGTGATTAAAAATCACTATTTGATATTTCGGGAAAAGACATCCCTTTTTCAAAAATAATTAGACCAGAAGAAGAATAATATTTTATTCTTCTCCGACTGTGTAGAGAATAATACAAAACAAAATGGCTGCCAGATATAGACCGCAGCAAAAACAGTTTCACAGGGAATATAAATTAAGTTAAGTTTTATTTTAATATTATGTTAAATATATGATTGGTGTTTAGAATATTAGTGTAATGTTGGTTAGGTGTATGGTGTTCGATAAACTGTTATTTTTGATAATATATATATATCATTTTTTTATTTTTTATTTTTTTTTATATTTGAATATTTACTTTGTTTTATCTTCGTATTTTTATTTTAATTTTGTTTATCTTTCTATCGTAATTTAAGAATTTTAATATAAATTAAAGTAATTAGTCTCGTATTTTAAATATTCTAGATCTATCTACTATTGATTTCGATTATCATCTATTAAAGAAGTGTTATTAATTACTAATTGTGAGTTTCGTCAAATTAGATTAACGAATTAACTTATTAACTTGATATATTTATCATAAGATAAAGGGGAGTAACTCTGGATTTTTAAAAATATTTTTTTATAATTAATTTTTTTTTTTTTAATTTTTTTTTTTTTTTAATTTTTTTAAATTTTTTTTTTTTTGGTGGAGATCTGTATAACAATATTAGTATATATATACAACATATATACACAAATGCATATATACATATATATATACATATCTATGTATTATTGTTTGTTTAATTGTTTATCTATATATATTCATCAATTTCTTTACATATTTGTTTGTTTGTTTTGTTTGTTTTTTTTTGTTTTTTTTTTTATTTTTTTAAATTTTTTTTATTTATTTATTTTTTATTATTATTATTTACTTGTTTAATTTATTTTATGAATTATTTATTTAATATTTGTATGTTATTTGTATACATTCTATATGTGTTTGGATTTATTAATTAATAATGCTAGGTTATGGAGTGACTTATTTTGGTGGGTTAGACGAGTATGCTGAATATGGTTTTTGGTTTGTGGTTCAAGTGTGTAAGGATGGAAGTTCATATGGGGAGGGGCCTGTTTGATTGTTTGGGTGTATGGTGAGTTTATTATGGGAGGTGAGTAATGGGTGAAGTGGTGGAAACGGACTCTGTTAAGTGTTAGATATGGGGGTTGGTTGGTGGATGGGGGGTAGATATTATAGAATGAAAGGTGAGTAGAGCTCGTGACGTTGATTGAGTGAGGGGTTTAATCTGGAGATGAGGATTGATTCTGTGATTCTAAGGTCACCGATGTTTCTGACAGACGCTAAGATGGAGACGTGAATATCGCGCTGAGTGTTTGAGCAAATCTCTATGTGTTTGTGGAAAGAGGATATACGGGTATTCAAGTGCTCCTTTATGCGCAAGTGTAGCGGTCTTGTAGTGTTGCCGATGTAAAATTTTTTGCATTTATTACACTGTAGTTTGTAAACACAGTTAGTGCGAAGGCACAGACCTGTGTTGGAGATAGGGCAATTGGCCAGGGAGCAGGGTTCGGGTGTGTGGTTAGTGTGTTTATTAGATAGATGTTGGCGTAAGGAGGTGCCAGTATGTGTTAGTTGTATGTTAAGGTTTTCCTTATGTATTGCCTTGCGGATGGAGGTGGTGATCTTATCGCTGAAGAAAGGGAGTTTTAAGAAGCATGTGTTAGCGAGGGTGCGGTGTCTACGTGTTTTGGGCTTATTTAGGTGGGCTATGGTGGGGGCGGGGTAGCCATTATTTTGGAGGGTTTGGTGGAAGTTTTTAGTGTGTGATATTTTGTCAGCAGCAGAAGAGCATTTATTTTGTATTCGGGTAATTTCATTATGGGCATAACTTAATTTGGCTTTTGTGGGCAGGGCAGACTTATAGTGTATGAAAAGGTTTTTGCAGGCAGGTTTCCTATAGAAGTTAGTGTGTATAGAGCCATCTTCGGTGATGTTAAGGTTGAAATCAAGGAGAGAGAGTGAGCCGGACTCGTTTGGGTGTTCTATGGTGAATTGTATGTGGGGGTCGGTGTTGTTGAATGTGTTGAATATTTGTGTGGCTTCGTCTTGAGAGGATGTAAGGATTAGAATGTCATCTATATATCTGGAGAAGAATATATAGGAGAGGCAGGAGTTAAGTGCTCGTTGTTCTAACCGGTTCATGTAGGTGATGGCTAAGAGACCGGAAAGGCTAGAACCCATGGGGAGGCCGGAGATTTGTTTGAAAGTGTGCTGCTGAAAGGTAAAGTATGTGTTGTCGATGATGATGTATAAGAGATTGTGAATGTCAGTAGGTGTTAGTCCGAAGAGCTCTAGGTTGTCAGAGGAAGATATGTGGTCGGTGATGAGGTCTATGGCTGGGTGTGCGGGTATTGAGGTGTAGAGGGAGATTACGTCTAGGCTAAATATATAGTTGTTAGTTTGTAGTTGTTGGTGTTGGAGTGAGTGTAGTCTGCTAATTACTTGGTCGGAGCTGCTGACATGTGCGGGGAAGGTGGAGAGTAGTGGTTTGAGTAGTTGAGAGAGAAGCCAAGAGATTTTATAGAGTGGTCCTTCAATACTAGAGACTATAGGTCTAATTTGTGTGTGTGTGTTGGTCTTGTGTGTTTTAATGAGGTGGTAGAAGGTGGGAAGTCTGCTATTTTTGGTGGTGAAGTTGATTTTGTATTTTTTGGGGAGGTTACGTGTGAGACAGATTTGGGACCAGGTGTTGTTAATGGAGTTTTGGACTAATGTGGCTGAAATGTTGGGGGCGGGGGTGTATAGGTTGTTGTTGTTAAGATGTTCGAGAGCGAGTATGTTGTATGAGTCTTGAGAGATGATACAGAATTCCTTACCTTTATCAGAGGGTAAGTAAACTAGGTTTTTATTTTTCAGGTTTTCTAGGGTAAGGCGTTGGGATCTGGTGATGTTAGGGGTGATGTGGGGTTGTTCTTGTTGGAGTATATCAAGGATCCTCTGTTTTAATCTAGAAAGTTTTTGATCAAGTAGGTGGTTACTAGGTGGTGGGTGTAGTGGGTGGTCAAGCTGGTAGACAGGGAAGGAATTAGTAGTGTTGGTTGTATTATTAGGGATGTCTAGGGTAGGTTGATTAAATGCTGTGAGCCATTTGAGGTGATAAGCTGTTCTACAGAATTGAGTCTCGATCTTGAGTTTTGTGTGGTCGTTTAGCTTTTGGGTGGTGATGAATTTGGGGCCAAGGCTGAGAAGCTCAGTCTCGGCAGTAGTAAGGGAGCCGGTGAGGTCAGTGACCATGGGGGGGCTAGTGAGGTGGTTGTTGGAGTTGTAGGTTCTGGTGGTACTAGTGTTCTTGGTGGTGTGAGGTTGAGAATATTTCTGGGAAAGCCAAGTGAATTTCCGTTTAAGTCGGTTTTTCTCGAGGTTGAAGCAATGGTGATAGGCATCATTGACAGCCGTAGATATGTTGTGTGTTGATTGTTCTGTGGGTGTGGATAGTGAGGAGTTGATCTCTGTGATGGTGTTGATGAGTTGATGAAGTTTACAATGGAGGTATTGGATAATTTTCTTGATACAATAGTTATGTATGAATTTTCTGGCTGGGTAAAGTATGGGTAGGTGGAGGCAGGCAGGTAGGTGGATGTTTTGTATAGTGTTGGGTGTTATGTTGTGCTTGAGGCATCTTTTGAGGAAGCGGATCTGGCAGCTGGCTTTGGCACGTTTCTCCGAGAGTCGGAATAATTCTCTGGCGTATGCAAACTGTGTCTGGCCTAGACGAAGTGTTAGTAGAGAATGGTAGTTTGCTTATTCTTCTCCAGATATATAGATGACATTCTAATCCTTACATCCTCTCAAGACGAAGCCACACAAATATTCAACACATTCAACAACACCGACCCCCACATACAATTCACCATAGAACACCCAAACGAGTCCGGCTCACTCTCTCTCCTTGATTTCAACCTTAACATCACCGAAGATGGCTCTATACACACTAACTTCTATAGGAAACCTGCCTGCAAAAACCTTTTCATACACTATAAGTCTGCCCTGCCCACAAAAGCCAAATTAAGTTATGCCCATAATGAAATTACCCGAATACAAAATAAATGCTCTTCTGCTGCTGACAAAATATCACACACTAAAAACTTCCACCAAACCCTCCAAAATAATGGCTACCCCGCCCCCACCATAGCCCACCTAAATAAGCCCAAAACACGTAGACACCGCACCCTCGCTAACACATGCTTCTTAAAACTCCCTTTCTTCAGCGATAAGATCACCACCTCCATCCGCAAGGCAATACATAAGGAAAACCTTAACATACAACTAACACATACTGGCACCTCCTTACGCCAACATCTATCTAATAAACACACTAACCACACACCCGAACCCTGCTCCCTGGCCAATTGCCCTATCTCCAACACAGGTCTGTGCCTTCGCACTAACTGTGTTTACAAACTACAGTGTAATAAATGCAAAAAATTTTACATCGGCAACACTACAAGACCGCTACACTTGCGCATAAAGGAGCACTTGAATACCCGTATATCCTCTTTCCACAAACACATAGAGATTTGCTCAAACACTCAGCGCGATATTCACGTCTCCATCTTAGCGTCTGTCAGAAACATCGGTGACCTTAGAATCACAGAATCAATCCTCATCTCCAGATTAAACCCCTCACTCAATCAACGTCACGAGCTCTACTCACCTTTCATTCTATAATATCTACCCCCCATCCACCAACCAACCCCCATATCTAACACTTAACAGAGTCCGTTTCCACCACTTCACCCATTACTCACCTCCCATAATAAACTCACCATACACCCAAACAATCAAACAGGCCCCTCCCCATATGAACTTCCATCCTTACACACTTGAACCACAAACCAAAAACCATATTCAGCATACTCGTCTAACCCACCAAAATAAGTCACTCCATAACCTAGCATTATTAATTAATAAATCCAAACACATATAGAATGTATACAAATAACATACAAATATTAAATAAATAATTCATAAAATAAATTAAACAAGTAAATAATAATAATAAAAAATAAAATAAAAAAAATTAAACAAAAAAAAACAAAAAAACAAAAAAAAAACAAAAAAAAACAAACAAAACAAACAAACAAATATGTAAAGAAATTGATGAATATATATAGATAAACAATTAAACAAACAATAATACATAGATATGTATATATATATGTATATATGCATTTGTGTATATATGTTGTATATATATACTAATATTGTTATACAGATCTCCACCAAAAAAAAAAAAAATTTAAAAAAATTAAAAAAAAAAAAAAAATTTAAAAAAAAAAATTAATTATAAAAAAATATTTTTAAAAATCCAGAGTTACTCCCCTTTATCTTATGATAAATATATCAAGTTAATAAGTTAATTCGTTAATCTAATTTGACGAAACTCACAATTAGTAATTAATAACACTTCTTTAATAGATGATAATCGAAATCAATAGTAGATAGATCTAGAATATTTAAAATACGAGACTAATTACTTTAATTTATATTAAAATTCTTAAATTACGATAGAAAGATAAACAAAATTAAAATAAAAATACGAAGATAAAACAAAGTAAATATTCAAATATAAAAAAAAAAAAAAAAATAAAAAAATGATATATATATATTATCAAAAATAACAGTTTATCGAACACCATACACCTAACCAACATTACACTAATATTCTAAACACCAATCATATATTTAACATAATATTAAAATAAAACTTAACTTAATTTATATTCCCTGTGAAACTGTTTTTGCTGCGGTCTATATCTGGCAGCCATTTTGTTTTGTATTATTCTCTACACAGTCGGAGAAGAATAAAATATTATTCTTCTTCTGGTCTAATTATTTTTGAAAAAGGGATGTCTTTTCCCGAAATATCAAATAGTGATTTTTAATCACCCGGACAGCTAAAACACTCTTGCTGTTATGTAAGGAAAAAAAAAAAAAAAAGGAAAAAAAAGGAAAAATAAATAGTAAGTCTTATATCGTATTCGATTTATTTTTATTGTTTTTGTTCCTTTCCTTTCAACTGGCATCTTACCCGGAATTGCATTGCCCACAGCCTTTCAAAAACTTACTACTACTATACCCAGCAATGCTTCAAGCAAACTACCATTCTCTACTATATATATATATATATATATATATATATATGTGTATATGTATATATATATGTGTATGTATATATATATATGTATATATATATATGTGTATGTATATATATATATGTGTATGTATATATATGTGTATGTATATATATATATGTGTATGTATATATATATGTATGTATATATATGTATGTATATATATATATGTATGTATATATATATATATATGTATGTATATATATGTATGTATATATATGTATGTATATATATATATATATATATGTATCTATATATATGTATGTATATATGTATATATGTATATATATATATGTATGTATATATATATATGTATGTATATATATATGTATGTATATATATATATGTATGTATATATATGTATATATATATGTATATATATATGTATATATGTATGTATGTATATATGTATGTATATATATATGTATGTATATATGTATGTATATATATGTATGTATGTAGATATGTATGTATATATGTATGTATATATATATATATATGTGTTTTTGTGTATATATATATATATATATATATATATATATATATATATATATTCAGGTTATGATCCTATAATTTTTTGAAAGGAAAAAGAAACAGCAAAAAGTAACCGAGTTCAAGGAGTAAAATAAAAATTAAGTAGCTGACTGAATCCAAAAGAAAATGTATACATATAAGTTGGCACCGAAGGCTGCTCATGGCATTTCCCTGGGGAAAAATTTTCAAATCAAGTCATTTAATCAAAATGTGTGATAAAGAAGTATTTTTAAGCAATAAATAGTTTACACTTTTTTTTAAATATATGTATCCTAAAGCTGTGAAAGTTAGAGTAATGTAGTATTTTATTTATTTATAAGAATGTAGGCAGCTGAAGATGTGAATGTGATCAGTGAAAAATAGTTCCATGTTATTGCAATAAGTTATCAACTAGATATTATTTTTTTTAAATCTACTTAATTTCCCATTATCTTATTAAGCATATCAACGATGGTTCACTTATAGATTAACATTTTTCAATTTACTCAAATTTATAATTTAACACAATCCCTCAGATTATAAGGCCTGATAAAACTAGATCATTACTCCAGACATGCGTGGTCAATGGGAGTGGGGGGGATGACATCTTCTTGGGTGGTAACCAGATACTCCTCCGGGGCCGGAGATGAATGATAAACACTTCTGTCCAAATTCCCCCTTTTCCTCACTCCTCCCCCTAAAGAGTACCAAAACGGTGTGAGTGCTCCCATTCCTCAGTTAAAAAACACCAGCTATCAAACCATGTCTGATGATTCTCGTCTTGACGAGATGAAATAAAATTATATCGTGAAATGGCTAGAATTTTGGCCTGAGTTTTCTTTATAACTTCTATTCTTGCTCTGTTTTACATTGAACTCTCCGACTCAAGATTTCCTACAGAAATTCCCTTATCCTTCGCAGATCCAACACACACATATATATGTACATATATAACAATATTTAATAACAACAACAGTAGCAGTACTGACACGTGCAACTAAAGTGTTGGAATATGCTTCTCAAATGTTTGTTAAATTCTTGTTCTGCTCAATTTCTTGTTCTGAAATTGCACTTTCTCTTCTGAAATACAATTTTAATTTACTTTTTTATGTATATAAACAATAACAAAGTTATAGTCGTCGCGATCATTTTCTTTTCAATTAATTGTTATTATTCTTAAATTATTGACAAGTATGTTATTAATAATGTCTTCATTTCTGCTTTTAAATTTGTTAAATTGCGTTTAAAAAAACTGTAAAAAGCAGGATTGCCGAGTCAGAAGTTTTGGAAAGAGTCGAAGTTAGACTCATCAGAATGCTAGTTTTTCAATCTGTAAATAATCAACAGTCTGAATATTGGAAGATTTTAAAATAAGGAATTGGAGTTAGATATTTTTTGGAATTCTAACGTCAGTCGGAATTTTTTTTAAATCCTACAAGTCGGAGTTGGACATTCTACCTTCCGACTTTACAACCCTGGTAAAAAGAATGTTGACAAAAAACGTTAGCCAAAAGTTTTAAAAATAAATTAGAATTTTATTTCAGGACAAGAAATATAATTCAAGATCAACAATTTTATCTAAAAGATAAGCGAAGTCCAAGCGAAATAAGAGAGATATCTCAACGGTTCCTATGAACCAGAGTTAAATTTTGTACTTGATTGTCAGCTGCACAAATAAAAATAAAAATAAATTAAAGAGTTTTATTCTAAATTGCATATATTTTTATTCATAATTTTAGCGGGTTATTGTTTTGTATTAAGTGTAGAAGTATTTTCTTACTGTTATGTATGTCAGAACTGCATTCGAGATGTTATCAGTCTGACTAAATTAACAAAAATAACAATGCGCATGTGCAAACAAAACGCCTACACAACAATTAACCAATCGGTATGTTAGGCACGAAACTAACACTCTTCTTGAATGTGCGATATAATCATCTATAAAAAGCTAAAACAATCGAACGACTAACAAGATTGCAATCAGATTGTTACTGACTCCATGTCAAAACAAAGCATGAACTTTGTGCCAACAGATTGACGCAGCTTTGATCTCAGCTAAAATCTCTGTGAAAGAAATACTACCTGCTATATTCGCCATGCGTGTAAAGCTCAAGGTGACCCCGACATGATCAAATAACAATAAATTGATACAATAATAACTCAGAATAACATTATTCAATCACAAAATAGTGACAGAGAAAGAAAGTAATTTCTGAGAAAGTTAAAAAAATAAATTTTTAATTTCTTTTTATAGACAACTACGTGTCTGAAAAAATAAACATTGGCGATAACAGCAGAAACGACCCCCGAACAAACGCTAACTAAAACCGAGTACATTTTCAGCTCAACAGCGTTGTTCCTTTGTTCAACAATAGGAACATTAAAAAGTGGTGTCTGCACTTGCAAGCAATATTTTCGGCACGAGAGGTCGGTTCTCAGTGAACAAAATTTGTCACTGTTTTGCAAGCTATACCTCCAGAATTTGTAAATGAGGTTACAGATCTCTTAGAAAATGTGCCACATAAGGACTTGTATATGAGATGCTCAAGGATTGTTATTAAAAGGACTGGACGTTTGGAGTAACAAATGCACCAGAAATTGTTCAGCAACATAAAAACTGGTGATAGAACATTATCACTGTTGTTACGACGCATGAGGGGACACTAAAAGGACAGGATATGGCGGAGTCAATATTGAGACTAGTGTTGGGACGATTAATCGGGATCAGGAATCGGAAAAATTATAACTTTTTGGGGTATCGGAATTGGTATCGGAAAAATTTGTGGCTATTTTCTGATGCTAAAAACCATTCTTTTATTGTTATTTGTTTTTGTTTAAAACTTAATTTTCCATTGCTGGTACTAATGATAAATATTTATTGATTTTAAATTACCAGTAAATGTAAAATCTATAGATCACATGTGTATTTTTACGTTTGTGAAAATATATGCACATATTACATGTGTTTTTACGGAAATCCGAGAATGAAAAAAATAAAACTCTATAGCTACATATTAAGAAATTAAAAAAAAATCAGAATCGGTAATTGTATCGGAATAGGGAAAAATATTGGAATCGACCCATCACTAATTGAGATGTCTATGGTTCGACAAGCTACCTACCTCAACTATTCAGATCTTTTCCCCTATGCTAGAGGAGACCTCTCTAAACAATTTACCAGATATTGCAGATAAAATATTTTCATCGCTGGACAATACAAATATATATATGGTCACATGTAAAGGTTATACAGAACCTAATATCACTATTGAATGCACCTTGGCAGACCTATAAAAGCAGATTTGAGACATCGAAAAGATATTCACGCCAAAAGAGTCTCAAAATACATTAAAGCTGCACAGTCAATCATACCGTCACCACAGCCATAGCTGAGAAAACCCCAAATCATACAAATGTGGTAGATGATGTTTTTACCACACGTGATTGCAAAAAAGAAAAACCATTGTGATTACAACAAAAACTATAACGGATAACCGTTTCAGATCTATTAGTGATGATGAGAAATAGAAATTTGAAAACACAGATAATTTTAGAATTATGGACTTTAACTCAAGATAGCGATTGGATGTTAACAGAATTTGAAAATCGGCAGAAAAGAATTAGATTAGAAAGAAATTTTTAAAAGATTGTTATGGCAAATAACACCCTACTTGAGAGTTCAACATTCAAACTATTCGACCTAACATTCACAGGTAACATGAATTTGAACAAATACATTGAAGACATTGCCAAGGCTGCTGCAAAGAAAGTGGGATCCCTCTACCGTGCTAGTAAACTCCTCTCACCTGACATTATCTTGTATCTCTACAAAGCCATCATCCGCCCATGTATGGAGTATTGTTGTCACATCTGGGTTGGTGCATCATCCACTAGTCTCTCCCTCTTAGACAAGGTCCAAAAAGAGTCGCCAACTTAATAGGTCCCTCACTATCCACCAAGCTCCAGCTCCTGTCCCATCGCCGCAATGTTGCATCCTTGTGCGTTTTTTACAAATATTTCAATGGATTGTGTTCCGATGAACTAGCTGCTCTAGTGCACCCTCGACGTAAATACACTAGAACAACTCGACAATCAGCTAGGTCCCATCCATTCACTATGGAGGTCCCCAGATGCCGGAGAGCCTTCTACTCCAGGATCTTCTTTCCTCGTGCTGCCGGCCCCTGAAACTCCCTCCTTGCCCCCTGTTTCCCTGACAGTATTGACATGCAGAGGTTTAAAACTAATATAAACAGACATCTCGCAGCACAGCTCCCAACTTAGGTTGACACCCAAAACCTATTCCCTAATTCTCAGTGGCGACCTGCCTTGTTTGGGGTGAAATATCTTTTAAAAAAATAAATAAAAATAAACATTGCTGTCTGGTCACAAAAGGAATGTAGTAATTGCCATTGGAATTTACAAAAATAATTCCCTGAACACACAAAGGAAAGATGACTACAAAATGTTTATATAAGAAAGGTAAATAATATATATATATATATATATATATATATATATATATATATATATATAATGAATGAATGCGAGAGTTTTTTTCCATTTATCACTCCTATACTAACATCAAACGGGTTACTGTTATTTAAATCAATAATACAAGCTATTCTTTTGGAATACTGTATATAAAGTACAGAGGAATGACCCATCGACATTCATAGATCTATCTAATTAGCATAACTATTTTTTAAAACAGTTAATCAATTAATGTTTGGTGTGATTCATTCATAATTTTATCGTTCCATTTGTTCCATGTATATGCAATATTTTTGTCACTATTAACAATAATTAATTCAAGTGATTTAATTAAAAAAGAATAAATTAATAAACCTTTCTTTAAATATTTGCTGATTAATTTTCAGGGCGGTAATTTAAATTAAACTCACCCCAAAGAAAGATAAACGAGACAAGAGTTCAGAAAGAGGAGAAGCTGATGGGCAGACTTCTCTCTCCCTCCCTCTCGTTACCCATATCACATAGAGAAACGCAGGGTGGGGACACTGCTCCCAACCCATTAGTGACCAACATTTCTTTTGTTTTTGAATCTAATGAAAAAACTGTAAGTTAAAAAAAGAGCACACATACACACACGATCGCACAGGCGAATTTATTTCCTCTTTCTTTTTCTTGATAGTATCTTATTAAAGATAAATAAATATATATTTCTGAATTTTTTTAATTATTCAGACTACTGTTCTCATCTTGAGTGTTATTCTCACAACGTTGTCAGAATAACACTCAAGATGAGAACGGTAGTCTGAATAATCCAATTAATATAAACAAATTTGTATGAAAATTACCAAAACGTAAATATTTATTTATATGAATAAATGTTAATGTTTATTTGGTGATTTTCCAGGTTGACCTGTATATGAAATATTGCTCTTAAAAAAAAATAACACAAAAACTGTATTATGTACTTACCTGTTAGGGTAAAAAAAGACTGTACACCATAATTTATCGACATTTATCCAGTATTTTTGTTTTAAAAAAATAAATTCAAGTTTTATTGGTAAACGCTTTCCGGACGCCATTTTCGGCATTATGAAGGTCAAGGGAGATAATTCAAACTTAATTCACTTAAACACTGTAGTAATGCCGGCTAGAAAGCATTTACCAATAAAAGTTTAATTTATTTTTGAAGAACAAAAATACTGGATTAATTTCCGTAAATTTTGGTTTACTGTCATTTTTACCCCAACAGGTAAGTATATAATAAATTTTTTTTGCTACTTTAGTTTTAAGAGCAATATTCCATATAAGAATCACCGTTTATCTAATTATATGAATAAATGCTAAAGTTTTTGTCCTATGTTTACAACAAACTGATGAATGAAATTTTTATTATTTAACATTTTGGTTTCAAGTATTTCAAGTAGCGAACTTTGCGAAGCAAGTTGGCAAAGCCAGCTAGAATATATATATATATATATATATATATATATATATATATATATAGAGAGAGAGAGAGAGAGAGAGAGAGAGAGATAGATAGAGATTTTAGATTTTAGTTTTGTTGTGGTTTAGACAAGCAAGTGACACTCACACACACGCTTTTGGTGCAAATCCATTTCAATCCACAAATACGCACACACTAGTTTATTACATACATGTTTGCTAAAGTAAATCCTCACCACAACAAACGTCTGGAAGGTTAAAATAAAAGAAATATATAAATTTTTAATTGCATTTCTTTTTAGTGTGTTAATTCTCCTACATACGCCATTATGACGATGAGACCAAAGTTCCACGAAACTCTTTTGATTCAGGCCATGTTAATCCTTCATCCCCTTTCTTAAAAGCACTAATTTTATAAAGTTATCATATGTAAGCAGCAGTTAGAATACAGACAGATGTATCCGACATTACAATAGGAGCAGAATTGGAACCGAAAATTAATGGTGTAAGGAAATCCATTCCCTTTTTTCAAAGAAACTTAGCTCTACCCAAAAGAGAACTGTTAGCTATTTAACTAGCAATCACAAGGTTCGAACATATACTCGAAAGACAGAGTTTCACAGATCATAAACCGCTAGTATATGCAATGAAAGGAAAATCTGACAAATACATGTCGAGAGAAATCAGACATTTAGATTTCATCTCTGAATATACTACAGATTTGCAGTGTATTCAACACGCGTGTGGTCGATGCATTATCAGGTATCACAATAGCAAACTTTGTAGAGAATACATTGAGTCATGGATTGATTTACACAGAACAGGAAGCTGACTTTACTCTACAAGACATTCTCTCAAACACTTTGCTCAATTTAAAGAACACTCAGTAGCTTTCAGTGCAATATTACCATTGCGATATTTCAACAGCAAATCCAAGTCCATATGATGCTAGCTATGGAATACGTGGAAATGATTTTGTAACCATTAAATCATTTCTCTCTGGTCTATAAAAGTAGTTTCTGAAGTCTGAAGCACATAGAAGCAATGCAAGAATGCCCAACCCTTTTCCTGATATCCATCAATGATCTTTCAAATCATATTCTGAGATCATTCGTTTACATGCTGATGACACAAATGTCTATGACAGCATTTCAAAGGGCATTGATGATCAAAATGATTTTCTCTCTTCCGACCTGGAGCATTTGGGGAAAAAGTGGTTTGTTACTTTTAACACTTCTAAAACCAAGCTTCTCTCTTTTCACCACCAACGTTTGGGTCCTTGTTTTGCTTTCGTTGAAATGAATGGCTCTCTCCTGAGGAAGCTCCTTGCCTTGATAAGCTCCTCGGACTGACTTTCACTACAGATTTGAATTGGAAATCTTATCTCAAATCTGTTGCTAAGATCACTGGAAAAATGTCTGGATCATTCTACTGTTCCGAAAAGTACCGGACTTCAAACGCAATCCTCTACCTAGATAAGAGTCAGATGCGCCCTACGATAGAGTACTGCTGCCACATCTGGGGAGGTGCTGCTCAGAGCACTCTTTCTTGTCTTAACAGAGTACAAAATCGACTTTGCAATCTAGTCCCCACAGAAGAGACGTTGCTAATCTTTCTCTACTATTGTTATTTTTATGGTAGGGCTCGACTGAGCTACAATCCATGGTTTCTCCCTATAAAACAGTCGTAGCAAGAAATTGTCTACCTTCAACTACTGCAAAAAACTTTCCTTTCTTCCTCTGTGTACCTAAAACTAAATGGAATTTCCATGAACAGAATCTCTTCCCATCCGTGAAACACACTACCACAAAACTGCTTCACTGCTGACTACAACATAGTAGTCTTCAAGTCCAATATCAACAAATCTGACCTTTTTACTCATTGTGTCTAATCCTCTCATAGTATTGTTCATCAATCCAATTGACAATCTCATTAACACTTACCCTTGAATGATC
>OY744515.1:70428898-70441398 GCA_963556195.1 Sepiola atlantica
TCAAATGTTTAATCATCGTTTTTGGTTTGGTAGTTTTGTTTTACGGCATATCAACCCTTTTTGGGTTATTTAATGCCGAATCTGGTCATTATAGTAAAAGATTTATGCTTCAAGTTCTAAAAATAAAATAAAAAAGGGGAGGGAGAAAGGGAGAGGGGCTGTTGTTTTTGTTTTTGGTTTTGTAGAACATAATTAAGTTTTACAAAAAAAAAAAAAAAGAAGAAAAACAAAAAACGTCAATGTAGGTGAATTTCGTCTCAGGGAGCCACAGGGCAGCCTGATCTGGTATCACCAGAGCAAATTTGTATTTATATTTATCAGGGATGATACTACGAAGTAACCCTTATCTACTAAATACCATTGTCCTTTTGAAGTAAATGATAGTGCAAGAAAATTACTTTACTATATGTAAAGTAGACAAGACGGTCGCAAAAGATTATCTAAACCCCACTTTTTGGGGGAAAAGTTGTATAGTAGTCAGAAACTCAGGCAGAGATGTTAGTTTTTCCAAAGTTTTGCGCAATTTATTTCCTTTATGTTTAAAATATATATTGACTATATTTCAGAGGGAGAGCCCTGTATTTGAGATGTGATCTACTCGGGCAAAACAGACAAAAAAAGTGTGTGTAACATCTTCTTTTTTAAATTTCTCTCTCTCTGCCTCCGTTCTATCCACTACCGCTCTCTCTCTCCCACCCCCTCCCCAGTCAAAAGAAATTTTCCCTCCCCCGACTGAGGACAGAACAAATACTACATTTTAATTCTAGCCCAAAGGCCAAAAAAGGTCGATGGAATAAAATCTAAACTTCAACCTCCACTACTAACTAGTTTTGTTCTTGATGGACCTCAAAAGAAAGAATATTACAAAAAAATGTGTCTAGATTCTGTCTGAGCCAATGCTGTAAACACACACACACATATATATATATATATATATATATATATATATATATATATATATATATATATATATCAGCTTTGGGGGATTCAACCAGGGGTTTTTACCCCGCCTAATAAACCGGTATTGTCCGGGCCTTCGGGTCTAGATTTACGCCGGTCTATCCTGTGCAGTTCTAGGAGGTGCACCTTCTCACCCTTTGAGAGGGGGTTAGTTTATTGCTAATCGCCTGAAGCGCCCCTACCGGGGAATGCCGACGGGGCTGCCCAGGCAATTCTCGAGCGCTGGTTTTTTCTCACTTTCCCGACCTTGTGTCACATCTTGCCTTGTGGAAGGATGATAAATAGAATCATCTTTGTGGGTGTGTTTTTGTAGTTTCTGACTTTTAGGTGGACACACACAGATAACTGCCCTTTACATAATAGATTCTTTGTTTATTCAGCCGTTTCCAGTCTGAGCTTGCCAATCGAATCTGTTGCTGTTTTGACCCGAAGAACAACAATTTATCAAAATCATAGTATAATCGTAGAAAACAACCTTTTGTTTAGTGTTGTAAAAAGGAAGAGGCTATATTGCCGGTTCCAACAAAATAACGATTCCTGCGTTATTTTGCCGGTTCATGTATATTTAACTAAATTGTTAAACATACAGTGACGCCCGGCACAATAATTATTTACTAATGTAAAGGGATCGTTATTATACCGGTTCATTATTTTTAAAAACCTAATTGTTATGGCCTTGCGAAAGAAAAGGTAATTAAATAAATAAGGGCAAATATTTAAAAACAATTTGTTTTCATCATCAGTTGTGTCGGTTAAAGAAATAAAAAAAAAATCGACCTGCCCTATTGTGTTGGTTAAAGAAATATCTGCTTACTTTTCATAATAGAATTAATGTTGATGAATTTTCCCAACATTACTAAGTCTGCTCTCGATTTAAGTAATTGAAATTTTCCTTAAGTTATATATAAGTTATATATAAAGAAAAAAATAAGCAACAAATAAATGTTACCAAAGGCAACATAAATTATTATTCTACCTACCTGTATAAGTTTATTTGTTTATTTTATTATTTATTTTGATAAATGATTTTTTTTTATAAAAATAAACAATCAAATAAACAAATAAACTTATACAGGTAGAAGAATAATTTATGTTGCCTTTGGTAACATTTACTTGTTAAAAATGTGCTTTACAAAGGAAAGATTTTAATGTAAAATTCTGATTTTCTTTATGAAGAAAAACTTCGATAATGTTAAAATATACAGAAAATCACTAGATTTAAACAGTTTCTATTGTAAAATGTTCTTTCAATGAAATCATAAAATAAGTCGTAATTTTGAAGAGTTCACTCCTAATCGAATCAACCGGAAGTAAAAATTAATTTTATCGTTATTTTAAAATATATTGTCGCTTAATAAAGTTTTAAATTATACAAAAAAACAATCAGGCAAAGATTAATTAAAAACAAACAAAAAAAATCAATCAGGCAAAGTTTTAAATAATAATAAAAAAAAAAACAATCAGGCAAAGTTTTAAATTATAAATAAAATTTCGTTTGATAAAGTTTTAAATAATACAAAAAAAATAATTTAAATAAAAAAAAAAAGAAGTAATTTATAGTTAAATAAACACGAGCCGGCAAAATAACGTAAGACTCATTATTGTGCCGGGCGTCACTGTATGTTTAACAATTTAGTTAAATATACATGAACCGGCAAAATAACGCAGGAATCGTTATTTTGCCGGGACCGGCAATATAGCCTATTCGTTGTAAAAAATAGAAAAACGTGAGGTTTTAAAAAGTGAAACTACACAACGACACAAACAAAGAGTCGGTTCTCTTAAATATATACTGATGTTCTTTGATTTAGAGGCACAAAGAATGAAGTATAATTCTTGACCGTGGCCTACTATATAAACTTTAATTTTAGCCGGCACTTCAGACTATATAGTTTCCAAAGGTTCCAAAATCACTCATGAATTATCCACGGTATCGAAGAAATCGTCGTGATAACCATTTTATGATACAAAAATAATGAACAACAAAAAAAAGTATTATTTAGATTTTCGGACTACTATTCTCATCTTGGTTGTTATATTCACAACGTTTCGGTCGACGTACTCTCCAATCTTCTTCAGGTACATATTTTCGAACTTGCGAGTTCATGTTCCCGAGTTCGACAAGATACACCCGAAGAAAGTCAAAAGTTACATCGGCCGAAACGGTAAACACAACAACCAAGGTGAGAATCGTAGTTCGAACAATCCAAATTATCAATCTATATCTAAAAAATTCTGAAACATAAAAAAAAAAGTATCCGACACGAAAGTGATTTTGAAGCCTTTAAATTGGCGGATAGAACGTAATTTCTAGCTTGAATTAATAAGTGGTAGGGCTACTTTTTAAAACTCTTTATTCACCCCATTTGCCACTGAAACGTAAGGGGCTACTTTGTATTAGGAGCCAAATTTATACGGGCCTCCTAAGTGGGAAGTTATGCAGCGAGATGTTTGTTCATATTACATTTAAACGTATGCAGGTTGGTAGAGTCAGGAAACAGAGAGCAGGGAGGGAATTCCAAAGGCAAGCAGTTCGAGAACAGAAGCTATTAAAGTTGAAAGTTTTCCGACATCTGGGCACCTCTACAATTAAGGGGTGGGATTTTGCTGCTTGTCGGATGGTCAGGAGTATTTCCGTTGAGGGGTCACATCAAGTTCGTAGGAGCACATTCCGTTAAAGTACTTGAAAAACAAGCGTAGGGATGCAGTATAGCGGCGATGGGACAGGGGCTGGAATTTGATAGACAGTGTGGGACCTATTAGGTTAGAGGCTCTTTTTAGGACCCTGTATAAGAGGGAGAGACTAGTAGTAGACGCACCAGCCAAGATGTGGCAACAGCACTCCATGCATGGACGAGTGGTGGCTTCGTAGAGATATAGGATACTGGCAGATGTGATAAGTTTGCTAGCTCGGTAGAGGGAGCCAACCTTTTTGGCAGCAAACTTGGCAGTATCTTCTATGTATTTGTTCCATTCATGTTACCTGTGAATGTTAGGCCGAAGAGATTGAATGTTGGACTCTCGGGAAGGGGGCTATCAGCCATGGCAATCGGTGGTTGGAAAAAAAGAGAAAGGAGCTTAGTGGCATTAAACGTAACCATCCATGCATTTTATTTACCTCTTCTCCAGGAGGTTAGACACAAGGTTCAGGTGTTTATGTGGAACGAACTGGATTCGAACCCAGCACGTACAGGTCCTCAATCCGCGTCGTTAACCACTTAGACACCATGAAAGATTGGTCATTTTTTTCGCCAAGTTTTTTTAGAGTGTTCACATGTAATAGTCTAAACACAACGAGTTTCTGGAGGGTTCCCCCCCCCCCTCCCATCAAAAAACACTCGTTTTGAGACTTCTATAAAAATTACTCAAAACACTTTTGGCAGAGGTTCGCAATAGAGAGCGTATCGATATTTTTGCCGATTAAGAAAAAAAAATGTTCAGAAAGACTGCAGATTGTTGACGATTATCACGTTTAGAGCACGATTATCGGAAAATAATTTTCCAGAATATATATATATATATATATATATATATATATATATATATATATATATACTGAGAGGAGGGGGATCACCTCGCTATTGTACATTCATTGTAAAATGGACGCTGACTTTATGACCGATGTAAAATATCGTTTCCGTTGCCAGTGACGTGGAAATTTAGGGATTTCAGGGTGAAAGTACAGAATACTTAAGAAAGCTCTCCATCCCGCCCTCCCCATGTTCCTATTTGCTTTCCTCCCCACAAGAGCAGAGTTAGACACAAGGTCTGTTTTTAATGTGGGAAAAATCCAGCTCCCTAAGAAGAGGCACTCTGGATTGGAACAAAAATAAAAATTGCCTCAGTCTAGAAGGAGTTCTCCTTCACTGACCGAAAACAGAAAGATGAAGTGTAGTATTAGAACAGATATTACACTTTCTTCTTAGTCAAAAGGCGCCCTCCTCATGTTAGAATGGGTTTATTTAGAAACCCATTCTTAACATGGGAGGACTTTGTTAACTATCCTGTACCTTTACCGATTTCAGTTACACCAGCTATAAAATAGGTGTATTTGTCTGCACCCTACTGCAACAAGGTTAGACACAAGATCAGTTTTTAGTGAGGAATTCAGTTAGATGGATGGCTGCAAAAGTTGCTGTGATCGGCAACGCCTGAATGGCTCAGGCGGCCGGCAATAAACCAATCCTCCCCCCCAAAAGAGAAGATAATGCCTGGGAGGATTGCCACTTAAGATTGAATAATCATGTTCTCATCCGGATGGCTTGTGCCACGTAAGTAAGTGTACATTTTATCATAATATTGAAGTGAAAACCTCATCAATTTTTTTTTTCGGTAAATAGGGGTAATTTTATAAAACTCACTCTCGTCTCCAATCGGGTGTTTTTTTTTTTTAAATAGTTTTATGCGTTTTTCGAGTGCCCAGGTGATACTTTCTAACCGGAACCTTTAAAAAAAAAAACACCCGACTTGAGACTGGAGTTATTCTATAAAATTATCAAAATAGACACCCCTTTTTGAGGACCTGAACTGACTCTGTTTCTAACCTTGCCGATGTCGGGGGGACGATAAACCTCCCAGGCATTACCTCCTCATTGCTGATGCGCCCTTATTAAACGAGACTATACAGATTATTGTTGTTACCAACCGAGAGTGCAAGTTTTTTTTTTGGGGGGGGGGGGCAGTTTGGATTCCCCACATTAAAAAACCGACCTTGTGTCTAACTTTGCTCTCATGGGGAGATAAGTAAATAGGGACAATAATCTATATTTGATGTGGGCAGGAAATATCTTTTTATCAATGCGACCTCTATTCCGAAACTATGCTCATTTTTTTAAATATTTTTAACAAGAAATGTAAAATATAGTTACCGATTATTATTATATTCCTTCTTTTTTTCTGCTATATTTCCAATATTAGCGATTCTTTTCTTTGTTTTTTTATTTTATTTTTCTGTCTATCTTCTTTGGTGATGAAAACGAAAATCCCCGGAGTTTTTTTTTCTACGCCCTTGTTGTTGAGGGCACTTTCTTCAGAAAAGAAAATAAACAACAGTTTGTTATTGCTATTGTCTGTGTTGACAAAAATAAAGAGAACGAAGAAACGTCTTCGCGTTGATTCCGACAACAAATAAATAATCTCAGGTAACAAAAACAAAAGAGAGAGAGAGAGAGAAAGCGATGAAATAATGAATGAAATTGTAAAAAAAAAAAAGATGACGTAAAACGAAGAAAAAAATCGAAGTATTTTTTCTTTTTTTTTTAATCTCTTTTTTTTATAATTAACTTGAAATTAAGAAATTAAAAAAACAAAAAACTGTTTAAGTTTTAAGTTGTAAGTTATTGTTGATGTCCACGTCGAAGCGAGCACACACATTGGCTCTTTCGTCTGGTTTGTGCCTGTGACTACTATAATTACTGTATTTATTTTGCCTTTTTACACACAAAAATACTACTTGTTGTTGATGTTGATACTCTTAGTATTGCTATTATTATTGCTGATGATATTGGCGCGATTCTTCGTATTCTTCTTCTTCTTCTCCTTATTATCGGTGTTGTAACTCGTGCAGATCCGGGTGTTTTCGTGTCTATCTCTGCTGTTGTTGATAAAACTGCTTTGGATTTCGTGGCAAACAATTAATTGAGAACAGCCTCCCCCTCCCTCTTCTGGTCTAATTCACTCCTCCTTCTATCATCCGCTCTTCTTAAACTCACTCCTTGTTATTTGCTTATCAATTTTCACCACACTCTCGATATCTCCCATTGTCTTCTCAATCTCTGACTCTCCCTACTCACTCTGACCTCCCTCCCTCCCGTCTCTCTCTCTCTCTCTCTCTCTCTGTTACTATTGCTTAATTTTATCTTCTGCTAGCAGGGAGACCGACCGTTGCCTGGGATTTAATGCGAAGCCGTATATTCGTTTGCGTCCAGCCCATAAAACCAGATTATTTTTTTAATTCCTATTTCTTACATACTATATAGCATTCAAATGTGTGGTTGGGGCCCAAGGATTTAATCAGCATTGATTGGGTAGGAGTGGTGTTTTATTTAACGCCCACCCACACTGGGAGTATGTGACACAAGGTCGGAAAGTGGGATTTGAAAAGCCAGCGCCCGAGAAGGTGAGCGCTCTGGCCATTAAAAATTGCCTGGGCAGCCCCGTCGGCATTCCCCGGTAGGGGCGCCTCAGGCAGTAAGCAATAAACCTACTCCTCCCCAAAGAGGGGAGGCGAAGCCTGGGAGGGTGGACCTCCTAGAACTGCACAGGACAGACCCATAGACCGGCGTAAATCAAGCCCCGAAGGGCAAGACAATACCGATCTATGAAGTGCAGTATCCATCGGAACAGATACTACACTTTGATCATTAGCCAAAGGCCAACGAAGCGTGGGTAGGAGTGGTGTAAGTAAATAAATACATTTCAGTAAATGTATATTCTTTAGCCCCCCACCGCACCCGAGGCATATCCACCATTTAACGGGAAATAAATGAGGACCTTTGTGCACTCCTGCTCCAAGCCCAACATTGTCATTTCTATTCTTATTTTTTAATTTCTAGAATTGTCAAGTTATAAATAAAATAAAGTAGAACGCTGTATTTCCTTTTTATGGATGTGAAGCGCGAACGAAGACGCCGCAATAATAGAGTCCCCTTTGATCACAATTAAATAGTATCCAAGTACTTTGGACAATAGAGTTTCAGTCAGAATGGTGCCACTTTGGCTTGTTATCTACGTACCATGAATCTACTTTGGTATTCTATCTACACCTCATATTGAAATCAACACGATACAAGAGAAAGGAAAACACTTCTAATTAGTTTTGAAAGAGTGTGTGGTTAGAGAGCCTCGAACCCTAAACCTAACGTTCAAAGAAGAGACCATGCGACTCTTCAACGAGAAGTCGCTGAAGGCTTAGTAATCTATTCCATGTAGATATCAAGCAAAAGTAGAGAAGTGTACAGAGTGGATATTTTTTCCTTGTATGTATCACCGGCAGAGTATATATGGTTAGTGGGGAAATCTATCTCCAAAACTATCGGAGGAGGAGTTAGTAAACACACCAAACTACAATACTAGCTATATTAACCCGGCGTTGCCCATATGGAGAAATATTGCTGGTCGAAAATAATTTCAAATACTATCAGAAAGAAAAGTTTTTAAATAACATTTTCAAAGTGAAATCAAGTAATAAAATGAACTGTTGACTGACGGTGTCGTAATTTTGCGGTCGTTAACAAAATCTGACTTATTATTTAGGGTTTTTCACGCAAGTCATTATCAGTGATTTCTCACTGACAATAACAAGTGATGAGGTAATTTTGTGGTCGTTTACAAAATCGTACTTATTATTTAGGGTTTTTTACACAAGTCATTATCAGTGATTTCTCACTGACAATAACAAGTGATGAGGTAATTTTGTGGTCGTTTACAAAATCTGACTTATTATTTAGGGTTTTTCACGCAAGTCATTATCAGTGATTTCTCACTGACAATAACAAGTGATGAGGTAATTTTGTGGTCGTTTACAAAATCTGACTTATTATTTAGGGTTTTTCACACAAGTCATTATCAGTGATTTCTCACTGACAATAACAAGTGATGAGGTAATTTTGTGGTCGTTTACAAAATCTGACTTATTATTTAGGGTTTTTCACGCAAGTCATTATCAGTGATTTCTCACTGACAATAACAAGTGATGAGGTAATTTTGTGGTCGTTTACAAAATCTGACTTATTATTTAGGGTTTTTCACGCAAGTCATTATCAGTGATTTCTCACTGACAATAACAAGTGATGAGGTAATTTTGTGGTCGTTTACAAAATCTTACTTATTATTTAGGGTTTTTCACACAAGTCATTATCAGTGATTTCTCACTGACAATAACAAGTGATGAGGTAATTTTGCGGTCGTTAACAAAATCTGACTTAAGGATAACAAAAAGGTAGAAACAAAATAAAGGGAAAATAACAAAAATGAGCAAATAAAGGAGATCCGGTGGTGATTCAATCCAGTTTTATTAACATTAACAAACGCAAAAATGGCATTAGACACAACGATAACTCATGGACGGCGGCACCGGGGGAGGGGGGGGGGCTGAATCATATCCCACTTTACGGTCATCAATAATGAAGTTATATATGCATGTGTTTAACCGGGTCCCCCACTTTTTAGGAGAGCCCCCCCCCCCCTCACGTCTATAATTGTTCCGCCGGTCCTGTTGTAAAAGGATTACTATTTTTTACAAAAGTACAAGGTCTTGGACTGTACTTCAACCAAGAATAACCGCAGGGGTTTTCTTGGAAAAACAAACAAAGGTGTCCAAAAAGGGGGATACAATTAAAATAAAAAATAGATACATACAATTTCAAAAGACTTCTTTGAATATCAGACCGATGAAGTTTCTTCTCCAAGAGTCTCCGAGTCAAAGACTTTTCTTTGAAAATTTTCGTTTCAAAATGTCCCATTTCTGTTTTCTCTCTCAAAACATAAGATAGGTTTTTTAAACCTTTTTTATATATACATTTTTAAACCTTTTTTTATATATATATAAAAAGGGGACCCCCCCTTGAGAGTCTCTCTCTCTCGGAATCTTGTTCAGTTTAACCTCTTCTGGTTGAGCCAATTTTAATACTTTTAGGGTCCTCGTAATTAGCAAACAGAACTTTTTATCCATTTATTCACTCTAAATCAGGGGCGGGCAACCTCCGGCCCGCGGGCTACATCCGGCCCGCCACCCTGCTATGCTTGATTATTGCAATCCGGCCCGCGGACCTCACAGTAAAATTCATCTCATTTTGTGACAGACGTAAAAGTAGGTTTCAATTAAGATTTACAGTGGCATAAAAATGTATAAACATCAGCGAGCGATAATACATGTATATTTCATTTTTCTTTAACTATTAATTTCAAATCATTGGCCTGAGATAAAAATAGAAAAAGAGAAAGCGAGAGGCAAAGAGGAAACGTGAGATGAGGAAAGGGCATGAAACAGAGAACTTATGTGAGGTGTGTCAAAACGAATGCTGGATCAACTTGCTACTTCCCCGTCATTATTTTTTATGATTCCAAAATGACTCTTCGTCAGCGCCTTTTATAACATCACATACAGAAGTCCTTTGAGAAATAAATATCAGATTTGTAGAATGTTCAATGCAATTTTTGTACAATTTATTCATGTAAACAAAATATAATCTCTTCTTCGAACAAAAATCTTTTCTACGAAAATCTTCGTTTCAAATTGTCCCCTTTCCGTATCCTCTCTCAAAACCTATCTTGGTTTTTTTAACCTTTTTTTAATATAAAAAGGGGGTTGTTCCTTGAGTGTCTCTCTCTCTCTCGGAATCTTGTTCTGTTTAACCTCTTTAAACCAATTTAAATACTTTTAGGGTCTTCTTCCCCATGATATTCCTTTTTTTCAGAACTTTTGAAAGTTTTTTCAGAACTTTCAGAAAGTTCCCTTTCGAGAAGGTCGCTCCGCAAACAACGGGATCCAACTAAAAAGTTCTTTTTTTTTCTTAGGGCACTTCTCTGGAAATGTTCTTTAAATAGAATTCTCCCTTTTTAGAGCCTTTTTGCTCTTAACTTAAAAGGGGGTAATCAAATTACGTTGACTTCGCAACGGAGCACAAAACACGTTCTCTCTCTCTAAGGCTCGGCTTCTGGTACTGAGGTTAAAATTGGCGCCACCGCGCCAGTAGCAGAGATTGACCGATAAGGGGACAACTTTGATTACACGGGGTCCAGAGGTCCTTTGGTACGTCATCGCCAACGTCGACTGCTAAAAGCCCTACCTATTCCAGCATAAAAAAGAACAGGACAAAGACGATCAAGATGACCAAAATTAGGGTCAAAGGAACAGGCGAGCCGACCAATCAGACAGAAACGTTGACTCCCACCACCACTTCCGGCAGTGCTCAATGGGGAAGGAAATAAAATTTCCCAAACGGTTGTAAACGGCAAATTGCTTTAACGTATCGAAATGAATTCGAATAATTTTAAATCTTAAAAATACCAATAAAAATAATTATTTAAATGCTTAAACCCTTTTTTAATGCATTCGTCACTAAGATATTCTTTATTTAAGTTTATTTTTGTTTTATGAAACAAAGAAAATCTATTAAAAAAAAATTAGTTTCGTTTTTTTTAAGTTCAAATATAATTCAGTTATTTTATGGACCTAACCGATAATTTCCCCTAGTGACCCCAGATGGAATCGAAGAAAAATTTCACTTGTGTTTTTAGATTTCTTGAAAAAATAACCCTTATCTAAACTTTAGATGAGAAAACCAATTTTAGTCAGGAAGTTTAAATCACGAAGAAAATCAGATTGACGACTTACTTGAGACAGTAATTCGTCTGGCCAAATCTGACTTAAATAGAATAAACAATACGAGGGCACCATTCCTCACGAAATAAACAATGGCTTCACAACTAAAGAGATATGCAGTTTTATTCACAGGAAACACAGGAACAGAACAACGATAATACATTGAAATAAACGAAATAAATTTTATCCTGGAGTTCGTCGATTCGCCTACGATATGGCTGTTAGAGAGCGCATGGGTGTACGTCTTGTCTGTTTGGAATACAGACTGGAACTGACGTGTTGATGTTGATCACGTGATCAGGTTTTAGCGCCAAGATGATTCATCGCGCATGAATCTGGTTATACGTAGATGTGCTATACGCGCACCTGGTGAAGAGGCGATGATTACATAACCTCCCAGCCGGATCAAAACTCACGTGAATCGACAGAAAATAGTTCATTCATGTAACTGCTACGAAACTTATTTGAATGTTGTAACTGTTAATATATCGATTTCTATAACACGCACACACACACACTAACAAACATTGACGTTTATATATAGATAAGATTATTTTTGTCTCTTTTATATGATCAGTGTTATTATTTGTCATTATCAGTTATTCTGATTTCTCTATGCTCTGATTATTATTTAAATTTCTTTTTCGTTTTCTTTTCCTTAAATATTAGTAATCACTTTTTTCTACCTCTTTTTTTGTTAACAAAAGGGTAACTCTTTTTATAAATATACTAGCAAGGTTACCCAGCGTTTCCCGGGGTCATGCATAAAAAATAGAAGAGTGTTCAAAACGTGTGTAACATCTTGTAACAATCATAAAAACACTGGCATTTCTTTCTTCTTGCGGAGAGCAGACCTGCGAGGTTGTTTGGGCACACGAGGACCAATCAGACCCCAGGGCGTATTAATTTCGACCGAACGTTTGAAGGACTACATCCAGACCCATTGACAGCGTTCACAGAAAGCCTCTATCATCACTTGAAAATATACTGCCGTAAGAAAATACGTTTAGCAGCCGAACTTTATTACTTTAATTCTTTTTTAATGTATTTCTTCACTGTCTAAACTTCTAGCAACCTACACCCAACGGCGTGGGTCACTTAAATACATACATATCGTTGTTGTTATTATTATTATTATTATTATTATTATTATTATTATTATTATTATTATTAAAAGGGTTTGTTTTACTTTCATTTGGTGACCCTTTTATTACAA
>OY744515.1:70456398-70478898 GCA_963556195.1 Sepiola atlantica
CACTTTTTTTTCTATCTACATTATAAAAATCGAAATCGATTAATACGTTTCCACTCATTCATGATTTCGTTTACAATATTACATTTCGTCAATGAATGAATATTACTATTACTGAGCATGAATGAATGAATGATCGACTCATTCATATTTCTTTACTTTTCTTTCGTTGGTTTGTTAACTTATTTCCTTTTTTCAAATTTCTTTTCTTTCTTTCTTTTTTCGCACTTCTTTTTAATATTTCTCTAAAGCTATTTAATTCTGTATTATTTGGATTATTCGGACTACTGTTCTTACCTTGGATGTTAATATTCTCGACGACGTTTCGGCCGATGTAACCTCCGACCTTCTTCAGGTGCGTTTTGTCGAACCCAGGAATCTGTACGAAATTTCAAACGGAACCCTTCATTTAATTCACTTGGATAGATTCCTGAGTTCGACAAGACGCATCTGAAGAAGGTCGGAGGTTACATCGGCCGAAACATCGTGAAAATATTAACATCCAAGCTGAAAACAGTAGTCCGAATAATCTAAATTATCAATCTTCATCTAAAAAATTCAGAAATTATTTATTTCTATTTATACACACACATCTAAAATGTGTTTTATATAATTTTCCTAAAGTTCAGATCATTATTTATAATTCATTTTTAAAAGCCAAATTTTCCGATTATTAAAAAAACTTTTTGTAACCAAAAATACATGATCAAGTTTTAGCAGAGGGTTCAGTTTTCTATGTAAGTTTAACGTAGAATGATGCCTCCTCCTGATTGATGGAGTTGATATTATTTTGGTGAAAGTATATCATAACCCCCCCTACCTTCTAAAACATTTTAGTTATTTAAATGTTTTCAACAAAATATTCGACTCTTGGATAGCAAAAACAGGTCAAATAAACAGAATAATAGTAATGATAAATAAAAACAACAAAGACACAAAAGGAGCAAATAAGAAAAGTAGATTCCGACAAGTAATTCAAACTGGGGTTTATTAATACTTAAAAAGTGGATGCTTGTGTATGTGAATCCGGTTTTGAAATATGGCAGTTAAAAATAAAATGACAGAAAATACTTTATGAAATACTTACTTGTTATTGTAAAATATTAGCGTACACCTAAAATTACGGAAAATGATCGAGTATTTTATTTTTATTTAAGAAATTAAACTAGTATGCGTAGTTTTCAAACGACGCCATTGTTAGCCATTCAAAAGAAGTAAATCAAACTTTCTTTTAGATGTTCACGTAAATCTTCTCAGATGAAGACGACACATGACGTCACTATATCTTAAATCATTAGTCTCATAAAATTCTAGTTGCTCATTTTCCGTAATTTTCTGTGTAAACTAATACTTTTCAATAACAATTAAGTGTTTCATAAAGTTTTTCTGACATATTTCACAATCGGGTTTACATACACCAGCACCAAAAAGTGCGAACTGCTTTTATTTCCTAAAGCAAGTTCGCTAACAAATTTTAAAAAACACAAAAAGGTCAATAAATAACATAAAATGGTTATTTTTGAAAATAATATCGTTTATAACGATAAAGATAAATGGTTATATGGCCGGGGGTGGGGGTTACACCAAAGGGTTAACCAATGTGGCGATGTGGTGACCGGACAATAGTTATGAGAGAGATGCCTTTATGGCGGCATGTCATTCCCAAAGTTCGAGGTGGCCCGCCCACGTGTGGATAAAATTAACAGTTAATAAACAAAAGGGAAGATAGTAAAACACTATTATTATATCGGAAATGATATTGGAAAGAAAGCGAAGGAATAATAAAGCTACACACACAAGAATAGTATTTTGTAAAATCAACAATTAGAGTAAAACATATACATTAAACAAAACAATTTATTTGGATAAGACATTTTGTAAAGCTATCAGTTACAGAGCATGCTTGAGTTCATTTTAAAGGAGTGAAAAATTCCGTTTGTTACACGAGTAAAATGTTCGGTTTGTTTAAGTTCGTGTTTGTATGAATGCGTATATGCGAGCGTGTTTGATGTAAAGTGATTTTTGTGGCAATAGTAATGGGTCATGTGAGAAAGGTCCTTTGTTCAATGATGAGAAATGGAAGATGTTACCTTTTCTTTGACTCCGGGTGAAGTGATCGATCCATGTTTAATCCATTGCCAATATGTATTGGCGTAGAAACTAATTTTTGTTGCGTTGAAACAGTTGAAAACAACGTTTTGAATCGTCGATGCGTTGTTGTTTTTGATCGACTGTAAGCAAACCCTGCACCCACTTTGAACAGTTTTCTCATTGACAAATGCCCATGCAAATTGGTGAATAATACGCCTTCGCCTTCTGATATCTTTCACTCTCTTGCTATGTCACGCAACTTCACGATTTTACGTGTTTTCCGGAACAACTGCCGAATTTGGGCGACCTAAGCGTTCAACATTATTTGGATCTGTACGACTGTGTTTAAAGTCATCATACCACCTCTTAACCATTGTTCTCGGCGGAGCAGAGTTCGAATAACACTTTTAAAAAAATATTGCTTTGTGTGAAGAGTATTTTTCCAATCAGTAAACAATGCTTCTTCAACACTCGAAATTCAGATTTTCCATTGTTTTAAAGAATTTGCAACAGTAACTTCACTGAAATAACTGTCATTTGTAAACTAATAATCCGATTGAGCTTAAATTTTGACACGTGACATTTAAAGGTTAATACTTTATAAAAATATATGAATTTTTCATTAGTGGCGCCATCCATATGTCAGTTCCGGGATGTATTGAGTGATATGTTAATTTTGAAAAAAGAAATTATAATCTGAAAATTTGACGCTTAAATTACTTTCAACAAAACTGAATAACAAAACAAAATTTAAAGAGCGGGGTAGGATGTGTCTTATAATACAGCCCACTTTTTATTCTCCCCCCTTCTCTCTCTCCCTCTCTCTCTCTCTCCCCCTCTCTCTCTCTCCCCCCTCTCTCTCTCTCTCTCTCTGTATTCTTCTTCATGCGAAGTTCACATTGCCACTTTAATATTGGTACGAGTAGTACCTACCCGTCGTTGCTAGGATTTCGTTTATGCTTCGCTTTTTCTTTTCTTATTTATTTAACTATGATGTTTCTTTCTTTATACAAAATCATTTCAGAAATTAAATTTTGAAAGTTAAATTTAATTATTAAAATATCGTTTGACTATTAAACTATCAATTAGATTAAATTGTTATACAACTATAAGTAAGTGTTGTTAACGTAATTGTTGCAACGTGTGATGCTGATAATCGGTCTTATAACTATTAATGAAACACAAGACAATGGTAAAGGCGATGGTAAAGAAAGAATGACAAACAGACAAATGTAAAAGTAATGAGCAGTGGTTATTGCACTGCAATAGAGGAGGGAAGGATGTCGCCATTAGTTAGTATAGGGCAGGAGAACCAATTGTCATAAGAAATATGTGTTTTGTAAGAAGAAAAGGGGGTTACTGCTAGCTTGATTATAAGGACAAACGCCTCCTATTTACATTTTAAATCAATTTATTCATACATAGTTTTACCAACAAACAGCTTGAAAGAGTTACGTAGACAAAACTACGAAAGCATCCGGAGTCGGTGGGAGCACGTACATCCACTCGTCAAATTTTGGTTTGGGGACGAGACAGGAACATAAACGTCTTTTCACCTTGACATAAAAACACCGACTAATGAAAAATGCGGAAAAAAAACAGAATACAACAGTTCAGCAGAAGTGCTTCTCACGCAAAGTGTTCTCATTTGACAATGTACAAATCACTCCGCGTGTAAGGACAAACTTGTGTGTTACGTAAACACGAGTTATCTTCCGTTGACTTAGTGACTCCCACCATCACTCTTGACGGCAACCTCCCACTACTTGTATTAGTGGTAAACTGCTATGTATTCAGTGTAAATAAATTGCTTGTTACATTCACATGTGTGTCTCGTCTCTGTTAATGAATGCTTCAATAACAAGTTACTAATATGGTTTTATTTAATATTCGCCTGTATCAACACATAATATAAAATGGTGTCAGAATAAAACATCGAACCGTCAACACTCACAGCCGTATATCAATATTTTCAACAAAAAAAAAAGAAAAAAAAAAATGGAATTTTTACCACATCCAAAAGAATTAAATTTCTCTTCGGATAATCTCGGACAGGAATGGGAAACTTGGAAAAACCAATTTCAATTGTTCCTGCAAGCTACAGAGTCGGACAAGAAACCGGAGAAGGTGAAAACTTCAATATTGCTGACCTGTATAGGAACCGAGGGAAGGAAAATATATTATACGTTTAACTTTGAAAATGACGAAGAGAAGCTAAACTTGAAAAAAGTTATAGAAAAATTTGACGCGCACTGCCAACCAAGAAAAAACCTGACGTTTCTCACATATCAATTTCTCACGTGCAAACAGAAAGAAACACAGAGATTTGATGAGTACGTCACAGAACTACGGCAAAAGGCAAACAAATGTGAATTCGGTGACCTCACTGAAAGACTAATAAAAGACATTCTAATTTGTGGCGTTAATGACAACATGTTGAGAGAAAGAATGCTCAGAGAACCTTCACTGGATTTACAAAAGGCGATTCAAGCAGGCCTGAGTGCTGAAGAAACGAAGAGACACTCCAAGATAATGGCTACATGCGAAACAGAAAATATCTCAACAATTCGCAATCCAAAGAAAAACAGGCTGTCGTCCAAAGTCATGTTCAAACGTGAAGACAAAAAGCCCGCGAAAACACAACAATGGATTGAGACATGCACCTACTGCGCTGGGTCACATCAGAAAGGAAACTGTCCAGCATACAATAAAAACTGCACAAATTGCGGCAAAAAAGGACACTTCGCTCGAATATGTCGAACAAAAAAGAAGAAACTATATAATGTCGGACACTCACACAATTCAGACCACGTGGAGCAAAATCAGTTTAACATGGACGCCATATTGAAAAAAAATGTAGACGCACTACAAACTGACAAATGGAAAGTAAAGATTCGAGGTAACGAAACACTCATCAACTTCAAAATCGATACAGGTGCTGAAGTAAATGTATTACCAGCAAAAATACATAGAACTATTGAACCAAAGCCAAAATTAAATAAAACGTCTATAAAATTAACCGCCTACAACTGTACGCAAATTCCCACGATAGGGAGCTGTGTTATACAATTACAAAATAAAAATATAAAAGTAAGTTCGCATTTCATTGTGGCAAACACAAATGCAAACGCAGTAATCGGCGCAGAAACAGCGGAAGAACTAGGACTGATAAAAAGAACTTATGAAATAAACAAGACGGACATAGAAGCATTAAAAGAAAAATATAAAGATTGCTATGGTGACATCGGAAAATTACCAGTCACACATCATATAACAATAACTCCGGACATAAAACCCGTCATAAATCCTCCAAGGAACATACCGTTTGGGATGAAACCAAAATTAAAAAAGGAGTTAGAAAAAATGACAAAAATGGGAATAATAAAACCCGTTGAAGAACCGACAGATTGGGTAAATTCTCTGGTAATAGTGGAGAAACCGAACGGAAAATTAAGACTATGTTTGGACCCTAGAGACCTAAACAAGGCCATAAAAAGAGAACACTACAAATTACCCACCGCCGAAGAAATATTTGCAGAAATGGAAAATCCAAAATATTTCACGAAATTAGACGCTTCAAATGGATATTGGCAAATACCCGTTGATGAAGAAAGCTCTAAGCTATTAACATTTAATTCGCCATTTGGTCGTTATTCGTTCACGCGCCTGCCATATGGAATACATAGTGCCTCTGAAATTTTTCAAGCACAAGTTGCAAAAATAATAGAAGGCATACCTGGAACGAAGAACTCACAGGACGACATAATAATATGGTCAGAAACATTAGAGGACCATATAAAAACATTAGACAAAGTATTCAGTCAACTACGCAAAGCTGGATTAAAATTAAACAAAAATAAATGTGAATTTGCAACAAAGCAATTAACATATTTAGGTCATTTGATCACTGATGAAGGAATAAAACCAGACCCTTCTAAAATAAAGGCAATAACACACATGCCTCTACCCGAAAATAAAAAAGATATCCAACGATTTTTGGGAATGACCAACTACCTGTGCAAGTTCATACCAGAGTACTCAGAGGTAACTACACCGTTGAGAGTACTGCTACACAACGATACGCTGTGGTCATTTGATAAACCTCAAATAGAGGCTATAGAAAAACTAAAACGGATAATAACTAGCCTACCAGTTTTAAAATTTTATGATCCCAGCAAAGAAATTAAAATCACCACCGATGCCAGCAAACATGGATTGGGTGCAGTGTTACAACAGAAACATGATGAAAAATGGTTACCCGTGTCATACGCGTCACGATCGACAACCTCAGCAGAACAAAATTACTGCCCGATAGAATTGGAAACGCTCAGCATAGTGTTCGCCTGCAACAAATTCCACCAATATATCTATGGAAGAAAATTTCTCATAGAAAATGATCACAAACCATTAAGGCAAATTTTTTAAAAATCCATTACAAAAAGCCCTCCGAGAATACAAAGATTCATACTCGCGCTTCAGAAATACGAATTCGAAGTAATATACATTCCAGGGCGAGAATCCGTAATTGCTGATGCATTATCACGTGCATACATATCAGACAGCGAACAAGAAATATCGGATACAGAAATGGACAAATATATCCATACCATTATAAAACAATATCCAATGAGCGACCAAAAACTCAACATATACCGTGAGGAAACTGGGAAAGACCCAACACTAAAAATGCTCATGAAATATGCGACATCAACTTGGCCAGAAAAAATGGACGTGCCACCCACAATAGCACCATATATGCCAGTCCGCGATGACATATCGGTTGTGAAAGGACTAGTATTGAAAGGTACACGAATAGTGGTCCCAACCTCCCTAAGGAAGGAAGCCCTACAAAAAATCCACACTGGACATTTGGGCATAGACAAGTGCATTACAAGAGCAAAAGAGGTCGTATATTGGCCTAACATAAACAATCAAATAAAAGAAATGGTTAGCACATGCACACATTGTCTAGATCACAGAAATCGACAACCGTCAGAATCACTAATACACCATGAAATACCCGTAACACCATGGACCAAAGTTGCGACAGACGTATTTTACTTATATAGTAAAGCATATGTAGTGATAATAGATTACACGACTAGATATTTCGATATCCACAAACTTGATGACTGCAAATCAAGTACGGTGATCAATAAAATAAAAAACACCATCGCAAAATTTAGCATTCCACAAATAGTGATTAGTGACAATGGACCCGAGTACCGATCATCAGAATTTAGACAATTTGCTAAAGATGGTATTTCAGGCATATCACGACAAGTCCGAACTATCCACAGTCGAATGGCTTAGTAGAAAGAAACATTCAAACAATTAAAAGAACATTAAAGAAATCGTTTGAAAGTAGACAAGACCCATACCTAGCAATGTTAGCGTTACGGACTTCACCATAAAAAGATAAAACCCCGTCATCAGCCCAACAGTTGATGAAAAGAAGGCTAAGGACAAATCTTCCAAATATCATGCATAACAAAACAATGAAAAAGCATGAAATAAATAAAAAGTCCAGAGAGCTACCAGAACTAAAGAAAGACGATACTGTCCGTATTCTTTCACAAGAAAAATGGAACCGAAAAGGTAAGGTTGTGAAAAAATTAAAAGAGCCTCGTTCATATCTAATAAAAACAGAACAAGGAAAATATGTACGGCGCAACAGACGTCATATTTTAAAAACAAAAGAAAATCAAAAGTTCAAAATCAAACACGACTATGAAAACATATTAAACCAAGAAAATAGTCGAAAACAAGTCGTATCAAAAACAAGCTCGGAAAACATAATAATACCAAACTCCACAAAGAAAGGGAGACCAATTAAATGTCGAGCCCGATACAGAGACTAAATGAGAAAACTCTAAAAAATAAAAATACTTTTATTTTTCAGTTAAAACAAAGAAAAAAAACGGAGATGTTACGTAAACACGAGTTATCTCCCGTTGACTTAGTGACTCCCACCATCACTCTTGACGGCAACCTCCCACTACTTGTATTAGTGGTAAACTGCTATGTATTCAGTGTAAATAAATTGCTTGTTACATTCACATGTGTGTCTCGTCTCTGTTAATGAATGCTTCAATAACAAGTTACTAATATGGCTTTATTTAATACTCACCTGTATCAACGCATAATATAAAATTGTGTAAAAGAAAATAGATCGTAAACATATCACTGCTACAGCGCCATAAGTAACAAAAATCTCAAGCTGGTGGTATGTCTTTCGGCTGCTAGCGTCGCTGGAAAGGTGATGAGGAGTTGTCCGGAATGGGTTGTTCTCCACCATCTCTGATGAGGAAGGTCTGCTTGGTAGGCCTGGTCGGCGTGGGGGTCATCTCTGCTAGTGGAGAGCTGGCTCAGGAGAACCTGACCGTCGAGGACGTATCCGAGGGAGAGATGTCTCGGATAAGTCTGGTTACCGTGGTTGTTTCTGAGGTTGAAGAGAGAGACACCCCGTAGACTGATTGACGTGGATGTCCCTGATGTTAGAGAGGTACCCCAGGTAGATTCGATCTATATAGACGTCACCGGAGGTTGAAGTTGTTGCATGTTTGGAACGGCAACTCGTCGACACAGGAAGATGTCATCAGGGGCTGGAACAGCCAGAGGACGTCACTAAGTGCTGGATCGACAGGAGAACGCCAATAGAGGCTGGATTGGCAACTGGGCAGATCCTGTCAAAGCACGCCATCAGAAAACTGAAGCAGCGAGAGGTCTTAGGAAGGCCGTAATGCGAGTAGTAGTTGGTGAAAGGTTGCTCTGAAAAAGGTAGTTGGTATGCATTAGGTAGTTTGTGTTGCCCTAAAAATGGCAGGTTTATCACATTCTGCTGACATCTGCTCTTGCTGCTGCTTCTGAGCTCGACAACTGGACAGAAAGCAGATCGCAGTCGAACACAATGGGGTATCCTGACCCTCGGGCAAAAGCTGTTTTATTTATCTCCCTCCAACAGCGGGCAGATGTGACACAAGGTCGGAAAGTGGGAATTGAAAAGTCAGCACCCAAGAGATTGAGCACTCTTGCTTACAACAAAATGCCTGGGCAGCCACATCGGCATTCCCCATTAGAGTATTAGCAATAAACTAACCCCTTCTCAAAGAATGAGAAGGTAAAGTCTGAGAGGGTGGACCTCCTAGAACTGAACAGAACCATAGCTCAGACCGACAGAACATAGTCAACAAATGCAACAACGACCCACCATCCGTAAGATCTATCGTCGAGGACGTCGTATCCTCGACTGGTATGAAATTTGCCAAGCTGCTTTTCGGTTAAAACGCGACTGTTAATATTTAGGACATAGCAGTTGGCAGTCGCGATTTCACGGTACGACAATTAATTCCTAATCGTGATAATACAATATAATTTAAATAAAGTTTTAGTTGATAGCATTATCTATTGTGTTAACTGGTCATTAAAACATCGCGTGTTGATTTAATGGGAAAAGGGTAGCTATAAATGTCACTCATGTGAGTTTGTGGTAGACGGAACCAAGACAAAAGGTATTGAGTCATCAGCAGAAGCGACTCAAAAAATGGAGGCTACGACATGATGTTGTTTTAATCTCTATTTATAAAATTATTGGGTGTAAATATCTTCCAAAACTGTAAATCTTTTAATACATGAGCATCCATTTGCTAAGAATTTTAAAACCAGAAATTACTTTCTATCCGACAGTTTAAATGCTTCCAAATTCTTTTTAAATTACGAAGAGTAATGAAGTAATTTTTTTTTCAACTATTAACAAGAGATTAAAATAGGTGACTTGTTTACGAATAAACCGAAATGCATTGTGGGAGATTTAATTTCATAATTAAGATATTTTAATAGGATTTTAAACAGTTTGTACGTTACGCTATTGCATTTTTATTTCAATAAATAATCGATTAATAGTAATGAAAAAATAAAATAAGTAATTATCAAAGTTACGTTGCCGTGAGAAAAACATACACACACTTTTTTTTAAATTAATATACAGGTTATGTTCCACCCTTTCTTTTTTAGTTAATATTAGTAACAGCTAAATGTTCTTGCTTATTCTACAGTTTCATTGCGAGGGTCACACGAGCACTGGCAACGCCATTTAGCCGACAACAATATTATTATTGAATTTCGGAGTGAGAAGCCGACGGAATCCACGTTAACAAGCCTGCCTACGAAATCAATCGATAATCTTGTATTGGCGAAGGGTCACGGAAATACACGAGCAAGAAATGGGGGAAAACTTATTTCTTCCCAGTTTATTTTTATTTCCTTGCTTATTAATTTCCATTTTCTCGCCTTGTATTCATATATGACTAGCAGGGAGACACGGCGTTGCCCGGATCCTGGATAAAATGTAGAAGAGTTAAAACATGAAAATGCACATAACATCTTTCTTCTAAAGTCACTTTAATTTTGACACATGTCTTCCTTCGACTGCCTCTCGCTCGCCCCTTCTCTCTCTTTGTCTGTCTCTCTTTCAGATACACACACACACTCTCTCTCTCTTCCTCTCTTCCTCTCTCTCTCTCTATCTGGCAATCGTTCAATATAAAAGACAGAAAGCTAACTAACTGTCTGTTTGACCTAGTTTCAGTATTGTTTTTGAAACAGCTACCAGTAAGAATGAAAATAATTTTTATACCCTCTGCACTAATTTCGTCCCTGGTGACCCCAAAACCAAGCTGGAGTCAGATTGAATCCAGTCATGCGTAAACTTTGGCAACTGGTTCAATATAATATAAGAAAGAAGAAGAAAGAAAAGGATAAAATCATCAACAGTCGACTGTTTCAGCTAGTTTTAATGTTCTTTTTCGAACAATTACCAGTGAGAACGAAGGAAAAAACTTTGCATTAATTTGTTTTTAGCGACTCGAAGCGAATGAATATTAGAGTAGCTCGGGCCCATACTGAATCAGAATATGTAAGCTTTGTTAGTGTGTCTTGGGTAGTTTCTGATTTTTAGTCACACAGACACACATACACACACATAGAAGTACGACTTCCCTTTATATAATAGATGCAAACCTATCAATCTAGAAAAAATATCACAATGAGTCTGTTCGGATCGAGGGTCGTGTTCCCCCGATTATAAGCGTGTACGTTAAATCAAGCAATGTTGCATGCAAAAGACAGAGTAATAATTAATAAACAAAAATGAAGTAGTTCAAATAACGTTTATTGAACGTGTGTGTACGTGGAATGATGAAGTGTGTGATGTATGCATGTGTGTCGATGGAAAAACAGTTCTTGAAAAGGTATAAGAAGAAATGAATCCGGCGTGTGGAAAGTCTTTGAAAGCCGTAGACAAAGAAAACGAGTTGAGAACTCTTACCGTTGTTTGCCCACGTGTTGACGGAAGAAACGTGTGTTGGTAGTTGTTTTGCTGAGACCAGTTCAAGAGAAAAGCGTGAGACGAAACGCTAGTGTATTAGCGTCGTTCTGCCAAGGCCAATTGACCAGAAGAAAAAAAGTGAAACGGAACGCTAGTGTCAGCGTCGTTCTGTCGAGGCCAAAAGGCGAGTGAAACGGAGCGCTGGTGCCAGCGTTGTTCTCCGATGCTGGTCGGTGAAAAAGAGAGAGAATTTCCGTAATGCACCTGGTTTTATAGTCCGAAGGGCAGATAACTCTGGTGTCGCTTTACAGCGCCACCTGTCGGTGAAAAAGCGCCACCTAACGGCCAACCGGTGTAGTTATGTTTTGAAAGGAGGAGGTAACTGCTACAAGGACTCCCCCCCAGATTGAAAAATATTGAAAATATTATTCAATATGTTCAGTTGTAGATGAGAAGCATTCTTTGTGGGTATGTCTGTTTTGCTGTTGAAGATTAGAAAAAGTAGTGTGCACGCTACTTATTTCTGTTTCTGCATCTGTATTGAATGATTGATCACAAGTGCGTCTGCGGAATTGAGTGTTTGTAACGCATGTGGATCTGCGTGTTGTTTGGGTCTGCATCAAGTTTGAGTGCAAGTGAGTTTGCGGTCAAAAAATGTTGAGTACAAGGTAATTTGCACTTGTTGGTGGCGTTGTTCATGTTGATTAGTCTGCGTGATGCGGAGCTGATGAACGAACGTTGAATTGTCAGTGTTGTCCGGGAATGTTTGGTGCTTGGGTCTGCGCGGTTGTTGATGAGTGAGCACAAGTGGGTCTGTGCGGTTGTTGATGAGTGAGCACAAGTGAGTCTGTGCAGTTGTTGATGAATGAGCACATGTGAGTCTGTGCAGGTGTTGATGAATTAGCACAAGTTAGTCTGTGCAGTTGTTGATGAATGAGCACAAGTGAGTCTGTGCAGTTGTTGATGAATGAGCACAAGTGAGTCTGTGCAGTTGTTGATGAATGAGCACAAGTGAGTCTGTGCAGGTGTTGATGAATTAGCACAAGTGAGTCTGTGCAGTTGTTGATGAATTAGCACAAGTGAGTCTGTGCAATTGTTGATGAATGAGCACAAGTGAGTCTGTGCAATTGTTGATGAATGAGCACAAGTGAGTCTGTGCAGGTGTTGATGAATAAGCACAAGTGGGTCTGTGCAATTGATTGATGAATGAGCACAAGTGAGTCTGTGCAGTTGATGAATGAGCACAAGTGAGTCTGTGCAGTTGATGAATGAGCACAAGTGAGTCTGTGCAGTTGTTGATGTTGTTCATGTTAATTAGTCCGTGTTGTGGAGCTGATGAACAAACATCTAGTTGTTGAGATTGGTGGTACACTATGGTCAAAATCAGATGCACAAATGTCTGCAAGTGAGTTAGCAGGTCCAGGTACAAGTGGGTCTGTACTGGTGTTGGTGCGTCGTTCGAGTTGATGTGTCCCCCAGTTGATCAACGAACGTCCAGTTGTTGAGTATTTAGTCGTGCTTGTGCAGTTGTACTCATTTTGAACTGGTGTGATTTCTTCCATAGTGTCGTCAGTGATGTCCGGAAATGTTTGGTGCTTGATGAATGTCCGGGAAAATGTGGTTGTTCATCTTGTGTTGAAGATTGTTGGTAGGCCTTGAAGGGTGATGTTGTTCGTGTTTGTCATCGTGTGTTGGTCGTTTTGTAGTTTTCTTTTCCTTTATATATATATTTCCAACACGTGGGTAGAAAGGAAAAAGAAAAAAAAGAATGGAGCCGTAATTTGTTTCACACACGGAATGACGTTTTTTGTTTTCGTTTTAGTTTGTTTGAATGTTAGTTTCCACGTAGAGAAAGAATGGCGGCTTCTCTTTCCTTTGTTGTTGAAAAGAAAGAAAAAAAATTCGTATTTTCTTTTTTTTTTTTTTTGAATTTTCATTTCCACGTGGTCCGAGAGATAAAAAATGGCGTTATTTTAAAAAAATTTTTTATCAACACGTTGTCCGGAAAAAGATGGCGGCATTTTTGAATTTATTTTATCAACACGTGGTCACGAAAAAGATGGGCAGCGTGAGCGTTTGGTTTCTTTTGTTTTCTTTTTATCACCACGTGTTCAAAACAAAGGAAGTGGCGTCTTGTAAGGTCCATTTTGTTCGTCGAAAAAGAAAAAAAAGGATTGGCAAAAGTTTGTCTTTTTCTTTGTATATAATTTTCCGACACGTGGGTGAAGAAAGAGAAGAAAAAAAAATGAAATTGTAACTTGTTTTATACTCGGAGAAAGCCGAGAAATGTTTTTGGTTTTTCTTTGTTTGGGTATTTCCGCGTGGCCAGGAAAAATGGCTTCTTTTTTTTGTTTGTTTGTATATTTCTACCACGTGGGTAGAAAAAAAAAAGGAAAAAGATGGATGCGTAATTCGTTTCACCACGAAAGAAAAAACGAGAAATGATATATTTTTTTTTTTTGTTCTTGTACGAAATTAATTACTCTGCCCCATACAACAAAGCTTGCACGTCGGGTCACCAATGTTCGGATCGAGGGTCGTGTTCCCCCGATTATAGACGCGTTCAGTAAATCAAGCAATTGTTGCATGCAAAGACGGAGTAATAATTAATAAACAAAAATGAAGTAGTTCAAATAACGTTTATTGAACGTGTGTGTACGTGGAATGATGAAGTGTGTGATGTATGCATGTGTGTCGATGGAAAAACAGTTCTTGAAAAGGTATAAGAAGAAATGAATCCGGCGTGTGGAAAGTCTTTGAAAGCCGTAGACAAAGAAAACGAGTTGAGAACTCTTACCGTTGTTTGCCCACGTGTTGACGGAAGAAACGTGTGTTGGTAGTTGTTTTGCTGAGACCAGTTCAAGAGAAAAGCGTGAGACGAAACGCTAGTGTATTAGCGTCGTTCTGCCAAGGCCAATTGACCAGAAGAAAAAGGTGAAACGGAATGCTAGTGTCAGCGTCGTTCTGTCGAGGCCAAAAGGCGAGTGAAACGGAGCGCTGGTGCCAGCGTTGTTCTCCGATGCTGGTCGGTGAAAAAGAGAGAGAATTTCCGTAATGCACCTGGTTTTATAGTCCGAAGGGCAGATAACTCTGGTGTCGCTTTACAGCGCCACCTGTCGGTGAAAAAGCGCCACCTAACGGCCAACCGGTGTAGTTATGTTTTGAAAGGAGAAGGTAACTGCTACAAGTCACTGCTCATTAAGTCCCGAAGGTCACTTGAGGATAAGTGTTGATGAAATTGTCAGTTGGCGATGAACAACACCATGAGAGGATTGGAAACGGCTCAACAAGAATTTGTTAACATTGGACTTAAAAACGACCATGTTGTATTCGGCTGTGAAGCAGTCCCACAGTATCGTATTGTTAACAAGGTTACCTTCTAGTGCAATCGAGTGCAACTTTAAACATAAATTGTGCTTGCATTAACTTAATATGCCGTTTTATTTATTTTTTCTTAATAACAATTATTTTGACGGACGTGTACGACACCTACTCGCCTTTAAATTTTTTTTATTACTGAAATTGTTTTTTATTCTTATTATGGATAGCATGTTATTTCCTAATACTTCTAATCACCTCCCCGTCCTTTGCTTACCCTCCACCTACTCCTCCCTTATGCATTTACTTGCCTCCCACTCTTTCCCTGCTTTACATATCCACATTCACCTCTCCTCACTCATACAGCATCTATTTTCCCCATCCCCCTCTTACAAGTGCTTTCCTTCCCTCGGATTTTCTTCCAGGTTTCTCTGTATAAAATGTTGAGTTCTGTTTAGTAAATCTTATTTTACCAAATGAATATGGTTTAACGAATCGACCGAAATACATTTTTTCAAGCTTGTGTCTTTATTTATCAAGCCCCCCCACACTTTTTGACTCCCCCCCCCACTTTACGGTCATCAATAATGAAGTTATATATGCATGTGTTTAACCGCCCCCCCCAAAAAAAATACTTTTCAGGAGAGCCCTCCATTTTTATAACTGTCCCGCCGGTCCTGATATATATATATATATATATATATATATATATATATATATATATATATATATATATATATATGTAATAGTTTTGTCGATATTAACAGTAATTAATTGAACTGATTTAATAATAAAAAGGATACATTACCAAAACGTTTCTTAAAGAATTTTGAATTAGTTTCAAGGGAGGTAATTGGAATGGCAACTGTTTTTCGCAATTATCTTTGTTGACAGTACGAGTACAACAAAAATACTGCGCACAGTAATATTTTTCTGAAGTCTAGAAATGGAAAAAATTCAACTTAGTTCTAATTGTAAAATTGAAATTTGTCGACTAATTTTCAAATTAAAATTCCGTTGTTTTTAAAATTTATTTAGTTTTTAAATTTGTGTACGTTTTCAACGTCCTAAATTATCTTCAAAAGACGGTCATTCTATATTCTATATTAAATTAAATCTTTATGAAAATTTGTTACTACATCTTAAATTGTAATGTAAGTTTGAAACTGCAAACGCCCAGAAACAGATATTCCTATTTACTTGCTTCCCCACGAGGACAAAGTTAGACACAAGGTCGATTTTTAATGTGGAGTAATCCAGCTCCCCCCAAAAGAGCACTCTGGATTGTAACAAAACTGTTAATTGCCTCAGTCTAGAGGGTTTTCTCTTTCACTGACCGAGAACAGAATATACAAAGTGTAATGCAGAACAGATACTACACTTTGTTCTAAATAGTTGTTATATTTTTGATTGAATTATCACAATACAGTTTGCAAAAGGAAGTTAAAGTTGATTACATTTTAAACGTTTTGCCATATTTTATCTTCGTTTTTTTTTTAAATCACTCCGTTTCCTCACAAAGTATATTTTTTCAAAAAGCATGCACACAAAATCTGTATTTGAAATGGGCTTTCCTTCTGGATGGAATTGAATTGAAAACTTTCTTATTTTCTTCCTACTAAAACTGATGTATTTTTTAAATTTGTTTTTAAATATGGTTTCAAACATTATATTTTTATACACATAAATTACATACCCTTCTTTTTTTAAATCCAGTATTGTCTAACAATGGGGAAAAAATTTTAAAATGAATATTTAAAAATGTAAACATGACTATATTTTTTAACTATCTGCTCCATCTCCTAGCCTCGATTAATTGCTGCCCGGAGGGCCGGTAGGTTTTGCTAGTATATATATATATATATATATATATATATATATATATATATATATATATATATATATATATTGAGAGAGAGAGAGAGAGAGAGAGAGAGAGAGAGAGAGAGAGAGAGAGTGTTTGTTTTTTGTTTGTGTGTAATTCTTATAATAAGAATACTCGAGATAATAATAACATGATTAATTTAAAATTCATATAACTTCCAAAATATTGATAATTTTATAAAAAATCATTCTCAAATTCACTCAAATATAAAAGTGATAACAAAGCAAATAAAACGCCTGCCTTGTTTTGGATGGGTAAGTAAAAAAATGAAACGGAAGAGGTTAAAGAAAGCACTCACAGAACAAATTGTCTGATTGGCTGTGCCACTCAAGTAGTAAACAACATTAGCATAGTTTTTCTGATACTTAAAGTGCCAGGTTTTTGGTTAACAATTTTCTTTAGTTTTTCTTGTTATGTTTTAACTTACCGATGCGCGTATAAACCATTTTGGGTATCTTTTACAATAATCCGCAGAGTCGCCAACGGGGTTCAAAAAACGAACGAGAACGGGGTAAAAAAAAATAATATGCAACAAGTGACGGTGACCTACGTCGAGAATAGATGTTTTCCTACTTAAATTTGTTTGTATTTTTACGTACTATAAATGGGTTCTATTAGATGTAAAAAAAAATTTTTTTTTTTTTTTTGGCACGTATTTTTACTAAAACAAAATGGCCGCCCAGCCTTACCTCGTTACGATACCCCCTATCGCTTGTCCAATGTTCGTGTGACAAAAATATTGATTTCTAATAAATAGCAGTTGAAACAGCTTAAAAATACAAACAAATTTCACAGATAATTTGGAAAATAACTTTTATCGGCTACAGTTACTGTTATTTGTTGTATATTTGTTTTTATAGCGTTTTTAGTCTGCGGATTATTGTAAAAGATATCCACCATTTTATATGTTGTTGTCATGAACCCAGGTGCTATTCGTCTGCTGATAAACCCACTCGGACGCCAATGTTTATAAAAAAGGCTTACTACAAAGAGAAGAACAGTCACAGAAAACATCAGAGAGACGGGTTACTTTTGTATGCATGGGAGAGAGAGAGAGAGAGAGTGTGAGAGAGAAGGACAGACAGAGAGATAGACGGATAGTTTGTTTCACTACACCTAGTTACATTGTATGCCCTACCCTCTATTAAGAACAGCACCCCAAACACGACTTTCTTGCTTGAAGTCTCGCCAGCCAAGAGACAAAAACATCTCCATCTGGAAGTCACATGGTTTCACTCAGACCTTTTCATTCAAACAGGGGCCTCGTTATGTAGCACACTCACAAAACGCAAACTCTTTTTCGAGGGGATTTTTGAGACAGTGATTGATCACACTGGACTGTTAGATGCCAAGCTGGTCTGATTTTCTCCAAGTGCTGCTGTGTCAGATTTGCCTCTATGGTTTAGAGCAGGTGCTCAGAATCCACGTTTTTAGGCCAACTCAAGCTTGCCTGATCGTCAAGATACTTGATAAAATATTTTTTGAACCACCTGATTAGTCTAATGTAATGAACTTTATGTTCCCAAATTAGACTATGTTGCACAGTCATCTGTGCGACTTTCAAATTATGTGCAGAGTGAAGCAATGCATGTGTAGAGAAGCGTAATCCCCAAGTACACTGGTGACATGACACCGGCAAGTTATTGTCCTTCAGGTGACCCCCAAAAATGTCATCAGGAATGAGTAATGTTGGACATCATTGCTTAATGTCTACCTCATATCACGTCATTATTTTTCCTTTGATAAAACTTATCGCATGTATAACATGATGATATTCTCTTGATAATCTAATTTTTTAAAATTATATATATATCTCACTTTTTTCACTATTTAATAATTATTTATTAATTTAAAATCTGAAATATGGAGGGTAAATGTTTGTGCATATATCTATATATATATAATGCAAAGTATATGTGTATATGTGTGTCGTGGCATCACACTTAAAAGATTGACCTAAGAGCCAAACAAACCTCAAATTTGGAATCAGCACCTTCGATCCGATGTCCTTATCGATGTCAGAAGTTCTTTAATCTTTTTTCAAAACTCATTATTCAAACTTAAAGTATGTAAAAGTAACATTTGAAACAACTTTTCCGTCATTTTTAACATTCCCTTTCCAATTTAATATTCAGATATCTATGCAACGTTATGCTCCGTTCTTTACTGGTCATAAAATGTGAATAGAAACAAGAAAGGTTTATCATAGGTTACGATTTATTGTAGTAGAATGTCGACATTCTCTTGGTACACTCAGTTTTACAGATACAGTCAACTCCCCAGCCCCTGGTGAAGGGAGCAAAAGGCGGAACGTCTGCTCACTTCGATTGTTAGTCTCACTCTCTTGTTTTTCCTGATTCTCTCTTGATCAGTGACGTAATTCTGAAAATTGTTTTCCTCAATCCACATACCTCAAAATACAAACAATAATATGTTTATATTTTCATTTCAACCTTGAAATTACCAAAACAATCACAGTCGCATTCCAGACGTGATGTTTACCCACACCCCTACCTACATCTCGTTACGATCTAGGTTATAATTTTTATTCTTATATCCTGCTTTTCCGATCACCCTGGGTAATCTTGTTACATCTTCTAAACAATAGCAATATGAACTTTTTCCTCGCCCAGACTCATGGGTTTATCCTCTATTATAACATCTTGTCGATTATTATTATATTTTAAACGAAGATGGCCAATAAAGTTGATATAAATGTTAGAATGTGACTTTGTCTTTAATTTTACATGGAGAAACGATTTTGGTGACCATTATTTTTGTCAAATCTTAATTTGCCTATTCGGGAGAGATTAACTCATGCCAATAAATTAGACCCAGCATTGAACAATACTTGTCGCTTGATCACTAGTTGGCTGAAGCCGACCAGCATTGCCCCTGCAGATATGAGAGCAAACTGCCAGACGAGTAGAGATCACAAAGGTTACTAGTGATGATCACCATCTCATTCTGAAGTCAAGGAGAAGTGTCCTCAGCCATGTCCAGCCCCTAACAACATCCCAGGAAGAGACCGGACTGCAGCTGTGAAGTAGAGGGCTGAGATAGAGATCCCTTATCATTGGAAGCCTGCCCTCCTGACTCAGAAGCAACCTGGGTCCAGTGGAAGACACTTATTAGAAAATGCCGACAAGGTTGCCCAGACAATTTTTGCTCGTCCAGAGTGCTCTTCCTCTAGGGCGTTGGTTTCAAATCAAACTTTCCTACCTTGTGTTACATCTCCCCGCCGTTGGAGGGAGATAAATACACTAAGCACGTAGAAGATTATGTAGCTAGTAGTTTGGGTGCACATATCTGCTGAGATGTGTTGAATGTTTGATACATCTGTCCTGTTTGCACTGACAGCTTCTGTAGATCCCTTTTTTTTAAATTAAAAACACGCTGGATCCCGGAGCTTGTTTGTGTTTAGCAGGAAAATTATTATTAATCTGCGGACGTAGTTGTAAACATATCATGTGACTTGTTATTTTTTAAATTTCGTCTTTTTCCTATTTGGAGCCTCTTTTAAGGCATATTTTATTTGTTTGTGTTCATGTTATTGTTTCATAAATATAGGGTTTAAAGATATTTTAATCCTATAAAAGTCAAGGTTAAATGCAAAGTTATGTGTCATGGAGGATTAAAGAGATGTAATGTCCACATCTAAAAGAATAAACTAAGAATGAAAATCAAAAGTGTAGTGTAAGCTGAGGTATGGATAAGATGACTTTTTGTCTGTGGTGTAACTGGCTCACACTTACAAGTAAAAAATAAGAAAGATGTGTGAAAAAAAGAATGCAAAAACAGAGTTAATATTTATGTACGTACAAAGTTACAAGGTCTGAAAGAGTGTATGTGTGAAGTGTTCATTTGTTTAAGTTTAGACAGTTAAATTGTTTTCTTTGTTTGTAGAGTGGAGAAAAGGAATTAGTCTGTGGAAAAGGTGTATGTATGCGTTTACTTTATTTTGTCAGTGTGTGAGTATATGTTAAGTATGTGTGGCATCTATGTAAGGGAATTGATAGCAGTTATCAGGGGAAGCCTTGGTTAAAATCGTGATGTACCCTTTCTTTTGACTGGATTCTATGTGACTGACCTCTCTAGGCCATGTTGAATACTTTTTTTTATCTGAAATGACAGGCTCCACAGAATGTGTTTGTTTTGAACATCTAACAGAATCTTAGCCTGGGAACGTAGTTGTAAACGGTCATGTGAGTTGTTATTTTTTTATAATTTCGTCTTTCGTCCTTATGAGAAACTGTACAAAAATGTGATAGTTTTAATTTTTGACAAATGTCTCATTTGTTTGTGCTCACACTATTGATTCATACATATAGGATTTAAAGATATCTTCATCTTACTAGTAATAACATATATGACGAACATATACTACAGTGCCCTCTCCTCAAAAGAGGAGGTAATGCCTGGAACGATGATCTCATGACGGATGAACATATACTGCACTGACCCCTCTCAAAGGAGGAGGTAATTCCTGGAAGGATGGTCTCATAACACAGAACAGATACTACATTACCTCCTCACCCCTCCCCCCCCCCCAAAAAAAAGAGGAGGTAATGTTTGGGAGGATGGTATCTAATAATTAAATTAAGCAACAACAAAAGTCGCGCATAAGGTCTCTGTCAAATTACAGCTTCAAAACACGACACGTTCATTCTATGTTGCACATTTGCTTTTCTTGACGCAACTTGACGTCTCGTCCAATTACGGAACCTTTGAGACGACATTCCATAAGCTAACGAACTGTACAGAGGCATGATGACGTCACTGTATGCTGAGAGGCAATAGATTTCGTACTTTCCTCTTCTTTTTAGCAATACCTAGAAAATGTATAAAAGTAAGGGAAAATTTCCATGTAAAGTTAAAATTAAGTAAAGAGCAGAATTTTACATTAGAAGAACAAGAGGCTTATGAGTTCATACCTTTTCCAACAGTATTTAGATGCTGATGTGTAAAACTAAGGATAGGATCGGAAATTTTCCACACAGGCTTAAAATTAAGTAAGAGAATGGAAAATTCCATTAGAAGTTAAGAGTAGAATTAAAGCTACATGTACAGGAAGTTGAATCATGAGTGGAAGTCCAAAATAACACATGTAGCGAGGAAAATAGGACAGTCTTTGTGTTTGGCAGATGAGCTGATTATTTTCGATCGAAATTCTCAAAGCTCCGTCTTTGTTTACCTTCCCTCATCCGGTAACTCTTACAGTGCTGTGAGAGAATAAAACACATCAAGGAACATGAGCCATTGGGCAATAACGTTGTTGGAGTTTCTTTCTTTTATGTTATACATTATTGCAACTATCAGGCAAAAGAGGAAGGTGAAAAATTCTGCTGCCACATCACCACTACGATTGCAGAGAGACGAGTAGCTGGTTCTGTCGACAAAGTGGACTACAGACAAACCATGGAAATCAAAGAAAAACCTCACGCTATGTTACATTTCTTCTTATTTACACCATTTCTTGCACAGACGTGATGTTGCTAGCCTCAGTCTCTTCTATAAGTACTATAATGGCATGTGTTCTTCAGAATTGTCTGATCTATTCCATGCTTCCTTTGTTCAAGATCGTTTGAATCGTTGATCTAGTGGTCTTCAGCATTTCACTGTTTGGGTATCTTGTTGTAATAAGTCTTCCCATTCCAGTAGTGTCTTTCCAAGAACAGCAGGCTTGTGAAACTCTCTTCCTGCTTACTATTTTCCTCCTACCTATAGCCTTGATCTTTTCAAGACTAAGGCCAATAAGCATCTCCTATCTTTCCTTCTTTTTAGCTCTTTACATCAAGTGGCTTCATGCTTTTCCTGGAGCAACTTCCATAAAAAAATCGTCCAGCTTGGAGGTAAACAAGAACGTCTTTAAATAAAAAAAAAT
>OY744515.1:70481398-70508898 GCA_963556195.1 Sepiola atlantica
TATATATATATATATATATATATATATATATATATATATATATATATATATTTATGTATACATATAAGGTCTCCTGTTTTTGTTTAACTCTTAGATAATTAACCCCCCCCCCCTTTTTATTTTATTTTTTTTATTTAAGTATTTTTTTTATTTATTAATTTTCCAACGAATGTTAAGTCTGCAATAAACTGCAATTTTTTTGTTGTTTAAAATGACTCAAAGCTTCTTTAGACTATATATTGGGTATTTAGATCTGTATGGCTAGGTTTCCTTCCTCTTATCTAATTACCTTTCTGGTACCTAAGGTACTTAAGCTTTATTTTTATTTGTTTATTTTTTAATGCAACTTTAATTCCTATATAATTTTATTGCTAGCTACCATATTGCAGAATGGTTCTTGGGTGTAGTGTTTAGATAGTATTATTATCATTATTTTTTTTATTATAATTATTGTTATAATTAATGTTATTTGATATGCAAATTATTATATCATACGGCTAATATATTATTATTATCATAAGGGTAATATATTATTATTATTATTATTTCATTATTATTATTATTATTATTATTATTATTATTATTATTTATTTATGTATATATTAGTGAAATTTTAAGCTGAATTATTTCGACACTTGATTATTGGGGAAATGGTAGTTTAATCAGTACCATGTGAGAGCCATGAATATTATAACTGTCCTGTTTTTAAATCTCCGAAACAGTTACATGGTAAACAGCTGATGATCCCCGTGTTTATATTAGACGCTTATGGGTCTCCTGTTTTTGTTTAACTCTTAAATAATTAACCCCCCCTCCTTTTTATTTTTTTTTATTTAATTATTTTTTTATTTATTAATTTTCCAACGAATGTTTAATCTGCAATATCTAGGATTTAGTTAGTTTCTCTGGGAATTTAAACTGCAATTTACTGACGCTGTGATGTATAGTCAATCTAAAGCATATGTAGTCTTGGTCATCTGATTCTAACCTGTTCTCTCTCTCTCTCTCTCTCTCTCTCTCTCTCTATATATATATATATATATATATATATATATATATATATATATATATATATATATATTATCACCTGTACACTAATTTTATTCGATTTTTTTAAGAAACTGTTTAGACTGTCGATCTCAATATTTACCGATTAATACACATTATTCCCGTGCAATGTTTATTATATGTTTCGTCTCTACTTATTGAAAATTGTAACATTTTATATCTTTTTCAAACAATAAATATTCTTCATCTTACCGTAAAAAAATATCAGCTAAATATTTTCTTTAATCGTTTTATTTAATTTTATATTGTGACAATTAAATTGTTTTAAAAAAACTCTCTTCCTTCTTACAAATAATTGTCAACTAAACATTTTCTAATAAATAAATCTTTAGTAGATCTTCAGCAATCGTTCGATCTCATATTTAAAAAGAAGGTGTGACAGGTGATAATGTACGTACGAATATGAAATTGCTCTAGCATATTATTATATAGATGTGCACCTCAAAGGTAGAGTAGTATTTCAGACATTATACAAAGGGGTGTCCTTTGACCCAAATTGATAACCTTCCTCCCAAACAATATTGGACTAACGCATCTACGTGTGATACTTTGCACAAGCATGTAAATGAGGCCAATCTTAGCGATCCTCTGTAAAACTCATCATCCGAGACCAGAACGCTTCACACACGTCACACAGACACTTTAAATTGGAGAGAATTGCTAGTATGTGTGAATAAAGTAATCAACAGAAACAGAATGAGATAGTGTAAATCCGCAGAGCAAGTTATTTATCAGGAAAAGGACTTAATATTGGGAACATCAGATTTCTGGTAGTTTCAGTTCCCTTGAGCTTGTGTGATGTTCTTTATTTTGTGTTCTATTTTTATTTCAACTAACCTGTATTTAGTCGCCGTTATTTGACTATGTGGGTTATTATTCTTTGTACTCACTAAGAGTTCTCACACAGGTCATCATCAGTGATTGCTCACTGATAATAACCGGTGGTGTTCCCTAGAGTCTGGATGACAACAAGTCTCCCCAAATCTCCACTACTTTCCACCTTTTTTCAATAACCATTGCAAATTACTTTGTGGTAATTACAATTGATTTCTCGTTAGTAACAACCGTTAGTCTCCTCTGGGATTTCGTTGGCAATAAACCTTCCCAAGGTCCCAGTACTCTCTGCACTTTTCAGTGGAGGTCTGGTTAGCTCTCTCTCTTCTCGGTCTTCCCATCCTCCTTGACCCTTCACGCCCATTTTGTGTGGTATCAGCCGCGACTGGTGCCATCATTTCTTTTGGAGAGGTGGGGGCGGTTTATAAAATTTCTTGCAGTTTCCGTTGCTTGGGTTCATATGGTCGTGTTCTTCTTGTGGTTTTGTTTTCTTCCTATTGTAACTTCCATGTGCCTGGTTACCGTTCGTAGCTTATGCAGGTTGGTTTCCGCATTCGAGGATTTTCCTTAAGATTGTAGCTGTTTCGTCGTTTGTATGGTCTCAGTGATCCCTTTGATTCAATTTCTCCCAGTCTTTTTTCCATTTTTTTTTTACTGTTCCGAGTGCTCCTACGATTATTGGTATTATATTGACTTTCTTCATGCTCCATATCTCTTTCAATTCTCTGGCAAGTTCCGTGTATTTGCTTCGTTTTTCCGTCTCCTTGATCTTCACTCTGTAGTCTGCTAGAATGGACAAAACCTACGATTTGACAGGATTTTTCCCTCTTGTTGACTACTATGACACCCGGTCTCCTTGCTTGTATGAGTTTATCTGTTTGCATCTCTATGTCCCAGAGGATTTTGTGATTTTCATTTATTAGTACTATCTTTGATTTATGTTTGTACCATTTGTCTGCATGTTCAAGATGCAGTCGTTTGCATAGTTCCCGGTGTACTGCTTTCCCCATGCAGTTGTGTCTGTTCTTGTATTCTTTTTTAGCTAGTTTGCTGCATTCACTTATTATGTAATTTACTGTTTTGTCTCTTTGTCCACACAATCTGCATTTCCTTTTTTCCTGGGTTTTATCTATTTTAGCTTTAATTTAGTTTGAACTAACCGCATTGTTTTGTGCAGCTGTCAATAGAGATTCTGTTTCTCTGTTCAAGTGACCTTTTCTTAGCCATTCCCAGGAATGTTGGTGGGTCAATTCTCTTGTCATTCTTATGAAACGTCCATGTAGCTGTTTCTCTTCCCACTTTTTTTTCTTGTCTTTTTGTTTCTGGTTTTTGTGCTTCCCGTGTTGTTCATTGGGACGGTGTCTCTTGCTGTGGTGATCAACTCACTAAGAGTTCTCACACAGGCAATCATCAGTGATTGTTCACTGACAATAACCGGTGATCTGAGTGACAACCTCTTCCTAGATTCCTAGCACTTTCCACCTCTTTCGATAACCAATGAAAATTACCCTGCATTATCGCAACAGTCGTTTACTATTGATTTCACTGCTAGCAACAATTGTTGGTCTTCTTTAGAATTTGAGTGGCGCTAAGCCTCCTCAATGTTCCAGCACTCTTCGCACTCTGCCAGTGAAGGTGTGGTCGGTGCTCTCCCTCCTTAGTCTTTCTATCCTTCTTGACCCTTTCACACCAGTTTTGTGCGGTGTCAGCCGAGGCTGATGTCATCAGATGCATGTGTGTATAATTTAATTTTTTTCCTCTTATCCAGAGTGGCCGTTTTGGGGGAGCTTGATATCGTCACATAAACACCGACCTTGTATCTAACTTTGCCCCCGTGAGGATACGACAACAGAGGCATCAGATGAAATTTTAAAAATTACTTATTTTGCATAGTATCTTCAGTGATCGGGCCATCCTATCTTTTAAAACATGGGTGGAGGGTGATAGCGTACATACATAAGATTGAGTGGGACCTCATGGAAATGTAAAGCTCTCAAAATGCAATGCATATGAATAACAAAGTATAATATTTTGACTAGTTAGATTCTGCTTTGCTGGCATTTTCACTGATAGAAACTGGTACACACAGAAGCGACCATGTGAAGGTTGCCAACATCCCTAATGAAAATGGTGCTATGGAACCAAGAGAACCGAAACACAGAACACCAAGTCACTAGTCCAAGAAGGTATCCACTTTATCCCAACTCTATACGTCCAAAGGTGGAATGTTGCTGCAACATGTGGGGTAGTGTTGCATTGAACACTTTTTCCTGCCTTGGCAGAGTACAAAATTGACTTCGAAATCTAGTGAGAGGGGGGGGGGCTCATCTTTTCTCTCCCTTACAGCCTCTTTCTCACAGAAGAGACTTTGCTAGTCTTTCTCTACTCTATCACTATTTCCATGAAGATGCTCGGCTGAGCTCTAATCTCTGGTTCCACCTTGTAAGACATTCACTGCAAGAACTCGCTTTGCTACAACAACAAAATAAGGCTTTTCTTTCTCTCTTCAGTTGCCTAGTGCCAGGCGGAATTTCCATGGGCAAAGCTTCTTTGCAAAGGCTTTCCGTCTGTGGAACATATTGCCGAGGAACACCTTCTCTGGTCGTCTTCAAATTCAATGTAAAAGAATTCTTGTCATGGACCCCCCATCAGCAATCAAACTCAGTTCATACCATTGATCAATGTTAGTACTTCCAAAGCCTTAGGCCGCTTAAGACATGGAGGGGATTAATTGATGACGACTTGATCCTGGTGGGGACACAAGCGAAATGGCAATAGACAAAAATTCGAAGTCATTCACGAAAATCTAATCTCAGAATAAGACAAGAAGACGAAAAATTAAAATAATAATAATAATAATAATAATAATAATAATAATAATAATAATAATAATAATAATAATAATAATAATAGTGTTCCTCATCTTTCGGCTGGCAATCACTCCAGTCTCATTAACCCTTATCCTCGAGTGGCTCTTTACCTTGATAAGGGGTGATCACAATAGTAAAACAATAAAAACTCTTTAAATCATTAACGTGTAGCATTTGTATGAATGAAGGAACAAGCAGAAATATATAAGTGTTTAGATCCATACAGCAAAATTATTAAGACAAAGACCGGCTTCATGTTGGGAACAATACGTGATCAATAGCTCATATACATAATTAACACCCCCACCCCAAGCGAGAGCTACACAGAAACAAGGCAAATCTTATTCTGCCCCCCCCACCCCCCACCCCTCCCCCAGAAAAAAAAATTAAAAACTTGTCTTGACTTTAGTCATGTGACTGAATGGGAAGTTCGCACTTGAGTAGATTCAATTATCTTGTCATTTATATTTGACGGCTGCAACGATGATCTGTCGTGAACACAAATGAAAGTCTATTATGGTTCCACCTGTCAATAAAGGAAATTACTGTGAAAACGCTTACAATCACAAAGGCTGCTGCTGCTTTATATAACGAGAGAGAGAGAGAGAGAGAGAGAGAGAGAGAGAGAGAGGGAGAGAGAGAGAAGGAAGGGGTGGAGAGGAGATGTCGTGGGTGACGTTTCAGCGAGAGTTGGGTGACGGAAATCCTCTTTTATCCAGCCAATATTGTGTATTAAGATGGCTCATAAGAAACAATCCTCACCCTTGGCTTAAGGGAGGGGAGTTAATATAAATTTTAAAAAGTTTACGACTTCAGTTTAAAAAGTTTACGACTTCAGATCACGTCTATAAAAACACCCTTGGTCAGGGTTTTACTAAAGACCTGGGATAAAGTCCAGAATAGTTAACAGTCGAAAATTTGTAAACAAAAAATAAAAACAAAAAATAATTTATAGCAAATGCAATAAAATTAAATTCTCTACCGACCCGTATACTTTTAACGTGTGAAAACTGTTTATTAGATATTTTATTTGAGAATTTTATTTCAATGAAAGCTGTCTTATCGGCACACGAAAAACAACAATGGCCGACAAGATGATCGCTTTTAACTTTGAAATAAAATATCTTACAAATAGTTTCTACACGTTAAAAGTACACAAGTTCGTTAGAGAATTTAATTCTAACGCGTTTGCTATAAATTATTTGCGTTTTTTAATTTTTAATTGATAAGTTCTCGACTATAAACTATTTTTGACTGTTATTATCAAGATCTGGACTGAGAATTCTTGCTGTGTTGTATTTACAACGATGCCGGTGTGTGTGCAACGTGATTTCAATTAAAAATGGCAGTCACACCGTTTGGTACAAACGGATGACAACAACAAAAGCAAAAGACTAATACAACACTGCAAGATGTTTCCCTACTACTAATCTGTGTATAGTATTTAGTGCCAAAACTATTCTACCATTACATACTATAATTCTCTAGCTCTCAATTTGGCTAATATTGTCTAACGTGACAGGGTGATCCCCCACACCGCAAAAATGCCAACCATGGAATCGTTAATAAAATTCACAATCCTTTTTTCAATACAACCATATTTTGTACAAATACACTTTAGTCTATACCTGATTTGTCCACCAAGTTTCAGTCATGAATATCCAACAGTCTTTGTTTTATCATATACGGCATAATCACGTTGACATATTGGTCCTTGTTAGATCAACAAAGTTAAGCAACGTGGCGCCTGGCCAGTACCAGATGGGTGACTATTTGTGAATGCTAGGCGCTATATGTAATCTTCCCATGACCAGGAAATACATGCGGCTGGGGACCACTTCTGAATTTAATATTCCCTGTAAACTTCTTCTTTCGGAGGAAGCTGGCATAGCCCGACTAGGGCTGAATACCACGCCAGGTATTATCGGTTAATTATTTTGTTTTATTGCCGTTTGATACACCAAATGTTCATCTCTGTGATGCTCAATACAAGGAGAAGCTTCCTAAGCCATGTCGAACCCCTAACAACATCTCAGGAAGAGACCAGACTACAGCTGTGGACCAGACGGCTAGAAGATGGACCCCCTCATAACGATATGGGAATCCTTGCTTCTGGAGAACTCCCTCCCGGTTCAGAGGCACCCTGACTCCAGTGGAAAACACTAAACCAGATGAGAACGGGAATGGGACGATCAAAAGTTGCTATGAGTAGATGGGGCTACAAAACTGACCCAACTATCTGTGAATGTGGAGGGGAGGACCATGCGATGCAACACTGCCTGGTCTGCCCCCTACTGCCCAAACGGTGTAGCTTGAAAGATCTTGCAGAGTACAATAATATTGCAAAGGACTGCATAAAAAAATGTGAAACTGTCATATGACCACATGGTTCAAAGACCCGAAAAGAAGAAGAATACTGTATGCTACCTAGTGGTTGTTACGAAGTTTTGGACGCCCTGGGTAGAGAAAGTGGTGTTATGAACAATGCTTTAAAAGGGATGGGACAATTCCCCACACTTTAAATGACTTGTTGGAATGCCTGCAGACACACTTTCGTGATCGTCTCATCAGTAGAAGGTTGGATCCTGGATGGGCTTCACACTCACCAAACTGTTTTTTTTTTTCATCTGTGGGGGTTATCTCAAAGATAATATCTATCAAAAGAATCACTAGACTATTGGAATATACAAATCTTTACAAAGATACAATGGTTAATAAGAAATGTACTGACTGTCCCCAAGAGCTGGGGGCACGGAAGGAGGTGGGGATAAAAGCTAAGCATCAGAGCATGCAGACAAGTAAATGGTTACAATCAAGGGCCATCTATAGGAAGTTTATAAATGATAATAGTTAAAGGTGAAATAAAAATAAAGTTAAATTAAAGATCAAATTAAAAATTGAGAGAAAATTACAAAAATTAAAGAAATTAAATGTTAAAAGAGAACATAAACAAAGGATGGAAATAAGCTAAATTATTTGCTAGGGTAAGATTCTAACAGGAGTGATTAGGGTAGTGGACAGATACGCAGATTCTTGACTAAAAGTGAGGATAATGGGTTGGGGGGGGTAGTTGTTCAAAGAGTGTGTGTGCCTGGAATATTCAGTGAGTGTGCCAGCTGGTAGTTTGTTTTTGTCACACAGTACAGAAGTTTTACAAGATGATTTGACGAGTGAATTACTAATTTTCATATGAGTAATTATCATGCTATAAGAGAAGGAATGTGTAAGGGTTCAGAAAATGATAACGGTTGTGGCACAACAGGAAACTAGGAAAAAAAAACAGACAGACAATAGAAAGGATTGGTTGAGGTATATATAATTCTGTGTGTGTGTGTCTGTCTCTCTCTTCCTATTTTTGTGTTGAACGTTCTCTGTATATAATATTATACTTATTTAAAATAAAGGTGTTGCCATTGTATTATTTTGATTATTTGGATTACTTTTCTCATCTTTGGTGTTATTCTCACAACGTTTCGGCTGAGGTACCCTCCAACCTTTTTCAAATGCGTCCTAACAGACTCGGGAATCTTTGTGTTGAACTCGGGAACCTGTATGGAATTTCAAACGAGAATCTTTATTTAATCCACAGGGTAGATTGTTCCCGTTCCATTAGCTATGACCGCGTAGGAGTCTTAAATAATTTGTAATTATATTCTTTGTATCGTACTGAGGATTTAACTTTCACCTCCAGAAGACTCGCTTAGAACTGATTATTACTTAGCACTTTATCCGTTGTGCCACACTACAAATGGTCAATCATTATCTCAAAAGTCCCGAAACATAATGGTGCCATTTGTTTTGATCGACAAACATGAGCGACAAGATTACATCTGATGAAAGTTGACGCAAGAACAACTGCACGTCTGTGGAGATGGAAACAATCTGCAATGCCAGTTCGTCCATTACTGTCTATCTAGATTGAAAATGGCGGCTTAAATAACTCCCCATCTCTTCGTTCAGGAAAAGTAACTCTTGTTTTTCTCTCTAGTATCCTCTTATCACCCATTTTGAGTCTTCATATGGACACTGCTTTCTCAGTTATGACATGAAAATAGTATTTCCCATGAGAAATTATATTAATATAAGTAGTATTTCCCATGAGAAATAATCTATATTAATAAAACTAGTTAATAGATTGGAAGGATGGTATCATAATAAACGAAACAGCTACCCCTCAAAGGAGGAGGTAATGCTGGGAGGATGGTATCATAACGAACGGACATATACAACACTACCCCTTCCCCAGGAGGAGTTAATGCTGAAATGGTGGTATTATGACGAACAGACATATACTATACTGCCCCTCTCCCTCAAGGATGATGTAATGCTTGGGAGGATGATAACATGACAACAAAACAGATGCAATACTACTACCACCGAAAGAAGGAGGTAATGCTTGGGAGAATGGTATCATGATCACAGAACAGATACTGCACTATCCCTACTCCCCAAAAAAGGAGGATGGTATCATGCCGAACGAATAGATACTACACTACCCCCCCCCCTTCAAAAAAGTAGGAGGTAATGCCAGGGACGCTGGTATCATGGCCATAGAACAAATAATAGACTACTCCTCTCTGAATTGAGCATTAAAAAACAGTACAATAGTATAATTAATGGAAGTAATAGTATAGTTCGACTCCAGACAGACAAATACCAAATTTCCATTAATAAAAGATAATCAAACAACTTCACATGAATGTGTGTGTGTGTGTGTGTGTGCTTCTCATGTCAACATAACTTTTATAATTACACATTAAAATTTTTTTTTTTTACTTATTACTAGTAGGACCCCTGTTCCAGTGTTGCTGGACAAAGGAGGAAACCAAGAAAACCCTTGCTTCCAATTATTTGTTGGGAGATGGGGATATTAACCGACTTGTTTGCTAGGTCATAGTGCCTGTGTGTGTAGGAGGCATTGTTTTTAATTTACAATTTATAACTGGATCGCAACTTGTTGAAAATCAAGTAAGTCTATAAGGGCTGTTTCTTATCATTGAGTGTTAAGACCACTTCCTATATATTATCTGTAGTAACGAAAACCATCGCACAAAAGGAATAACGAAACCTTTTTTATAACAACAAAAGGGTTTATTCAGTTACCTACAGGTGGAAGAAAGTTGGACAGTCTCTGAGTGAGAAAGTTCTTTGGCCTGCTGAAAGTCTGTCAGCAGTTATTTTCAGGCGAAAATAGTCGATGCTTGACCGTCCAGTGGACAGGGACAAAAGAGAGAAAGGGGGCGTCTTTCCTCGTTGCTTTCAGGAATCTCTATTCTTATCGACCATGATTCCCAAAGGGACTGAAGTAGTTCTTCAGCGTACAGATCAAATCAATGCACCCTGCAAGCTGATTGGTCAGTGTGTGACGAAATTGCATAACAGGGACATTTCTCTGAGAGAGATAATAAGTCTTTATTTATGATTGCAACAAGTCCACCCAGGAGTAGATTGACCGGAAAGGATCCAAATGTTGTTTTTTTTTCACACAAAATGCTCAGCCTTAATCCACAATATAAAAAAATATTCATGAATAGAACTATGGGTTATATATTCAAATAAAATTAATCATTCAAATTGACCACAATAGAAATGCACATTTTATTAATGAGATGCAAAGCAATGTGCAAATTAACCTTACAACTTTGATGATATGTGTGATAAGTTAAAATCGGCGTTTTAATTTCAATGTTAGAGAGGGAAATGGCGCAACTTTATTAATAGAGCTAATACATTAGCGTAAAATTAAACAGAAATTTTGAAATCCTGTTAAATCCTGTTAAAGAAATGCATTTATTTACGGAATTAAATCCACCACAATGCATTTCGGTTTCTTCGTAAACATTTTTAATGGGTTTACAAAAAAGAATAGAATTTCCTCGTGACTCTTCGAAATTTGGAAGGAATTTGAAAGTATTTAAACTGTCGAATAGAAAGTGATTTATGTCTTTAAAATTCTTAGTAAATCCTAATGTATTAAAAGCTTGAAAGCTTTTGAAGCTATTTACATCGAATAATTTTATGAATAGAGATTGAAACAACATTACCATAACAAACTTAGTTATAGTTTTATAATAATTTGGTTCGTATTCATGCAGTATAGTTAACAGCCGAGAACTCGAAAACAAATAATACAATAAATAACTTTTACCAAACGCAAGAAAATTTAATTTTCTATCGACCTGTATAATTTTATAGTGTGGAAACTGATTGTAAGTTTTATTATCTCTGAATTTGTTATCGTCATTTTTACTTAGCTAAACACGAGTAAATAAAAAATGGCGGTCGATTGTTTGGAGTTTTTCGCTAATTTCAGGCATAAAAGATAGTAAAAAAAAGGCTTACCCTACCACGAACCCTAGTTCCGGAGGGTGCCAGTCGAACTGAGGGTTAGTGGTAAGGTAAGCCATTTTTTAAAAACTATTTTTTAAAGAATGAAACACCACCAACAACACATTAGCGGACCATATTGGATTTTTACTGTCTTCATAAGAGAGATATTGACGAAATCTTATATTGAAATAAACAAATTTTAAACTATTTTACAATTTAAAAACTATGTAGGTCATTAAAAATTAAATTTTCTTGCGTTTGGTAACAGTTATTGTATATTTTGTTTTGTTTGCCGACTTCTGCTCTGTTAACTACATGAATGCTATTTAGTTTAATTAATAATTTAATGACTAAATTATACTGTGATAATTAAATTTAACACGATACCATCCTCCCATGCATTACTTCCTCTTTAGGGGGTAGTGTAGTATCTGTACTGTGGTCATGATACTATCCTCCCAGGCATCACCTCCTTTTTTTTAAAGGGTAGTGTAATATTCGTTTGTTTACATTATACCATCCTCCCAGACATTACCTCCTCCCTTTTTTTGGGGGGGGGGGGTAAGTGTAGTATCTGTACTGTTGCCATAAGACCATCTTCACAAATATTAACCCCTCTTTTGGGGGCCAGTGTAGTATATGTTCGTTCGTCATATATACTCTTGTCGCATACTTTTGCTAGTTGTTGTAATGTACAATGCTGATGTACATGCTGAAAAGAAAGAAATTAAAGACCGGGAGGAAAGATGAAATTATTGGGTAAAAATGGAAAAGTGCGATGCATTGTGGGTAATAGTTGGGTGGGATGAAAGCAACCACTGCTTAAGTGGGGGATGGAAATAGTCTTTCACTAAGTTAATCGCCTAGCATTGCGCCGAGAAGAAAAGTAAACGAATGAAAGAGAAAAGAAGAGAAAATGGAAAGTGTTGTAAATTAAGCTGACCAGATGTAACTGGCTAAAACTGTTCTCGAAAATGTCCCCATTTTTAGCCAATAATGAAACAGAATTGTTGTGCTGAAAAAAAGAAAGGAAGAATGTTTATAAGCTCTCCTTCATGAACCTGTGAGAGTCTCACAGAGGTGGGGAGAAAGAGGTGGATAGACAGGAGAGAAGTTAAAGAAGAAAAAAGACAATATTGACTGAAGGGAAGATAATATATACATAAAAAAAAACGACATTAATTAATTCATCCAATTCGTTATCTTCAGGGTTTCCAAAGCTGTTTTCTCATGGGTTTCTCAGGTGAGCGAATTAAGGGTTAATTTGGAGATTGCATGCTGAACCCAATTTTATCAAAATCTCTAAATCTGGGTCCTCGGTAAGTGCTCTCTCTCTCCCTATCCCCCTCTCTCCCTCTCTGTCTGTCTATCTCTCTCTCTCTTTTTCTCTCTAAAATTTTGGTCTTTTTTTACTTTTATTCACTTGAAATGAGGAAAGTCTTATCACGAGATATTTTTTTACTAAATTGTTAATGCCCGTTTTTCTTGCCTATTTACATCAACATATCTTCTTAACTAGCTAGGATGTCCGCTCCAGGACGGGTACACAATATTGGAAAATCTCAATAAGTGTAAATGTTTGAACCCCAAAGTATTTCAAAGCAATAAAACAAACATGTTGAAAACTTTATAAAAATAAAACTTACACGACTGAATTTTTAGATATTTTTTCTGGCCGAAATAATAAACGAGGTTGGGATAACGAGCAAGAAAATACTTTTATTCAATCGACATTGTCGACTATAAATTTCTTTGATCTTTACTTATTCATGTTGGGCGGCTTTTTCTGCCGGTCCGAGTGACTAATTTTCTGGTTTGGGCAGCTAGAGTCTTTCTTCCATAGAAAATTTCTTGATTGTGAAAGAAAGAAAGAAATATAAATGTCTATTTCTGTCATTATTATGTGATACGATCCTGGGTTGTAAGTCACCAATGTGTGATACTATTGTGCCATGGATATATTCCTGTGTCGAATCCTGGATCGTAGGTGCTAATCATGGCCCTCACTTACATGGGGATACTGGCAACTAAATATGGTCTAAATTCGAGTCCAGAGTCACAATAATGTTATCGGTTCTGAACAATTACTGCAGCACCCACGTTGTGTCTGAAGATCCACAGAGCGGTAATATTGACGCTGCTGGTGTGAACTTTAGATAAATGTCTGGTCGGTATTTATTTATGCTTTTGCCAGAGAAAGTATTGTCTTAGTTCACGGACAAGACCTTTAATTGTGCTGTGCCTGATAAACGTGTTAGTCTGCGAGATGAAAATAAAAATGGCTACATATAAAATTTACAAAGTTATTTTTGTCTTTAAAAAATATACACTTTTATTATATCACCAGCTGACGCCGGTGCTTCATTACATCAGGCTGCAAACGAAGCCCGTAATTTTCAATTCATCCTTTTTTGGTGTTGAAAGCAGCCTGCAATTATCTGTTAGTTTATTATAGTAGACTGCTACGAGTGCCTTTCTCCTTGCATGACGCTAACTCGCAAAACTAACTTCTTCGATCAAGAGAATCTGTTATCCACCATCCCTGACACACACATGCAAGCCGGGTAGTTAACCGTTGAAAGTTTTGATGGCAGAAGACGACAACTGAAAAAAAAGTGACAACTGAAAAAAAGTGAGACACCTGGTTTTGACTGATCAAAACCAGGTGTCTCACTTTTTAACCTTATGCACTTCTCGATCTCTTTCAAAACACAAGCTGATGTTTTTATTTGACCGATCCCCGCTATGAAGCATAACATCTCAAATTAACTCGGTTGGAGAAACAATATTTGGCAATATCCCCAACCTCTTTAAATTAATTATTTCGTAATTAATTTAACTTACAGCCCTTCATTGCTCCACAGTTATATATTATTTTTTATATATAAACAGCGTTCACTGCTTATTTTAAAGCACATATATCTAATAGAATTCCTGAAAATAAATGTTTATCATGCATAGGCTCATCTTGTTGTCAGGCTGTTATTGATATGAAAACTACACCGACTACTACTATTACCACTACGACTTATACAGGGTGTGTTGGGAGAAGATTGATTATATATGCAAGGGAGATAATAAATAACTAAGTTGTACATGCGAAAAAACGGTACTACTTGTGCTTGATATCTACAAGCAAAAATTACACCGTACGCCTCTTATTTTCTTCAATATACGAATCTTTGCGTTAAGCCATGATCTTCTAATCCTTTGTGTATGTGCTCCGGTTAATTAGGGTTAGGGATTAGGGGTTAGGGTTGAGGTTAGGGTTAGAGTTCCAGGCTCTCTAACCACACATTTTTCAAAACCAATTAGAAGTGTTTCCCTTGCTCTTGTACCGTGTCGATTATAATATACAATGTAGATCGCATAACAAAGTAGATTCATGAGACATAGATTGCAATTTAAGTGTAGATATCATATCAAAGTAGATTCATGGTATGTAGATAAAAAGCTAAACGCAGCATTGAAAGAACTAATGAGACACATTAATATATAGATTTTATAGAAATAAAAAAATATATTAATAAATCGAAATTTGATCATTAGAAAATCACTTCCAAGTAATTGAACAATTTAGTACTAATCTTTTTCGTGCTGATACACGGGATTAAAGAAATATCTGCACTAATGGTCATATCGAACCATAATAGACTCTTATTTTGCGCATAAAAGATTATCGCTGCAGCCGTCACATATAAGTGACAATATAATTGAATCTGCTCAAGTGTGAACTTTCCATTCAGGCACACGACTAAAGTCAAGACAAGTTTTTAATTTTTTTTTCGGGGGGGGGGGGGGGGGCGTCAGAATAAAATTTGTCTTGTTTCTGTACACACGCTTGGGGGAGGGAGTAATTATGGATATGAGCTATTGATCACGTATTATTCTCCACATGAAGCCAGTCTTTTTCTTAATAAATAATATTGCTGTGTGGATCTCAACGCTTATATTTCTGTTTCTTCTTTCGTTCATATAAATGTTACACTTTAACGAGCCTTGTTGTACTAATGGGTCACCACTCATCAAGGCCAAACGCCACTCGAGGGTAAGGGTCAATGAGACTTGAATGATTGCCAACCAAAAGACAAGGAACTCTATGGGAGTACTAACATTGATCAAAGGTATGAACTGCATTTGATTACTTATGAGGCGGTCTATGATAAGAATTTGTTGCCATTGGATTTGAAGACGACCACGTTGTAATCAGCAGGGAAGCAGTCCCGTTGTAATGCGTTCCACAGACGATTACCCCTTGCAAAGAAGCTTTATCGATGAAAATTCCGGATGATGCTAGGCACTCGGAGAAAACAAAGACTTTTTTCGTTTTGGTAGCAAAACGAATTCATTCTGTGAATATCTTATAAGGAGGAACCAAAGACTGGAGCTCAGCCGAGCACCTTCCATGCGAATTACAATAGAGTAGAAAGAGACTAGAAACGTCTCTTCTGTGAGAAAGAGATTGTAGGGAAGAGAAGAGATCACCCCATCCTCACTAGATTTCGTGGTCCTTCTTGTGAGTACCAGATTCTATTGCTGAAAACATGCAAAGAAAGCAGAATCGAACAGGTAAAAAAACTGTGAATTTCTGGTTCATATGCACTGTATTTTGAGGGATTTAAAAAGTCCATTCTTTTTGGATGCTAAAATCAATAATAATAATAATAATAATAATAATAATAATAATAATAATAATAATAATAATAATGATAATAATGATAGTAATAACAAGCACGTTGACCAGAAGACTAGAAAAATGAATGACCATGCACAACGTACTACATCCAAAAGACGATACATACAGACTCTACGTTAAAAGAAACGAAGGGGGAAGAGGACTGGTAAGTATAGAAGATTGTGTGGAAGACACAAAAAAGAGCTGGAGAAATACATAACCGAGAACACAGAAAGGCTGATCAGCGCACCAAGAAACACCGTCCCAATGAAAAACTCAGGAAACACCGAAACCAGAAACAAAAAGGCAAGAAAAGAAAAGTTGGAAGAAAACCAACTACATGGAGGTTTCATAAGAATAACAAGAGAAGAGACACACGAAAATAGCTGGGCATGGCTAAGCAAAGGGCAGCTGAACAGAGAAACGGCATTTCTACTGACGGTTGTACAGAACAATGCGATTAAGACAAACTACATTAAATCTAAAATAGGAAAAAAAAAATACAGACTGTGTGGATAAAGAGGCGAAACAGTAAATCATATGAGTAAATGCAGTAAACTAGCCCCTAAAAGAAAACAATAACAGACATGACTGCGCGGGGAAAGCAGTACACTGGGAACTATGCAAACGACTGCATTTAGAACATTCGGACAAATGAGACAAACATAAACCAGAGACAGTACTGAAAAATGAATGGCACAAAATCCTCTGGGATATAAGGTGCAAACAGATAAACACATACAAGCAAGGATATATATATATATATATATATATATATATATATATATAAGTAGATAAGTGATGAACATAAAAATCGGAAAAAATGCAGTATTTATGTAATCATCAATTGTTCGAACAAGGGTTATATATATACATATATATATATATATATATATATATATATATATATATATATATATATATATATGACTTGTGTCTGTATATGTATATATATATATATATGACTTGTGTCTGTATATATATATATATATATATATATAAAGTAAGCTATGAAAATATATTTATGGCAATTAAGCTACACAGAGACCCCCGCGTTTCATCCCCGGGGGAATCTTCAGGCTAAAATGGATGAAACGCTGGAGCCTCTGTGTAGCTTAATTGCCATAAATATATTTTCATAGCTTACTACCTAGCTCTACTTACGTATCGAGCACTGTTGAAGTAAATACTGAAAATTGATACATAAAGAATGATATCCCCTTATAAAATGTTATATGGATACATGAAATAGTAATAATTATATATATATATATATATATATATATATATATATATATATATATATATATATATATATAAATATAAATATATGACTTGTGTCTACATATATATATATATATATATATAAATATAAATATATGACTTGTGTCTACATATATATATATATATATATATATATATATATATATATATATATATATATATATATATGTACAGGGTGGCGCAAAAGTCGCGCATTGGTTTTTTTATTTTTTCAATTTTTCTAATGATCTTTTTTTCTGTCAAAATAAATAAAAAGTATATGCTCCATATGTATCACGAACGTTTTCGATTATTCGTCGAATCTTCTTTAGCTGACAAAAACAAATAAACAAAAAAGTTTAAGAAAAGAAGAGAATTTCAAAAAGCAGCCAAGAACGCGCATGTGAAGTCAGTTAAACCTCAAAAGAACGAACCAGTGCAGTTTCAAGAGAGATGTTAATAATTTAGCTTATGTTGTAGGATTTTCATTTGAGTCTAAATTAGGCTTTACTTTGAAAGATGATGTATGATTTTTATACCTATCTTTGAAACTGCCAAGTGGATCCAATGTATGCCCTAGTTCTATGTCTGTCTACAATGATGCATTTATACACTATATTAGAAATTAGACACTTACCTTTTAGAGGATATTCGTCTACATTTCTACAATTACATTGGGATTCATCTGCAACGTTTAGATTATAATGCAATCCCCCACTTTATATTTTACAGTTTATTTTAGTAGTGTTAAAAGCTATAATAGTTTAGGCTAGATTTATTGATGTAGACAATGACAATTAAACTGTGTTTTTATTAATAATCTTCCCAAGCTTGCTTTCTAAGTTTTTTTAAAAAGAATTCTCTAGGAATATTGTAAAGGATATGCTTACTGAATTTAGGTGTGAACCATATAAAATTACAACGCCTGTTTTTCTTCTTCCTAGCATGGTATGATGCAGACTGGGGTGGATTATGCTCTTTATACACATTTACTACATGACCATAATTATCATGGTTTCTTTTAACTTTAGATTTATATAGCCATTTCATGTGTTATAATATGGGATTGTCTTTCGATTTCCATAGTTACCCCACTGTTTCAATCGTTTCATTTTTAACAAACTTTATTTCTTTGTTATATCCCGATCTAGCTAATGTTTCATTATAGTATTACTTGTTTTTTATTAAATAAACGTTCATTAGAAAATATATTTGATATTCTTTTAGAAATACTGAGGACAAGAGAATTGTTCATAGATTGTGGATGGTTTGAGTTGTTATCAATATAGTATAAAGTGTGATTGGGTTTATGGTAGGGTTCATAAGTGTTATCATTTAAATTTAGTGTAATGTCTAAAAAGAATTACTATTTTATTGTTTATATCTATGGTTATCTTAAGATCCAATTTACCAAAGAAATTATGTAAATCTTTTTTTTTCTCTCTAAATTTCTATCACTAAAGCTGACAAAAAATAGTGCATCATCCCTGTACAAAACTCCCAGCATAACTGGTACTTCCTTATAGATTGCTTTCAATATATAAAGTCCAACTAAGTTGGTGACTTGACATCAAAATAACGTCAAAATTAGATTCCTTATTTTTCCTAGTCTTAATGTTCTCCTAGTTTATTTAATAATGTCTATTTCTATTTTCGTTATGTTCGTTTCATTTTTAGTCATATCAAGGGCGTTATCTAGAAGAAAATAGTTACGGTTGAAGGAGAGTCTATTAGAGTTGACCTAGGATTATTGTTTACTAGCAGGCCCCGTGTCCCGGCGTTGCCCGGGGAAATATAAAATAATGATTTACTTTAATAAAAAAAAATGTTAGAGTTTAAATGAAAAAAATGCAAACAAAATAGATATGTCTATGTTTTAGGTTACTGCAACTCCTCTATCGTTTAACGTAGGGGCTTATTCCTAAAAGTAAAAATAACTGCACCCAAAAATTAAAAAGTAAATGTGACCCAAATATATTCCTGATTTTTTCGCGGTCAGTCAAGGAAAAATCTTTATAGACTGAGGTAATTGTTATTGTCAGCGTAGAAATCCTAATTTCCCTATTTTCTGTTCGTTTTATTTTATTTTTATCATCGCCATATGTTCTGTCCGTTTTCAATGAAGTAGAAATCCTTGTATACTGAGGCAATTGTTAATTGTTTCCAATCCAATTGACATTCCTTTATGATAGCAGAAATTCTAATTTACCTCCATAAAATTGCAATAAAGAAAACAATTGGTTACACGTCTCAAATTCCAATACTTATCTGAAGGTTTTAGCTTATTAGAGTAACGTGTGATCTGTTTGCGCTAATAATATTTAATCGGTAGCTCTTTTTATGGTCGACACAGTTACTGTCTGCTCGAATCACAATCAAGGATTTGTCTCCTGTGACTCAAATAAACAAATCAGTCACAATCAGTAAAAATTAAGGAAAATCGTTTGTCTTGAATATTACAAAATATATAAGCATGTGCTTATTTTTTACCTCGCCCTCAGTATATTGGCCGACTTTACAACATTTTTGTATGTTTGGTTTATGTTTATTTTACTTTTCAAAATAGAATTAACGTTAAAGCATAGTATCTGTTCTGATTCTTTTCTCTCCTCGGTCATTGAATGAGAAATCCTTCTTTTTGACGCCAATTTATTTTTTGTTTGTATGGAACAACATAGTAAATGGTAAAAGTGTAAAATAGTTAATAGGCAAACAAAACGTAAATAAAAAAATTAAAAAACAAATATCTTATATCTATCGACAAATTTAATAGTAATTGTATGTTGAAAATAAAATAAAAAACAATTAAAAGAAAGACGAGTGGTGTTTAGCGAGAAGTATTTATGTCCTTATCAGTGCTAGGCACTCCGTGTATGGGAGAAATCCTTCTAGACTGCGGCAATTTAAATGTTTGTCCAAATCCTGAGTGCTCCTTTTTGGGGACATGCTTTTCTCTTATATTAAGAACCGACATTGCGTCTAACTCTGCCCTCGAGTGGAGGCAAGTAAATAAGAGAACATATTAAAAATGCATAAAAAGTAACAGTCGAGAAATCGGAAACAGAATAATAAAAAAAAATTAATCGGAACATAAAAGGTTAAATCTGTTTTACAAAGTTAAAAAAGTAAATAAATAAAAGACGAATGATGTTTAGTGAGAAGTATGTATGTCTTTACCCACGCGTTAGAAAAAACAACAAATACTGTTCTAACAAGAAGTGCGTATGTCCTTACTCGCGCGGTAGAAAATAAAACAACAATAAATACGAAGCGACAAATGAAAGTTTAATTCTATTTTGAAAAGTTAAAAAAAAGTAAATATGTATGTATTTACATGCGCGGTCGGCAGTATGTGACCTCTAACCCATATTTATCTTATTCCTAGAATATAGTCATAACGGCAAGAAGAACTAAAGTGAAATTAAGGAAACGGTCGTGCAGTATGTGAAGGTTTGAACATGCATATGAAGATTTAAAAGTAATTCATGAAAATATTATTTCAGTTAACGAAAGCGTTGTATATAAATTTGGAGCGTTGTAATAAATGCTATTAATGAAATGAGAAGTAAGAGATACAACGTTTTAATTTAAGTTGGTGTTTGTTTAGTGTTCGTCAATCATATTTGATTATTCCAGAATAGGATTGCAGTCAGCCAATCAAAACGCCGTAAAAGTATGAAGAGTAGGTTCCTAATTGAACGACTCGTATTTAGTTAGTGAATGTATAATGAGTGAAAGAAAATAAAACGGGATTTAAAAATGAAACAATTACGGTATTAGCTAGAAAAATATTCCTATGAAGAATAAGTCCCGGTGTTAAATGGTGGTGGTGGTAGTAGATTTTTGCGTGTGAGTAAAAGTTACTCCGACTTTCAGTATGTATGACTATTTTGTGAGAGTCATGTGCCGGAATTAATGTAGGAAATTATAAAATCGAATGGAAAAAACTGATAATTTCCGAAAACACGCATAAATTATTAGCATAAAGCGTGACCATATTGGAATTCTATATATTGTGTGTAAAAAGCTATAGCATCTTGAAGTAGAGGAGAAAAATCGAGTTTACTTTATTATAGACTACAGCATTACCAATACTACTAACATTAATATTATTACCACTATTGTCCTAGTGTATACCTTGTTTAACCGTACATTTGTAAATGACGCTTTTATGCTTCCATGGGCCATTCAAAGGACACTAATTTCTATCAATGCAGTTACATTCTGGGCCCAGAATAACAGGGTTATTAAGTTTCTACGCGTTAATTATTTTAACTGCATTGGAGCCTATTATTTGTTGCTCAAAGTTAGGTACTGTGGAGTAAGAGATTCTAATTGTGTTTCTATTGAATAGCTTGCTATATCTATGTGGGCCTTTAAAGTTGTCTTCTAGAATTAAAAAGAAAATTCTAGGAATATTCGTTTGGACATTTTTACTATACGATGGTTTAAACCAAACGCAAGTCCGTCTCCTATTATTCCGATTGTTACAGTTAGAATTGGCTGATTACGGTTATTTATCTTTACGTTCTGGTGTTGCAAGTTTCCAATTTGTTTGCTATTAACATGGTTAATTCTTAATTCTCGGTCAATCTGCCATCGCCATATTGTAGGCAATGATATTGATCCAAAACCCACCAGATGTTGTCTTCTTATTTCTACATTTAAGGTGTTCGGTGGAATTCAAATACTTAATACTTTGATCATACTCTTAATTTCTTAAAGCAACGTTGTAATATTAGGAGTTTTCATCAAATATCCAGCTGTTAGACGAGATTCCAGAGGTACTATGGAACTTAGAATCGATCTAGGGTGGTAAGAATCTTTATTGACATACTATAAAGTGTGGTTAGTTTTGTGGTATGGGTCGAAAGTGTTAGCTGGTAAGTTAACTATTAAGTCTAGAAAGTTAACTACTTTTTTATTATTAATGTCTATTGTAATTTTTAACCCAACATTGTTAAACAATTTATATGGTCACTTTCTAGCATTTTCATATTTTCTATTGGTTTATCTAATCGTGAAAAGAGTACATCGCTATATAATCCCCCGAGCTCAAAGTCGCTTTTAAAATGTTCATATACTTGGTTAAGTAAATATAATCCTACCAAATCCGTAAACTGCAAAGAGCGTGGATCCAATTAAAATATTAAAATGGTTAGGGGTATCCTTCTTGACCGGCATAAATTTAATCAAAATCTTTCAGTATATTTCACACTCAGGCAACGCTGGGTCAATCTCCTAGTGTCTGATAAATTTGGCAAAATTTGGCAAAATTTGTAAGAATATAAACCAAAAATAAGTATTTGAAGTATTTTTTTTCAAAAGTAGAACACAATTTGAAGTGGTTTCTGCAATTTATCTATCTATTTCAAAGAATGTGTTTTCTCGATGAAGAAGTTATAAAAAATGATCTTTTTCTGTTATTCTGTAAAGGGGAACTGTTCTTAAATAGATCAGCGTAAACACTCGGTACACTAATGAAGTGCATTGTCTTTTAGAAAAGGGGGAGGCGACGACTGTTAAATGTGAGTAAAAAACATAAAGAATTTTATTTTGCAAGAATTAATGTAGAATTTTTACTTTGCTTGAGTTTTTTCTCTGACATTATTATTTTTTTATTTTCCTAAAAATAAAAAAATAAAAGCATATTCACACTGGTGGGGATCACAAATTCTTAGTGCGTGGATCTCAGATCACTTGACGACGAGGTGGTCAACCATTGGTTGATTTAGATACGTGTGCCACCGCTATAAAAGTGTTGACCTGTAAGCTTTTTTTTGCAGGGTTGCCAATTTTAGTGGTTTTCTAACTAAATCTGGACTTTTTTTTGGAGGGGGGGATTAAGGTAAGAACATTTTGATCTAGCTGCTAGTGCGTTTTTTTTCTGTAAAATCTTGGGATTTCGTCTGCCCCCACGCACCCGCAATTTTAGTTAACTTACTTTCCGTATTCTTTTCTTCTCTAGTCATCATATGAGACTATTTCTTAAGTTATCTTCCATACATGATATATACAAATCAGTAGTAATTGTACATTCTAATAAAAATTTAAATATTTTAAAATATTCCCGGAATACCTCGGCTCTATAAACCTTAATCCACCACGACTTTATAAATCTTTTGTTAAACTTGATATTTCTTAATTAGTCAAACACACAAATCGTTCATAAATTACGTCGCTTTTTTAACATTTAAATTAAATACAAATAACATTAAAGTAACAAATAACAATTTAAGTAACATTAAAATGAAAATAATATGTATAGAAAACATTAACTATTATGTATATTCGTAATATCTTTTATATAGAACACGAAAAGTAAAGATCTAGCAGATTTCTAGAGATTTTTTGTTCTGATCTAGCGGGCTTTTTCAAATCTCAGTTGGCTACATTGCTTTTTTCCTCTTTTGTGAGCTGACCATCGAAGTAGAAACATGCGTACCAAATCCCTTTCCAGTTTAATCACCGAAACGACATCATTCGTTTTTCCACTGTCTTTATTTTGTCCAGAGAAGTTCTCTGACATGTCGTCTTTCATACACATCTTAGTACGTTAGCTCTTTCATATCTCCACGTATTAAGAATTTGTAACATGTGATAAATATTTTATGCATATTACCTGTGAGCATAAATCTACTTATATTTTCATAAGTACAACTTTTAGTTCTTTTTTTCTTACCTATTTTTGTTAATGTATAAGAAAAATTAAAAGACGAATTAACAGTTTATAATCTCATTGTGGGAGATGCCAGAAGTTATGTTTGACGTGCGTTCTAACACATTTGGGTAAATCTAACTTTTCATATCTTCACGCATTAGAAATCTGTGATATGTGTTAAAATATTTTGGTGTGTAAGTTGTGAGCGTAAATAAATCCAGTTATATTTTTATAATTACAGTTTTTAATTCTTTTTTGTTTACCGCTGTTGTTTCTGTGTAAAAAGACTGATAAATTCTTAATACCAAACAAACTTGTTTTAACAAGCTCCTAGAACTAACTTAACTAAGGTCGCTGGAAAAATGGTTCAACCATTCTACCGCTCGAGAAAGTACATGATTTCAGATGCAATTCTCTACCTATAAAAGAGTCAGACACGTCCTAAGATGGAGTATTGCTGTCACATCTGGAGATGTGCTGTTCAGAACACTCTTTCCTGCATTAAGAGAGTATACAATCGGCTTCGAAATCGAGTAGATGATCTCTTCTCTTCCCTAAATCCCCTTTCTCACAGAAGAGCCGTTGCTAGTCTTTCTCTACTCTATCGTTATTTCCATGGAAGGTGCTCGACTGAGCTCTAATCTCTGGTTTCTCCTTGTAATCACAGTAAGGACTCATCTTCCTACAACAATGGAAAAAGACTTTCTTTGTTTTCCTCCATGTACCTAGCATCAAGCGGAATTTCCATGGACAAAGCTTCTTTGCAAAGGCTTCCCATCTGTGGACAACATTATTGTAGGACTGCTTCCCTGCAGATTAAAACATGGTCTTTTACAAATCCAGTGTGAACAAATACTTGTCATAAACCGTCTCATAAGTAATCTTAGTGCATTGCATTGATTAATTGTAGTACTACCATATTGTTCTTCATCTTTCGACTGGCAATCATTCCGTCTCATTAATCCTTATCCTCGAGTTGCTCTTGGCCTTGATAACTGGTGACATAATGATAAACAAAAACTGTTTAGCTTTCTTCACTTTTCAAGAATGAAAAGTGGATGTAAAATGTGTCTTTTACAACAAAAACAAACTAATAATCAACATCCAAGATGTCTTCGGAAATCCTGTAAGAGGTTCAACAATTTAACGCTTCTATACACATGTAGAAATTTAAAGCTTGAATCAAAGACTATTGTTGGTTTGAATTCACTAATTTTGGTAAAATGGATCACCACCAACCAGGGCCATAAGCCACTCGAGGATAAAGGTTAATGAGATTTTCAGTCTTGTGATGAAACAGTACTAGTAAAGGATTGAGAACTATGATTAATTCACAAACGACTCGACAGACATTTTTTGGCATTGTACTTGAAAACGACCGTGTTGTAGTCTGTAGGGAAACATACCTGCAGTAACGTGTTCCACAGGTTGAAGTCCTTGGAGAGAAACTCTGTTTATGGAAGTTCCGTTTAATTTTAGGTACACAGGGGAAGAAAAGAGAGTTCTTCGCAGTATTGGTAGTAAGACGAGTGCTTGCTGAGAAGGTTTGGGGGGGGGGGCAGAGCTTGAAGCTCAGTTGAGCACCTACCATGGAAATGCCAATAGTTGGGAAAGACTAGCAATATATATTTTGTAAATAAATTGTCTGTACACGTTAGATTCTATTTAACCTATAACTGTGACACTGGCAGTTACTACCACTCCGGGTCAAGATTGATCTGAAAGTAATGGCAACTAAAGTGTGACTCTCCACTCCCAAAGCTCCCAAATTGAGACTTCACCACTGGATTTAGTTTAATGTCATACCCATGACTGCGACGAGGTAGACAGAGTTTGAATACTTGTAAAGGTTTGGGAAGTAGAGTAGGCAGAATTTTTTTTAATAAAAAAGTTGGAACGACCTAGGAAAGATAGATTTTGGGGTGGTAGAGTGTTGTGAACACCTTGCCAAAGGGTGCCTGAGATAATTTAGTATCATGCCTGGAAGAAGACTATTGTTCAATGTTACTTGGCAGTAGTATATTTTTCAAGTTAAGTGTAAATATGATTTGCCAGTTGCAACATGTTATTAGGTATGATTGTTAAAATATTAAGAGTATGTCAGCTGGTACCTATTTTGAGATTTAAATTCGAAAAGGAAATGTTAGCAAGTAGACGTAAGGTCAGACGGGGGTCAGATGGCTGACCTTTGGGGTGGGGAGCATTATTTTCCATAGGAAATCTAGCTAGAGAAAATGACGTCAGACGAGATAGGAAGAGCAAAAGGCTTGGAGTCTGACTTGGGAGCTCGACGAGATCAGACATAAACAAAATGACTTAAGAAAAGTAAAAAGCGAAGTCTGAAATCTGCAGCCCTAATATTTCTTCCTCCCCGCCGCTAGCGAAGCTGTAAGCAATATCAACAGTCTAAACTTCGATTGTGTTTACTAAGACCCGAGTTCGATGCCAGTGCGAGAAGGAGGACTGTTGTATGCGAACGTTTGAAGATACAAGATATGTTTTTATTTCATGTAAAACTAGCAGTATTCACCTAGCGTTGTTCATGTGGACATATATTGTTGGTTAGGGAAAAATTATTTCAACTATAGTCATTCTCACAATGTTTGCCTTGAAAAACAAATTAAAAATAACATTTGTAATATAAAAGTGATAAAAAAAACTATTAGCACGGGGTGTTACTAAAAATAAACTTTCTTACAGACAGCAAATGGATTTAACGAAATGAAACGAATTCAAATTATTTTAAAAAAAGCGAATTATTTTAAATTTTAAAAATACCAATAAAAATTAAATAATTATATTTAAATGTTTAAACCTTTATTTAAATACGTTCTTAGATATTCTTTGTTTAATTTTAGTTTTGTTTTATGAAATGAAGAAAATCTATTAAAATATATATATATTTCGTTTCTTCCCGTTCTAATATATTTTAGTTATTTTATGGACCTTACTGATAATTTCCCTAGTGACCCCAGATGGAATCGAAGGAAAATTTCAATGGTGTCGTCAGATTCCTTTAAAGATTTAAAACTTATTGAAATTATTTGAATGTACAGTTAAAATATAAATTTCTATAACAAACAAACATTGACGTTTATAGATAATTGATGCTGATGCAGTTTACGGAACGGGCTATTTTTTTTTTATAGGATTTTCAAGTTCAATTTAATTTTTACAGTATCTTTTGCTTATTAGATTATTAGGTGACATTACAGAATAGTTAATGAAGACCCCCTTCCTATGTTAAGAATGGCTTTCTAAATAAGCTTATTATTTCTACCCGGTCTTTAAACTGTATAAGTACCAGATAATTATTGTATTGTTACAACCTGCAGAGGATAATGTAACATGACCGTCTGGAGTTGGTTGCTTGTTTATGTGACAAACGTTAAGATTTACCATTAAGTCAATTGCTGCCAAATATTTTGGTGAAGTTGAATTCAAGGTCTGGAGAAACGGGCATTGGGGATGGATAATATCCATAGTACAAATTTAGTCTTTACTTGTGCTCGTTGATGATTTGTAACCACATACATAACTTTTATTCCAACGATTGTAAATCGAATGTGTGTAGTGGTCAGCAGTCAATCACGCCACCACATGCTACAGATGTTTAGTTCCCGATTCGCATCTCATATAGCATTTGTTGCAATGCAAATTTAGCAAGAAAACTAACAAAACTGCTGTGCTTGTACAGTTCACTGAGAGTCCTCCCACCGCCATAAGTGAAATAATTTGAAAATCAACAATCGTTCAATTAAAATAAAAAATTCATATATTTAATTTTTTTTGCAAGCTT
>OY744515.1:70513898-70661398 GCA_963556195.1 Sepiola atlantica
AATTTATTGACTAGGATTTTTATGCACATTTCGACATTCTTATATCTGAATATGAATATAAAAAAAGGAGAACAACAAAGTAGGGCAACGGATCATCTCATATGAACGTGGGAACCTTTAAGGCATACACAGTAGATAATTGGATGGGGTGTGTTCAAATGAAAATTGATTTCAACGGATCAATGCAATATTAGGAAAATAGAATCAGAATTGACACAAGGATTCTTTCTGTATTTACACGTCATATCCACTGGATTTCATCCTGGTTGGTAAGACTTTTATATTTAGAAAAATTATTAGCTTGTTTGGAAAACAATGGCGGAACTTTACTTACTTTTAAAGAATCGATTTACGTTGCTGTTTTTATAGTGTTTTATACAAAACTGGTGGGACGGGAAAATGAAAGAACCCAAGAAACTTATGCTTCCACCTCTGAACCACTTATAAATATTTTTACTTAATTTTTTCCTTAGCTATTAATGTTAAGTACAGTGTTCTGTAAGTATTAGATTTAAAATAACCAGAATAATACCCATTCCAGAATGGGTAAAATTAATTCCCTGAACAGAACAGTTTTGCACCACTTTGTACAGCTGAATTCAAATTTGGCAGTTATCTCAGAACCCATCAATAAAGTCAACAAACTCGTTTGGGCTGATCGTAAATTGAATTTGAATTTGTGTGAGATTCACCATTTTGCATGAACATGTGTCAATGAGAAAGCAGTGTTTAAAATGGGTGCTGCATTTGCTTGCAGTCGATCAAAAACAACAATATGTTAACGATTGTTGCAATAAAAAAGATATGTGACAATGGATAACGAAGATTAAAATCAAGATATATGCTACTAAACCTCATGTCTAGAATCACTATTCCAGTTTTTATCAAAATTCATTACATGATTTTGATTCTAGAAAATGTCTAAATTGTGTCTAATTGGTGAGTCACCAATTAAACAAAATTTCATGAGTTTCAATTTCTTCTGAACGCATCTTAAATTTTATGTGATGACTTAGATGATGTCAAAGGTCTGTGAAGGTGTTTGATCTGGATTGATCCTGTTGATAGAATCGACTATGAAGCAAATTAAAAGCAAATCTCGAAATATTTGAATTTTTAAATTGGAGGTTGTGTCCATATTAAGCCTAACCCTAAAACCCTTTAAAATACTCCAGAGAAATTGAAATTAGCTAGAACTAACCTTAAGTCTGGATGGCAATATGAAAACAGAAAAGAAAAAATGGAAGTTAACAAAATCATTAAAAGTCAATTTATAGTCTAAGAAGTTTTAAAACCTCAATTTCGACTCAAAATAGCTTGTTCGGTCCCGTCAGCATTCCCTTATGAATGAGGGCATCTCTGGTGACAGGCAAATGATTCCATCCATCCCCACTAAAAAGAGGAGCTAATGCATTGATTTTATAAATAAAATACATTTAATAAAGAAGTTATTATTTCCAATTATGAATTTTATTTTAAGATATAATTCATTAAATTGGCTGCAGTGTGCATGGATATTTATTTAGAAAAATTATGCAAGCGTAATATAGGTAGTATTTTGTACATGTGAATCTTTATGAGCGTAGTTCAAATTAAGCAGCTGCAACATTTATCGCAACCATAATAACCAGTCTAACTGCTACTGTGTGTTGCGACAGACGTCAAGTACACAAATGCAGAAACATTGTGAAATCGGAATGAGGGTATGTATTTCATTATGCCGAGAATGTAAAAGAATATTGTCTGTTTTGATCGAAAATCGCACATTTCACCTCAATGTTTTTAACCATTTGAAAATCGATACTTTATGAAGTAGTAAAACGTAAAAGGAGTAGCTAAATATAACCGGCATTGGCTGGGAATAAAAAATTGTTACATAATTTATATTGTGTGAAAATATTATACAGAATGTATCAAAAGAAAAAATTAGAAAAAAAATTAGGAATGTTTATATAAGAATAATGTAAGCGACTAATCATGAACAATTGTGTTATTGTCTCCTAAGGCCTCAAAGCAGCCATTTTGATTCTCGTGTGAAGAAAGAAAGAGCTTTAAATGAAATCTAATTTTTAAATAAAAGAAACGTGAAAACAGTTTTAGAACGTTTAAAGTATACAGGTCGGTAGAAAATTAAATTTTAATGCTTTTATTAAAAATTATGTGCTGTATATATATATATATATATATATATATATATATATATATATAAAGCAACTGCATTAACAGACTAAAAATATTCGAAGCCCTACACATAAAAAAATTACAACCCACAATTAATAAAATAGCATTCACCACCGGTACTAACGCCTTATCAGTCTTCAACAATTAAGACATAATAATACTACTACTACTACTAATAATAATAAAAAATTAATAATAATAATAGATTAAACATAAAATAAATAAAAACAAATCAATAAAAACTAATGAGTAAAAAAAAAAAGAATAAAAATATATATATATCTATATCTAAACACATATGCAAATCCTTAGATCTAACCAAAAATAAAATCATAAATACGGCTCTACAAACTACAACAACAGACTACCTCCTGAAGACGGTCGCGAGACCGAAAGCGCTCGAGTAATGGCCCAAGAAACAACATTAGGCGCCATGATCCATCAATTATTACCGGAAACCCGAAGAATCGCTCGCCGAGTCGAGAAATTGACCAAAAAAATCGTAAAGAAAGAAAACTCTGTGGTATTTAATGACGCATGTCTAATTAACGACTTGCTGCCGAAATATATATATATATATATATATATATATATATATATATATAGTGAATGCTTTTATTCAAACATGTACAAGGTCTGCTACACTGGCATGTCGATGTTATCGATCTACAGCTCTCAAGAGCTGAGGTCTCATCAGGCAGAAAATTGTTTTTTTGATTCAACTGGTTGCTGAATTCCAGGGAGAATGAAGTCAAGCAAAGAAGAAGAGGAGAAAGAAATAAAAGTCATGTGACCGATTTTAAAATATGATTGCCGTTAGAAATTACTATTTTCCTATTTTTATCTTTTATATATTTTATTTTATATATATATATCCAACGCTGAGCTGGGGTAGAAAGGGGGGGGGGGCTAGGAAAAGAAAAAGAAAAAGAAGAGAAGGGAAAGAGATACAATTGCTGTCAGAAAAGTTTAATTTACAGCTGTTAATATTTTTATTTTGTATTTTTTGTATTTTTATCCAACGCTTAGTTAAGGTGGGGGGGGGGTTGAAAGAAAAAGAAAGAGAAAGGGGTTGAGGGGTGTTAGGGGTGGATGTCTATAGCCATTTAGGATTTGTTGCGGGGAATGGTTCTGAGTTAAATTCATATTCATTTTTATTCAGCGCTGGGCTGGATAAAGTGGGGGGGGTCGGGGGGAGATTAAACAAGAGCGAAAGAGAAGATCAGGGGAGAGGGGGACGGGGGGTTTCAAGTTTGTTGTGTCTGCTTCCTGTCAATTCAGACATATAACAATTACATGACACCCAGCTTACGGGGATATTTTAGTTTAAGCTCATTGGTGGATTTATTGTTGATAAATTGTGCTCTTATATTTTGATCAATTGGCATTTAATTTTGATTATTTGATGGATAGTTAAATGTATTTTAAATAATATTTATCAGTTAATTAATAAAACATAATGGTAATTGTCTTTATTTTTAGTAAGATTCATATATGGATTATTGGCAGTAATATTAGTAGGTTAGTTCTAGGTACTAATGACTTAAAATATATTGGGAATTATTTTTGGTAAGGATCGTATATAAGTTTATGACATTGATATAGATGGATTATACTATTATATTTAGTTTTAATTATTTTGGAATATGAATAAATGTATTTCGATTATAAATAATAGTTAGTGATGGATTAATAAAACATACTGGTAATTGCTTTTATTTTTAATGGAATTTATATATCGATTAATTTCAGTGGTATAAATAAATAAATTTTATTATTCGTTGTGATCCTATTATTAATGGTGGGGTTAAACACCTGTTATAGTATTAGTGGTAAGGTGTTCTAGTTAAAATTGTTAACGCAAGTTATGGTCTATGAAGGGGGGGATTAGGAGTGGTGGGGGCCAGTAATTTTAATTAAAGTGATCAGTATATAATTATTTAGATATTTAAAAATTGGTTTTGGTAATAAGTAGTTTTGTAAGCTGGATTTTGAGTGCACATACGCACTCGTGCACACATATAAATACATATATGCACATGTATACACAAACATTCATATATGCACCCAAACCCATGCACACACGCGTGAACACACAGATACACATGTATGTGTACATGTATGTGTACATATGTATACGTATACATACGCGCATACAGGCGCACACATACACACATAAATAGTTATAAAATTTTATATCTTCATACATATGCCCACTCATATGTCCACAAAAATCACCTATATATATATATATATATAAGATTTTACTTTTACATGTTATAATATTTATTCAAAAGATTGGGGTGGTTGTACTGTGTTTGTAGTTGAGGGTTAAAGTTACTTGATTTGGAAGTGTTAATAAGTGTTAATTTTAGCGGGTTTTTTGGGTATTGGGTTTTTTTTGTTTTAATGGTATTATTTAGGGGGGGTTGTACAAATTACTGAGGAGGTGTGATCTGTTATGCCTACAGTTGATCGATGTTTCCTGTTTTTTGTTTAAAAGTTTTCCTCTGTCAGTAAATTTAATTATTTCAAGTTTTTCGCCGAGGCATAAATAGCATGGTGAGTTTAATGAGCTACAGGTGCTAGTTTTTCTGATAGTGTTCCAGATTACAATTGGTGATTTATTTTTATTAGTGAGTTCCCAGTGGTAATTTGAGAGTGATGTTCTGTTTTGGTAGCTTGGGTTGTTGAATGAACATTTATGGCCGGTGTATCTTTCTTTGAAAGTATTACCTGCCATACCTATGTAGTATTTTTTTATATTAGGAGTTTCCTTAGTTGAGATTGTTGCTTGGTAAATCGTTTTTGTTATTAAACAATTTTGTTGCAAGGGGCATTCATTTTTATTTATGCAGTTACAGGACTTTACTTTAGTTGTTTTATTGTTATTTGATTCAGGGTTTAGATTGCTGTTTAGGATTTTGTTATTGTGTTTTTTAATTATCATTTCTAAATTTTCGCTGCAACTGTAACTTAGTTTAAGTGTATTTTTGTTGAATATTTTATGTAAGATATTGTTTGGGGGGAAATATGTGTTTATGAGGTTTAGAAATTTTTTACCAAGTTTGGTTTTAACTGCTTGGTTGAAGGGAGGTGTAAACCATATTATCTTCCTATTTCTTGCTTTATTGTTTTTATTATTAGTCGTTGCAGGTTTATTAAAATTAATTTGTGTATTCTTGTATCCGCTGTTTTTTAGTGCTTTATTATAGAATTCTTTATGTTTGTTAAAGATTGTTTCATTTGATGAGTTATTGCTTATCCTATGTTGGATAGATTTAGGGATGTGTTTAATGATAGTTTTGGGGTGGTTGGAGAGGGGGTGTACATAGATTGGGTTAAAGTTTTCTTTATTATATGGTTCGTATGTTTCTTTGGTTAAGTTGAGAGTTACATCTAGGAAATTTACTATTTTAATGTTGGAAGTTATTTCAACTTTAAGGCATATTCTCCTCATCTCCCTAATAATAATCTTTTTAATATTTTCACACCTTTGCCCATTAGAGTTTCTGACTACTAAGAGTCCATCATCCCTATATAGGCCAATGTCTTCAATATCTATATCATTAGTTAGGTTGTAGAGGATGTATAAACCAACTAGGTCGGTGATTTCTGCAGAGTCGAAAGAGCCCATCGAAACATCAAAAGAGCCAGATTGGTTGCTCTTTGTCCATTGATCTTTTTTACTAATTAGCACCGTTTTCCTACATTATCTAAATAATTATATACTGATCACTTTAATTAAAATTACTAGCCCCCACCACTCCTAATCCCCCCCCCTTCATAGACCATAACTTGCGTTAACAATTTTAACTAGAACACCTTACCACTAATACTATAACAGGTGTTTAACCCCACCATTAATAATAGGATCACAACGAATAATAAAATTTATTTATTTATACCACTGAAATTAATCGATATATAAATTCCATTAAAAATAAAAGCAATTACCAGTATGTTTTATTAATCCATCACTAACTATTATTTATAATCGAAATACATTTATTCATATTCCAAAATAATTAAAACTAAATATAATAGTATAATCCATCTATATCAATGTCATAAACTTATATACGATCCTTACCAAAAATAATTCCCAATATATTTTAAGTCATTAGTACCTAGAACTAACCTACTAATATTACTGCCAATAATCCATATATGAATCTTACTAAAAATAAAGACAATTACCATTATGTTTTATTAATTAACTGATAAATATTATTTAAAATACATTTAACTATCCATCAAATAATCAAAATTAAATGCCAATTGATCAAAATATAAGAGCACAATTTATCAACAATAAATCCACCAATGAGCTTAAACTAAAATATCCCCGTAAGCTGGGTGTCATGTAATTGTTATATGTCTGAATTGACAGGAAGCAGACACAACAAACTTGAAACCCCCCGTCCCCCTCTCCCCTGATCTTCTCTTTCGCTCTTGTTTAATCTCCCCCCGACCCCCCCCACTTTATCCAGCCCAGCGCTGAATAAAAATGAATATGAATTTAACTCAGAACCATTCCCCGCAACAAATCCTAAATGGCTATAGACATCCACCCCTAACACCCCTCAACCCCTTTCTCTTTCTTTTTCTTTCAACCCCCCCCCCCCCCACCTTAACTAAGCGTTGGATAAAAATACAAAAAATACAAAATAAAAATATTAACAGCTGTAAATTAAACTTTTCTGACAGCAATTGTATCTCTTTCCCTTCTCTTCTTTTTCTTTTTCTTTTCCTAGGCCCCCCCCCCTTTCTACCCCAGCTCAGCGTTGGATATATATATATAAAATAAAATATATAAAAGATAAAAATAGGAAAATAGTAATTTCTAACGGCAATCATATTTTAAAATCGGTCACATGACTTTTATTTCTTTCTCCTCTTCTTCTTTGCTTGATTTCATTCTCCCTGGAATTCAGCAACCAGTTGAATCAAAAAAACAATTTTCTGCCTGATGAGACCTCAGCTCTTGAGAGCTGTAGATCGATAACATCGACATGCCAGTGTAGCAGACCTTGTACATGTTTGAATAAAAGCATTCACAATACAGCTCTATATATTTATTGAGCACTCTTTTATAAACCCGGTTTGATTCCCTTTGGATTTCTACCCTGTGGATTTTTACCCTACCTGGATTACTATATATATATATATATATATATATATATATATATGATGAAGAGAATCGATATTAATAATACGACCCATATCGTCTCGGAAACAATCGTACACAAACTCTTGTTTATGCTGAATTCTTGGAGCGTAAATAAAAGATCATGTCGTAATTAAGTTTACCTAAGATCTCTCTCTCTCTCTCATATATATATATATATATATATATATATATATATATATATATATATATATATATATATATATAGTAAGGAACAAGAGAAAAAAGATATGATATATACCTTTAAAGTAAAACCTACATGAAAAAATGATGCTTGATATACCAGATAGAGTTATTTCATAAACTGGTAACGAATGAGAATAAACATTATATAAAATACAATATCTATTAAGTTATCAGTTGTTCCAAACAAAGAGTTTCAATTAAAAAAATTTTTATCATTCTTTCCTTAAACCATGGCTTTTCAAAAATGATATCTTATTGTCAGAGCAGTGCAAACAGATAAGTTGGTAAAGGGAAAATTACTAAAAGTCATAATTTGAAAATATATAAAAATAAAGATAATATAAAATAAAATATATACAATGTAAAAAGAAAAGGTTGAAAATATATGTAAAAGTTCATCGTTAACGGCACCATGAAAGTTTGTAGCAGCAGGTTCGAAGTAAGGTACAATCTAATCATATTTTCGGAAAAAATGGCATCTGAAGTTGTAAAATCTGTTGCTGTTGTGGAAAGGCTAAAACCATTAAATTGCCCAGATGATCCAGTTGGAAAAAATTGCAGTGTATGAAAGTTTAGGATGTCAGCGTTGTATTAAAAGCCATTATTTCTCGGCTGTTAAATATACTGTAAGATTACCGAATAGGTATAAAAGAAAGAAAACTAAAAACAAGGAAACAGATCATCTTATATGAAAGTGGGAACCTTTAAGACATACACAATACGCAGTAGATAATTGGATGGGGTTCGTTCAATTGAATATTGATTTCAACGAATCAATGTCAGAAAAATAGAATAAGAATTGACATAAGGATTTTATATTGACCATTCATTTCCACCGAATTTAATCCTGGACTCAGCGGTTGGTAACACGTTTATATTTAGAAGAATTATGTATAACTAGCAGAGCTACCCGGCGTTGCCCGGGAGAATAGTAATTTATTTTCATCAATAACAATTGATTACCTACCGTTGTCAGGCGCAAGGTAAAGCTTATTGTAAAAATCGAAACAACTAATCAAGGTAAAACCTAAAAAAAAAAACCAAATATACAAGTTAAATCATACTTAAAAGAACAAATACGTGAGTAATTTTGTGTTAAAAATATAAGCAATAAGTTTTACTTTAAAAAATAAACTAATCCTTTCTCTCTCTCTCTCTCTCTCTTTCTCTCTCTCTCTCCCCATAACCTATAAATAAAGCATCCATGTGTCTGTAGATTAATTTCTATTCTAGTCACAAACATATTAAGAACAAGGTACTATTTTTTGTGTCTATTGAAAGTAAAAAAAAAATTCTTTCGTTTATTTTTATTATCAGATATTTAGATTAAGTCCCCACATCTTTGCTCATAAAAAATAAATTTGCATAATGGATTATTGTTTCCCTTTTTATTATTATCAGTTATTATTAAGATTAAGCCTTCCTTCTTTAATCATGAAAATAAATTTATTTACACTATCCGGATCACCGTCTTACAACGGCTGGGACTCTGTTTGTGCCACCCACACCGGTGTCGCTGTGGGCAGGTCGTTTGCTCTGCATCCTCTCTCTTGTCGATTTAGTGCCGGTCACCTGTCTCACCACTCTGCCCTTAACGACGTAGTCAGGCGAGGTCTCGACTCGGCAGGTTTTGCATCAGTCCTTGAACCAGTCGGCCTGGACAGGGGCGACGGTCGCAGGCCTGACGGGATGACTGTGTTTGCTTTCCAAGCCGGAAAGCCGCTGATCTGGGACGCCACTTGTTCTGACTCCTTTTCACCAGCAAGGATTGCGGAATCCGCGGTGAAGCCCGGCACGGCGGCTCTGCTCGCCGAAACAAGGAAGCACGGAAAATATAGCTCGCTCACTGACCGTTTCGTCTTCCAACCAATTCCAGTGGAAACGTCGGGTGTGCTTGGCTCCGAGACTGTTAAATTTTTTCAGGACATTGGACGGAGGATTTCAACGTCAGCCTGGTTGTTCCAACGCATCTCCCTGGCTATCATTCGTGGCAACGCTATGTCAGTAACGGCGACGTCACTTCTGTTCTAATCGTCATCTGTTGACTCTCTTTTTCTTTCTCTCTCCCTATCTATCTACCTATGTCTCTTTGCTTCTCTTTCTCTCACATTATTGTTTATAAATAATTGGACTTGTTTTGGTTTGTCTTTACAATGGCAGCCATGATTGTTTATTTATTGTTGGTTTGAAATTGTATTTCTTGTCCTTGAATAAAAAAAAAACATCCACAAAGAGTATATCTTTTTATTGGAATAAATTTCCAAAGCATTGACTTGACTTGAGTCATCCATCAATTGATGATGAAACATTTTCTTCTTAAGGCTGATTGTATATGCTGCACGTCAAACCTGCATATACTCCATGGTACTGCACTAAGTAGAGCAGTTATGCCTTCCAATTGTCAAATATATATGATCATCTGCAAAGCCATGCTGTTGTCAGAATCAGATTATCAGTTTGTTGATGAGCGCAACTGAAACTACTGCTACCCGTGGAATAGTAGGATTTGTGGCAGTTATGCCTTCCAATTGTCAAATATATATGATCATCTGCAAAGCCATGCTGTTGTCAGAATCAGATTATCAGTTTGTTGATGAGCGCAACTGAAACTACTGCTACCCGTGGAATAGTAGGATTTGTGGCAGTTATGCCTTCCAATTGTCAAATATATATGATCATCTGCAAAGCCATGCTGTACTCAGAATCAGATTATCAGTTTGTTGATGAGCGCAACTGAAACTACTGCTACCCGTGGAATAGTAGGATTTGTGGCAGTTATGCCTTCCAATTGTCAAATGTATATGATCATCTGCAAAGCCATGCTGTTGTCAGAATCAGATTATCAGTTTGTTGATGAGCGCAACTGAAACTACTGCTACCCGTGGAATAGTAGGATTTGTGGCAAGGGTTTACTCTTCTAGATTCCCCACATGCATATTTACAGGCTTATCTCGAGAAGGATGTGGCTCCTCACCGCACACAAATGTTTATTCACTATGGAGATGCTATATTTTGCATGTCACATAGTGCTGGGACGCATGGAGACCAGTTGAGGATACCTCTGCGGCCAAATTGAAAAGGTACTACGTCTCTGCAAACCCTTTACTAAAGCATTAAGAGTCCATAAAAATACATAGATGTGATCAAAGGATTCATTGATACTGCAAAAAATAAAAGATGTAGAACAAAAAAGATCTACAAAGATAAAATGGCGGTACTGTTAACGGGATCCATCCGAATCAAACACTTTCACAGATCTTTGACATCATCTAAGCACCACGGACTCTCTTTCACAATCTCCAACAGTCACGATCAGTAGGTCTAAACTAAGAAAATCGCCATCTTATGTAATGTGGTAGCCTATAACTCAGATTGGCTTCTCCTTTTGTTATTTTTTATTTTTTATAGAAATCGCTCCAGACAAGGTATGAAACCACTTGATGTAAAGAGCTAAAAAAATACTACTTAAAGGTTAAAAACGAGCCAACGATAGGTGTTAGATGAATAGATTCCGACCCAGAAAACAGCAATTCTTCCTCCTTTGTCAGAAACATCGCTCATGGAATATGATGACTAAAGGACAAAATAAGAGAAGTGAGAGTTATGAGGCTGCTGAAAGTAAACCCAAGGTCCACTTTCTACTCTCCTTCATCATCATCATCATCATCATCATCATCATCATCATCATCATCATCATCATCATCATCATCATCATCATCATCGTTGCTGTTGTCGTTTCATTGGTTTTATTTATTGAGAGATAGTTCAGAAGTGGTCGTGATATAATATGTCAGTGGTTGCATCAGATGTATCCCCTGCTTTCACAATGTTGGATCGTTCATGCCTTTCTGGTTGGGGCATTTAGGCTTCTTACTCACATACAGGTTTCAGTCTCAAGAAGTTTCAGCACTCTTTCTCTGTATCTCTGGTTATATGAGTATTGTTACTGAATCTTCTTTTACTCATCCATCTTACATCGAAGGTTGGCCACGTGAATATCAGTATCTTACGTTGGACTGGGCAATTGGTTCTTAATTTAATTCTAATTAGAATTTTGCTGGGAGAATATCCGCAGTCCATTGGTTCCGCATCATCAGCATCATCATCATCATCATCATCATCATCATCATCATCATCATCATCATCATCATCATCATCATCATCATCATCGGTTTAATGTCCGTTTTACAAGTTGGCATATGTTGGACTGCTTTTAGAAATAAACTTCCAAACTAACCTATCTTTGGCCGGGTCTTTATTTATCCCTCTTTCTCTCAAGTTCATCCTTATGATTTCCTCCCATCTTTTCCTTGGCCTTCCCCTGCCAACTGCTCCTGCTACCTCAACTGATCTACATCTACTAACCCAAGAACTGTCATCCATTATTTCAATGTGGTCAACCCATCAAAGTCTCCTGTTCTGCACACATCTCTCTATACTGTCCAGATTTAATCTTCCTCTGAGATCATCAGATCTAATCCTGCCTTTAACATTCACAATACGCATCCATCGTGCCATTCTCATATCATTTTTCTCTATGCATGCATACCTCAACCCTCACTTGCCAGGTTTCATTTCCATACATCATCACACTGTGTACACATACCTGATAGTCTCTTTCATTGGTCGACAGTGGTAACGCTCTGTTGGTTAGTAATGGCAGAAGTTCCCTGAACTTACGTCATTTACTCTTAAATCTTACAATCATACTAGCACTGGCTCTTCCCTGTGCTCTAATAGTATCACCAAGGTAACAAAACTTCTGATCAATCTCAATAGTTTCAGTATTCAAGTATACTTCCTTACTTATACATTCCTCCAAGTAGACCTTGGCCAATAATCAACCAGTACCATTGCTACAGAGTGTTTTAGACAAATTTTATCATTTTTTAATATTCTTTCATTTCAGAACCATTTGAGGCATTTAATAGCGGTAAAGTGCAACAGATAGCTGTTTCTGTGTACTATTCGTAGGTTTGAAACTTGGCTGACTGGAAAGTACAGGAATATTGATGATTCACGTCAGATTTAAAAATTTAAAAACCTTAGCTGGAGCTCAGTGCTCCTTGAATACCATGAAGACCATTAAATGTGAGAATTGCAATGGCGATGTGGAATCAGTGGTTAGCAGAAAGGATCAGCAGGTGTTCTAACTGTGTCCACACACCGAAAATCGTTAAGAAACTGCAAGAAAGGTGTGACAAGATCAAGACAAGGCAAAAGAGATGGGAGTCAGAGTAATAACTGAAGAAAACACTGAACGCGGATCTTTACTACTCCTTATAGAAGAGTTGCAAGGACAAACTATTTATGGTCTTACAAAAGCCAATAAACTTCTAAACAAGATCAAACACCCAGCTGAGCCAGGGATGCTCTGGTTTTTCTCAGAACCATTTGCACCACATGCAGAACAACAGGTGGTTAGCCTACAGTCCGCACAAGTCTCGTACATCATGAAGAGAAAGTTCATTGATGGTCTTTGTGTGTGTTTTCAGCTAGGATCATGTCATGCCACCCCACATCTTCGAAAAGGGATTCAGACTCAATTAAGATGGCAAAACTGAGTTACTCTCCACTGTTGTCAAGCAGTGGGTGGAGAGGGTGACTGCAGGAAGACCATACAAAGTTTATCATTTCAAACGAGCGTGAATCATTTTTATTGGTTGAAAAGGTCGAGTTAACATGTTCATGTGAAATAATGCCTTTTTTTTCGGAGACGCCTGCTGCATTTATGCGAACCTCGAAGAAAGCAATTGATTTTAGTAAAACCCATTCCTCTAGTACAGAAGAAGGAAGTAAATAAGAAAGAAAAGGAAAGAGTAAGCCATACGAACATAGAAAGAAAGCGTGTAACTTATGCAAGCTAGTGTCTTTTTCACGTTTGCCCGTCTCGCATATCGATTTATTTATCTATCACAAGTGTTAGTGTGATGTCTAATTATTGGAAAATCTTCTTATGTGAAAAATGAGAGTTTCAGTATGAGGGAGCTGAAAATATGAAATGAAAATTGCAGACAAAACGGAATATTAGTATATGGTATCGTTGATAAGCATGGCAACAGACTAGTAAAGATAAGGCTATGAACACATCACTAATGCAGAACCAAGATATTTCGGTCGATTCATACAACCATAATCATTTGGTGTAAAAAGTTTCAGTATGTACACATGTTTTTAATTCGGACACCATTACAAAGGAATAAGGATAACATTTGTGAAAGGAAAAAGGAAAAAGGAAAGAAATAACCAAAGAAAAAGAAAAGTAAGGAAAAAAGAAAGAAATATAGGATGCAAGATAAATAAGATTTGCTGATTCTTTCATCAGATTTGAGGGAGGCGAGGAGGTTAGATAAACTATTTCGAATTCCTGTAGTCATAAACACTGACATTTATTTCCCCTGGAGGAGGGCAACACTGCGAGGTGGTTTGGTCACACGATGATCAATCAGCCTACAGGGCATATTAATTTCAACCGACTCTTAAAGAACTACTTTCAGCCCTTTGGGTAATTTCTTACTTTATTTCTTTTCTTCACTGTCTTAACTTCCAGCTACCTACACTCAACGATGTTGGTCACTCAAATAAATATATCGTTGTTATTTATAGAACGGCTTTGTTTTTCTTTCGTTTGACGATCCTTTTGCTATAAGATATTATAGGAGTTGGTCTTACAGTCTATGCTAAGATTAGCTCCTATAAAATGGTGAATTGCTTATCCTTCAATGGATGATGAAATGCTTAACGTAATAGATACAAATTACATCCAAATTTAGACAGATGGATCAAAAAAGAAAAAACAATTGGATGTGTCACCATACTTGGCAATAAAACAAAATCACAAAAAGATTACCAAATAATTCCTTGATATAATAATAATAATAATAATTTAAAAAAGGTATCAATTTCAGCTGATATCACACAAAATACCTGTGAAGGGTCAAGAAGGATGGAAAGACCGAGGAGAGAGAGCACCAACCAGACCTCCACTGGAAGAGTGCAGAGAGCACTGGGACCTTGGGGAGGCTTATTGCCACCCAAATCTCAGTGAAGACCAATGATCGCTGCCAGTGAGAAATCAATGGTAAGCGGCTGTTGTGAACGCAAAGTCATTTGCAAAGGTTATCAAAAGAGGTGGAGAATACTTGAAATCTGGGGAGACTTGTTGTCACCCAGACTCTAGGGAACACCACCGGTTATTATCAGTGATGAATCTCTGATGATGACCTGTGTGAGAACTCCTAGTGAGTACAAATAATAATAATGATATCTATAAATTTTGGGGACTTCTGATAGCAGACACTATCGAATTAACAGAAATGAAAGAGAAGATTGGAAAAGAAAACCTGAGAAGAACAAGAAACTCTAAGAAACTAAATATTATAGTTAAAGGAATAAACACCTGGGCAGTACACCTAATAAGTTATTCCGGTCCATTCATAGTCTGTTCAAAAGAAGAACTTAGGCAGCTTGACAAGGAAACTAATGAGCATGCACAATGCACTACACCCAAAGGATGATATTGGGGGAATAAGGGGGAAGAGAATTGGTAAGCATAGAAGACTGTGTGGATGATACACAAAAAAAAAAGAATTAGAAAAATACATAATCCAGAACACGGAAAGGGTGATCACTATAGCAAGAGACTTAGTCAAAAAGAACAAGACAGGTAGCAGCAAAACGAGAAACCAAAAGACGAGACAAAAAATGTGGGAAGAGAAACAGCTACATGGACGATTCATAAGAATAACAAGAGACAAGACTCACGAAAACACCTGGACATGGCTATGAAAAGGATACTTGAACAGAGAAACGGAATCGTTACTAACAGCTGCACAGATCAATTCAATTAGAACTAACTATATCAAAGTTAAAATAGACAAAACCCAGAAAAACACTAAATGTAGACTCTGTGAACAAAAAGACGAAACGGTAAATTGCATGAATGAATGCAGCAAACTAGCCCAAAAAGAATACAAAAAAACAGACACGACTGTATGAGGAAGGCAGTTCACTAGGAACTATGCAAACAACTGCACTTTGAACACGCAGACAAATGGTACAGACACAAACTGGAGACAGTACTGGAAAACGAAAATCACAAAATCCTCTGGGACATAGAGGTACAAACAGATAAACTCATACAAGCAAGGAAACTTGATATCATAATAGTCAACAAGAAGGAAAAAACCTGCCAAATTGTTGATTGTGCCGTCCCAGCAGACAATAGGATGAAGATCAAGGAGACATAAAAACGAAGCGAATACAAACAACTTGCCAAAAAACTGAAAAAGAATATGGAACATAAAGAAAGTCAATATCATACCAATCATTGTAGGAGCACAAGGAACAGTCTTTAAACCTGGAAAAAAGACTGGGAGAAATTGAAATCAATGGAAAGACTGAGACTATACAGCAGACGACAATGATGAAAACAGCTGAAATCTTAAGGAAAATCCTTGAATGCGGAAACCAACACACTTAAACTACAAATGTTAACCAGCCACAGAGAAGTTGCAATAGAAAGGAAACAAAAACACAGAAAGAACACAACCATATGAACCCAAGGGAACTGAAACTACAAGAAATTTTATAAACTTTCCTCCTATACTAAAAAAACACACAACACACGCAAGCCTCGGCTGATACCACACAAAATGATCGTGAAGGGTCAAGGAGAATGGAAAGACTGAGGAGGGAGAGCACTTACCAGACATTCGCTGGAAGTATGCAGAGAATAGTTGGAAAATAATATTTTGGGAGACATTGCTACCACAGAAGACTAATGGTCGTTACCAGCGAGAAATCAATGGTAAACATCTATTGCGATAACGCAAAATCATTTGCAATGGTTATTGAAAGAGGTGTAGAGTACTGGAAATCTGGGGAGACTTTTTGTCACTCAGACTCCAGGGAACACCATTGATTATTATGAGTGAGCAATCACTGATGATGACCTATGTGAAAACTAGTGAGCAAATAAAAATAAAACTTACCTAATAGGTACTCTTCCACTCAATTGGCACATTTAATTATTCTTCCTAAAAATAAGAAGCAGAAAAACATTTTTTAAAATACAAAATACAAAATACAAAAAATGCAAAAGGCAGCAGTAACATAGCAAATAGTAATCAATATATTACAACATACTGAAGATGTGCACTCTTCACCAAATAGAAAAATACACACTAAACAGACCCACTCATATACACATACATACACATGCACAAACATATGTACATATACATAACCACATATATCCACTCATATTCATTCTGAAAAAGAAAAACTCTACCAGAAACCAATACAATTGTGATTCAGGATAAATCAAGAGATAAAATAAACATAAACAAATTTCACATATAGAAGGGATCAAAATGAACGGATAAGGAATTGACATCGATCAGATGAGGAAATACTTTAATGATTATTTTATTTACAAGAATATAAATTAACTTTAAATCCAGTAAATAGTTCCTATTTTATATTTTAAATGTGTACAAAGAAATCGTTTCAATATTCATTGAATTTCTTACATATAGAGACATGAAGGACATACTCCTTAATTTAGTTTTAACAAAAAGGGGGATCGATTTGCTTTCTGTTTCTAGTGAAATACCCATGGATTTCACTAAGAGTCCTTATACGGTTCAATAGATACGTAGGTGCTTTATTATATACACAGCAGATATTGTCATTACTAACCAGCAGAGCGTTGCCACTGTCAACCAAGGGAATAGCATATCAGACATATGAATGCAGTGTGATGATGTATGGAAATAAAACCTAGCCAATGAGGGTTGAGGACATGCGTTGCATGGAGAGAAATGATATGAGAATGATATAATGGATGTGTAATGTGAGTCTTAAAGGAAGATTAAATCTGAACAGTATATGGAAATGTGCGCAGAACAGGAGAATTCACTGGTATTGTCACGTTGAAAGAATAGATGCAAGTTCTTGGTTCAGTAGATGTAGAACAATTAAGGTAGCAGGTTCAGTTCACAGGAGAAGGCCAAGGAAAACATGTGAAGAAGTGATAAAAATGGAAAGGGGTATAAGGCCTGGCCAGAGATAGGTTAGTTTGGAAGTTAATTTATTAAAGCCACCAAACGCATGCCAGCACATTAAACGAACGTTAAGCCGATGATGATGATGATGATGATGATGATGATGATGATGATGATGATGATGATGATGATGATGATTCACAGCCATCAACCTGGCTCTTAATAAAAGATAACAAAAACACTAAATTTATTATCTTTTCAGATTCTATCTCAGCACTCATGGCAATAAATAATAATTTAAAAAAATCTACAAACCCGCTCCCCACTAAAATACTAAATAGAATCGAATACATGTCAAAAATCAAAGCATAATATTATGTTGAATACCTGGCCATACTAACATCCAGGGTAATGAAAACGCTGACAGAGAAGCCCAAAAAACAACAAACACCCTGCTCCCTATTTCCCTGACTGTACCGACAGGCAGAAATTAAAAACTAATGTGAACAAGCATCTCGCTGCACAACTCCCAATTTAGGATGACCCCCTAAACTTTCACTCTAATTGTCAGTAGCCCCTAACGTCTACAGCAGCAACTTGCCTTGTTTGGGATGAACTAAGTTAAAAGCAAAAATAAAAAAAGAAGAAGGTATCTCATACCGATCTTAGCCGAACTATCAAAAAGATGGCAACAGAAATAGAACAAGCACAAATAATAAACTCCATATCATAACAGGCATCAAAGAATGGGAAAATGGATATAGGAAAATCAGAAAAGAGGAATCTGTACTTGCCCGTCTCTGACTTGGCCACAATCATATTACTCACAGATACATACTAAAATAATTAAGATCCAGAATGGGTAAAATTAATTCCATGAACAGAACAGTTTTGCACCACTTTTATGTCACCTTACAAAGATTAAAATCAAGATATAATGATACTAAACCTTATGTCTAGAATCCTTATTCTAATTTTGATCAAAATCATGTAAATGATTTTGATTCTAGAAAATGTATAGAATTTAAAGCTTAAGTGACCTTAAGAAGCAATTGCAATTCAGGGAATCTTGCTTAATTGGTGTCAAATAACTATGGATCAAATTTAATGCAAATCTTAAATATTTGAATTTTTAAAATGGGAGGTTGTGTCCCTATTATGCCCCTAAAAAAACTTTCAAATACTCCAAAGAAACTAAAATTTTGATCAAAATTGAAATAAGGATTGTAGACATAAGGTTAAGTATCGTTATATCTTAATTTTAATGCTCGTAAGGGGACATGATAATTTTGCAAAACTCTTCTCCTCCTTCTTCTTCTTCTTCAAATTCTTCTTCTTGAAGTGAAATTCTCCATGGCGGCATGAACTGACTTTTTCCATGAAACTCTGTCATTTACGTTGGTTTCATGAATCAAACTTTTATCAAAACTATTTTCTTTAAATTAAAGACGAATTATTAACAATGTGGTAATAATAATTTTAGTTGTCACTTTTAAATTAAAAAAAAATAAAGTTAATATTAAATAGATAAAAATTTACATAACATTAAAAGATTAATTTCTAATTTATTCATTTAACTCTATCCAAAATAAAGTAAAAAATAAAAATGAATATTATTTTTCTTTTGAAATCAGGTGCGCCATTGAGAAAACCCTACGACTGGTATGAATGAATATTTTCTGCCCGCATCCACAAAAGCTGATAATTATAAAAGCACAAGTACGAATTTAGAGAAAATGAAAATGAAATTGAAACAGGAAAAATAAAAAAGGTTCCTGAAAATGTCAAGTCAATAAAGCATTAATTTTCTGAAGACACTTTCCATCTTTCATTTGTTTGTTTTTTTATTGATGATGTTTTCCTTTTCTTTTTTTTTCTTCATTTTTTTTAGAAATTATGAACTTGACAACCCCAGGATGCATCGGGTGACCTTTAAAAGACATTTAGTAAATTCAAATCTGACCAGAAGGAACAGCAACATTTCCTGAACCGAATTGATGACATTTTGCTTTGGAAATTAAAGAAAGATTTAAAAGAATGTGTTAAGTTCCAAGAAGCTGACATGGTTATGATCATAATAAGACAATGCAATATTATTCAATTCAGTTGAATACAACAGTGTCGACAAAATCAAGAATGAGGGCAAAGTAAAGCTGAAATAGAAGTTAATAAACAAAAAGACTCAATAAATGGTCACTAATAGTTCTTCTTCTTCTTTGTTTAACGTGACTCTTCCTAATCAGACATAGGTTGCACGGTGGCCATGGCAGTACAAAGTGATTTTCTCCATGAAACTCATCATTTACATTGGTTTCGATGTACCATTGCTTGAGATGATGATGATAATAATAATAATAATATTAATAATAATAATAATAATAATAATGATAATAATAATAATACGTCTTCATTTAATATTTTTCCAAATACAAAGAATATACAAATGTTAGCAAGAGCAGAACTTACCTATAAGCTACTCTTCCACCCAACTCCCTATAGGATCATCTTTGATCGAATTATTCTTCGTCTTTTTCAATCTTTCCCAGTCTGCCTTTTTCTCACTTCTCAATTTGGATGTGTGTACATCTGTTTATCCAACCAGAGCTTCATTCAACATGTCCATACCATTGTAGGCGGTTGCAAAGCTAACTCCAGTCTGGGCACCTTCAACCTTAATAGCAGTTATATCAACAAAAATAAGTAATCCATGTAAATGACAAGTATAAAAATTGATAAATCCATATAAGAATCAATACTTTATATAAGTAATACTAATATTAAATTAATAAAAATTTTCTTAATACTTTTTATGTCTAAAGTTCCTTTCTACCACAATTGAAAAGAAATTTCATTTCTTTCTAGCATCAGACGGAATTTCCATGGACAGAGCTTCCCGTCTGTGGGACACAATACCGCAGGATTGCTACCCTGCAGATTACAACTTTAAGATTAGACATTTACTAAATATAATTCCGACCAGAAGTAACAGAAGAGGAGTTTTTCATTTCAACACCAAGTCGCAGTCTCCGCAGTAACCTAGAAAAGATGCAACATCGTCGTTTTTGTCTCAACAGAAGAAACGCAGCATTTTCTGTCCTTGTTTCTGCTCCCTGGAACAGACTGCCAGAGGAGGTCGTGATGATGCCTACCATATCCAGGTTTAAAGTCGCCTTGGATAAACATTAAGACGGTTTATAGATGCAAAATCTTCTAACTGTCTGTTGACATGACTTGCTGCACTTTGCTATTTTTTTCCAATAAAATTGATTGAAGATAAAGCAAAAAAATTACATTAATGTACAAAAAGCGTTATTAAATGGTTACCAGTTGTTACATGAATAGAATAAGTAGTTTATGTAAGTGATAAATTAAAAAGAATAGTAATGGTAAATCCAGATTCAGGCTGATAACAAAACAACTACTTGGCACACTTCTCTCTTGCACTTATTTTGTCTGTAATGGCCCTCTTCAGTTTAGGAATAGTCTGGGGATTGTTTTGATAGATATTATCTTATCTCACACACAGATAAACATCTGGGGCTTAAGGTCAGGTGAGTGTAGAGCCCAATAGAATGGAACAAATATATTAAAGACATTGCCAAGGCTGCTGCAAAGAAGGTGGGCTCCCTCTACCATGCTAGTAAACTTCTCACACCTGACATTATCCTATATGTCTACAAAGCCACAATCCGCCCATGCATGGAGTATTGTTGTCACATTTAGGAAAGTGCATCATCCACTAATCTTTCCCTCTTAGACAAGTTTAAAAAAAGAGTCGCCAATGTAATGGGTCCCTCACTATCCACCAAGCTCCAGCCCCTGTCCCATTGCCGCAATGTTGCATCCTTGCGCTTGTTTTACAAATACTTTAATGGATTGTGCTCCGATGAACTTGCTGCTCTGGTGTTCCCTCGACGTAAATACACTAGACCAACCCGACAATCAGCTAAGTCCCATCCATTCACTGTGGAGGTCCCCAGGTGCCGGAGAGCCTTCTACTCCAGTAGCTTCTTTCCTCATGCTGCCGGCCTCTGGAACTCCCTCCCTGCCACCTGTTTCCCCGACAGTACCAACATGCATCGGTTTAAAACTAATGTAAACAGACATCTCGCTGCACAGCTCCCAACTTAGGATGACATCCAAAACCTACTCCCTAATTCTCAGTAGCCCCTTATGTCTACAGTGGCGGACTGCCTTGTTTGGGATGAACTATGATGAAAAATAAAAAAGAATCACATCTCCTACTGATGAGACGATCACATAGTGTCCTCTCAGCTATTCCAATGAATCATTTGAAGTATTGAGAGTTGCCCCTGTTGAAACTATTGTTCATCCCTCACAAGACTGCCCAAAACTTCCCAACGATGACTTCGTAGCAGTATTAAGCAATGCAGAGGTGCACATTTGGAGCATATTATAAAGCAAAGCGTGTTCTATATTCCTGATTGAAACTTGGTTAGATTGTAGAAACGATTGTGAGTTTTATTAATGGTTCCATGGGTGTCACCCTGTATTTTGGAGGGTCACCCTGTATTTGGGGGGGGGGGGTCATCCTGTAAAAAGCGATAGTCCACACAAGTTTGTAATAATGATAATGATAACTCCACAAGCACTTATTTATGAATTACCCAAACAATATATAATGTGTCTTCATCTGTGCTGAAAACTAGCAATGACAATGGGGATATAGACATAGAATATACATGTAGGATATAGCTGTTAAGTATTTGGTTGCCTTAACACCTCAAAGTCCTGAAGTCACACTGTTGCTTTGTATGTTTATTTTGTTTGTTAAGTGAGTCAAACTTGTGCATCGAGCTCACGAAGATCGTGCCTCAGGATTGTCTGGTCTGCATGAAGTTATCCTCGTTGGTCACATCGATTCGTTAACCTGCAGAATTGAAAGTTTTACCCCTGGTACCGAGAGCAGCAAATCTCAGGGGTTGCATGCAAAGTTGGTGAATGTTTGGCCCAAAACACACAAAGGAATGTTGCAGAAGCAACATTGTCACTTTTACTCCATTCATTTGCAGTTCTGTGCCTGACACGTCTTTGCTTGTCATGCACATAGGCAGAGACGACCAGAGAACGACGGATTCTGATGCTGACTCCTCACACTAATGCTCGTCTGTAGAGTTCACTTTTAATCCAGTCTTACATGCAAATTTGCAATAGTTTTAAAAGAATTAGAGTCAAGTACACAGTTTGACTGAAGTACAAAGGGAAACTCTAACTGGAAACATTGTAGTCATTTCGCCTCCAGCAAATATGAGCTTCTTGATTCTTAGTAAGCACACTCAAATATAGATTCAAATTATTGATGCAACGATAGATGTCCGTAAATACGTTGGAAATAGATACCGGAAATAAGTTATTGGCGAAATGGATCCAACAGAAGAAGGAACGAATGAAAGAAACGAATGAAATAAAATAGGATAGGACATTGAGAGCATACGTAATTACCAGTATTACTGCTGGTTTAATGTTTTAGACTGGGATAGTTTTTAGGAGAGTTTGAGAAATGTACAAGACCTATAGATTTTTAGGGTTTCCTGTAACTAAAAAAGTTTGATTTTTATAAATAAACAAGAAGAATACCCGTCCTAGGATGGGTAAAACTAATTCCTTAAACATTTTTGCACCCCTTTTATGTCCTCTTGCGAAGACTAAAATCAAGATATAATGATACTAAATCTTATGTCTAGAATCCTAATTCGAATTTTGATCATAATCCAGGATATAATTTTGATTCTAGAAAATGTCTCAACTTTAAGGCTTAAGCTTAAGGAGTCTTTAGAAGAAATTGAAATTCAGGGAATCTATTTTAATTAGTGTCTAATTACAAAAGAATTAAGTTTAATTTAAATCTGAAGTATTTGAATTTTCAAATGGGAGGCTGTGCCCATATTATGCCTTCTAAAACCCTTTAAAATACTCCCCCAGAAATGAAATTTAGGGAATATTTAATTGATGTCTAATACCTATTGTTAAAATTTCACAAAAATTGGAGAGCTTCTACCCTCCTTTCTTCCTCTTTGCATAAAACTAAATTAAGCTAAATATAGTTCACATTGCCTACTCTTACGCCTATCAGCCGTGTTCCAAAAATAATAATTATCGGTTAATTAGTTTAGGAGTGTATCCTATACATACAAATATATAAACATATACACATATCTAAGTTTATATAAATAGATATATGTGTAGAGAAATCTCCAAAAGCGTTAAAATATATCTGTATGTTCAAAATGTCTTCTTTCACCTTTCCCTATTTACTTGCCCTAATACGAGGGCAAAGTTAGACACAATGTCGGTGTTTAATGTGGGGAAAATCCATCTCACCAGAAGGGGGCACACTGGATACTGACTCATTCACTGGAAGTCAAACGAGTACACTTGTGGAGGTATCGGATAGTTGATTATCTGTTCACATTGTGTGGAGGGGAAAAACAGTTATTTACCATTTTACACTATGGTTCTGTTCAGCTTTACCTTCTCTCTGAGAAGAAGTTAGTTTATTGTCAATCGTCTGAGGCGCCTCTCCCTGCGAATGCCAATAGGGTTGCTCAGGTATGTTTTTGTGGGCGACTGTGCACTTCACCTAGTATGCTGGCTTTTCAAAACCTTATCTGACCTTGTGTCTAACCTCCCGGAGAAGAGGTAAATAAATTATAATAATAAAGGGAAAAGACATCTGTTTACCCACTTTAAGGAAATGCAAAAGGTAATAGTTTTTGAAGTTGATAGAGAGAAACACGGAAACGGAAATTCTAAAACACGAAGGAAATAGAATTTATGGTGCAAGGAAGAACAGGACACATATTTTACATTAATAAACTTATATTTATTTAGAGTGAGGTGTACAAGAGAAAATATACACGTGTATCAAAGAAAATTGACGGTGAGGGTTTGTTCTTGTATTTGGTCGTGCATTGTTGAGTTTGTACGTGAGAAGATGTATGTGTGTGTAACAGATGAAATACGAGGTAAAGACCGAGCATGAATAAGATAATCCATTTCCTTATTGTTTTAAAGTCACATCTTGAGAAGAGACGTACAGTAGAAATATGTATGTGTTTGTTCAGAGTTCATTTTGTGTGCGTACTTACCTTTTTCCTTAGACACTTGTTGTTGCCACCTGCCTATGGTATATCGACACGTGAGTGTGTCGGCCAGAAGAACGCTGTTTGTTAGTGAGTAGATATATAGATTGAAACCAGTTAATTCACGTAGGCTCACACAGAATCCGTTTCAAATGAGCGATAATTTTTCTCATTGGATGGAAAATCTCAAATTCGTACTGACATGTAAGATAATGTTTTTTTTTTGTAACAGCTTGGTGAGATTGTGCAGGCGTCAAGGAAAGTAATTTATTTGCATGCATCCCCTTTCCACTCAATACAGGCTAGGGGAAAATTGAAAAAAAAGAAGAAGAAAGAGTAAGCCGAACGAATGAATAAAAAAGAGAGAACTTTATATAAGCTAGTAACTTTTTTTACGTTCATTCGTCTCACATCCTTAATTACATTATACACTATTGGCCATGTGTTGGCAGTCATATGAAATTTACAAATGACAAAATTTATACATGAATTTTACTTTGAAAAAATTGGGAATGAATATGAATATGCATTGAACACTTCAATATGAATATGAATATGAAATGCTATATGGATTAAACACTTCAATATGAATATTAATATAAAATACTATATGGATATGAATATCAATTTGCATTAAACACTTCAATATAGATATCAATATAAAATGCTATATGGATATGAATATTAAACACTTCAATATGAATATGAATATGAAATGCAATATGGATGTGAATATGAATTGGCATTAGACACTTCAATATGAATATGAATATGAAACGCTATATAAATATGATATGTAATATAAATATCAAATTCAATCTGAAAATATGTAAATATGTAAAAATAAATGTAAATATGAATAAAAATATGATTATAAATATGAATATGAATATGAATTAATGATCGCGTACAAAAAAGATGTCTCGTATATCGTGGATCGTTTCGATTTGTCTGCCATTTGTCTTCAGCGTCGTTAGAGTTGATCGTTTGCAGAGAAGTTATTTCTTGTTTTCCTTTGTGGTGACCCGATTTTAAAGTCGCCCACTAACTAACCAGATCACATGAACAATAAAGTTACAAAGTGTTTTATAAAAACAAAACACAAATATTCATCCTAGAACTTAGTTCAGAGAGTGTATGTGCTGAATGTTTAGTATGAAGAAAAATAACAACAAAATATGTTGCTGGCTTGGTAAGCCACTGTCTTTACCTCTCTATTCACATAGCTTCTTTCTTTCCTATTCATTTCTTTCTGTTCTTTATTTTTCCTTCAAAAAACAACGCTCCCTGGAAAGTACAAGTGCAATCTACTTAGGATTGTAATCGGCAACGACCAGGTCACATGACCAGGTCACATGACCAGGTCACATGACCAGATCACAATTAAAAAGTAAAATAATGTTGATTAAACAATTAGAACTCTTCCCACATGATTTATCACAAGTCTTGGAGTGCCTATTTACTTGCCTCCTCAAGTCGGTTTTTAATGTGGTGGAAATCTAGCTCCCAAAAGGGACCCTCTCGATTAGGACAAAAATAAAACTACCTCAGTCTAGAAGGATTCCTATTTCATTATCCGAGAACATAAAAGATATTACACTTTGCTCCAAGCCAAAAGGCTAGAGTCCCTATTAACTTGCTTCTGCACGAGAGCAGAGTTAAACACAAAGTCGATTTTTAACGTGGGGAACATCCAGCTCCTTCAAAAAGGGCATTCTGGATTGGGACAAAAATTTAAATTACCTCACCCTAGAAAGATTTCTAATTCACTGGCCAAGTGCAGAAAAGATAAAGTGTAGTATCAGAACAGATACTACACTTTGCATTATTTATTTGCAGAAAATATAAAATATTTACATTTCAATTAAATTAGGCACAAGGCCATCAGAAGTGTGAGGAAATGGGAGTCGTTGGTCATCCTTGGTCTAAAGTAATAAAGTTGTCTATCCTACTCTTAACTAGAATCATCGCATTAGCCACAATACCACATTTACTTTAGGGGTCATCCTACTTAAAAATATCCTTAAATCTATTTGAAATTTTATTTTTCATAAATATATTTATGTACAAATACTTTTCTCCTAGCCAAAAGGCCACGGAAGGAGTCTCTCAACTTACAATATATAAACAGTATTGCTAATCAAAAGAATCAGTTGCAGGGAGTTGCAAGCAAATGACATAAGAGGAAAGATGTGAGATAACCAATGATATATCACACCGATATGGTTCCATTGCACTGGTTAGACGCAGCACGCACATCGACATAAACACCACAACATTACAGTTTCAGAATAAGCACGCACAACAATAACATGGAACACAGACAGCAATAAACATGAACAGAAAATGAAATAAATCATTGCAACTGATAAAAAGGAAAGTATATAAATCCTAGTGTATGTTGTTTCCCTTCCCTTTCGCTGGTTCTTCGTCCTTCCTACTTCCAACGAAACTCCTTTCTATGCATCCTTTAAAAATAAACTAGCATGGTTACGCGCCGTTGCCCGGGCACATGCACAACAAAATAGAAGAGTTAAAAAATGTGCGTAACACTTTTATTTCAAAACTTCTCTCTTTATCCTCCTCTCTATCTCGTTCTCATCACCCTCCCACTCTTTTCCTTCACCTTCTCGTCTTACCATTATCCTCCTTTCTCCTCTCTCCCTCCATCTCTTCCCTCCCAGTCAAGAAGGATTTCCTTTCCTCCTGCCGAGGACAGAAAAGATACTACATTTTGATCCTAGCCCAAAGGCCAAGAAAGTGTAGCTTAGGTCGAGTGTCACACCAAAGGTCGATGGAAAAACAATCGCCATAAATGTCGACTAATTTTGTTCCTGGTGACTCCCGAAATAATGGATATTACAAAAGAAAATGCGTCTATATTCTGTTTGAGGCAATGCTGAAAAAGTATATATCAGTTTTGTGGGTGTGTCTTGTGTAGTTCTGACTTTTAGTTGGACATACACACATACAGACAACTGCTCTTTATATAATAGATAAAACACGAAGTCTGCCTACTTTTAAGAAATGTATTATTTTATCATTCTTATCTATTGTAATCTTGAGATTTAATTTTTTAAACAGGTTGTGAAGCATTTTTTGTTTTCCAGAACTTTGTTACAGCCTTTCATTGCGAACAAGGCGCTGTCCCTATACAAGCCAATCTTTCAACAATGGTATTTCACGTTTGTTTTTATGACTTTTAACATTGATATTTTTCATGCTAAACTTTGATCATTTATCTCCCTATAAAAATATTTGGTTTATGCCCTTAAAAATGCTATCTGCTCTGGAAGTGTGAGATCATTAGTGCTTAATGGCTTTACAGTGAATGATCATTTTGTGTTAAATTTATATGCAAAACTGATACCTCACTCTAAATCTTAACATTTTTGTTTTTCAGGCTATTTACATGAAGTAGAATCTCATTTTGGGGAACTGTAGGGACCGTAGGATGAATTACCATAGGGTGTATAGCTATAATTTTATTAAAAGATAAATAAATTACTTTGTGGTGATTCCAAATTTGAAAGGAATTTGTAAGCATTTGAAATGTCGAATAGAAATCATTTCTGACTTCTTAGCAAATCCACATGTATTGAAAGTTTTGGAAACTATTTACATCCAATAAGTCAATAAATAAATAGTAAGGCTACCTTAGCTTAGCAAAATTAATTACAGTTTTATAACAATTTGGTTCAATTAATAATTTGATGGCCAAACGATACTAATTTGATTTACTAATTAAATTTAAATTTGGACATCCTATTAAAAAGTAATTTAGTTGAAAAATAGGCATAGTTTAAAAAATAGGCATAGTTTAAAAAATATAAACATGAAAGAGAAATAGAAATAAAGATTCCCAGGCAACGCCGAGTCTGGACAGCTAGTAATAAAAGTTGTAATCACTGTCTGTTTGCTCACGTATTCCTATTAGGATTTTTGAGATAGACACTGATAAGTGTATACATTCTGAAACTACATTACCCAGGGTACTTGGATAAATATATCTCATTTTGATCAAAAGAAAGTGTAACATTATCGCAGGGTTTGAGCTTAACATACATGAAAAAGAAATACAGTATTTGACTTTATTTTATTTAAACTTTAAAATTATAGCAATTAAAAAATAATAATAGAAATGTTAATAAGGGGTTCACAACTTGGAACAAAAGTGCACAAGGGATCATCAATGATTCTAGGAAAACAACGGATGTGGCTTGATAAGGTTATGAATTTAATGAAATTTATTCAATTAATGTCACAATTTCTCACCCAATCAATTCAGAGTACACCCATGTGCCCCACTCAGAATGCCATTGACCCGCCCCAAAAAGTGAATATTATAAAATGTAAAAAGGATGATGTTATAGGCTGGGCTCAAGCGGACATTAGGTTTCTCATTATTTAATCCCGAGTAACGTTGATTCCCTGTTAGTGTGTCTATAAATGCAATATTGCAGATATATTTTTTAAGTAAATTGAATATTTGTTTTGGTGTATAATCAATTATTATTATCAAGTATATAAGATTCTTGTTTTGAATCTTTCCATTAATTCTGTGTTTTCTTCTGAAACAAAAATAAAACACAAAAAAAACATTTTAAATTGAAGAATTTTTTTTAGCAAAATGCAAAGTTGATTTGAGTGCATAACATGTGTATAGACATATGTATACAATTCGCATAAATATCTACTTCCTGACACTGTGTAAGCTGTTTATCTATTATATACATTTATTTTAATCCATTTATTATCTATCTTTCTATCTCAGCCTATTCTTATCTATCTATCTATCTATCTATCTATCTATCTATCTATCTATCTATCTATCTATCTATCTATCTAGAACTTTTCTTTTTCATTTTCCATTACATCGGATCATTTTATCCCCATTTTTATTCATATATATATATATATATATATATATATATAAAATATAATAACACGAAATCACATAATTGTCGATGCAATAATTTATTTCAACCGTTCGGTTTTTTCAAGCATCACTCAGACAATTACATTTTTGAGACTGATAGAAAATTGAATTTCCCTACCACAGTTCCAATACAATCATAGATGGTAGTAGTAGCAACCAATTTGATACATCTTTTATAGAGAGGGGGAAAATTTAAAACTTATATTTAACTATGGCGGGCGAAGGGGAGGGATCTTTAAGTTAATCAACTAAAAACTGCCATGTCAAAATTATGACACATACGACTTGGCGATATCAACCATATAGGCAATTTTACTCACGCGCATATACAAAACTAAATACGCACACATCATATGCGCACTCACATACATAATCTCACTCGCACATTATCATAACTAAGCATAATCACATACGCAACTTTTATTCATCTCCAGCCAGAATGCGTCCGGCGAAACTCGTGTTCTCAAATTCGGTTAGAGAAAAGAAAGAAAGAAACAATTAACAGGCACAGAGAATATATAGACAGACCGCGTGTCATAAATTCTCAGTCCGTCTGGGTTGAAATAAGATTACACGCACATACATATATGTATACATACAAATCCATACGCACATACACACACATATATACACATACACACCCACACATATACATATCTATACACACATACATATACACACATACATACATATATATATATATATATATACATACATATACATACATGAATACACCCATATATATCTCTGGATCTATTTGAAATATTGACCAAATGCATACGCATGTAGTTGTTCACACATGTAAACATACATACACATACATACACACACACATATATACATATACGCACATATACACACATATACGTACGCACACATACATATATATCCACACACCTACACACAATATTTACATAACACTCTATATTCTTACTGATGTAATATGAGTTCTAAAAATTAGTCTTACCTTATTTATATTTTAGATTAATTTGATAATCTATTATTATAAATATCATGCGGGGGGGGGGGGTTATCGTACCTAATGTTATTCAATTTGGTATCTTCACCGTTGTAATTCTAGAGGCCCATCGGATTACTAATTCAAGTCTAATAATGTCTATTGGTAATATTTGACATTTATACTTATATTAATTCAAAAACTAGTGTATTACCTGCAGAAAAAATTTTCATACCACTATCTTATTTTAAGTAAATAATAAATATCCGCGTATCCACAAATACTATATATCACCAAGTCAGTAAATCTGTGTCTATCACAGATATTATTATAAATATTATGGGGGGGGGGGGGTTTACCGTAAGTAATGTTATTCAATTTGGTATCTTCACCGTTATAAGTCTAGAGGTCCATCGGATTACCAATTCAAGTCTAATAATGTCTAGTGGTAATATTTGGCATTTATACTTATATTAATTCAATAACCGCAGAATTTTTTTAAAAACACTATCTTATTTTAAGTAAATAATCTGAATAAATAAATATTTCAAAATACCATTATATACGTATATAATTGTCAAGTGAAAAATAACTGCCCACTGGACGGTAACTGTAAAGTTGAGTGTGTGGTTTATAAGGCCACTATTCATCCGGAAGATAACAACAGGGATAAAAAGGTTTACATCGGCATCTCCGCGGGAAACTGGAAACAACGTTTTTATGACCACAAACACTCTTTCAATAACCCAGAACTCAAGAGCAAAACGGAGTTAGCTAAACAATGGTGGCATCTGAAAAATGAGAACAGGTCCCCGGTGATTTCGTGGTCAATCTTATGTTTTTCGAATATTCCAGATGGATTTAGACAAAGATGCAACTTATGTCTAGAAGAAAAAATAAGAATCCTAAAATATGATCGAAATAACCTCTTGAATAAACGAGATGAACTTATGGCTAAGTGCAGACATAAATATAAATTTAAAATAATCAACGACTAGTAATCCGATGGACCTCTAGACTTATAACGGTGAAGATACCAAATTAAATAACATTATTTAAGGTAACCCCCCCCCCCACCACCAACATAATAGTTATAATAATATCTGCTATAGACACAGAATTGCCGACTTGGTGATATATAGTATTTGTGTGTATGCGTATATAATGGTATTTTGAAATATTTATTTATTCAGATTATTTACTTAAAATAAGATAGTGTTTTTAAAAAAATTCTGCGGTTATTGAATTAATATAAGTATAAATGCCAAATATTACCACTAGACATTATTAGACTTGAATTGGTAATCCGATGGACCTCTAGACTTATAACGGTGAAGATACCAAATTGAATAACATTACTTACGGTAAACCCCCCCCCCCCATAATATTTATAATAATATCTGTGATAGACACAGATTTACTGACTTGGTGATATATAGTATTTGTGGATACGCGGATATTTATTATTTACTTAAAATAAGATAGTGGTATGAAAATTTTTTCTGCAGGTAATACACTAGTTTTTGAATTAATATAAGTATAAATGTCAAATATTACCAATAGACATTATTAGACTTGAATTAGTAATCCGATGGGCCTCTAGAATTACAACGGTGAAGATACCAAATTGAATAACATTAGGTACGATAACCCCCCCCCCCCGCATGATATTTATAATAATAGATTATCAAATTAATCTAAAATATAAATAAGGTAAGACTAATTTTTAGAACTCATATTACATCAGTAAGAATATAGAGTGTTATGTAAATATTGTGTGTAGGTGTGTGGATATATATGTATGTGTGCGTACGTATATGTGTGTATATGTGCGTATATGTATATATGTGTGTGTGTATGTATGTGTATGTATGTTTACATGTGTGAACAACTACATGCGTATGCATTTGGTCAATATTTCAAATAGATCCAGAGATATATATGGGTGTATTCATGTATGTATATGTATGTATATATATATATATATATATATGTATGTATGTGTGTATATGTATGTGTGTATAGATATGTATATGTGTGGGTGTGTATGTGTATATATGTGTGTGTATGTGCGTATGGATTTGTATGTATACATATATGTATGTGCGTGTAATCTTATTTCAACCCAGACGGACTGAGAATTTATGACACGCGGTCTGTCTATATATTCTCTGTGCCTGTTAATTGTTTCTTTCTTTCTTTTCTCTAACCGAATTTGAGAACACGAGTTTCGCCGGACGCATTCTGGCTGGAGATGAATAAAAGTTGCGTATGTGATTATGCTTAGTTATGATAATGTGCGAGTGAGATTATGTATGTGAGTGCGCATATGATGTGTGCGTATTTAGTTTTGTATATGCGCGTGAGTAAAATTGCCTATATGGTTGATATCGCCAAGTCGTATGTGTCATAATTTTGACATGGCAGTTTTTAGTTGATTAACTTAAAGATCCCTCCCCTTCGCCCGCCATAGTTAAATATAAGTTTTAAATTTTCCCCCTCTCTATAAAAGATGTATCAAATTGGTTGCTACTACTACCATCTATGATTGTATTGGAACTGTGGTAGGGAAATTCAATTTTCTATCAGTCTCAAAAATGTAATTGTCTGAGTGATGCTTGAAAAAACCGAACGGTTGAAATAAATTATTGCATCGACAATTATGTGATTTCGTGTTATTATATTTTATTATTGCTCTGTTTACTACATTGAGCTCTCATACCCGGATTTCCTCCTGGAATTATTCCACTATAACACAAATATATATATATATATATATATATATATATATATATATATATATATATATATATATGACACAGACACTATCTCTTTCCTTAAGCTAAAAATAGAAATAAAAATGAATAACCCTTAACTATCACCTCTTTCCCTTGAACTGTATAAACTGCTGCTGATATCGGGTTAACCAAAACCGCCTATTTTCATTTTTGCCTTTTTCATTCACAGCCATGCCGAAACGTTTTTATGCAAATCAAAATTAATGATTATATGATATTTTCTGCATTTTTCTTCATCGTCAGGAACGTTGATGAATACATAAATAATATAGCTTTTGGCTTTCCTTCTTCATTTTCCATATATATATATATATATATATATATATATATATATATATATATATATATATATTTAATCTAATTCTGTTCCCTTCAAGGTATCTATCTATCAGTTCATTCTAAATATCTATTCCAGTCAGTTTATATCTACCTATTTTCCTCTCTTTCCTGCTCTCTTTTTCCATAAATATATATAGTAATTCCGAGATGTGTAATAAATAATTTCACTTTTTTTTCGAACACTTCAAAATTACTATATATATATATATATATATATATATATATATATATATATATATATATATATATATATATATATATATATATATTTTGTTGATGATTTTATTCCATTACTTGCGACAAAACATATTCTGTTTCGTTAACACTTGCAAATAGCGTCAACATTGTCAGGCTATAAATGGAATCAAGTGTTAACGAAACAGAATATGTTTTTTATAATAACATTTTATTTTTGATATATGAATAATCTTTTAAAAACAAATTCTGCGGGATAGGCTTTATTCGCTTCGTTAAACAACAAAACAATAATAATTCGGCAGTTAATTAAATGAAGGATATTTTCCCAAAATGTAAAATGACGTCCCAGACACTAGATAATTAATTTCTATAAAGAATAGGTTTAATAATAATTTTTTTTAGAAACAGTATTTTGAATAAATAGTTTCTATCTACTAATTAAGATTTTTTCTTAATATAAAGGAGTTTTCTGCGAGATTGACGTTCAACTCGTCGTGTGTTTGTTTCGAAGGGTAAGAAATCACCCATTGAAATAAGGCTCTTCGAACCCGGACGAACATTTATGTTGATTTTTCTTTGTGAGAAGTTGGATTTAGAATTCCCATACTATCATTGGATTGGAATGGTAACTTGTGAGCGGTACCTTGAATGATTTAGTTCTTTTGTTTTTTTTGGAGGGGGGGGGGATTTATTCATCATTGTGCCGGCCGACGTGAAAGTGTATTATCGCACATTGTTCCGGTTTTTTGGGTTTTTTTTAATGTATTTGGGACCGATTATTTGCTTGTTGGCTTGGTGGAAGAAATAATGCACAAGCTACTTTTCTAAGACTTTTTCTAGGACTTTCTTTTTTTATCGTTGTTCTTCCTTGTTTTTTAATTTTAACTTTTATTTTTATTTTTTTTCCTCTTCTCTTCTTAAGTGACCTCAACTATTGCAACACCACATTGTGTATTGTCGGCAGTTGAAACCAGTATTCCAGACATTTAATTTCCCTGATGATCTGCCAAGCAAGTAACTGCTTGGTAGTGAAACACGTGTAGGAAAAAACATTTAATTTGAATAAATAATATTTGTAAGAAAAAATATCTTTAATGGTGATCATTGGTGTCCTGAAAGGAATGCTTTGGTAAGCCTTCATAAAATCACATATAAATGCTCTGTACTCTGTAATCGAGTATCATCGAGCTTGTTTTTATTGGAACAACCCCGGTCTTCACTGAATGATCTATTTTATAAGTGAAAAATCTAAATATATATATATATAAATATATATATATATATATATATATATATATATATATATATATATATATATATATATATATATATATATATATATATATATATATATATGTACAAGCTTTTAAATACATTTTTTGCTTGAAAGTGGATCTGTGTGTGTGCTCATGTTTAGATGTGTGTGTATATTGATGTCTGTTTATTGATGTGTACTTATGTACCTATTAAATCTGTTTATATGTGTGTATTTTACTGATAGATAAGATAAATGTGTTTGTAGGATTTGGGAATTCAAATAGGGTTGAACAGTAGCCATCTCTAAGAGGGCAATAAAAAACAGGGATTGTTAGGTCGTTAAAAAAGGATGAACGGTCAACAAGTAAAATAGGTAATCCGATACCAATTCATAAGAAATAGAAAGAATAACCAATCCTAAACAAGGATTTATTCTGAAAAAATCTGCAAACCTATCTCATTACTCTGAATCCTTGGTCTGATGAGGTTGACTCTCTGCGAAGAGTGCAACCGAAACATGTATGCACATATGTAACCAATAATGTTTGTATAAATAAAAAATTATACTTATAAACAGCTCTACTTGTTATTGAGCACTTTTATAAACATTTGAGTTTCAACGGATTTACATCTACAGAAACCAATACAATATATATACTATATATATATATATATATATATATATATATATATATATATATATATATACATTACAGAAGATCAGAATAACATCGGTATCGTCGGTTACAAATCCAAACGAAGGAGACCTATAATTGGTCTGCTTTACCAGACTATCTTCAGCCTCAGTTTATGTCTGCCTCCACCAACCTTGCACACACACACACACACACACACACACACACACACACACACACAGATATATATATATGGAAAACCGAAAATTGTAAAATTGTTTATATATTCACCAACGTTTCGTCTTTATTTCAAGACTTTCTCAAGATGACGGATTTGAAGAAAAATATAGAAGTCCATATTTTCAAATATATATTAAATTTTCCTTAAATGATTAGATGGTCATTTCTCACCATTCAGCTGCATAAATTGCTCAACAAGAATTCAGTTAAAATCAGCTCCCATTGTTACCCAGCTGTAGGGTCCTTAATATTTCCCAAGGCTAAGATCATCAACACTCATAACTGCAGTAGAAAGGGGAGAATTTACCCTCTGAAGATTGGTTACACAATGAAATCCGTTATATATGAAGCTAACATTTGATCAGGTACGACAACAAAGACTGAAGCGATATAGATTGGAATGATACAGGGCGATTTTAAACAGTGCTATTATGGCCATGGGGTTTCTTTTGGGCATACAGACAAATGTAATGCTACCGCCCTCGCCGCTTGAGTTTGGAGCTCGAAACTAATCACACGGCTTCCAAAGATCTCTATCAGCTAAATCTGGGACAGGTTTGAGGTGTGAGAGCTTGCTCTATCTTTTTTTAAACAGAACTTTACAATAATAGACAGGTACAGGGTCTGAGGATTATTCTTGTGCACAGTGTTTCAGATTCTGCTGAACTGACTCACTCACAAAATCAATCAGCTCAGATGTGCACTTGTTCATGTGTCTCAAATGGCTTGGACGACTGTCACTGGCCGCAGTGAGTTTCTCCACTGTCAATAGTTCTTGAAGTGGCCCACCCAGTCCTGAATTCTCCTCTTGAAGGCAGCTTTTCAACATTTGAACTGATGCACAAAAGTTTCATGCACTTTCCTGAACAAACCTGTCTTGTATTCATGTTTGATGCAGTATATTCTTTGATGGAGCTCCCATTGAGATCTGGTCATCTGAACAGGTGTTGCTTCCACCATGTTCTGTAAAATAAGGGTGATTTTTTTGAGAAACACCCTATATATATATATATATATATATATATATATATAATGAGATCAATTTTATTACGGATATGGTCAAATGGATCTGTTTGGTGAGGCCTGAACAGTACATTTCTTTTGAATCCCTGCTCTCACAGGTCGACTTGAAAAGCCTTGCGGACATCATGCAAAAGAACAGACTGCGTTGGTTGGGTCACATTGAGCGTAGCGATGGCTGGATTGCTAAAGTCCGACAGTTGAATGTGCCAGCAGAGAACATCACCACTGGCAGACCCAAGTTGACTTAGGAGGACGTAGTCAAATGTGATAGGAAGGCCATGGGTATGGATTCCATCAAGCCTTGCTAAAGACAGGAGTGGAGAGGAAGACTTAGATTTCGAGACTAGACAATCAGGCCCCACCCTCATCAGATTAATTGTGGCCTGATTCAACAAATAAACCGGTTGTTGTTGTTGATGTTGATGATGATGATGATGATGATGATGATGATATAGCATCGGTATACTGATAAATTTGAAAATTAGTTAAGAAACCAAGTGGTTCTTAACTAATTTTCAAATTTATCGTTATACCGATTCTTCAAATGAAGTAAAATTGATCTCATTATTTGTACACGCATCCCAGTGCATCTCACTACAGCTATCGGACATTAAAAAACAGTTTCTTTAAAAAAAACGACGAAATCAGTGATCTTCAGCAACGCCGTAAGATCTCGATAATGAAAAAAAAAGATCTTTGTATCACCCTGAAAAAGGTTTATAAAACAGAAAATTTGGATTAAAACAAAAATTGAATAAATAAATAAGAAAAATATTGCATTGTGTTATCTGGTTTCTTAAATAATTTTCAAATTTGTATATATATATATATATATATATATATATATATGTATATTATATATATATATATATATATATATATACTAGTAGGAGCAGAATAAAATAGAAGGTAGGTATTGTGCTAGTTATTAATAAAATAAATTCACCAAAATGTACCACTTTTATGTTTCCTTATGAAGATTACAATAAAGATATACATATATGCTACTAAACCTTCTGTATCATCATCATCATCATCATCATCATCATCATCATCATCATTGGTTTAACGCCCGTTTTACATGCTGCCATGCGTTTGATGGCTTTAAAAAATTGACTTCCAAAGTAACCTATTTCTGGCCAGGTCTTTATTTATCCAATTTTCCCTCAAGTCCATTTTTATCACTTCCTCCCAATGTTTTCCTTGACCTTTCCCTGCCAACTGACCCTGCTACCTTAATTGTTCTACATCTGCTAACCCAAGAACTCGCATCCATTCCCTCAACGTGGCCATACCATCGAAGTCTACTCTTCTGTGTACCTCTCTATACTGTTCAGATTTTATCTTCCTTTGAGATCATCAGAGCTAAACCTGTCTTTAAGACTCAGATGTCTAGAATCCGTATTCTAATTTAGATAAAAATACATTAAATGATTTTATTCTAGAAAAGTATCTAAAGATTTAAGGCTTAAGCTTAAGGAGTCTTAAGAAGAAATTGAAATTCAAGTAATTTCGCATAATTCGGGTTCAATGGCTATGGATCAAATGTCATGTAAATCGGAAATTGCGTCAAGCAGCAAATACCGTAAATTAAACTAACGATATATTTAATAATATTACCTACGCAAACACTAGTTTCAACGAAAATGCAGCATGATACATAATATACTGTCGGAAATAAATTCTTTCTCTCTCTCTCTCTCTCTCTCTCTCTCTCTCTCTCTCTCTATATATATATATATATATATATATATATGAAAAGGAAATGAAAAAGGAAAAACCAAGAGATATTTTTTATATATTCATCAACGTTTCGTCTTTATTTGTAAGACTTCCTCAGGATGATAATTTTAAGAAAAATGTCATGCCAGTACATCGAAATATTTGGTTGACATGGTGGATTGATAAGAAAAAGTAGTAGCCGTGGCTGCTGAGAGCGCTGGACCGAGGTCCGGGCTGAGAGAAGTCAGTGGCAGAGAGTGAAATGAATGTGGATGACTGTGAGTAAAAAAAGGAGGGGGGGGGTAGGAGTGTTAGTGAATTTATCTTAGGGTGGGAGAGAGGGAAGGGGGTGCTGAGGTTTTTGTCATGGTGAGGTGTAACCACCCCGCCTACTTTCAAATTATTTTTATTTCTTCAAATATTTTTCTAAAACTATAACACTACCTACATACCAAAGATACAGAGTTTCCCCCTCCCCTCCTCTTTCCGCAGCCCCTCAAAATCCAAATTCACTAACATATCTCTTGGTTTTTCCTTTTTCATTTCCCATTAAGTCGGATTACTCTCATCCTTCCTTTCTCATATATATATATATATATATATATATATATATATATATATATATATATAATGTTAAATACGGTCAAATTAACTTTAACTTTAGTTGTATTCTAATGAGACAAGAAAATATCTCAACTCAATTCTACAAATATAAAAAGTAAAGCAATTCAAATCTCTAAAATACCAGTGAATACTGCAGCTGTAAATTTAGCTCAATGGTTAGGACTTTAGGTTCCACATGGCTCATATATTATAACTCAGAAGAATACAATATGTAATCATGTTCAATTGTTTACCTTGACCTGTAACGAAATGTTAAGAAGTTTTTTTCTGTGATTTTGTGCTGATAATATATTTTTATTAAAAATTTCTGAAACATATGTACACACAAATTTTTGTTGGTGTTGAATTTTTAGAACATGATTACATAATATTGATTGTCATACATTTTGTATTCTACCGAGTTATAATATATATATATAGAGAGAGAGAGAGAGAGAAAATAAAGTAACACGGAATCACATAATCACCGGTGCAATAATTTATTTCGACCCTACGGCCTTTTCAAGCATCCAAGCGCAGTGATTACACTTTTGAAAATAAAAAAGAGAAACTCACACTCACCATTTCAATACACATATAGATAGAGCAACAACATATTTAATACATATCTTGAGATAGAAGGAAATGAACTATTTAAGACGTATATTGAGGGGGAGGAGAGTGACAACATATATATATATAGAGACGGGGAGATTGCACGATTTATAACGGTTTAGAATAACTCAACTTCCTTCCCCCTCCATATATACCTTCCGTGGTAATAATCTCCTCATCTCTATATATATATATACTAGCAGGGCTACCCGGAGTAGTTCGGGGTCATAAAAAACACAAAATAGAAGAAAAATAGTGTGTGTAATATCTTTATATTCAAACTTCTATTTCTCTCCCTCTCTCTATAGCCGTCTCTTTATCTTTATCCCTTTCTCTTCCCTGATCGCCCCATTTCACCCCCCCCCTTTCCTCGTTACCATCTTCTCCCTGTTGCCTTTGGCAAAAGCTGTCTCTTCCCCACCACTTCTCTTCCATTGTGCACATACTTTATACGTACCTATCGCCACCCCGGTGCGCATATATAAGAACTAATTAATGCGCCCCTGTTGTATCAAAGAACAAAAGTCAAGTTCATTCATGTAACGTCACTATCATAAAAAAGAACTCATATTAATGCGCCCCCCATTGTATCAAAGAACCCATATGGTGCCTTTGTGCCCCTGTTTATGAAGAAGAAGAAAAAGAAGAAGAAGAAGTAAACGCATTCGATAGGGATGCAATACTGCACAATCCCCCTAAAAACGTATTCCATAGGGGCGGTATACTGCACAAGCTACATTACCACCACATCTCTCAAAGAGGAGGAGGTAATGCCTGGAAGGATGGTATCATGACAATAGCACAGATACTATACTACCTCTACACTTTGACGGATAATCGTCTGACGTGTCCAGATCTGGCTGTATCTTGATCCGGCGCCCTGTTTAAAATGACCAAAAACCACCCAAAAAAACAAAATTGACGAAAAACATGTAAAAACAAAAAAAAATAGATAAAAACAAAAAAAAACATGAAAAACCCAAAAATGTGTACCGAAGAGAAAAAAAACATGAAAAAAATGAAAAAAAACATATAAAAAATTTTTACTCAAAGAAATATTCTGAGTTAAAAAAAAAAGTTGGAAGCAGAACAGAAACTACACTACCTCTACACCTCTCAAAAAAGGAGGAGGTAATACCTGGAAGGATGGTATAATGACAACAGAACAGATACTACACTACCTCCACACCTCTCAAAAAAGGAGGAGGTAATGCCTGGGAGGAGGGTATCATGACAACAGAACAGATACTATACTACCTCCACACTTCGCAAAAAAGGAGGAAGTAATGCCTGGGAGGATGATATCATGACAACAGAACAGATACTACACTACCTCTATACCTCTCTAAAAATGAGGAGGTAATGCCTGGGAGGATGGTATCATGACTACAGAACAGAACGGTTGAATTTGAGGAAATGACTTGCAGTTTTTTTTACGGTATGACTTGCAATTTGTTTTTAAAGAAGACTACATGATATAATTGTTTCCTATTAAAATTAATACATAATTAAATTGAGATTAAGCTGAATAATCGACCCCTCCCCGACGAAATCTGCCTCATAGCCCCTTAGTGGTGAATTTTACATTAGAATACACTTTGAGATTTTATCTAGACTCGCTAACTTTTTTTTATAGGACACACACATACATACAGATATTGAGTTTTATATATATAAATTAAATATGTTGTCACTCTCTTTCCTCCTCAATATACGTCTTAAATAGTTCATTTCCCCCTCTCTCAAGATATGTATTAAATATGTTGTCACTCTTTCTATATGTGTATGGAAATGGTGAGTGTGAGTTTCTCGTTTTTTATTTTCAAAAATTTAATAACCCTGCTTGGATGCTTGAAAAGGTCGTAGGGTCGAAATAAATTATTGCACCGGTGATTATGTGATTCCGTGTTACTTTATTTTATTCTTGCTCTGTTTATTGAATTGAGCTCTCATACCCGGATTTCCTTCTGGAATTTATTTCACTCTAACACACACACACACTATATATATATATATATAAATATATATAAATATATATATATATATATATATATATATATATATATATATATATATATATATATATATCGTACATGTACAAGTCCGACGGTATATGTGAAGAAAAAGAATAACAAAATAAGAGTCTGTGCTGACTTTACGACGGGCCTTAATGATTGTTTGCAGGACCACAATTATCCCCTTCCGTCGGCAGAAGATCTATTCTCAAAACTAAACGGAAAAATTTTTCCAAAATAAACCTCTCGGATTCATACTTGCAAATCAAAGTCAATGACGAATGTTCAAAGTACCTGTGCATTAACACGCATAAGGGTATTTTTAAACTAAAAAGACTTCCGTTCGGATTAAAGGTCGCCCCTGCTCTGTTTCAACAGGTTATGGATACGATGCTCGCAGGATTGGTATTTTCAATGGCATACCTTGACGATATCCTGATAAAGAGCAGAAATTTGCATGAACACAAGAAGCACGTCAGAGAAGTATTTAAGAGAATAGAGGAGTTTGGTTTCAGATTGAGCCTGGAGAAATGCGATTTCTTTATGGAAAGGATCAGATATCTTGGTCAAATAATCGACAAAGAGGAACGAAGACCAGATCCACAACGGGCCGAAGCAATTGAAAAGATGCCTGCTCCAAACTCAGTACCGAAGCTACAATCATTTTTGGGATTGGTTCAATATTACGCGATATACATACCTAATGTGCATAATTTGAGAGCTCCTCTTAACGAGTTACTAAAAAAGGGTAGTAAATGGAGTTGGAATAAGCAATGTGAATCTGCCTTCCAAAAAATTAAGAAATGTCTACTATCAGACTTGGCATTAGCGCATTTTGATCCAGACAAGGAGTTAGTACTAGCAACGGACGCCAGTGATTACGGCGTTGGCGCTGCATTACTCCATAAGTATGAGGATGGAACAACAAAAGCAATCGCTCATGCATCAAGAACTTTGGTTGCAGCTGAGAAAAACTATAGTCAGATTGAAAAGGAGGCTCTGTCAATAATATTTGGAATCAAAAAGTATAATCGATTTCTCCATCGACGGACCTTCACATTGCAAACAGACCATAAACCCTTGATTACGATATTTGGATCAAAGAAAGGCATTCCTAGCATACCGCAAATCGACTACAGCGATGGGCTGTAACTCTCTTAAACTATCAGTTTAAGATGGAGCATGTATCATCGAAAAAGTTAGGACACGCGGATGCACTATCAAGGTTGATTCCAAAAAGAAACGAAAGTTTCGAAGAGACAGTAATTGCTGCTCTTAAAGATGAAAGCGAATGTACAAGTTCAATGTGTAATATGATACGTGAACTTCCAATAACCCTTGAAGAGATTAAGAGAGAAGCTGAAAAAGACATTTTCATAAAGAAAATGAAAACTCATTTAGGACTGAGGGAAAAAAAGTAACAAAGTAGGACAAACTACATTTTTTTCAATTTGTGTATGCTGATAGAATCGTAATTCCACAGGCATTACGAAGGAAAATATTAATGGAATTCCATACAGGTCATCCTGGCATTTCAAGAATGAAATCCTTAATTAGAGGATACGTATATTGGCCTGGTATGGACAAGGAAGTAGAAAACTGTGTCAAAGCATGCAAAGGATGTCAGTTAACAGCCCGAGATCCGCCAGTAAAAACGACCCCATGGCCGAAAACGGACCTACCCTGGTCACGTCTACATATTGATTATGCCGGACCTCTAAATGTTTTTTTCTACTTAATTGTAGTAGATTCTTTCTCTAAATGGCCAGAGATATTTAAAACCAGACATCCAACTGCAAGGAACACTGTAAATACACTTAACGAAATCTTTAGCCGTTTTGGTGTACCAAAAACCATAGTAAGTGACAATGGTACAGCATTTACAGGTCACGAATTTAAAGAATTCTGTAAATCGCTGAATATTCAACATATCACGACACCTGTTTATCATCCTAGGTCGAATGGGTTGGCAGAAAAATTTGTGGACACATTTAAACGGGCAATAAAGAAAAACCTGAATATGGACACAGATGAGCAAACTATACAAACATTTCTAGTAATCTACAGGGTAACCCTGAACCCAAATAATAATGTTAATTCATCCCCTGCAGAACTGATGTTTGCTAGAAAAATTAGGTCTATCTTCGATAGACTTATACCTGAGAAGAAGAAAAGTTCTAAAGGAGAAAACTTGAAAGTAAAGTGCTATTCCTCAGGGGACAAAGTGTATTTTAAAAATTTTCAGAATGGAAAAAATCATTGGGTGGACGGTTTCATTATGAAAAGAATTGGGAACATGGTTTATACCATTCAAGGCCCAAGTTTTGTCTGTAAAAGACACATAAATCAAATCCGTCCCAGAATTTCGCAAAATACAGAAGAAATTCCAATGGAAACATTATGTGATACATTTGATATACCAAAGCCAGTATGTATACCTGAAACCATGAATGTATCCCCTGAACATACCATACGGAGTGGACAGAATTCCTTACCGCAGGTAACGCAGACCAGAAGGAAGAGCACCAGAAAAAGGAAAAGCATCAGGCGTTTAAGCCCTGATCCTAAAAGGAAACGGTACTAAAGCTAAAATCGGGAAGATTTCAGCTTCAGGGGAAGGTGTTGTAAAGGTCATGATTGGCATAAATACGAAACTAACATGAAGGGAAGTAATCAGGTATTGACTATATACGAAAGTACGTATATAAGACGGCAGTCATATCTGGAAGGGAGCGAAGAGTAAACGTCTCTACTTCCTACCGGATCCCTGTTAAAACGCAAACCACTCGGCGTATTCTTAATTTAGTATGTCCTATGTAATTTAGGATATAACAATCTGTTTGTACCTCCATGTCACAGAGGATTTGATAATTTTCATTTTTGAGTACTGTCTCTGGTTTATGTTTGTACCATTTGTCCGATTGTTCGAAATGCATTTGTTTGCATAGCTCCCAGTGTACTGCTTTCCCCACACAGTCATGTATTCTTTTGGGGCCAGTTTTGGGCATTCACTTATTATGTGATTTACTGTTTCGTCTCTTGGTCCACACTTTCTGCATTTACTGTTTTCCTGGAGTTTATCTATTTTAGTTTTAATGTAGGGTGTCCTAATTGCATTGTTTTGTACAGCTGTCAGTAGGGATTCCGTTTCTCTATTCAGGTGTCTTTTTCTCAGCCATGCCTAACTATTTTCGTGCGTTTCTTCTCTTGTCATTCTCATGAAACGTCCATGTAGTTGTTTTATTTCCCACTTTTCTTTTCTTCTGTTTGTTTCTAGTGCTTCCTGCGTTGTTCGTTGGGACGGTATCTCTTGCTGCGGTGATCAGCCTTTCTGTGTTCTGCTTTATGTATTTCTCCAGCTCTTTTTTAGTGTCGTCCACACAATCTTCTATATTTACTAATCCTCTTCCCCCTTCGTTTCTCTTCACATAGAGTCTGTCTGTATCGTCTTTTGGATGTAGTCCGTTGTGCATGGTCATTAATTTTCTAGTCCTCTAACCAAGGTGCCTGAGTTCTTCTTTTGTCCAGCTTATGAATGGTCCAGAGTATCTTATTAGTGATACTTCCCAGGTATTTTTTCTTTATTATAATTATTATTATAATCATTATTATTATTATTATTATTATTATTATTATTATTATTATTATTATTATTATTATTATTATTATTTAAAAAAAAAATACCACCTGCCATTGACTTTTCATTGTAGAGTGATGAATTTCTTTTCGAATTCATTCAGGCAGCGGGGTAAGTCTGAATTGATATTTACTTTCTCGCTTCCTCTTACTACTTGAATTCTTTCATCCTTGTGCTCGAAAAAGGCATGTGTTTACTTATTAACTTTTGCGAAATGGGATATATATTTATATACAAATAAATATGCATTGGTCTTTATTATAGAGTGAAAGATATATATATATATATATATATATATATATAGAGAGAGAGAGAGAGGAGGGGATTTTGTTGTTTGTTTCTTGGAACTTAAGTTATGATGGAAGTTATTTGTCTACAGAACGTTTAAATGCCTGACAAATTTATCCTTTTATAAAAAATCTCATTTACAAGACAATTGCAGAGAATTCATATCAAAAGACATCATATCAGAAAATAATAATCAATATTTAATTAGCAGACAAAAGTAGATAAGTAACCTTTTTTTTTAATGTTTCAATGATTATTCATATCCTCATAATTGTTTCTAAAAAAAACAAACTTAGTTCATTTTAAAATAACAAAATCGCCCACTGTTTTAGCTTGTTACACTAAATGCTAGTCACTTCCAAATCCATTATTTGTATAAACCTGAGTTTTTGTTTCATTTTACTTCAGTCGAAGTTCTCAGAAATCAAGGGTCCCCTTCCTGGGGCTAACACTTGATCTCTATATGAGATACATAGATATTTGAATATTCCATTAAAGTTCTCCTTTACCCGTCAAATGTTGAGTTAGTAAAGAAGTGAAGAACATTTATTTTCCTCTCCTTAATTGACCAGTTAACTATGTTATAGTATATATTTCTTGTGGTCTCTTGGTCTTACCGGATTCCAGGACAAGAATTTATCTTATCTGGTGGAGTATTCAACTAAATTCTGTTATTTGAGGTAACATTACTTGGAAAAGGTACACCGTTCCTCATATGAGCCAGTGTATAGTCGTGCCGAGAGAATCTTATTTGGGCTTTAAATACTATATTATTTTGAATATTTAATCAGGGTTTACTTGTAGGATGAAGTATCCTCATGTCAAGTTGTCCTGACAAACCCTTGTACACAGAGACCGAAGACACTCGAGGACGATGTCAACTCAAACTATGAACCTGAGTAGATGGAAAGTAAATATCAGAAAGAACAACAAAATCGATCCATAAAAAATAAATTAGATTTTATTAACGACAAACAATGAATTCAGAGAAATAGCTGAATATACGGCCACTCGTATGAAAGAGTCTCCTGCTGCCTCTGAAAAAAGTGGCTTGGTATAAGGAGCAGCTCGTTAGGCAGGGTGGGGGGGGGGAAGAGATTAACAGTAACTGGACAGTCTGAGTCTGTTGCCAGCGGTTAGGCAAAGGGAATGCACAGTGGAAAATTTCGGCCAGACTGTCTGGAATATTTTTTTGGTTTAGCTTAATATTTCTTTGGTTTAGTTTAACGTATCAATTTAGGTGGCGCAAAGCACGTAGTACCAATATCCCAACATCTGTGTTTTAAAAGGTGTGAATGTGTATATTTTCTACACTTTCCATTGGCTGAAATAACATTTTTGTATTAAGGCTTTTATCCAATCAAAAGTTGATATTTTTACAAAAAAAATTTGTTTGCTGCTGCTGATTTGTTGTTAAGCGAGTCAGACTTTTGCATAGAGCTCACAAAGATCATGTCTTCAAATTTTCTGGTCTCCATGAAGTCTCCTTGTTGGTTGCAGCTACTAGTTAACATGCAAGATTGCAGGTTTTTACTCTCGGCACCGGGGGAAGCAAAGTTCAGTGGTGGCATGCAGAATTGGGGAAGGTGTGGCCCAGAACGCACAAGGGAATGGCGCAGAAGCAATGTTGTCACTCTCACTCTATTGATTTGTGGTTCTGTGCCTAACACATCTTTTCTTCCCACACAAAAAGGCAATATCTGCCTCTGTGTGTGGGAAGCAAAGATGTGTTAGATACAGAGGAAGACAGATCCTCATGTTGAATCCTCCTGGATTTTCACCACAGCCATGTTAGCCGGGTTGCGGCCCTATATCGCTTGGTACCAAACCTATCCGCCATAGGTGGCTCTGATAGGAATCTGAGTTCCAGACGGAATAGGTCTTACACTGCCACAGTGAAGAAGGGTTGGACTTGAGGGAGGGGGGCTACTGCTGAGGATTGAAGAAGGTCTTACAACTACAGTGGAGTCGTCCTCCAACAGAAAGGGTGAAATGAAATACACAACAAAATGAAAACTCTGTAAAACTTTTCTTTACCCCAAATAAATGCACACACGGTTTGCATTGCATGCAGTCATTGTAGTTATTGTTAGGTTAAAGAATTCTTATATCTCAATACAAGGGAGATAACTCCCTTGTATTGAGATATAAGAATTCTATTACTTTGGGATAAGCTTTTAGAGTGGTCTCCCTTGCTTGTTGTTGCTGTGGTTATTGGCTGGGAAAACAAAGATGAGAGCTTGAATTTATGTAACAAGTAAACTAAGAGTTATGAGGCGAACTTTGCATGTAGCTGTGAAAGAACAATGATGCTTATTGCATATTATAGTAGGTCGTATTATATTATACTTAATCGTTTTGTCACAATTTACTGAAGAGTCCAAAGGAGGACAAAAATCGAATCTAGGATTTACCATTTATGGTTGGCTTGCTGTATGTGGGCTGCATTCTCTGTCTGATTGTACAGAAACAATTTCAATGTATATACGTAAATACCCCCGAGAAATCCGAATAGAAGCAAAATCACACCCCTTGACTGCAAAGGTCTCCAGATGACAGAAAAGTTTGTACTCTAATAACTTCTTTCCTCAGACTGTTTGCCTTTGGAATTACCTCCCTGCTCTGTTTCATCGACTGTATAAACATGCAGAAATTTGAATGTAATGTTAACAAACATCTTGCTGCACAACTCCCCACTTAGGATGCCCCCGATAAATCTGTCCTCTAATCGCAGTAGCCCCTTACGTTTCAGTTGCAATATGCTTTGTTTGAGGTGAATAAAAGTTTTTAAAAAATAATTTTAAAAAAAGTTAGGTACGTGTATATATGTTTATATATTTATATGCATAGGTTTCACTAATTTATTGTTAATCTATGATTACAGCTATTTCTTGAAATCTTCGGAATTCTCATAAGATAAATTAATTGGTATTGGTACAGTTTATGGCCCATAATAAAACGGGCTTTTCGTCAGGCATCTTCCAGAAGATGGTGAATGAAAACAAACCGGCGTCAAAATCAAAAGGAAAAATAATGAAACAACATTTAAACAAGAAAAACCCGTCTGTAAAATTTTGTGAAAAAATATATTTATTTTTTTTACGAAGGAAATACAATGAAACAACTGTTATATTTTATTTTTACTGAAAAGTTTTTTGTCACAAAGAACTTAAGGTTTGTTTAATTAATATCTTGTTTTTGTTTCAATAAATTGTTTTGTCTCTTAAAAACCCAACAAGTTTTTAACATTTATTTTAATGTTAAGGTTCCCCGGAAATCTTTTGCCTATTTTCTGTTGGCGTTAGCGCAGACGAATTTTACGATTTACTCAATTCACAATTGAAAATTGTTGCCTGCTGTCTCTTAAGCTGATTGGTTAAGACCGTCGTCATCTTCTGCCTATTTATGTAAACAGCCGGAAGATGCCGACGAAAAGTCGGTTTTAACATGGGTCATAAACTGTACCAGTACCGATTAATTATACCATTCAATAAAATTATATAAGTGGCTCACAAATGAGAAGCGGGTAGGAGGAGGAGGCCACTGATAAGTCTTGGCTAGGGTACTACAGGAAATCAAATGCAGTCCTGCTTATACGGAATAATATTTGTTTTGATTACTGTTCTAGAATGAAACCTTAGTCATTGTAAGCAAATACGTTGAGCAACTTGTGGTTTCTGTCTTTTGGCAAACAAATTATCCGTTGGCAAATGAAACTTGAGATCATCCATTGCGATTATGTCTTCGGTTATGGCATTGCCGGGGTATCATATTCACTTAAGAAGATCATCATGTCATTCTGGTTAAACCTCATCCTGCACTCTCGAAAGATATCCATAATCAAGCGAAGATATATGTTATATATATGCATAGTTATGTAGCATTTGCTAGTCCAATCATATTTCAGTAAATACAATCGACATTCTCTGCCTATTTGTTCTGTTAATCGTTTTAGTAGTAGTTTACCATTTTCCCCCAAAAGATTGTAAACTAGTAGTAATATAAGTAGTAGTAGTAGTAGTAGTTTGAAAAGAAGAACTTATGTCTGGTGCTTATCCCCGCTCTTATAGCGTTGTGGAACAGATGCCCTGAACCAGGACGCTAGTCTGTCGCCAGTTATCATTCGTTGTCTGTGAAATTACTGTTTTTAAGGATCGCAGAAAGTCAAAGTCTAAACTTTGCATAAACAAAGTCGATTCACGCAGTTTAGTAGCGAAATGATTAAACTTAATATTTATGAAGAAATCATGTCTTGTAGTAAATATTCTATTTTTGCAAGAACCTTGAATTACGCTGTTTACAATTTTTTTAACTTTAAAGTTTTGAATCGGTGACGACGCCATGATCGTTTTTTTTAATTTATTTTTTAGTAAACATTGATTTTTTATCGTCTGATCTCCGAGTAAAAATTACATGATTAAAGTTAAGTTTGCATTTTTTTTACTAAAAAGTGTCGTCCCTTATTTTTTCATAAAAATGTTTTAAAGACAACATTTACAAAAAATAATATGTTTTTGAACAGTCTGCCGGCTCCTTTCAAAACTGCGTGAATAATGGTAAACATGATTTAAAATTAAAATGCACACGTATTGAGAATATTTTATTCTCTGTGCATGTGGCAAACAATTGGTTAACATATAATATCTAATGTTTATTTACAGTTTGTCGGCGTTATATATATTTTAATATATATATATATATATATATATATATATATATATATATATATATATATATATATATAAAATGACATAGAAGCATGAACAAGAATTAAGAGATATAATGTCCCAATGCAATATTGGATGCACGTATTATTCAACGTCAACAATACGAATGAAAACGTACATGTTTGAGTGGGCAGAAAAACACGTGTTTCCTGCTAAAAGTAGGACGTTAGAAAAATATCGAAACCTCATTTTTATTCTCGACCACATGGGGGCGAGAATACGAAACCATGTGACCATAACGTCCCCTAGTATCTGAATCAATTCTTGTATAGGTGAGAATAGCAAAGTGCGAGCTGGCTCCATGCTTTGACTTAACTCTCGTCTGATTATAACAAAGATGATAATCGTTCCCTGGTCGTCCAGTAATTCTCGGTTCTCTAAAATTGCCATTGACCTAGAACAAAAGCTTTACAAGAGACAATGATTATTCTTGTACGGTTCATAGAGTTATTAATATTTCCGGGAAATAGAAAGTAGTGAACTTTCTCTGAATAAGGTGTGGTTTCCTACCCCTAAGGTACATCTGCCTCGGACAAGATATAGCACACACACATAAACACACACACGCACACACATACACTCATTGAGTCCTATCTGAATGTCTTGATGCTTATGCTTGCCGCTCTCAGCGTAAATATAACTTAACTTCTTCGTTATCACGTGACAACCGCCCATGGCCAATGGAATTAGGCAGCCGCTTACAGATTCAAGGTGTCTCTGTGAAGCGGGTTCGTGCCCCATGATTGTCTGAGATTGTTATTTCCCTACTCTGAGGAGAGCCGAAAGCCCGAAACGATGTCGTATGTAGGTATAATATTATAAATATAATTTAATATATATATATATATATATATATATATATATATATATATATATATATATATATATATATATATATATATATATATAATATTAAATTATATTTATAATATAATAATAGCAATAGATGAAGTGAAAGAATAAAATAAAGTGCGAATCAAATTTTATTACAGTTCAATGTTCAGACAAAGTACTTTAAAGTCCTTAACTCATGAGTTTTCAAAGAAAATCTTCTCCTCAGAGCTGAACTGTATAGATTTACAAAAAAGTAGGTTTTGGGCCGATATATTTGATGTTTTATATACCTTTATGTATTTTCATATATATTTTTTATATATTTTCAAAGTTTAATTTTATTACCTGCAGTAATGTCATTGCGGTAATGGTCCTCTGAGGAGAAGATTTTCTTTGAAAACTCATGAGTTAAGGACTTTAACGTACTTTGTCTGAACATTGAACTGTAATAAAATTTGATTCGCACCTTATTTTATTCTTTCACTTCATCTATTGCTATTAATGCTCTATCCAATATATTGAGCTTCATTTTTATCCGGATGTTCACTAATTAAAGATATTAGTTGCCTCTTATATCTTTTGTTGCATTAAACGTATATATATATATATATATATATATATATATATATATATATATATATATATATATGAGAGAGAGAGAGAGAGAGAGAGAGAGATAGAGAAAGAGAGGGGAGGAAGCAGGAGCAACCAGACTCCTCTTCCGGTTCTCAGTCACCCACAGTGGCCAGAAGGGGAAATTGGACAGCTCTCCCCAGTTGTAGTAAGAGTCCGGATAAACAGAATTTCCAAAATCGGAGGGGGGGGGGGCGTGAAAGAAGAACCGATTACCCTCGTTATACAACACAGTTATCTCCAAGGGAAAAGAATCTGGTCTCTACAAACGTTACATATGAGCAACATTTCTTGACAGACAAAGTGGGTCGTTTATATAGACGAAATGTTTATGAAATATTATTTCAGTAAAAGAAACAAACTTTCCAGTGTTGCTTAAAAATGTATTGCACACAATTTCTGTGAATTATTTCAGTTATTTGTACTGTAAAGGGAGATAATTAGGATTGCTTCTGGTGTATTTATGACTATTTTATGACCTTCCTTAGATATCTTACTACGATTGAATCTGTGATAATATCATCGATTCGAACTGCGTATTAAAATAGACACACGTTTCACTCGGAGGTAAATTGAGAGTCAGACTCTACTGCATTTATACTCTTAAAAACAACGTTATTTTTATGTGCATTTTATGTCCACGAAAATAAAAGAAAATTACGTCTGGTCCATGGTCTATTAGGGAAAAACCTATTAAATCGTCGAAGTGAGGTAACTACACATTGCAGACATAAACCTACATTTACGTTAGAAAAAATATATTAATAGGATCGTTAGTATTGAACAGCTAATTATATTATGGCGACATATGAGTATATTTTTTCTATTTATATGATTAAAAGTATGTATGTCTAGATCTATCTTGTATTTGGGAAAATTTGGGAAAATAAAAATTTACTTATATTCTTCATTTTTATAATCTTATTATTATAATCTTAATTTTGTATAAAATGGTGAGTATAAATGCGTGTGTATTTGTGCCCATGTGAATATATATATATATATATATATATATATATATATATATATATATATATATATATATATATATCTCTTTTGGAGATGAGCAATCCCCCCAAAAGATTTATTTAAAGGGAAAGTTTTTCAAATCCATCTCACTTCTCTGTCTTCTTTGGTCTGAAGAGGTTGACTCTCTGTGAAGAGTACAACCGAAACATGTATGCACATATGTAGCCAATAATGTTTGTATAAATAAAAAAATATACTATATATATATAGCCATCCACACACAGACAGCTTCGTTGTATCACAGCTCCCCAGTGCGGCCATACCTGTTAGTGCCACAAACCGGGATTGAAACTCAACAGTCGAGCTGACAGTCGGCACCTCTACCCCTGTGCTATCATACGACTCTAACTGAATGTAAGTGATATCTAAATCAAAACATTGTCAAGTGCCGGGAGCTCGAATTGGTTTTACCCAATGAGCTATGCCTATATATATATATATATATATATATATATATATATATATATATATAATGTATTTTTATGTAATTGTTTTTATTGGTGATTGCAGCGTTTTTTGCTTTTTACTACTATTTCGATTGTTTCACTTCCTAACTGATACAGATGAATGCAGAAGAGTGCATTATTAGTCGCCCTTAACTCCATAGAACATATTTTTCGTTAATATATATTTTTTATTAATTTTATACGTACATAAAAGTAATCTATGGACGCGTGTTTCTGGCTTACAGCCGTCATCAGCATGGCTAACTTGGACAAAGATCGAACCTTTGATATTGCTGTTTATAGTCTGGCATTGATCCTCCGGATCCGAAGGACGCCTTGCGTGGAAATATGTACGATTTTATCACCTAAATATTTCATGTATTAAACGAAAAATACGTCCATTAAAGTTAAGGGCGACTTATAATGCAATCCTCTACATCTTTATCACTTAGGAAGTGAAACAATCGAAATCGTAATAAAGAAAAAGTAACAAACGTTAAAATCACCAATAAAAACAATTACATACAAGTACATGACATATTTAGGGGATAAAAATCGTATATATTTCCATGCAAGGTGTCATGGTCCAGAGGTAAAACGCCAGACTATACACACCAATATCGAAGTTCGATTCTTGTCCAAGTTAGTCATGTTGGTGACGGCTGTGCGCGAGAAACACAGATTACTTTTATGTAAATATAAAATTAATAAATATATATATATAGTGTGTAAATTTGTTTGTTATTCCACGTATGCTTCTAGAGAAGTGTTTTAAGGATGATTAGTGATATATGAAGCATAAAAACAATGTTGTTGTTTTTGTAAATATTATATTTTATTCTGATATTTCGAGCAGTCCTCTGCTCTTTGTCAAAGATGATACGAAATGCAGAAAATGAAAAATGAAACTGCTGAGAAAACTGGATCTTTCAAAAACGTGCAGCGTTCATTCCTTTTTTCAACGTTCAAGTCAGTTCACGCAAGATGTCTCTTCCGATAGGATAAGTAATCCGTTGTCTTTTTTAAAAAAAGAACGCGTCTGCGTCCGTAGCGTTATGCATTACCATTAAGGGGGGGTCAACTGATTTTCAAATATATATATATAGTTTAAATGTAGATGTACATATAAATGTATATTCACATAGTTTGAATAGTTTATTTCTTTTCTACTCCGCCCAATTCAATTATGACAGAACAATTAGGACCGGCGGAGATCGGGTACCTTAGGGCGCACTAGTATGCATCTTGGTGATGATGCTGGACCCTACGTAGAAACACAGTAGAGATATAAGGCTAGTACGTATACTCAACACGGAATCAGCTATTCAAAACAAACTGGGTTAAGGCGCCGTTCTGTCTAGGTTTTGTAAGAAAAGTCATGTACAATTGTCTATAGCAATTAAGTCTGCACGACGATGAGTTTGAACAGCTGGACAATTTTGGTCAAGAATCTCTTAGTCACTGATGAATGTCAGCACTTGGAGGGGGGGGGGGTCGCGCACGAACGCCCCCCCAATAGAGACAGAGAAAGAAAATAAGTGTTTTGTGATAACAATAATATCTAAGCGAGGAATTTCAATTGCCCGTACCACGCGTGCCACCCAACCCCAAACAACTTCGAGAGAGGAAGAAAGACTCAAGGAAAAGGAAGGGGGGACCGAAAGCGTGTCGCAATGAACCTTTTCAATAAGTGTGGACGCTTGAGGACGCCGAGAGAATCAGTTTCCCAGAGTCAGGCAAAGAGACAAGTTAGTTAGAACTGGGATCGCGACCCGGACGGTCGTGATGCTCGCAGCTCGTGTTAGCCGGAGCTCAGACTCGGCCACCGTTTTCCAAACAAAGATTAATGACTTAACTAAGAACTTGCAATTGTAAATTAATTCGCGCGCAGAGAGACAACGAGATAGTTTAACACAAAGGATATTTTATCAACGGATAGATTTCCAATTCTAATGTAAAATTAATTCTTTCCTTTAATTTGTTGATAATTATTTTATACAAAAAGAATTCGCAAAGTTGTTGAATTATTCCTATTGTCGATTTGTTCTGCTCGAATAACCTTGCCTTCACAGAGAATCAACGAGCCAGCATTATCATCTACATCATCATCCGACCTAGAGGAGATTCGACCGACATCTTTTTTTTATTGCCACTATGACGATCATCGGCCAAAAGAGTGTTCACGGTCTAGAAAGATCTCTGTGTAGAGAACCAGGGGCGTGAGCACAGATACACAGACGACGAGCGGGGTACATGTTTAGAACTGGCTCCATGACATGGTGGCGAACGAGAGTGGGGTACTTGTTACAAATTACTAAGTGCCACCTAAATATATATGTTAAATAAAAACTAACAAATATATATATGGCCTCGCTTTTAACCATAACATTCTGTTTCAGACTCTAGGCACTATCGGAGTAACACCTATCACCAGCTAATCGGCCTACTTGAAATATATACAATATTTTAAACTCAATTCCGTAAAAACTTTTTAAAATGGTCAAACTTTTCCATCTTACATCTTAACAAGCCCTTTTTTGTCTACGGTTGAACTGCACATCATTCTGTTGGATTATTCCTCCTGGATGTATAACATTTTGACCATATCTAACGTAGTCTCCACGAAATCTCAGGGGTGAACTCTTTTGTCTTTCCATCTTTAAATCTGTCTTCACCAGACATTTTCTAACTGAACATGCTTTATATTTTGACAACCTTTTTACACACGCACATGTACTTTTCATTAACTTTCTATCATTTCTTGAAATTTTTATAATTTTGAACTTTGGCTTTTTCCCTGCCAACTTATCTATCTATGTAATTACTCTGATGATAAGATTTTAATCTTTGAAAAGCCTGACTTAAGAATGCACCTTGTATTGAACAACCGAAGATGAAATAGATTTGTCGTTCTCACATTTTTATCTTTCTCTTCCTTCATTTCTCTCTCTCTCTCTTTATATATATATATATATATATATATATATATATATATATATATATATATATATATATATATATATATATATATATATATATATATATATATATATTTATATTACAAACAATGCTTCAAGAAAACTATACAACTCTCTTATGATAAAATGTGTTGGACATGAAATTAATATAATAAATATATGCCATTTTTTTGTTTTTTCGTGTTTGCCAGGTGTTTATCTGAACAAGAAGAAATTAATATACTTGTCCCTATTTACTTGCCTCCCACCTATATACTCTTTATTTGGAACATGATTTGAAAATTATTCAAATAATAAAAAATACACACACACACACACATATATATATATATATATATATATATATATATATATAATCAGCACATAAATCACGGGTCGTTTATGTTCTTTGTTATGATGGATGATGTCATCCTTTTGTTACTTCATCAGTTATCGCATCATAAAAGATCTTACTTTGTTGCAGCTTCCTTGAGCTCCTTTTAATATTCTTCATCCCATCTTCGGGTTGTGTTTGGCCTTATTTATATTAACTTACATGTAGTTGGTCAATGTCACCTGATTATATCGGGTTTTCTTTAATCGGCAAACTGTACCAGCTGGGCTGGTTTTATCAGTTTGTCTACTATCAATACTTTCTCTAATTAAAATTTCTTCGAGCTCCGACAATCGCTGGTATTTCCATAGTTTTCATGTTCATAAGAGGGAGGAGAGATAGAGCGTTTTCTATCAGTTATCAGAGAGAGAGAGAGAGAGAGAGAAGGGAGAGACATGAGTTGACAATAAGAGAAAGATAAATAAAATAAAATATTTGTGTTTGGAAAGTAACCGACGTAATATATTTTATTTTATTTACACATAAAAATGTAGTTTATATTGTGGCATTGTGCCCCGTTCCTTTACTGATCCCAAAATGTGAAAGTTGTTTGGAGATGCATTCTCCTTCAGCAAAAATGAAGAGTCGAAACAAAAAAAAAAGGTTTTTCATAGCTTTCATTTTATTGTGGTGGAATGCCGACATTCTCTTGACACACTCAGCTTTACATATACAGTCAGCTCCCTAACCCTCGCTGGGGAGGGGGGGGGGCAAAAGGAGGAACGTCCATTCACCTCATTCTCAAGGCTTGCTCTCTTGTTTTTCATAGCTTACATTTTATTAGTACACTCAGTCTACTTAGATAGGAGGTCGTCTTTTTATGTGGATGGATATCCAGCTCCTCCACGAAGAGTTCTCACACAGGTCTTCATCAGTGATTGCTCACTGATAATGACCGGCGGTGTTCCCTGGAGTCTGATTGACAACAAGTCTCCCCAAACTTCGAATATTCTCCACCTCTTTCGATAACCATTGCACATGACTTAGCATTATTGCAAAAGCCGCTTACCATGACTTCTTGCTGGCAACGTCCATTGGTCTTCTCTGGAATTTGGGTGACAATAAGCTTCCCCAAGGTCCCAGTACTCGCCACACTCTTCCAGTGGAGGTCTGGTTAGTGCTCGTCCTCTTAAGTCTTTCAATCCTCTTTGACTCTTCACGACTATTATTATTATTATTATTATTATTATTATTATTATTATTACTATTTTCATTTCTAAGGAGAAAATAGAGAGATGACTAGTGAATGTATTCTTTTACGGAGGTATTTTTTAAATATACCTTTGACTGATATATTTGGAATATCCAAAAGTCAGAGGAATTTGACCACAAAAGCTTACTTAGCCTTTCACCTAGTTTTCCACCGACTCCTTCAGAGTAATGTTTTTATTTACTATTTTCTCGGCAGCTAACAAAATTGGACGCCGTTTCAATTCCGCCAAATCATATCTGAATGCATATCTGTTATGGCCGTGTCTATCTTTTGCATATATCTTTTTATTGCCGTATATTGATATGCAAAAAAAAAGAAACGATAAATAATGTAGAATTATAAATGCATACGTCTGCGAGAGTGCGTGAGACAGGATATTAACGAGCGGTGTGCATCTATGTGCGCATGTGCATCAAGCGTTTGTATGTGCGTACTTGCAAAAATACATATTGAAAATACTATATAAATAAAAAGACAAAAGACAAAAGAAAAAAATGCTTTTTCTCATGAAGATGAAATGATTTGTGCAGTTGTTTTTATCTAATTCTATTCCTCCTCCATCTCCCCCTTTCACCCTCCTCCTTCTTTCTCACCCCTTCCACTATGATCCCCCACCTCATCCTCTTTCTATTGATTTTCTTCTGCTCGCATTTTGGGCTCAGTGAACACAAAAGTGAATTCTGTTGTCCAAATAGGAAGAACATATATCCCGAATCAAATTACTTACAAGTTTATCTAAGTAGAAAGAAAACACAAACAATGTGTGTGTTGGTAGTGATTCTAGCATCTCGCATGGTGGTGAGTTGTAGCATTGTGTTATGAAGAAGTGGTCTTTTGATAAGTACTGCGGAAGAGCGATGCATTAATAACGGTTCTGTTTTTACATCTCCGTAACAGTTACATGGTCAACAGCTGATGGTCTGCTTTTCTATTTGACGCTTTAGGGTAAGGTCTCCTGCTTATGTTTCATGACTGATATAGATGAGTCCTTTTTGGTATTTTGGGAATTTAGCATCGGTGACAGTCGGCTTATACAAGTCCTAAGTCTGCAACATGCGGATTGAGTTAGTATCCAAAAATTCAAACCCCTTGGAGGCCGTATATTACTGTTAGGACAGTACAACTGCCACGAGGGATACGGAAGAAGGGAATGCTTCTGTATTGTTATTAGTGAGATCAGTTTCCGTGGATGGTTTATATGAATTGGGTTTTTTTTGCTTGCATTATATAATGGTCTTTGTGTTTTTTCGTGTATAATGACTAAAAGATTTTTGAATATATATATATATATATATATATATATATATATATATATATATATATATATATATATATATATATATTAGGTAAAAGTTTATTTTATTTATCCAAACCTTATTTGGCTACACATTTGTAGATGTGTTTCGGTCAGAGCTATGAAATAGCTAGAGCTCTTCGGGCCGAACTTTTCAGAAAGCTATAGGAAGTAAAATGAACATTTTTTCCGGAACTGAACACGTTATCAAAAAATACAATTCAAACTGCATGATATATATATATATATATATATATATATATATATATATATATATATATATATGCTGCCTAAAATATATATATATATATATATATATATATATATATATATATATATATATGGAAAATGAAAAAAGGAAAACCAAACAATATTATTTATGTATTCATCAACGATTCGCCTTTATTTCAAGACTTCCTCAAAATGATTGTCTGAAGAAAATAACACACAAGTACAAAATATTTGAAAGAATGGTAGTAGTAGGAGTGAATTTGAATATATATTCAGATTCACTCCTACTATATATATATATATATATATATATATATATATATATATATATATATATATATATATATATATATATATATAATTCCCAATTGCCTACGGATAATATACACATTTTTAAACTATTTTCGCTCTCAGTCCACGGAAGTATTTTAAAATGGTCCTAATTCTCAAAATTACATCCGAATAAGTGCTTCCCATCTACGATTGAACTAAACACCTTTCTATTGGATTTACTTCATTTTGAACATTTCTAACGCTGTCTCCACGAAACCCCTTTTCTATCATTAAAACTTTCCTTCACCGGACATTTTATCAACGGACATTCACCAACTGGACAGACTCTATATTTTTAAAACTTTTTTTACACGCACTTTCCATCACTTTATATTTTTTTCAAATTTTGAATTTTGGCTATTCCACTGCCAACTTATCCATCTATATAATTCCTCTGATGATAAGATTTTAATCTTTGAAAAGCCTGGCTTAAGGAAAGAAAAATAAACATGTTTTTATCGAGTACACCTTGCATTGAACAATCGAAGATGAAATAGATTTGTCATCCGTACATCTTTATCTCTCTTCCTTCATTTATCTTTATAATTGCTCTATCTCGTATACTGAGCTTAAACCATTTCACTATAGGTTCAATTATCTAAAAGTATATTTTTAGTTTCATACTTTATATATATATACAGAGCTTTACGCGCTCCACTACTTTTGGAGCTTCTCCCACTCCTGCTCCAACGCATAAAATTGGAACTTGCTCCTCTCACGCTCCCCATTTTCAAAAAGGAGCCGCTCCTGCTCCAACTCCTATAAAAAAGAGCGGCTCTTTTTCAGCGCTCTATAATGAAAATGTACCTTCTTTCATAAACATTCTATTCTGCCAATGAATGGTCGAAGGATAGGGGTGGGCGTCAAAGAATCTCATAGATATGGGTTGGGATGTCACTTTAAATGTAAGACCGTAAGATAATATTTGACAAAATCTCGCTAATATTTTGAGAGTTATAAGAGAACATGTTGGACGAAGTATAGGATTATACGTAAATTTTCGTTTCCTGAGGGATAAAATAGAAATAGAAAAATCCCTGAAGTATTTTAAAACAATTTTAATTTTCATTACATTAACAACCTATTTTTTCAGGAAAGGAAAATTTGACCCGATATTTTTTCTATTTATTTTGGAAGGGAATTTAGATATGTTTTAAGTAAATAAAGTTTTACTTTTAAATATTATTAGTGATTATTTTCTTTTTAAAGAAAACATGTCTCTGGAAGAGAAGGGACAGCCAGGGCAACATTACTCGTCGCGTTGTTGTTTAATATTTGTTTGTTTTACGAACGTAACTATATTGTATAATGTATATTATTATTTATAACAGAGAAACGCGCAAGTACTTTCAAACAAATCGATTTATCCATTTTTTTTCTATAGTACAATTTGGGACGAAAAAACCCAATGAAGTTTATTTTTTAAAGATTGAAAAAAAATATTTTCCATAAGTTGCCCCCAAAATATCAATAAATTGTCAATAAACAATTCAGAGATCCATTTAATGTCTTACAATTTCATACAAAATATCTGGGCTAGACCTTGGGAGTTGAAAAATTATCGGGTCAAATCCCCCCCCCCCCAAAAAAAATTAACTGGAGCAAGTTTTCCTTGGTCGAGCAAAAACATTTATTAAAATTAAAAATTTGAAAAAGAAGTTAAACGTCTATATTTGAAATCTATAACAAAAGCAAACTGTTTACAATTTTAATATTCGATAATAGATTTTTTAAGATAAAGAAAGATATCTAATCTACTTTCGGTTCTAAAAAAACAACAAATTAGTCAGAAAGTCTAATTATTTGCTTTTTTAAATTAAAATTTTAAGATATTTTCTTTAATTTAATTAAGTTTAAACATTGGTTTAATTGTAGAATAGGGACTGCTGTTTTCTTTCGCTTATTTCGCTTGGTATTCGCCCAAATATAGGATGAAACTGATTGCTGGTGTTAATTGTATTTTTGATCCTGAAATAAAATTCTGATTTATTTTTTAAAGTGTTGAGAATCTAACTTTAATTCCATGTTTTAATCGCTGGCGGCCATGTTGGTTTTTATTGTTTTTTTTTCTTGAACTAAATATATTTTTTTCCTTGGACTAAAGATATTTTTTACTGCTTTAACATTTTATTACACACAAAAAAAACTTTGAACATTCTATTTACAAAAGCAAGTTTTAACGGAATTTAACGAATTTAAAAGCAAACATGAAAAGGTTAAAACATACTAGTCGTGAATTTAAGAATAACAAAAAATATCGCCGAAAAGACAACGGGTAAAAAAGTGTCATAAAAGTTCAATTTGATATATGCTAAAAAATAAATTAGAATTTTTTGTCAAGACAAAATGTACTATTTCACCCCAAAAATCGATTTTATCGAACATTTGGATGAATACCGAGCGAAATGGGCGAGAAAATCCAACAGCCCCTATAGTATAATTGAACCTAAGATTCTTTATTTTAAAACACGAAATAAAAGAAAAATTGGCTTATTTATTCAATCACAATAAACATCCTTTTCATAAATACAAAAAAGTTCAAATCTGTAAGAAAATAACTTCAAAGACATCTATAGACTCACTGTCGACATTTGTTGACCAAATTGTCTTCTGCCTTAAGAAAAGTGTCCCATCCAAAATGTAACATGTAAATGTAAACATGTTCTGTTTTCAAGACATCTATAGACGCATTGGCATTTAAAGACATTTGGTGCCAAATTGTCTGTCTTCCCATCAAAAATTTAACACATAGATGTAAAACTCTGAGAACTTCAAATGTTCTCTTTCTTTCTCTTTGTCTCTCCCTCCCTCTCCCTCTCTCCCTCCCTCCCTCTCCCTCTCTCTCTATCTCATATACATTTACCAGATATAATTTTTTTAAATAACTCAGAGTAAACTCTGAGACTTTCTTTTCTTTTCCTTTTTTATTGCTGAATAAAAAACTAATGTTTAAAAGAAAAAAAATCAAATAATTTTGGAGTGAGGAGCGCAGAGCGATAAAACCACCGCTCTTTAGTCCCAAATGGAGTTGCTCCCGCTCAACTCCCGCTGAATATAAAATGAGCCCTCCCCTCCTTCGCTCCAGCAAAAAGGAGCGTGCTCCTTTTTGGAGGGCTCCGTAATATATATATATTTAGGCAGAATTTTCTCTGTAATACAATTCTCATTGAATATGACAAGTTTTGGATAGGACAAATCTCGTATATGAATTCAAATGTCCATTGGGAGACAGCGAGAAAAACATATACGTTGGCTTACTACTATAACTTTGTCGAAGAGGTTAACAATGCATTTATCCCCTACCAGCGCCAGAGCTCAGCACCTTACTAATCAGCATTTCTACTCCCGCTCCCAATTTAGAAAATCCTTAGTAGAAAACACCACAATATTAGAACATACCAATAATAATAAAAAAATCTGTATATTAGAAGCTTTTTGCATCAAATAAAAAACAGCCATTAACAGAATCACTTTAATACAAGCGATGTCATTCTAAAATGTTTATATATATATATATATATATATATATATATATATATATATATATATATATGCTAGCAGAAGCACTCGGCATTACCCGGGAATGAAAGTAGTCTCTATATATTAGAAAGCAAACTATATAGGATAGATGTTTCTTATTTAAGTAGTTTAAAGTTAAAAAAGTTAAAACATGTTTTATTTCATTTTTCTTAAGACTCAAACACTCAATTTCTTCTCACAAAAGATTTAATGGCAAATTCCTGAAAAAGAAACGTACCGATTGAATAATAATTACCATGGTCTAGTACTTCTCAGGACAAGAACGCATGCACCCACATACACATATATATTTATAAAGGTTAAACATCAATCGCATTGACGGTAAGTGACTATTTCCTCTCATTAATTACATTACGAACTTAAATTCCACCATAATGCATTTGGTTCATCAGTACACAAATTAGCCATTTTATTCTTTTGTTAAATTGTAAATTAAATACTAAGTCCCCACCCCAAACAAATGTTACGTTGTTGGTTCTTAAAATCTGTTCGTTTTAAATCAATTGCCACTTACTTCCGTCTCCTTGTATACTTTTATCGTTTTGTATACTGACATCCGTCATCATCGCAGTGGGTTGCATTTCGTCACCACCACCACCACCACCACCACCACCACCACCACCACCACCACCACCACCACCACCATCATCATCATCATCATCATCATCATCATCATCATCATCATCATCATCATCATCATCATCATCATCATCATCATCCAGTGCGCTGCCTTTCGCCGTCGTCATCGTCGTAGTGGCCCGTGCCTCGTAGACATCATCATCTAGTGTCTGTAATCAAAACTTTTCATGCAGAGAGGAAAAAGGCGAGTCCGACGGAGAATTCAAACTGGTTTTTATTTGGGAGAGAGGTTCTCGTGACACGAATAAAATTCACACATTGATTAAATTTGAGAGATAGGCCAAATCGTTCTTCTTAACAGAACAACATCGGTACCGTCGGTTTCAAATCCCAACAAAGGATACCTAGAGTTGGTCCCCTATGCAGGACTCTTTTACGCTGAAGAAATTATATATATATATATATATATATATATATATATATATATATATATATATATATATATATATATATATATCATGATTTTTTTGGGAGTACAAAACTTTATTATTGCAAGTATGAAGGGAAGACGAATTCTATCGTTCATGATTAAAAGTTAATCAAGAGGAAAAAAGAAATAATGCCAGCCGACCGGTTTCGCCCTCTCTTAACAAAGGCTGTATCGAGGGATTTAAAAAAACAAGGGATTTAAAAAAAAAACGGGGTGAAAAGAGAGAGTACAGAAAATAAAATACCGTTATGTTATGGAGGATGAATCTTAGAGACTGATCACATCTAGTCCCAATAGACATCCCCTTTGCTTGCAAAGGGAGGGACGTTTAAGACGAACGTGGATCGTCTTCAAGATTTTGAGATGGTATAACGAGTGAGCATGACTGAGAATGGTGAAGGAGTCCATGCTAAAATTCCTAGCGCACGGCGGGTTTTTAAGTAAATGGTCTGTAATGGAAGATCCGTATGTGTTGTTCTGAACGTCCGTTGATCGGAAGGTTCCATTCCTGATTCTACTCGGAATGTGCTGTTGGACCCTACTATCCAATCTTAATGTCGTTCTACCCACGTAGTCAGCACTGCAACTACATTTAAAATGATAACTTACATTATGTTTATGGTTATGGTTTACGAGAGGACGCCAATAAAGGTTTTGTAGAAAACACAACACGCACATTTGAAGAAAAATAACAATTTTCAACTGGTGAGCTGATTTGCTTGGTGAATTTCTCACTTACTGTGCCTAACCAAGGTAAACGAATGTAAATTGGACATTTAATCACCGTATATGGTTTTATTTTGGAAAAAGTATTTATTTTCCTTTGGGTGACTGCCCTAATCACATCAAGGGGATAGTCGTTTTTGGACAAAGTATTAGCTATAGTTTTAATTCCTTCGTCCAATTTTGATTTTGAGCAAACCATAAGGGTTCTGTGTGTTAATGTCCAAATCAAGTTTACCTTTCGCTTTTTAGGACAAAATGAATCCCAGCGAGTATATAATCCTGTAAACGTAGGTTTACGGTAGATTGATGTAAGGTAACTCGATGGGGTTTTTGTTACAAATACATCTAGGAAAGCTAAATTGGAATTACGCTCTCCTTCATATATTTTAATGCGGGATGCATTTTATTGAGTAAGGAGAAGAATGTATTTTCCTCCGTTTCATTATTAAAAAGGCAAAATGTATCGTCTACATATCAAAAGTAGACTAATGGTTTAGTGGATCCAAATAATAAAGCCTTCTCAAAAAAAACCACAAAAATATTTGCCATAGTCGGTCCTAGGACTGAGCCCATAGATACGCCGTCTATTTGCCTATACATCAAAGTCGTTTAATATGGAGGGAGACAGTGAGCATTCTTTCGTGCTGTGATATATATATATTAATAATAAATATTTAACTATTATCTACATACGAATACATTTCATTCTTCTGAAATCATCAGTGTATACATAACCATTCACGCCAGTCGCATGATTCGAACACCGGAACAAGATTCATATTTAATTCCAAATCCGAGCGCTCTAACCAATGAGCTGAACGTAAATTGCTACAGACGAGATGAGAAAAATTGTATATATGTCAAGAAAGCGTCATAAAGATATTCAACAGTTAGAAACATGCATTATAGCTTTTGAGGGTTTCTTTTATTTACTCATTAAAGCACCCAGTTGAGAAGAGGTTACAAATAATTATTTTAATAACAAATATTTTAATATTATCTACATACGTATACGTATGAATTTATACTATATATATAGCATAGATTTATGTTAACACCTTTACATGATCAATTTATGTTCCAAGAAATCAACAAACAACAGAGTTGTATATATAAAATATTATATATGTATATGTATATGCTATAAATTTATACTATACTGTCTGATATTTTCCCTTATATAAATATATATATATATATATATATATATATATATATATATATATATACATATATAAATATATTAATATATAAATATATATATAAATATATATATAAATATATATATATATAAATATATATATATAATTATATATATATAAATATATATATATTAATATATATATATATATATATATAAATATATATATATATAAATATATATATACATATATATAAACATATATAAATATATATATATATATATATATATAAATATATATATATAAATATATATATATAAATATATATATATATATAAATATATATATAAATGTATATATATATATATATATATATATATATATATATATATATATATATATATATATATATATATATCAACGATTCCGGCTCACTCTCTTTCCTTGACTTCAACCTTTATATCACCGACATACCAACTTCTATAGGAAACCTGCCTGCAAAAACCTCTTCATACATTTTAAGTCTGCCCTGCCCACAAAAGCCAAATTAAGTTATGCTCATAATGAAATCACCCGCATACAAAACAAATGCTCTTCTGCTGCTGACAAAATAGCACATACTAAATAGTCCACCAAACTCTCCAAAATAATGGCTACACCGCTCCCACCATAGCCCACCTAAATAAGCCCAAAACACGTAGACACCGCACCCTCTTTAACACCTGTTTCTTAAAACTCCTTTTCTTCAGCGATAAAATCACCACCTCCATCCGCAAGGCTATACATAAAGAAAACCTTGATATACAACTAACCCATACTGGCATTTCCTTACGCCAACACCTATCTAAAAAACATACTAACCACACACCCGAACCCTGCTTCCTGACCAATTGCCCTGTCCCCAACACCGGTCTGTGCCATCGCACCAACTGTGTATATAAGCTACAGTGAAATAAATGCAACAAGTTTTACATCGGTAACACAAGACCGCTACACCTGCGCATCAAAGAGCACATGAACACCCGTATATCCTCTTTCCACAAGCACACAGAGATTTGCTCGAATACTCAGCGTGATATTCATGTCTCCATCTTAGCATCTGTCAGAAACATTGGGGACCTTAGAATCACAGAATCAATCCTCATCTTCAGATTAAACCCCTCACTCAATCAGCGTCACAAGCTCCACCCACCGTTCATTCTATAATATCTATCATCTCAGCCACTGACCAACTCTCATATCTAACACTCATTATACTCCATTTCCACCACGTCACGCATTACTTACCTTCTATATTAAATCATCACACACCCAAACAATCAAATAGGCCCCTCCCCATATGAACATCCATCTCAACACACATTCAGCCACAAACCAAAAACCATATTCAACCTACTCCACTAACTCACCAAAATAAGTCACCTCATAACCTGGCATTATTAATTAATTAATCAAAACACATATAAAATGTATACAAATAACATACAAATATTAAATAAAATAAATAAATAAATAATAAAATAATAATAACAAATAAATAAATAAATATAGACACAAATTAAATAAAAATAAATAAATAAATAAAATAAATAAATTAAATATTAAAAAATATATATTAAAAAACACTATTAAAGAAATATGAAAACAAGATGAAAATAAAGAATATATAAATAAATAAAACAAACAATAATACATACATATATGTACGTGTATATCTTTGTGTATGTATGTATACATATATATGTATATATATATATATATATATATATATATATATATATATATATATATATATATGTGTGTATGTGTCTGTATATGTATGTATATATTATATATATATATATAACTAATAATTTAATACACAGACTTCTACCGACCGAATCTATAAATTAATTCGCATAACTAAGAGAGTTACTTTCCCTATATCGTCCTCACAACCGAATTTAATCCTATAGTAAATAACATATTACATTAATTCGATAAACTAATTTGATGAAAGTCACAATTAATATTACTTCTTGAATATATGATAATCAATAAATTTAATAAAATCTAGAATATTTAAAATGAGAGATTAATTACTTTACTTTATATTAAAATTCTTAAAACACGAAAGAAAAAAATACGAAGATAAAACACACTGGAAAATAAAAAGTAAATAATTAAAATATAAATTTAAAATAAAATATATATATATATATATTATTAAAACTAACAGTTAATCGATCACCATACACTTATCCAATATTACACACATATTTTTGAACACCACATTTATATACATAACATAATTTAATTTTTTAAAATTTTATTCTCTGTGGGACTGATTTGCTGCTACTCTGTCTTATGGCAGCCATTTTGTTTTTGTCAGATTCTCTGCACAGTCGAAGATTTCCTCCGGGATTAATTATTTTTGACAAAGGGAAGTTTCTTTTCTAGACATATTAAATAAATGATTTTTATAATCATTCGGACATCACACAAACAGCTAACACCACCATGTAAGATTTTAAGAAAAAATGAATAGTAAGTCACATTTCGTATTCGATTTATTATTTTTGTTCCTTCCAGCTTACATCTTACCCGGAATTTGCATTGCCCACAGCCTTTTAAAAACATACTACTACTATTCCCAGTAATGCTTCAAGCAAACTACCGTTCTCTATTATATATATATATATATATATATATATATATATATATATATATATATATATTATATATATATATATATATATATATATATATATATATACGAGCAAAAACTACCCGTGCTCCGGGAAGCAATTAATCAAGCTGTAGCTGTCTTTACAGAAAAACAAAGAAACAATTTTCATTTCACATTTTGGTAATTTGGAGAAAAACACCAAAAGATGATTGTTATAGTTTGATTTGATATATTTCAATTTTAAGAAAATTTACTGTGTATGGACATTGTCACATTATATTACTTAGGTTATTTCATATGGTCTTTTCGACATTCAAAGTCGAGGGAGTTGGTTTTGTATGAGGACAAAAATTAAAATGAATTCCCCATTAAAAACTGGTTATATAATGTAATGAATAAACGAAAAAGCGGAACGTCGATTCGTCAAATAACACAATTGTATATTACTGTATGGTTACTTTGTGATTTTCACCTTTGTTATTAACTAGTTTATCCGTGTCCCTGAATTGCCCAGGAAAGCAGATTAACTCAAGAAATGTCATGCTCCAACCTTGAACTATTGAATTATTTGCTGCTTATGGTTGTCCGGAGCGAATACAGACCCCACGATGTTAATGTAAAGCAGCAATCAAAAAAGTTTACAAAAAGAAAGCTTTTGGACTCTCTGTGTTTCGGATGAAGGCTTTGTGTTTAATCTACAATGTAAATACAAATTTTCTTTAATGGAAACTGTAAGTTATGATGTCAAAAACTGTATAAAATGTAATTGCCAGGAAATGATTTAATCGCTAGTGGCCACGTCAAGATATATATATATATATATATATACACACACACACACACACACACACACATATATATATATATATATATATATATATATATATATATATATATATATATATAGAGAGAGAGAGAGAGAGAGAGAGAGAGAGAGAGATAGAGAGAGGGGAGCGCTGGAAAAAAGGAATTGTTTTAGAAATTACAATTACTACTACTACTACTATTATAATAATGATAACTGTCCGTGTTGCAAAATACTACTATTACCAGAAATACTACTACCACTACTACTACTAATAATAATATTCTATATATATATAAAGTAGATTGTTTCCTCCTTGTCACTTTGACGATAGTAAGAAAATAACTACATAACTACATATTTCACCTCACCACCAACAGCAATTTCTAATGCGTGTTTCACGAAAACTAATTACATTTCCATTTCTAACAAAAAATATTAAAATTATACCGAGATTTCCACCTCTCACAAAAACATCTTCTATAGAATTAGTCTTCACACTCATTGTCACAGTGAGCTTTGTTTATAGAGGGGGGAACATTTCACCGCACCGCGCGATCCATGATTCTGGAATTTCTATTCTGTAATTCTGGTTGCATGTTATTTACACGTTATTCAATAAACGCACTCTCTTTAAATGAACACATCACCACCACCTATGCTGACAGGCAAGTACATTTTGGGACAATGGATTTTTCAATTTATTTTTACCATTTTCGCCGATACATTTTTAAATAGACTTCTTTTTCATTTTGTTTTCACACTTTTAATATTTTTATTCATGCCTTAACAATAAAATAATTAGTTACTTACTTTAAAAGCAGTTATTTTTTCCATTTTATTCATGAAAGGTAAACAAAACAATTCAATTATCAATCAAATACGATAACATTTACCATTCATTTTGTTATATACTTTTTTAACTAATATATAAACCTAAAAATTAACGTATTTTAACAATCCTTCCATATTATTTGTCAAAAAAAAACCACACACAATATGAACGCTTAACAAAAAATGGTATGCCACTTTTTTATCGCCGCCTCTCGCCGCCACCAAGCACAATAAAGTATTTGCGTACGTGGCTAAAATTAAATAATCAATCGCAACCATTTAAAAACAAAGGCAGGATTACTTTTACTTTTATTTTTTATTTATTAAATACTCGATTTATATATTTCTTACTTTTCGGTTTATTTGTTTTTTATTTTTACTTTTCGCAATAGAATTTTTTTCGGTACTCCTGCAGTTTAGCTGAAATAATAACGTTATTATTTAGATACCCGTTCGTAGAAGGAGAAATTCTTCTAGATTGCAGAAATTTTTATTTTTGTCCCAATCCGAAGCGCCCCTTCTTGTGGGTAGATGGATTTCCCCCAATTAAAAACCGACCTTTTGTCTAACGTTTCCCTTTATTTAAATGTTACTTTTTCTTAACGATTTTCGACTGTTAATCAGGCACGTAGCCAGACTTCTAACTTAGGGGGGGGGGGAGGGCATTTTTAGGAGGGGCAAAACTAATATTGATATTCTAATATGAGTGACGTTTTGGTTCAGTGTGTGTGTGTACTGATATATAAATAAGTAGTAAAAAAATTTCAATTTCTTTTATATAATCTAAATACATTGTTGTGTATTTCGGTAGGTACATGTAAATAACAACATAAGCATAGTAAATCACATAAAGCATAGTAAACACAGTAATAATAACATAAAGTTCGTAAAATAAGGTAGCTACTTGCTAGCTCTACAGAATTCTATTATAATCTCCTATTTTTACAGTTATTGAAATGCGCAAGGATGCGCTCTCTGTCAATGTTTCTCAGCAAATCTTTTTCAAAGGATATGAGGCAGAGTGAGGTCAGTCTCTCTGTTGACATCAAATATCGCATTCTTGTTTTGATGCGCTTCACTGAAGAGAATAGTCTTTCAACGCTTACTGAGGTCTGTGGGATGGTAAGGAGCAATTGCAATACTCTATGCACCGATGGAAAATTATCCCTGTCACATTGTTCGAATAATTCTGAAAGTCCAAGATCTTCGGTAGGGAGACGTCGCTGAATGTAGTTCTTGAATATTTCCATCTCACTCTCCTTTACCAAAACCCCAAACAGTGGACCTAGCTGTTTCAGCGTCTCACTGTCCAGCTTTTATCACTGCACATTGAGCATTTCCAAATCGAGCACGGAGTTCTTCTCTAATGTGCCCCAGCAGCTGTTGGAGTACCAAATCAAAATCTTCCACTGTACCCACACAGTTATGGCCAACGGAACCAGTCACTAATGCGCCATCTAATTTTTCGGATAACTTTCGTGCCCTTCCAGATGGCCGAGTATCAATATCCATGATATCGTACTTTGTGGCAAGTTCCAATGCATACTTCACCACCTTCTCTGTATCGAATGATTCTGCGTGTTCAAGTAGTGTTTCCACCAAGCTAATAGCTGTCTCCGCATTTGTTTGTTTCTTTGGTCACAACATCTGTATAATCATATAATCTTCCAAAAAAGATTAGGAGAACTAGGAACTTCTTTGTCTGAATTGCCTTCAGTAGAGCAATAGCAGAAAGTTTTGTTTCAGCAGCAGGATCATTTTGAAAGGATGCAAGAGTGTCCAAAATTACATCAAAACGGCGCAAGAACCTTTCAACCTCTAAGGATCTGGAAGACCACCTGGTTGTAGATGAATGGGTCAGTTCCAATTGTGTGTCTTTCGGATACAACATCTTCTGGATTTCCAGGTATCGGGAATGACGTTTTGTACCTGTTATGAAAGTGTACACTAAATCCATGGTCTCGAAGAATGTCTTAATGGCAGGATCAATCTCAGTGACAGATGCGAGAACTAAATTCAGCCTATGAGATGCACAGTGCACATACTGGGCATTTGTATAGCCAGCCCTTTTCATCAGCGCTTGGACACCACCACGTTCACCTGACATCACGCTTGCACCATCGTATCCTTGCCCAACACACATATCCTTCTCCAGACCGCAGCATACCTTGCAGCTGTTCCGAAATACTGGCAGCAGATAAGTCATACAGCTCCATGAAACCAATGGCCCATTCATGGACTTTTCCTCCGTGCAGAAACCTTAATGAAACACCAAGTAATTCTTTGTTAGAGATGTCCTTAACCTCATCAGCTAAAACCACATAATATCCGGCTTCCTGAACCTGGTCCCTGATTTCCTCTAACAGAACCTTCTGCGCTGAAAAGAGTAAATCATTTTGAATCTCTGGACTTAACATTTGTGCATTTCTCGGAAGTTTCTCCAAGCGTTGTTGAATAGTTGGGTCATACTAGATAAAAGTGAGAGTAACTCCAAAAAGTTTCTTCTGTTTAGTGGTTCTTTGCTTTCGTCATCACATCTCAGTGCTATCTCATTCGCTGCACAGAATAATACTATGTCCAGTACTGTCAGGAGATGCTGTTTGTGCTCATCGATTAATTTCTTGTCTCGGTAGCATGGATCCAGGAGTTGATCCACTCTCCCTACTTTCTGAACATTTTTTAAGGTGATCCGAACCTTGTCCGCTTCTTTGTGGACATCAGTGTCATTATGTGCTTTCAATTTTGTCCAATTTTCCTCCAGTCACGAAAGACAAACTCTGTCCAGACTCTACTTTCCTCCCGTCGTAAATGTCCAAAATTCCTGCATGTATGACAAAAGATACCATTCTTCTGGATGCTGTACTCGATCCATTCAAATTTGGCGTACCACTGACTTGAAAAACGACGTCCCTCACTGAGACTTCCACCAGTCGACACCATGTTTGTTTTTTAACAAAAATATGCTTTAAAATAAGTTAAAACACAAATAAACTTATCCAGGTAGGTAGAATAGTAACTTATCTTGCATTTGGTAACATTTATTTGTTGCACATTCATTTGTTGTTTTTTGGGGGGTTTTTTTACCCATTTTTCGTTCTGTTCGCTCTCATTATAAATGCCCTAAAATTGTTTTTTTTTATTAATTTATTTTTACGTTTGTGGGCTTTTGTCCGTGTTTGAATTATTTTGGTGGCCTTTTGTCCGGTGAGCTTTTGTCCGGTCGCGATCACCATTTTATTTTTAGAACATTAACATTTTTATTGACATGTAAAACTACTGCAGATTTGCATATATCATGTATGGAAGGTAGCTTGAGAAATAATCCCATGATGACTAAAGAGAAAATGAATACGGAAAATAGTTTTACTGAAATCTGAAATTGCGTGTGTGTATGTGACAAACGAAATCGTCGGATTTTAAAGAAAAAAATCACTAGCCGCTAGATCCAAATTTTACTAGCCAGATTCAAATCAAAATCACCAGATCTAGTGGGAAACACTGGAGCCGACACTTGGTTTTAAAACAACAAAAAAACTTTAAAATAAGTTAAAATACAAATAAACTTATCCAGCTAGGTAGAATAGTAACTTGTCTTGCCCTTGCTAACATTTATTTGTTGCACATTTGTTTTTTTCACCCTTTTTTCGTTCTTCCGTTCTGTTGATTATAGTAAAAGATTCCCCAATTTTTACTATATCTTTTGTTTATTAAATTGTTAGGTGAAAGTACAGAATAGTCAACAAAGCACCCCCTTTCTCCATGTTAAGAATGGCTTTCTAAATAATGTTATTATTTCAACCCGGTTCGTAGTTAAATTACGAGATTAAATCTATCATAATGCATTTAGGTTTCTTCGTAAATAAGTCAGCCATTTTAATATTTTTTTAATAATTGAAAAATATATCAATTACTTCATCTCTGTTCAAAATTTGAAAGGCATTTGGAAGTATTTAAACAATCGAATAGAAAGTCATTTGAACTGGCTTTGAAATTATTAGAAAATCATGTATTTAGAAAAGCAAAATTGTTTTTCTTGTCATGAAATTAATTTATTAGTTATATTATTGTAAATGTAATTCAGTTTATTAATCTCTGGTGGCCATCTTGCCTAAAAGTAAGTTTATTTACTACTTTTTAAATTTGTTTAATTCTTTCAAATTAATCGTTGAAAGGTCGGAAAAGAATCAGAAAAATACAGCCGATTTATTGTCCGCCATTTTGGCTATGGAACGACGAATTAACCACTTCATCTTACAGTGATTTACCAATTTTGAAGGGGAAAAAACGACTCGACGAGCGGCCGATTTTCAATACATCCTCTTTCCCGCTGAGATTTAAACGCTGAATTACAGTTACAAAAAATAAATTAGAAATGTATTTCATGACAAGGAAAACAAATTTCCTTTCAAATTTCGAACCGACACGAAGTAATTGATATTTTTATCAATTATTAACAACATATTAAAATGGCTGACTTGTTTACAAAGAAACCTAAATGCATTATAATGGATTGGGTATCTTTTACAATAGCCCTCAAACTCGCGAGTCGGGTTCAAAAAAAGAAGTAGAACGTGGTCAAAAAAATGAATATTCAACAAATAAATGCGATGTACGTCGAGACTGGAGATTTTCCTAGTTAGCTATTTGTAGTTTTACGTAGGATAAATGTTTTTTTATTAGACATGAAAAACATTTTTTTCTGGGCACGGATTTTTACTGCAAAAACATGGCGTCGACAGTCTTGTTTTGCCAGCTTCATTTCGGGTTCTCGTTGTCAGGTGTGTGTGTATTTTTACCGGGACTCATAACCAAAGCGGCGTTTTTTGTTTTTTTTTTGTTTGCATTTTTGAAATTTAATTTTATGAAACGAACATTTTAACGATCAGGGCTGGAGTTAGCGTTAGGGTTAGGGCTGGAGTTAGGGTTAGGGCTGGAGTTAGGGTTAGGGTTAGGGAAAGCAAAGAGATCATCCATCCCCACTAGATTGTGAAGTCGGGTTAGGGTTTTAGGGTTGAATGAAAATAATATGTAAATAAAAGCACAATGACATGTAAATAAAAAGAAAATGATTTTATTCCTTTTGCTTAAAATGTAGTTTTGTTTTGTGCTTGGTTGAAAAATGAAAAATTGCGCTTTGAATATGAGTCCCAGTAAAAAAACAACCCCGAAAGAATTCAACGAAAACGAGGCTGCGAAAATGGCCGCCATTTTATTCTTCCAGTCTCCGTGCGATAAAAATATCGATTTATAAAAAACAGCACTTTTAACAGATTATAATCATTAATAAATGTCACGGGTATGTTGGAAATCCAGTTTTATCGGCTACGGTAACTTTGATTTGTTGTATATTTGTTTTTTCAGCGTTTTCGTTTGAGGGCTATTGTAAAAGATACCCTGATGGATTTAATCTCGTAATTTAATTACGAACCGAGTTGAAATAATAACATTATTTAGAAAGCCATTCTTAACTTAGGGGGAAGCGTGGTGGTGGTGGTGGTGGGGGGGGGGCTTTGAAAACTATTCTGTACTTTTACCTAACAATGTAATAAACAAAAGATATTGTAAAAATTGAATTTAACTTGAAAATCTTATCTAAAAAATAGCCCGGTCCGTAAACTGCACAAGTACCAAAAAGATAACACAATACGTGTTCGTTATTGGTAGGGGGTAGTTGTAAGCAGAAGAAGAATTTTAGAAATTTGAGATGGTCAAAAAGAGGGGACTAGTCTACGTTGAATTTACATTGAAAACTGATCCCCTGGCTTAAAATCTAAATTTTAAAAATGTATTTTCCAAAAAACCCGGAATTTTCTATCGACATGATAGGTAATTGTACACCGAAAAAGATTTTTACAAAAATTGAGATGGTCCAAAAGAGGGGGATCAGTCTACATTGAATTTATATTGTAAACTGATCCCCCTCCTAAAATGTAAAATATTTGAAAAATTTTCCAAAAACACCGAAATTCTCTAGCAGCCTGATAGGTAAGTGTACACCGAAAAAAGAACAAAAAACTGGTCAGTAAAAAGTTGTGAAAAACGGACTATGGTAAAAGACGAACAAGTACCTCGATTTCATTTGCTTCAAAACAATAGCGTATTAATAAATACTTATTTAAAAAATATTTATTTACAAATATTGGAAGATGGCATAGCCTCTTAAGTGAACCCCACGATTTTCAGTTATTTAAACACCCAAAGATTAATAATAAAAAAAATGCTATTAGTAATTATTTTTTTCTAAAAACACATTTTAAATTTCTTTAAAATAGAGTTAACTAAAAAGAAAAGAAATATATGCACTTACATTTATGTTGGTCAAAATTTCCTCTAGTCTTTCTAAGACTAGTTGTCTCTAAGAAAATGAAAATGTAACTAAACTGTTTCAATAACCAAGAATCTTTTTTATTATTATACTTTTATACTATCTCCCTATCCACTCTTTATTTATTTTGACATTTCTTTTCACTATTAGTTCACACAGACATGACAATCAAAATCAAAGAAAGAACTGATGCCAAAGTCTTCGACTTCCACTTCTCACATATGTGTGAAAAAACATTGGATTCACTAATTCACTTAATCCCACCCTACATCACAAGCCTTTTTTGCTGGCCTCTCGTTGGGTGTATACCCTACCAATGCTGTTTTTCTTTCAACTTCATCTTGGGTGAAATCTGGGATTTTTTTCTATGTTAATTTCAAAAATTTTGAATGTAACATTCACAATTTTTTCAATTAACAGTTGCAACTGACAACAAAAAGAAAAAACGTGATAAAATACAAAAACTAATTTTAAAAACTAATTCCCAGTTTCATTTGAAAATAATTTAGGTTGCTAGTATTCATTTCTATCTTTTGAATGAAGACAACATTTTCTTTTATCAATTAAAAAAATATCTTTAAAAAAAGCTGGCAGAATAACAGCGTGAATTCATTTTGTGTTTATATTATATCATTTGAATTATAATTATACAATTGATAATTTATGATATTAAATAGTGTGAATTAACAATATTTAAAAATATATATTTGGTAAGTTGACGAAAAAAGACAGATACACTGACAATCTCTTTCACCAAGCAGGAAACAGATGAAAAGCATCGAGGCTTTGTTTCCCTCACCAATTGATCTGAAACTAGCGAAGTTATGTTTGAGTTTGAGAACGCGTCAATTTAAATTTTTTTCTTTTTACAAGGTAACAAATTTAAATCATATTTAGATGTTATTATAGTCAATAGTTTTATTTTAACTGGTAGTTTAAAATCCGTAAATATATATTTATGGTATCATTAGTACCAGTAATGGAAAATTAAGTTTTAAACAAAATAAAATCCAAATAAGCGTTTTTTAAATCGGAAATTATGTTAAAAATTGGTGGGAGGTCCCCTCTTGGTGGGTGGTCCAGGGTCCCAGCCCCTTGGCCCCTTAATCCGGCCCTGCTGTAAAATATATTACACAAAAGTAAATACTGGTTCATAATGAAGAAGTATAGTTGACTACGAAATATAAGAGTATTTATATTTATAATATGTTTGTGAGCACAAATTTCAGGGGGTGCAAATGTAATTGCAAGGGGAAGGCCTTGCCCCCCTGGAACCCCCTGGCACCCCTGGGTACGTGGGGGGTTTTAAATCCGTAAATATTTATTATGGTATCATTAGTACCAGGAATGGAAAATTAAGTTTTACACAAAATAAAATCCAAATAAGCGTTTTTGAAATCGGAAATTATGTTAAAAATTGGTGGGAGGTCCCCTCTTGGTGGGTGGCCCAGGGCCCCAGCCCCTTAGCCCATTGGCCCCTTGGCCCCTTGGCCCCTTAAATCCGGCCCTGCTGTAAAATATATTACATAAAAGTAAATACTGGTTCAAAATGAAGAAGTATAGTCGACTACGAAATATAAGAGTATTTATATTTATAATATTTTTTGGATCACAAATTTCAGGGGGTGCAAATGTAATTGCAAGGAGAGGGCTTTCCCCTCTAGCACACCCTGGCTGCGTTGAAGGTTTAAAATCTGTAAATATTTATTATGGTATCAGTAGTATCAGGTATGGAAAATTAAGTTTTAAACAAAATAAAATCCAAATAAGCGTTTTTGAAATCGGAAATTATGTTAAAAATTGGTGGGAGGTCCCCTCTTGGTGGGTGGCCCAGGGCCCCAGCGCCTTGGCCCCCTTAATCTGGCCCTGCTGTAAAATATATTACACAAAAGTAAATACTGGTTCATAATGAAGAAGTATAGTTGACTACGAAATATAATAGTATTTATATTTATAATATTTTTGTGAGCACAAATTTCAGGGGGTGCAAATGTAATTGCAGGGGGGGGGGGGCTTGCCCCCCTGGCACCCCCTGGCTACGTGGGGGCTGTTAACTATTGGGCACCTTTACCATTGATGTGGTTCGGATTCACTTGCGCCTCCACGAGGGCAGATTTAGACACAAGGTCGGATTTCCATTTGGGGAAAATATGCATCTCCCCAAATACGGACACTCCCGATTGGGACAAAAATAAAAATTACCGCAGTCTTTAAGGATCTTTCCTTCACTCACCGAGGATAGAAAAGATAACGTACGGTATAACAGACACTACACTTCAACGTTATTTTAATTTTGAAAAGTAACAAATAACATCAGACATATTATATAATACGTCATTGGCCTATTTATGGAGCTTATGCAGTTTACGGACCACGCTATATTTTAGAGAGGATTTTCAAGTTAAATTCAATTCTTACGGTATTTTTTGTTTATTAAATTGTTAGGTCAAAGTAAAGAATGGGTTCATAAATCATAACGTTATTATTTTAGCCCGGTCAGTAAATTGCATAAGTACTCTCTTTATACAGGGTGTCTCAAAAAAATGTACTCACTCGTAGAATGACGAGAAAACTTTTATTTATGAACATAGAGTGAAATGAAATAGCATCGAATACATGAGACAGATGTAATTGAAGAATCATGTTCGCAAATGTTCAAACTGATGACCATTATTGTTCAAACAAAGCTGATAACGCGCACCAAGGGATTCGCAAACGTCGCGAAACATGCAGTTCTTTTTCAGGGGACGTAGATGTCCGTGGTCGTCCTGGACGTTGTTTGTTGGTATTCTGTACGGTTCCATCTGCTTCAAATTTGTCTCTGATGCGCGCAATGATCCGGCGCGTGGGTGGCGGTTCTGCGAATTCCCTTGTGAACCGGCGTTGCACTTCAGTGGCGTTTTCGGTCTTCCAATAGCATTTCAGGACAAACTTTCTCTCTTCGAAACTAAGTTGATTTCCTGCCATGGCTTCATTAATTCAGAATATCTGAAACAAAAAAAAAAGAGTGAGTAAATTTATAATGGACATCAATTTGAACATTTGCGAACATGATTTTTCAATTACATTTGTTTCATGTATTTGAAGCTATTTCATTTCTCTCTATGTTCATAAATAAAGGTTTTCTCGTCATTCTAAGAGTGAGTACATTTTTTTGAGACACCCTATATATTCATATTTGGAAGTCACGTTCAAGGAAAAAAACTTCTCTTTAATCAAGTTTATTGATCCTCGGCACTAACAGCGAAATGTCAGGTATTCCAAAATACGTATATCAACTCATCAAAATTTACGTGATTAAACTAGGATTTACTTAAAAAAACGTCACTAAACTAGAACATACTAACAAAAATACTGATACTTTCTGTTTCTTTATTTGAAACTGCTTCTACGCCCTGTTAAAAGTTCACAGAGCTTCACTGAACACGATACTATCATTGGTTATTTATAAACCCGTTCGTAGAAGGAGAAATCCTTATAAACTGCAGCAATTGTTATTTTTGTCCCAATCCGAAGCGCCCTTCTTGTGGGAAGATGTTTAACCTAACCTCTATTTCAATGTTGGCCGATTTGTATAAGTCATTTTTTTTTACCTTTTTTAATGATTTTTCGACTGTTAACTATTCAGCACTTTAAACATTAATGTGGTTCCGGTTTACTTGCCTCCACACGAGGGCAGAGTTAGGCACAAAGTCGGTTTTTATTTTGTGCAAAAATACATCTCCCCAAATACGGACACTCCGGATTGGCACAAAAATAAATATTGCCGCAGTCTAGAAGGATTTCTCCTTCACTCACCGAGGAGAGAAATGATTAAGCACGTTATTTCTATTTTGAAAAGTAACAAATAACATCGGACATCTTACATAAATTGTCATATTGGTGAAAGTACATCAAGGCTGTAACATTATCTACAAACATGCATGTGCATCTCAATGACAAGATTGCAACAACTAACCATGGCAAGAGTGTTATTGCTCCATGTTTTGCATTAATTGTTTCATCTGCTGTTTTACATTAATATTTTGGGGTCTGTGTTCACGCTTGTCGATAATAAGCACCAAATAATTCAATAGTTACATATTTGGCAAGGAATTTCTTCTTCGACTTTCCTGGGCAACGCCGAGACACGGGCAGCTAGTAATATCAATAAGACTAACAATAAATAGGTTATATTAAAGCTGCTATGTTTCCTTTTTTATTTTGCAAATATTTTTTTTCTTGGTAATCATTACTATAACTGACCTAAATTATTTTAAAGAAAACACACTTGTTAAATCATTTTTAGCACATTTATTTTGCTTCACCCACACAGTTGTGAAATATTCGCGTTAAAAATTAATATGTAATAGAAGTTATTGTTTTGATGCAAATAGGTCACAAATGGTCACAAATGGATAGGTAAAGCAAAAAAAAAAAATTGTTTTTGACTAATATCCCAAATCTATTTCTTTTTAATAAACATTATGTCGGTAATATTAATTTGTTTTATGGAATTTGTGGATAAAATTGTATTAATGCAGATTAGTTAACAAATAATTTGTTGTTCGCTTTTTTGCGGTTGTTTTTATTTCATATTTATTGTGAAAATATCAGAAATGATGAGTAGAGATTAGCTTTTGTCAGGCACAAAAAACTCTCTCAACCCTATCACTAATTGTAAGTCCTGGTGTAAACTACTCTCTTTCTTTCCTTCGCGGTTCATTGAGAGATTGTTTTTATCACACGGACTTAGGGTTAGCGGTAGGTGTAAGAAACAGATAATAAAAGCAAACATTGTTTATTAAAAATGTTATACCAGTCGACAGTCGACGCAAATAGGTCACAAATAGTTAGGTAAAGCAAAAGATTACGTTTGACTAAGATCCCAATTGTATTTCCATAAAAAAATTAATTATGTCGGTAAAATCAAATTGGTTTTATGGAATTCGTGAATAAAATTGTATTAATGCAAATTAGTGAGCAAATAATTGGTTTGATTTTTTTTGTTTTCATATATCTGGAATTATGAGAAAAGATTAGCGTTTGTCAGGCAAACTCTCTTAACCCTACCACTACCTGTAAGTCCTGGTGAAAACTACTCTCTTTCATTCTTTCTCGGTTCATTGGGAGGTTGTTTTTTTTTCTTTGTCACAGGGACTTGGAGCTAGCGGTCAGTTTAAGGGAGAGTATGTTTTGTAAGAAACAGATAATAAAAGCAAATATTGTTTATTAAAAATGTACCAATCGACAGCGGCTTTGTTGCACTTGGCCTGAGGTATAGCGCAAATAGATCACAAATGGAAGAAATTGTTTTTAACTAATATCCCAAGTGTATTTCCTTTTTAAAAAATTCAAGCGGATTTTGTTTAATAATAATAATACTTTCTAAATAGTCGTTAATATGGCCCCATTATTAAAAAAAAAGAAAATAAGAAAAAATCTTCATCGTCATGATAGAAGTATAAGTGTTTGTTTCTGTTTCTGATCTTGAATAACATTCGATTATCCGAGAACGGAAAAGTAGATATGACGGCGAAATAGTGTAATCGAACGCAAATGGAGATATGACGGCTTAGAAGACAAACGTAAATAATTAAATGTACCCGGCGAGAGCCGGGAAGGATAAGTTTAAGTGTAACAGAAATATTGCTAAAAGGCAAAGTTGTAGTTTTTTGTGAAAGATAAGAAATAGAATGTTAAGGGGAAAAATGGACAAACTAAAACAAATGCAGCCGCCATGTTCGAACTATCCATTTGTATGTTCTTGTTCGTTAATCATATTCTTGTATTCTAGAATAGGAAAGTATATATGACGGGGAAAGTGTCTAAATACACGCAAATCGAGATATGAAAACACAAACGTAAGTAACCGAATGTACTCGTCAGCACCCGGGAAAGAAAGGTTATGCTTTTACACAAATTGTATGAGAAGAAAAAATAGGAAAAAAGTAAGAAAATCTATCCGAACAGTAACGAATGATGAATGCGACCGGTAATTAACAATCAGGTCATTCTGTTATTTGGTCAATTCTGGAATGCATAAATAATCCCTGGAATAGCCCATCAAATCACCGCAAAAGCAGAAGGGAGCGACTCGTATTTAGGTCGTAAAAGTATAGTAGGAAAGAGTCAATAGTAAATCAGAATAAATGAAATAATGACAGCGGTATCAAGAACAAGTATTCTATGAAGATTATTCCCGGGTAAGGTGGTGGTAGTAGCAGTAGTTTTTGCGTGGGAGTAAAAGCTACTCCGACTTCCTGTATGTATGACTATTTTAGAAGAATCAGGCGAGTCGGAAAAAATATAGAAATTACGGGAAGCGAACGAAACGAGCGCATATTTTCCAAAAGCGCACATCACGAATCGGCCTAAAGCGTGAGTATAGTCGAATTCTATATATCGCCTGTGTTTACAGGGCTATAATGTATGAACAAAAAAAAATAAATTAAAAAACTTAATGAAGATGTCAACATTTTTTTAAAGCTGTCGTAGGGATGTACAATTAAAAAAATACGATATTAAAAAAATATGAGTACCTTTGTAGACTAACATCCTAAGCTGAATAACGCCCCGCAAGACCCACCATAAACGAGATTTTATTTTTTAGGTGATTACGTTGAGCACCCTGAAAAACTCGGCGAAAAGAAAAACAATAAAACAATGATTTTAGAATTTAGTGGGGGATCAGTTTCATATACAAATTTAATGTAAATTGATCCTCACTCTCGGCCATTTTATTTTTTTAGAGTAGTTACCCATTTTTTAAACACTAACCCTAAGTGCGAGTGACACACGTAATCGCCTCAAAAAGTAGAATCCCCCTCTTAAGAAAATGCGCAATTTATCTTCCATAGCAGATTTTTTGTTTTGTTTTTGTTAACTGCTCTAAAACGCTAAAATTTAAAAAAAAGAAGATGTTCACACGTAATCGCCCCAAAAAGTGGAATCTCATTTGGGATGGTTTTTAAATTACGTGAATTATTTACGATTAAATTATCGACGAAACTATTGTATATATAGAGAGACATGAAGAATAAAACCGAACGTATTTAAAAATATAGATATGCAAATTAAGTTATTAAGAAGTTATTGGAAATTTGTGATGGGGGCTGTGACACCACCATCCAGGTAAGGACATTCTTAATTTCAGCTTTTTTTTTTTTACCATTTCCCACTCACATCCTGTTAAATAGATTTCGAATACTGATTGTGTGTGTGTTCCAGTATTTTGTGAAAGCGGAGTGATTTTTAAGAATCAATTCTTTTAAATATAAAACTAAGCTAAAATATTGCAAAATGTTTCAAATTAAATCAGATTTAACTTTCTTCTGAAAAAGTTAATGTGATAATTCAATAAAAGTATAAACTAATATAAAACTTATGAGAAACAAAAATGGTTAGAGGGGGAGGGGCCTTTTTTAACGTTGTCTACGTTTTCAACGTCCCAAATTCTTTTTTCAAAAGCTCGACATGCAATACGATTATTCGAGTTGTAATTTCAAAATTAAATTACAATTTAAGATGTAGTAACAAATATTAATAACGATTTAATTTAATATCGATTCTCTTTTTAAAATAACTTAGAATTTTGTTTTTGTAACTTTAATATTAGAAAACAAAAACATATATAAATCACATACAGTAATGGACGATAAAAAAATATATGCAGAATATATGAAATAAATAAACTCTACTTTATTTATAATATATATATATATATATATATATATATATATATATATATACAGACATGTACAAAAAGCCGCTACACTGACATGTCGATGTTATTAATCAATAGTTATTAGAAACTAACATCCTACCAGGCAGAAAAATGTATACAGACGCATGTATGCATATGTATATATTTATCGATTTAGCCTGATGCTTTCCTGCGATAATTAAACATGAAAGTTTCTGTGTAGCTTACTTGCCATAGATATATTTGTCTACTACTACTACTACTACTAAGCTCTACTCACGTATTGGGCACTGTTAAAGTAAATACTGAAAATATATATACACAATATACTATATTACCTTATAATATTATATGTGTATATACATAAATATGTATTTATATATATGTACATACATGAATATATATATACATATACACAAACACACACACACACGCACACACACACACATATATATATATTTATATATATAAATACATGTGTTTGTGTATATATATTCATATATAGACACACAAACACATCTATTTTTATATATGTACATATATTCTTGTGTACATACATACGTGTGTCTTTTTGTATATATGTACATATATACATACAGAGATACATGCATATGTACATACAGAGATACATGTATATATATATATATATATATATATATATATATATATATATATATAATATATGTGTGTGTGTGTGTGTGGGGGGTGTATGTGTGTGCGTGCATGTATCTGCGTGCGAGTGTGTGGTGAGTGGGCTTGGGTGGGTTGTAAGTCGAATAAGGCAAACGATGGAAAGATGATACATTGTATCAATTCAGGAAAATACAATTGTTAAATGATAATAGGATTTTTACTGAATAAGAGTTATTTTTCGCTTCCTCTTTCGTATTCGGGTCATACAAGAACAGAAAATGTGTACGTTAAAAATTAAGACGAGTGGGGGGGGGACGAAGGAAAAAAAGATATTTTGACAAAATAAGCTTTTCTGGCTTCGGTTTTGGTTTTTTAGGACATCTTGTTTTGTTCTTTTTAAAAAGCCGTGTTTATTTTTTAAATGAATGAACAAGTTGTGCGCAGTTGCTCTTGAGAAAGAATTCAAGACAAAATCTATTTTGACAAATCTGAATTACTTATAGAACAAAATATTCACGAAAGACATTAAGGATATTCGTGACATGCGAGCCGGATTAATGAGACATTGTCATACACCCGTGTTCACAAAGGGAGGAAAAGGCAAGTTTATCGGCTTTTGATTAGTTGCTTCCCCCCCCCCATCACTTTTTATGAAATTGTAAATAATTTTGTAAACATTTTTTTAAAATAAAATTAATTTAAGCCCATTTGGGGATATTTAAATAAGGTAGAGTAAATGTGGTATTGTGGTGACTGCTAAAGTACAAGTGATGGACAAGCGATGAAAGAATGAAATGAATAGTGCTTGGATGAATGGGTCAGAATACGTTTAGTTAAGAGTAGGATAGACAGGTGATGACCAACGAGCCCCTCCCCCATACACGCACACACTTTTGAGGGCATTGTGCCAAATTTGTTAAATTTGTTTATCTCTTTTTAAATATTTTTCAAAGTGTAGTATCTGTTCTGTTCGGTCTTAGAAGGCCATCATCCCAGGAATTACCTCCTCCTTTAGGAGGGGGAGTTATTGCCAAAAGAAAGAAGTTCTAACTATAACCTGAGGATATGAGCGATTCTCTGGCTACCCACATCGGATTGAAATTCATAATCCAGACAGAAAATAAACTGCTCGTAATCTCTAATAGGCAGTAAAGACATCAGCGAATTATTAGCCAGAGTACAGAAATTTCACATCAATTTCATCAGATTCAGCCACTTGGAACTTGTATCATTACATTGTATCATTCCGTTGCACATTTGATTTCGACCATAGTGCACCAGTGATCCCAATTGAACATTCGTTAACTCCACCAAGGACTCAAATAAAACGAACACACTCCAACAACTGTGCAAACTTACTTGCACTCATCAGCTTCAAATATGCAGACTCACTTGCACTCATCAATTTCAACAGTGCAGACTCACTTGCACTACAGAATTCCAACATGACAACTACACCGATTCTGACACCACAGACGGATCCAATACTCCAAACGCATGCCCCCCCTCCTCAACAGAACAAAATACATGAAAACAGATTTCAAAATTACTTTTTCTCACTCTGGATGGAGAATACTTGTAACATTACCTCCCTTTGTCAACACAATTACAGACTCAGTACCAGAGGGCGTTTTCAGACCAGGGTTGTCTCCCATGGCTATTTGGTGATTGTAAAAAGTGCTGGACGGCAAAATTCACTCTCTTTTTCATCTGGCTTGCCTCGACGTCAACACACCCCAGACCGAGGTCTGGGGGTTGTTTTGATAAACATATGTTCGCTCACACACAACCACACTATTCTAGTATGTAAGACTTTTCTCTACATACACACACGCATCCTTCTACTCAGACTTTGTTGAACACATTCTCGTGAACTCAATTTCATAGCAAACACCAAGCACACGCTTACGGACACATGTAAACTTTTCCTTTCTACATACACACGCATGATTCTACTTACACTCTCGTTGTACACGTTCCCATGAATACAACTGCATAACAAACCCAGTCAGGTTCGCAACGAATAAATGCTTTATTGAATTATAAAAAAAAAACTGCCATACTTACCTGACACAGATTGTGTAGGTGTGTTCGTACCAGTCGAGGATATGTCCTCGACGATCAGTCCGAAAACTGAGGGGGGGCCGTAGTGGTTTCTTCTGGCTCTGCTCTGTCAGGCTGAGGTATGGTTATGTTCAATCTCAGGAGGTCCACCCTCCCAAGCTTTACCTTCTTTTTGAGAAGGGGTTAGTTTATTGCTAATCGCCTGAGGCGCCCCTACCGGGTAATGCATTTTTGTAGGCCAGAATGGGCTAATCCTAGTGCACTGGATTTTGAAAACCACACCTGACCTTGTGTCTAACCTCAAGACGACATGACCTGAGAGGAAGGTCTGTGGTGCTAAACCCTGTTTGTGACTCGGAACACTTAACAAAACCGGATGTTTAATCAATGAACATCTTAGCCCTTGTCATGCCGACTCTGTTTTTGCCTCGGCACTCCAAATGAAATCGGATGTTTAATCCTTGAACGCCTTAACTCGTGTGACAGAAACGAACACAGTTTCTTTCTCTCTGCACATTTTGTCAACCAATCAGATCTCATCAAAGCATCGCACCAAGAGCAGTTCAAAAATACAATATAAAAGGAGGGTGTTTTTTCACTTAGCCGCTCATTCGGGGCCCTTGTTCCAGACCTTGATACTCCACACTCCAGGCTCTACGGTCGACGCCCGACGCTGATTTCACTTTTCTCCACGGACATTTGCCAGACATTATGGCGTCTCTTTCTCCGCTGCAACAATAATCCTATTCACCTTCTTGTATAGCCTGGAAAAAAATGATTGGCCTCTGCAACAGGCCTACTAATGTATGAGACATAGGTTATAATTTTTCAGTAGCTGAGGCACCTTCACCGGGGAATGATGACAGGCCCATTCATGACTAATTCTACATTCGTTCAGAGTGCCTCCGTTTTAGAGTGGGGGGGGGGGCGGCAGGGCGGCAGGGCGGCAGGGCGGCATTTTCAACTATAAACTGACTTTGTATCTGACTGCTGTTCTTGGAGGTAGGTAAAAAAAAAGTAAATAACACGATTCCATACATTATCACAGCTTTCTGGCATCTGGGGACTTTTACAGTCAAGAGGGCGGGGGGTATTTACGTTGAGAGGGCACCAGTGCAGAAAGTTCGTCAGAATACATCCCATTGAAGTACTTGTGAAACAAGCATAGGGATGCAACATTGCGTTGATGGGGCAGGGGTTGGAGCTTGGTAGATAATGTGGGACCTCTTAGATTAGAGGCTCTTTTTTGGACCCTGTCTTAAAGGGAGAGACTAGTGGTTAGTGTACCAGTCCAGATGTGGTAACAATACCCCATGCATGGGCGAATGGTGGCTTTGTAGCTAAAACTACATTAAGGAGTATGTCTTTATTTGGTTAGATAATCGTGGCCACCAGATTGATTGGTGGACTCGATGTCAGCACCTGATAATTTCTTTCTGACCTGAGTTAATCTTGTTAATATCCTAGCAGGAACAGAATGGATTTTATAGCTTAATCTCATGAAAGATGTGAAAGATCTGTACTCTGCCTAGTAATTCACTGATGTCTTTACTGCCTATTTGAGGTTACGAGCAGTTTATTTTCTGTCTAGATTATGAATTCAAATTCTATGAGGTAGTCTGAGAATCGCTCACATCCTCAGGTTATAACCAACACTTCCTTCTACGTGTGCACATACATATCTGTTGAACCGTATTAGGATTTGTAGTAAAATCTATGGGTATTTTATTAGAATTAGATGGCACATCGATCCCCCTTTTGATAAAACTAAATTAAGGAGCATGTCTTTTTTGTCTTAATATGTAAGAAGTGTAATTAAATCTCAAAAGCTATGAATATTGAAATGATTTCTTTGTATACATTAAAAAAATACAATAGGAAATATTTATTGGATTCATGGTAAATTTATATTCTTGTAAATAATTATTAAATATTACCATGTCTTGTAAATTCTGTATCAGTTAATTACGATCCCTTATATATACGAGCTAATATATGCTACTTCCGGTCGCATACTTTTGCTAGTTGTTTTATTTAATAGCTCAGTAAAATGTGTGTTTTTTACAACTACTACCATCAATGACTACGACCACGTAACACAACTGTTTGTACTACATTTACACCAACTATCAAAAATACAACTATTCGTACTATTATTACTACATCAACAACAACTACTAACACGATAATCGACTATTCGTACTGCTATAACATCAACAATCACTGCTACCAGCAACGTGTTGACTATTCGTACTGATATTATTACTACTTCCATCACCACGACTACTACTACTACTACTACTACTACTACTACTACTACTACTACTTGATTCAATAAATTCGTGCTTTAAAACATAATTTCTAAGATTAAACAAAAACAAGCCCAAAACATTTTAATTACAAAAATCTAAGTAAATATATCATTTTTGAGCGACTCGCCCGATAAATCTCAGAAAATGTGTTGTTTACATGTTATTAATCAAATAACGCGCCCCTGTCTTGTGTCCATCTCTCTCTCTCTCTCTTTCTCTCTCGCTTTCTCTTTCTCTCTCTCTTTCTCTCTCTCTCTCTTTTTTTTCTCTCTCTCTTTCTCTCTCTTGAAATAAAACTTTCTGTGTGTTCAAATAATCAGAGAGCGGGTAACCAAATGGTGGAATAGCCACCGGTTGTTCCATCATATTCCATTACAATCTAATTTAATTACATAACTTAATTATATAGATTTTTAAAGAATATCTATAATTAATTCTATTTATAATTTTTATTAAGATTATTATTATAGAGGAAAATATTTTAAATAATCTGGAAATCTGAGAAAAAAAAATCATGAGTGTATATTTGCGAATATTGATTTATTAGAAGCTTTAAAACAAATTATGTAAATTTGAAAGACACGTGATGTTTGGGGAAGCTTTGGAATGCACTCATAAGTAGATATAAAAAGACAGCGATCAGGGTTTCTTACCCCACCTAATAAAACCGGTATCGTCCGGGCCTTTGGGTCTGGATTTACGCCGCTCTATTGGGGGTTACCGGTCCTGTGCAGTTCGAGGAGGTGCACCCTCCCAGGCTTTGCCTCCCCTCTTTGGGGAGGAGTAAGTTTATTGCTTACAACTTTTAAATGGCCAGAGTGCTCACCTCTCGAGCCCTGGCTTATCTAATCCCACTTTCCCGACCTTGTGTCACATCTTACCTTGTGGGAAGTAGATAAATAACTAGTTTCGTCCTCAGACAGACCGATACATCATCTCCATTATTAATAGAAACATTTGTGCCTTAAATTAGCGATACTCTTGATTTTTGATATATATATATATATATATATATATATATATATATATATATATATATATATATATACTATGAATATTTTTTATTAAATATTAAAGTGTATTTACCTACAGACAACGTTGTTTAGAACTTATGTCCTCATCAGTGCAGGAAGTGGTGATTTCAGGTGGTCAGACGGTTTGAACGCAGTTCGTAGATTCAGAAGAGAGTCACGATATATAATATATATATATATATATATATATATATATATATATATATAAATCATATTTTATAAAATCACGCAAAATCATTACAAATAATAAAGTATTAAGTAGATTATCATAAAGAACTAGATAAAAATAATAACTAATCGATATTAAAAACTTGGTTTCTAGTCAGAAGAAACTGAAATTTTAGAAAACTCTCTGAATTCTTTTTTTATAAATATGGTTTAAATTTCATTAAAAGTGGATATATGCATTTGAAGCTTTAAGGGGTTACTGCCCCCATAGCTCCCTTAAAGGGAGCCCATAGAAATTTGGCACATTGACACGTAGAGATTCGTGTTTACTTCCATTGTCTTTCCCGGTAAATTTTACATATGAATATACTTTTAGTTTTTATATAGATTCTTTCTTTCCATACATTACACAAACACACACACAGACCTTGAGTTTTATATAGAGAGATTGCTAGCAGGTCTAGCCGACGTTGCCCGGGGCCTTAGAAAAACAAAATAGAAGAGAGTAAAACGTGTGTGTAATATCTTTATATTAAAACTCCTATCTCTCTACCTATCTCCATCCGTCTCTCTATCTTTCTTTCTTTCCCTCTTCCTCATTTTTCCACATCCCTCTCTTCCTACCTTCTTTAACCTCTGTCCAGCCATTCTTCTCTCTTGTTTTAATGTATTGAAAATAATAATAATGTAAGTCATTCACATGAGCTTTCAATTTTAAAGTTATTGCTCTCGGACAATATCGAGTTTCTTTCTAACTCACTTCCTCAAAAATATAATGAAATCTATATTTGTTTTAATTTATTCTCGGGCAACACCGAGTTTCTTATCTCCCTCACCTTAATAATATAATGAAACCTATATTCATTTTAGTGTATTCCAGGGCAATGCTGAGTTTCTTGTCTTCCCCTTCTCCATCAAGCATATACCACAGTGAAAATGTACTACTGTATTATTGCACACGCCTGCTCTATCCAGGATATTGAATACTGACTCCCAAGCAACACAGAGTACCGTTTCTGATATACAATATTGTAACAAAATACAGTGAAAATCTTTCTCGCAGGCAACGTGGGGTTAAAAAGCACCTGCTTTATATAGGATGGCTCTATCTAGGATAGTGATGACTTCCGGGCAACACTGAGCAAACACACCTGCTCTATCTATGATATTGAGAACTTTAGGACTAACTTATACCACTTAACCAAATATAATACTGTATTATTACTGTTATGGCTCTCGCACAACACCGATTTAACAAATAAAACAGAAAAGTTCTTTCTCCCGGGCAACGCTACATTTAAAAACACCTGCTCTATATAGGATATTGAGCACTTTTGGGTTATTATATTCCACTTACTAAAAGTAAAACTGCCATCTTACATTTATTGCTCCCGTTTAGAGCGCGACTGAAACCACCCAAATAAAATGAATGATGTCTCCAGAGATGTACTAAAACCACCCTTTCCGAGTTTCTTGTCACTCCATTCCCTAGTCCGAAGTGAAGCTTAAGAAACGTTAAATAATTTTGAAAGAAAATGCCGAACGGAAGGAATACATTGAGATTACAGTGGGTTTTTTTCCAAATTATGACTGAAAAACTCGACTTCCCCCTGACGAAATCTGCTTCATAGTCCACTTAGGAGTGTACTTAGAGATTCGGGAATACTACCATTATCTTCCTCCGTTAATTTTACATGAGAATCCATTTTTAGATTATATGTAGACTCTCTAACATTTTTGTACTATAGGGCACACACATACAGACATTGAGTTTATATATATATATATATATATATATATATATATATATATATATATGTATGACAGTTTCCGTTGGCCGAGTGGATATGGCGACTGCCTGCAGATTCTAGGCTGACTTTGTGAACCAGTTTTGCTAGCGTCTGTAGGTATTAATAATTTAATATTTATTAAAAAAAAAATATATATATATATATATATATGTGTGGGGGGGGGGACGGTATCGTGTTTCTGTTTCCAATATCGTTATTGATGTGTCTGCAACCGGATGTAATTTTGTATTTTGCTTTAAGAGTAATGCTTCAAGATGAAACATGTTGATATGACTGTTCTATTTTTGGAGGTGTACAATGACAGCACTAGTACTGAATATTAGACTTTTATATGAAGCTGAAGACTTTTTTTCACTTTCTCATAAAAACGCATTCTTCTGACTCACTACATCCCATAGCGACTTTGTCATTTCTGCTAGGTTTGGGGTGAACTTTCTCATTTGATTAGCCATTCCCAGGAATCTCTGATTTTCGAAACATACAAACAATAAAATGATTTTTATAATTCTAGTCATTTTAATATCCTTTTCTTTTACATAACAAAGAACATTTATTATAAATAAAAGTTTATTTCAATAAGTTCCTATTTAATTGCCTCCACACGAGAGCAAAGTTTTTTGTTTCCTTCATAAAGACTTAGACGTTGCAGGATGATATCATAATGGACATGACGTTGCCTCGGGTGATAGCTAGGAAGAGGTGCTGGAACATCCAAGCGATCTTTCAGGGCTCGTTTTGCAAGTGGCTGTCATCTGTCAAATGTGTTGTATGCAACTTTCTATTATATTGTTTGCGACTGGAAAATTATAGACTCTAGAAATCTTGTCAGGCCTTAGACCATCAGTGTAGAGTGTATACTCTAAGAACTTCAGTGAAGTTTTGGATATTTCACTATTTAGGGATTTAGATTTATTCCAGCAGCTTAGGTTTTATTTTATGTGGCTTTTAATAGTATTGGGCTCACTTTGATTCCTCCCATGTGTCAGTATATCATCTAGCATTCATATCGCCTCATGATTTTCTAGTTTAGTTTCTGATATACCTGCTGGCCGACATGATCCCTAATCGTAGACGATTAAAATGGAATCTGCCAGATGGAGTAATAAAAATTGTAAGTCTGCAGGACTCTAGCGATAATGGGATTCACCAGCACCCACTGTTTGCATCTAATTTGATCATGACTTTGACTCCATTAAATTAGTCGAATTTTGGTAGCATATGCATTTATCTTTGGAAATATGTGTTGAGTTTTGTGAGGTCAACACATATTCTGACCTTTCCATTGATCTTTGGCCCCATTATTAGGGGGGGGGGGCATTGTGTGGGATCTTCGATCTTATTTATCAACTCTATCACTTCCATCTTTTGAAGTTCTCTCTGTCTTTCCTTCGTTGATGGTAAGGGTATGCAACGTTGTGTTAGGATCGAGTAGGGTTTAGTATCTACACATAGGGGTATGGTGTAGGCCACTCATCTCCTTCTTATTGTTAAACGGTCGTAATACATGACCCAACGGCTGTTGATATGTCGTAAAACCCAACTCCCAACCATCTAAAGGAGATTTGATATCTACTGATCTGTTATCTGGATAAAATGCTTCTGAAGAGCAAAAATATTGGTTTCTATAAATATAATACAGGACTGTTTGTTTCATTGAATATGAGCGATTGCTGAAATAAGAAGCAATTTCTTTTACATGTCTAACCTTTCTTCATGTTTTTCAATTTCCTAATGTTATCTGACCTTTCATGCTCCTTTCTTGTCCTACATCCAATAACAAAGATGGCCGCTAGCATATTTACTGTGCCAGACTGGACCTAATTGAAACCACCATGTTACGGTCAGTTTCTTCTTCTTCTTCTTCTTATTATTATTATTATTATATTAGTATTATTATTATTTACTTGCTAGGAGTTTTCACACAGGCCATCATCATTGATTGCTCACTGACAATAACCGGTAGTGTTCCCTAAAGACTGAGTGATAAGAAGTTTCTCCAGATTTTGATTACTTTCTACTTCTTTCGATAACCATTACAAATGGTTTTTCATTATCGCAACAGCCGCTTATTATTGATTTCTTGCTGGCAACGACCATTGGTCTTCCCTGGGATTTGAGTGGCAATAAGCCCTCCTACAGTCACAGTACTCTCCACACGCTTAAAGTGGAGGTCTGGTTAGTGCTCTCCCTTCTCAGTCTTTCCATCCTCCTTGATCTTTCATGAAGATTTTGTGTGGTATCAGCCGAGGCTGGTGCCATCACTTCTTTTTTTTTGGGGGGGGGGGCAGTTTATGAAATTTCTTGCAGTTTCAGTTTCCTTGGATTCATGTGGTGGTGTTCTTCTATATATCTGTTTGTACTTCCATGTCCCAGAGGATTTTTGTGATTTTCATTTTCCAGTACTTCCCCTCGTTTGCATCTGAACTATTTGTTTGAGTGTTCAAAATGCAGATGTTTGCACAGTTCCCAGTATACTACCTTCCCCACACAGTCGTGTCTGTTCTTGTATTCTTTTGGGGCAAGTTTGCTGCATTCACTTATATGTCTATTTTGTCTCTTTGTCCACAGAGTCTACATTTGCTGTCTTCCTTGTTTTTGTCTATCTTAGCTTTGAAATTATTAGTTCAAATCGCATTAGTTCTGTGGCTGTTAATAGTTATTCCGTTTCTCTGCTTAGGTGTACTTTTCGTAGCCATGTCCAGGTATTTTCGTGAGTCTCTTCTCTTGTTATTATAAATCGTCCGTGTAATTGTTTTTCTTCCAACTTTTCCTTTTTTGGCGCGTTTCTTGTTTCTCTGTTCCCTGTATTGTTCATTTTTACGGTGTCTCTAGCTGCGATGATTAGCGTTTCTGTGATTTGCATTATGTATTTTTCCTATTCTTTTTTGTGTCATTCATACAGTCTTCTATACTTACCAGTCTTCTTTTTCCATCTTTCTTTTTCACGTAGATTCGGTCAATATCATCCCTCGGGTTTAGTACATTGTGCATAGTCATTAGTTTCCTAGTCTTCTAGTCAAGATGTCTAAGTTCTTCTTTTGTTCAGCCTATGAATGGTCCAGAATATCTTACTAGTGATACTGCTAAGGTGTTTATTCCTTTTACTAGATTCCTGCTATATAATTTAGTTTCCGATTTGTCCACCATGTTTCAATCATTAATATCCAACAGTCTTTGTTTTATTGCTGTTCAATGATATTCAGAGACACTTTGGTGATCGTCTCATTAGTAATAGGTGTTATCCATAATGTGCTTCACACACCATGCCATAACTGCCCCAGATTTAAAACTGTGGGCTTATCCCAAAGATAATGTCTATCAGAACAATCCAAATACTATTCTTGAACTGAAGCAGGTCACCACAGCCCAAATCAGTCGTATCCAAGTGTGCTTGCAACACAGAGGTGCACATTTGGAGCATATGATTGAATAACGATATAACAAAGACTTGTGGACATTCATGACTGAAACCTAGTGGACAAGTCAGTCATAGACTGAAGTTTATGAAGATGGTTTGATTGCAGAAAGAATTGCGATTTTATTAACGATTGTATGATTGAGTGACATTTAATTTGGGCCACATTGTATATGTACACAATGTGCTAGATCTTTAGGCTTCACTCTGTATGATCATTTTTATTTTCTAGATTTTTTTATACTAATGAGTCACCACTTACCAAGGAAAAAGCCACTCGAGGATAAGATTGTCAGTTGGATGATGAACAACACTATGAGATGGTTTGAAAACAATGTACGGAAAAGGCAAAATTTGAAAACAATGTACGGAAAAGGCAAAAGTTGATTACTTAAGAGGACGGTTCGACAAGCATTTGTTGAAATTGGACTTGAAGGTGACCATGTTGTAGTCTAAAAGGATGTCTTCCCGTGGCAATATATTCCACAGATAGGAGTTTCCCGAAAATAAACTCTGTTCATGGAAATCCCACTTGGTTTTAGGTACACAAAGGAGCAAAAGAAAGTTCTTTGCAGTGGTGGTTAAAGTTGTTGGGATTTTTTTACATCGGAAAACTAGAGATCGGAGCTCAATCGAGCACCTACCATGGAAATAGTGATAAAGTAATTATATTCTTTTTCTTTAATCAATTGAAAATGTGGGTGTGCCTTATGTCCCACTTTGCCTTATCTGGTGTAGATGAGGGCTTCAGTTCGTAATTGAATATTATCTGTGTGTGCATATCGTACTTGTTGAATTATGAGGGGTTTCATTCTCCTTGAACTTGAGTGACACATCACAATTAATGTGATATACCATTCAGTCAGTAATGATTTGGCTTTCTCATTGCTAATCTACCTGCTTTGTAATGTATTGTTTTTTTTTCTAATTAACTTTTATTTATCACTGTATTCTATATTTACTTATTTAGTTGTTCATTACACATTTTTTGGTATCTAATTTTAATCAATAATCACACACAAAAAATATATTTTATGGAAGATAAAATCCAGGTTAAGTTCTCCTGCTCAGTTTATGGAAAGGTAATCGAGTGCAATTCAATTTATTGTGGTACCTGTAAGCATTGAGTACACAAGAAGTGTAGTGGAATTACTGGTAGGTTGAGATAGGATAATCAATTTGTGTGCCAGAAGTGCAAGACAATGGAGATGGATGAGCACTTAGATGCGGACAAAGTATATATGGATGAAAAAGTAATGTATGTTTTTGAGAAGTTTTGTTATCGTGGTGATATTGTTAGAGCACAGGGTGGAACAGGTGTTAGTATGATTGCAAGAATCAGGAATGGATAGAGTAAGTTCAGGGAACCTCTGCCATTACTAACCAGTATAGCATTACCACTGTTGATCAAAGAAAGAGTTTCTCAGGCACGTGTAAGCAGTGTGGAAGTGTAACCTGGCCAATGAGGGTTGAGAACATGAATTGCATAGAAAGAAATAATATGAGAATGGTACAATGGATGTCTAATGTGAGTTTTAAAAGCAGGCTTTGTTTTGATGACCTGAGAGGAAGATTAAATCTAGACAGTATAGGGAGATGGGTACAGAACAGGAGACTTCGATGGTATGCCCACATTAAAAGAATGAATGAGTTTTTGGGTCAGTAGATGTAGAACAGTTGAAGTAACAGCTTCAGTTCAAAGGGGAAGGCCAAGAAAAACATGATGATGATCATCATCATCATGAAGTTAACACACCTTTAATACAAGAAAGCTGATAAATAAATACTATAGTATACTAAATTATAGATATTTGTTATTATATAAAGTGATATGTTTATTCGTATGTACAGGATTCATTCCTAAATTAATTAACCAATGATTATGAATTTTGAAGCGTAAAAGGTTATGATATGGACTATATTTAGTTCAATTTTGTGTTATGCAAAGGTGGCAAAGAGAGGTGGAAGCTCTTTATGAAAATTCAGACCTCTGATTTTGTGAAATTTTAATAATAGGTCTTACATATCAATTAATAAATATTCCCCAAATTTCAGTGTTTTCAGATGATTTTAAAGGGTTGTAAGGGACCATATGGGCACAACCTCCGATTTGAACATTAAAATATTTCAGATTTGAAGTAAACTTGATCCATAATCATTTGACACCAATTAAGCAAGATTCCCTGAATTTCAATTTCTTCTTAAGACCCTATAAATTTTAGAAATTTTCTAGAATCAAAATCATGTCATGGATTTTAATCAAAATTAGAATCAGAACTCTAGACATAGGTTTAGTATCATTATATCTTGATTTTAATCTTTGTAAGGGGACATAAAAATGATACAAGACTGTTCTGTTTGGGAAATTAATTTTATCCGTCCCAGTACGGGTAAAATTAATTCTTCTAGTTACTACATATTAATTCTTCTAGCTACTAAATATAATGAACACTAATAAAGAAATCTTGAAATCTCTGTTTTCTGATGAGCGCTCATGTTCTTGGCGGTTGTTAATTATTCCATGCGTTTTCTTTCTATGACCACATATTGTGTTCTATTTTGCTTACCTAATAGCGTTCTCATTCTGCCCAATGGTCATCTCGTATTTATTACTTTTCATTTCAAGGACAGTAACTCTACCAATCTTTACAATGGCGACCAATTGTGAAGATTCAATGTACAAATAATCAGCTTCTAACTCAATGAACTGGCTCTATTCATGCGCATAGAAAATCACATTGACATTTTTCCGTTTGTTCAAGGTTACAAGTTATAGTGTTCAAATATTTGTGTTGATTAATCTTTGCTGTACAGCATTGTATTAACCTCTCTCCAACCGCAGAAAGATGTGGAACAAGGCTGGAAAGTAGGAATAAAAAGACCAGCACACCAGAACAGTGCACTCTGTCCCCACAAAAAATGCCTGAGCAATTCATCAACATTTTCCAGTAGGGCACCTCGGGCGATTGACAATAACAATACCTCAGCCCGACAGATCAAGGCAGCTGATTGTTGAGTATGTAACCTCGACTGTTATAAAGTGTTGAAAAGAATTTTGGTGGCACATATTGCTATACAGCATGTTTTTTATATACTCATTTTCTCGGAAGTACCAATACAATAAATATATGTTTGGTTTCATTCACCACCAACTGTATTCATCCAGCATTACATGGGCGGAGATATATTGCCGGGTGGAGGGGGGATAGAGGAAAATAATTCAAAACATCAAATTTTTTGTTAAATAGGATTTTTAAATATTCGTTTTAGGTTTCCCTTATTTTATTTTTGATTTCAACAAATAGTCGATTATTAGTAAGTAAATAATCAATGTGTATTTATCAAGGTTATATATAGGCGAGAAACACACACACAGCCAAACAGACAATATCTTGTCTGACTGTTTTATTAATACAGAGATGATGAAACGTTTCTAGGAAGTCGCATTCAACAATAGAGCCAAAACGAATAAAAAGTGTGCATTCAATTTTATGTGACAGTAGTCATAGTTACTTTCTTTAAAAATAGGATTTTTAAAAATTCGTTTTAGTTTTAGCCTTATGTTCATACACGGATTTTTTTAAGTACCTATACAATATATTTATTGTATTGGTATTTATAAAAAACATTTAAATTTGCATTCCTGTGAATGCTTGTGTAGGTAGAATCCCCAGGGCACTGCTTTTTCCATGTAATATTGCATGGCTTATTCCTCCTTTCTCGAATAATATCCAAACCAACTTCCCTAGAGAATTCTTTTAAATTATTGAAAATACTTTTTAGAAGCAAGCATAAATACAATAAACTTATTAAAAAAATATTATTCGATTATCATAGTCAACTCTATCCAATTTGAATCACTTTATAATTACATCTAATAATAGCAAAATTTAAAAAAATCAAACAAAATGATAATAACACAACATCTCCAACTAATCTCTGTAACTGTATTGATAAAAGCAAATTTCTTTAGGTAACAACTGCATACATAAAGACGTTCACAAATGCATAGTCAGATCAGTGCCCAATATTTTAAATAACCCAGTTAATAGAAAACATCCATTGATCCTATTCTCAATTAACCATTATGCAATTTCATCTCCCTGATTCCTGTAAGTAAAAGACTAATTCTATACTCATATTTTGGTAAATGTTACCGTTGACATCATAATTGAATTAAAAAATGAAATTATTTGATTTGAAATAATTCTCAACTTAAATAATTTAATTTCCTTGAAAAATATTGACGACATCAAAAATAACGTTTACCATCTGTACTGTCACTTTTTATTCAATACATTTTCCTCTTTTCGTAAAACTTCTGGTAAACACTTTTATAATCTGAGATCAAAAGCATTTCTTTCATTCAAATTCCTTGTATTAAATATAAATCTATCTTTGTCTTCAATTTTTTTAAAGTAAATTTAAAAAACAATATATTATTATAACTTTTTTATTTCTGGGAAAAGAGGGTGGATTTACATTGTATTTTTTATTCTCGTCTCCAAAGCTGCGCTTTTGAATCTAAATGCTAACCTGATTTCTTTTTGCATCTCTTCTGGAATCAGAAGTTCGATTTCTTATTTCACCTCTGCAAGGAAGTTATTTGCAATAATAATAAACACACATTCCCTTTTTCCCTTTCATCTCACTTTTATTAAGGATCTATTATAACCTCTATTTATATATAGTTAGGTGTGTGCATATGTTTATATATTTTTATGTACAAGATTCACTCCTAAACTAATTAACCGATTATTATGAATTTTGGAACACAACTTATAGGCGTAAAGGGTCGTAATGTGGGCTATATTTAGTTGATTTTAGTATATGCAAAGGAGTAAAAAGAGGATGGAGACCATTCATGAAAATTCAGATACCTTCGATTTTTGTGAAATTTTAACAAAAGTTATTAAATATTTAAACACATATTTCCATGAATTTCAGTTTCTTTTGGGGTATTTTAAAAGGTTTTTAAGGGGACATACTATGAGCACAAAGCTCCCATTTTAAAATTCAAATATTTTAGATTTGCACTAAGTTTGACTAACAATCATTAGACATCAATTAAGCAAGATTCCCTGAATTTCAATTTCTTCTTAAGATCCCTTAAGCTTACATTTTTGACATTTTCTTGACTCAAAATCATATAATATATTTGTATCAGAATTGGAATAAAGATTATATACATATCTTGATTTTAATCTTCATAAAAGTGGTGAAAAACTGTTCTGTTCAAGGAATTAATTTTACTCGTCCTGAGACAGGTATTCTTCTAGTTAATATAAAAACGAAAACACGAGTCATTAATCATTGGCGATTTGATTGGTTGGTTGTTTTGTTTTACTGTTATATCTTGAGATAACCTTAAAAGAACAAAGATAGGATACTAGTTATCATTGAGCTCAAAAGTTCAAAATTGACAGGATGGAGACATGTAAACGAAAACGACAAAACCGAAATATCAATTAGCATTCTGACAGGTAATGTGTCTGAATAATATACATAGGAAATATAATCAAGAACTATATGTAATATATTTAGGTTACTTGTTGCTGATAAACAACGATACATGCCACAAACGACCCCATAAAGAATCGCCCAGTGCAGATACAATGGACCACCCAGAAGATATTTTCATCACTTATTTCTTTGTCTTATGAGACCATCATACTTATCATTATATCAATTCTAGAAGAATCTAGATGGTATGCGACATTTGTCCAATTTGATGACGTGACTAATTTGTTCAATCATTGGCCAATTGAACTTATGTACCAGTAGAAAAAGGAACTAAAACGCAATGTGGAAGATAGGTCCAAGAAATAAAAAGAGAAACGGAAGGGAGATAATTTTAGTGTATAAAAGAGTTATCTTCCTTTAAACATCGAAATAGTATAGATCGATTATTGATCCATCTAACAGGGGGATGGACAACTAATAGAACTGTAAGTAAAAGTTCTGATAAAATAAATGCCTACGTTTACAAATAATTTTGTAGCAGTCATAAACATTTACATTTCTTTCTTCTGATGGAGATCAGACCCTGCGGGGCGGTTTAGTCAAACGATGGCCAATTAGCCTACAGGGCGTATTTATTTCTAGTGAACCTTTGAGGAACTACTTCCAGAACCGTTCGGATTTAGACAGCAGCATCAGAGTGCTTCCCGGCACCTACGAAGAAAGATGAGAGAAACAAGCTTCACTTGAAGATATATTGCTCCAAGAAGACTTTCGGCAGCCAACGAACTTTCTTACTTTCTTACTTATTTTCCTGTGACACTGTTTTAACTTTCGGCTACCCACGCCTAACGGTGTAGGTCACTTAAATAAATACATATCGTTGTTATTTATAAAAGGTCTTTGTTTTCTTTTCGTTTGACGACCCTTTTGTTATAAAATATTAATACGAGTTAGTCTTACAGTCAATGCGAAAATTAGTTCTTATAATTTTGTATTAAAAACGCTTTTGTGAACAGTAACTACAGGAAAAACACAATGAACTAGAAGTTTAAAAATACAGAAAAAAGAAAAGAATAAAGAACTATAATACGACCACACACACACGTGAATTATAAATTGTTTTAAAAATACTAATGAGCAAGTTGATCAGCAAGAATACATAAAGGTTAGACAATTGAGCAAGTTGATCAGCAAGAATACATAAAGGTTAGACAATTGAGCAAGTTGATCAGCAAGAATACATAAAGGTTAGACAATTGAGCAAGTTGATCAGCAAGAATACATAAAGGTTAGACAATTGAGCAAGTTGATCAGCAAGAATACATAAAGGTTAGACAATTGAGCAAGTTAATCAGCAAGAATACATAAAGGTTAGACAATTGAGCAAGTTGATCAGCAAGAATACATAAAGGTTAGACAATTGAGCAAGTTGATCAGCAAGAATACATAAAGGTTAGACAATTGAGCAAGTTGATCAGCAAGAATACATAAAGGTTAGACAATTGAGCAAGTTGATCAGCAAGAATACATAAAGGTTAGACAATTGAGCAAGTTGATCAGCAAGAATACATGAAGGTTAGACAATTGAGCAAGTTGATCAGCAAGAATACATAAAGGTTAGACAATTGAGCAAGTTGATCAGCAAGAATACATGAAGGTTAGACAATTGAGCAGTTTGGGAGTACAGAAAAAGGATGAAGGCTGAAAAAACGTAATGGCGAGATGGGTGAGTTATAGAAAAAATGTACTTGGCAACAATCTAATTTTGCTCATTTGTTTCTCTCTTTTTTATGTAATTGCGAAAAAATGATGTGTTATATCATTTTGTAAAAAAAATCATGCATCAAAAGGTTAAAGACAGACACCTGATAACGTGTACAGTCCCCACAGAAAAGACCAAGTGCACTAGTATTTTCAACAATGAAAATACATTTCAATGCGTTATTGTGCTTCTGTTGTATAACAATAGGTTTACCAGCGTTTAGACATTTGCTGGAGGGATTTTCCCTATGAGTGAATCCATTTGCCATTGTTATAGAATTGTCAGCACACCATGGAACCTCTTTACCATTTGTCTTTGTTCTGTGACATTTTGGCACCTGAAAAGAATCCCGGATCTGATCCACCTTTTCAACCTCTCCCCCCCCCCCCCGTACTTCTTCTAAACTAGGTCAGGATTCTTTGGAATGTCCTAGTGAATTATAATCTTGAACAGCAGGCTTTTAGATACGACCTCGTAACTCAGTGAAACGCTCTGTTCATCGGTCTGTTTCTAATAAGACTTTCGTTAGTTTCAAATAGGATTTTCGTTGGTCTGTCACAGTTAAGTTTTATTTCGTTGGACAGTTTCAAATAGGATTGTCGTTGGTCTGTCACACTCAGGTTTAAATAAAAACATTCTTGTCGGTTTGTCACAATTAACTATAATTTCGTTGGTCTGTTAAAATAGCATTTTCGTTGGTCTGTCACAATTAAGTTTTTTACCGTTTGTCAGTTTCAAATAGGATTTTTGTTGGTTTGTCACAGTTAAATTTTATTTCCTTGGTTTATGACCCTTAACTTTTACTTTGTCGGTCTGTCACCCATAAGTTTGAAAAATCCTTTTCGTCGGGCGATCATAATAAAGTTCGATTTTATCTGCCTCTTATGTTTAAGTTTGATTTCATCCCTTTGTCACATTTAAGTTTGGAATAGCATTTTTATCGATTAGTTATGCTTTTATCGATTAGTTATGCTTTTATCGATTAGTTATGCTTTGAAAATAATTGCATGCTTAATTTTGAAATAGTAGTTTTGTCAATTTGTCACATTTAAGCTTGAAATAGCATTTTTAGAAGCGTCCATTCATCTCTATAATCGTCTCTTTCCATCCTTCTGTCGCTATTTACTTGTCCCCCACAAGGGCAGAGTTAGACACAGAGTCGTTTTTGTAACATGGGGAAAATCCAGCTCTCCAAAATGTGGCACTCTGGATTGGGAGAAAAATAAAAATTGTTTTAGTCTAGAAGGATTTCTACTTCACTGAAAAGTATAGATCAGATGAAGTGTAGTATCAGAACAGATACTACACTTTGAATTATTTCTTTGCTATGAAGTAAAAAATATACAATGTAACAAATTAGGCACAAAAGTGTGAGGCAAATGTGGGTCGTTGGTCATCCTTGGTCTGCTATAACCTGTTTAACTATCCTACTCTTCACTAGAATCATCTCAGTCACCAAAATACCACATTTACTCTAGTGGGCCATCTTACTTAAAAATATCCCCAAAGTGTTTATAGAAAATTTAGATTTAAGCCAAAAGGCCAAGTTCGCTTCCATCCGTCTGTCTGTTTCAATTAAGTTTGAAATAACAATTTTAGAAGTGTCAATACATTTCTATGAGCGTCTGTCTGTTAGTTCGTCTGTCTGTCTGTCTGTCAGTTCATGTGTCAGTCTGTCACACTTATGTATTAAATAGCATTTTTAAATTGTCCAAACATCTATATAAAACGTTCTGTCTGTCCGTCGTTTGGTCAGCTAGTCTGTCATGCCTACGTTTGAAATAGCATTTTTTAATGGAAATTGCTCCAGACAAGGCATGAAGCTACTTGATGTAAGGAGCTAAAAGAAGAAATACTACTTCAAAGTCAAAAACTAGCCAACGATAAGTGTTAGATGGATACATTTCGACCCAGAAAACAGCAATTCTTCCCCCTTTGTCAGAAGCATCGCTCATGTATTAAAGGACAAAATAAGAGAAGCGAGAGTTACGAGGCTGCTGAAAGTGAACCCAAGGTTCACTTTCTACTCTCCTTCAGTCTGTCAGACTAATGTTAAAAAAGTAATTTTAGAAGCGAACACACATTTCTATAAGCAGAACTGTCCGTCACTTGATCTGTCATACTTAAGTTCTTCGGTCTGTCAGGCTAAGATTCAAATAGTATTTTTAAAAGCAATCACACGTTTTTATAAGAGACACTGTCCGTCAATCGGTTTGTCACAGTTCAATTTTGAAGTCGCATTTTCGTTGGTCTGTCACGTTTATGTTTGAAATAGGATTTTCATCGCTAAACAAGTAGACAACGCATAATAATGGACGCATGTTAAAAATACCAATTCTTCTTAAGCTCATTTTCTGATTCCTAAAACCATAATAAATCTTTTGAATACCGAAATCTTTGCTGCACTTTAATACATTGCAATTGAAAATGCCAATAACTGCCAAATTCTGTTCAACAGATTTCTTTGTTTCCATCCAAATTCCTTCCTTAATTTCCCCTGATACAATGAACTCCATAATCCGTTTTTTCATTCCTTAAAGAAGCCTATACCGAATCTTCGAAATGTATTCTTTTAAAAAAATACCTTCTATTTTCCTGCATCCATACAAATAATGTACAAGGCGTGTTATAAGATTATCTAGAAAAGCGGTATTTATGAAGAATGAAAGAAACAATGAAGGAAGCAAATTTGTGAAATCACGAAGAGTGTTCAAAAAATATCCAGACTTACGCTATTGAGATTGAATCATACAATGAATACAATGTCCTTTTTTTTCTGAAAATATTAGTTCTATATTTTTTTAATTATTGAAAGTGAAAACTTTACTTTAAATTTGGACTGAAAAATAAAGAAAATGTTCATTTTATCATTCAAATGACGAGGTATGTTCAAATAAGACATAATCACGTGACACAACCAGTTCTCTTTAGATCAACGAAGTTAAGTGACGTTGAGCCTGGTCAGTACTAAATGGGTGACCATTTAGAAATACCAGGATCTGTGTGTTGGAGGACGGCGAAACATTCCCGAAAAAGAAAAAAAAACACCTAGTGTTGTCATCTCTCACCACCGGGATATATATGTGACTGGGGACCGCTTGTGAATTTAATATTCCCTAGAAACTTCCTCCTTTGGATGAAGCCAGATCAACCCGCCCAGACTGAACTCGTATTTATCACGGAGAGAAAAAATAATAATAAATGATACAAATGATATATTTATTATTTTTCTAATATTAGGTGCGATCAAAAAGTTCTCAGATTGATGCTGTATTTATCAAGGGAGAAAGTTTATCAAAAAAACAACACTAACATCCTGAATGGTTACCAGGAAAACAGGATATGAATGGAAAGTTCTAAGTTTAGCCGTAAAACGACTAACTGTTACTACTACTACTACTACTACTACTACTACTACTACTACTATTTGGTGTAGTCAGTATTTATATATCTTTGTTCGTCAGACAGGTCCAAATCTAATAGTGTAATATTCTTACTCACAACAGAATGAAACAACAAATCAAATATTAATTTTCTTTAAGCTATGAGGTTATCAAAAAGTATCTAGTCGGAAGATGTATTTCCGAAAGAGACATGAAAAATCAACGAAATATTAATGCTTTTGAAAGTAGTTCCCTTGGCAGTCAGAGCACTGGCTCAAGCAAGTTTTTGCTTGGACTGAAGCACCTCTGAAATTCCTCTTTCTATATGAAATGATCATACTGTACAGTGATATTGTCACGTTCTGACCCGTTCTTTTACTGGCCCCAAAATGCGAAATGTGTTGCAGTAAAAATGAAAAATAGAAACAAGAAAATATCTTTTTATAGCTTACAATTGATTGTAGCAGAATGTAGACATTATCTTGATACATCCTGCCTTACAGATACAGTCAACTCCCCAGGGCGACCAGGTCTGCCTTAGGCATGGCTCAGGGGACCATTTTTAAGATTCCATATACAGATTTTAAAATGAAGATAAACAAATATATCCAACAACAAAGACAGCAACATTGGAGTAGCAATACGCATAACAGACTCCTAGCGATCAAAACTACAATAGGAGAATGGAGAAAAGGCCGAAAGGAGGAAGTAGTGTTATCCAGACTTCGCATATGTCGCACAAGGATTACGCATTCCTATTTACTTGAAGACGAACAGCAACCAATATGCTATGCATGTCAGACTACATACACAATCAAGCATATTCTTACTGAATGCATTGATATGGCCCCTATAAGAGAAACGTTCTACTAAGCAGGTACAATGAAGGAACTGTTTAAGAAAAATAAAGTTAAGACAATAATGAACTTGTTAAAAGCTGTTGATCTATATAAAAAATATAATTATCTAAAGACATATAAATCCGGCTTGATTTGGTATTAAATGAACTGGGAAAAAAGCGAAAAAAAAAACGTCAGTCTTTCGTCAGCTTTTTTTTGGTTCCAGAAGCATTGTTGCTTTAAAATCTTCCATGTTTAAAATGTGTCTTTATAGAATACGGTTTTTAGAAGCCATTTCTTTTGTGTTACGCTGCCAGCGAAATCTTAGTTGTAAAAAGAGAAAGAAAGTATAAAACCCTTTTCTTTTCTCCGACCAAAAAATTAATTTTTTTTCAGTATGCTTTTCGCATAACCGTAGAATTTACGGTCAGCACTTTAGTCAACAGGAAAAAAATAAGGTTTTAATTTTTTTCTATCGACGGCAGGATTTTTATTCTTTTTGATATGATCTATTACCTTGTCAAAAATTAACACAATGTTGGAATAGCAATAAAGAAATCACTGACCTTTCTTTGAGAGAAAATAAGTTGGTTTCTTCATAATAAAAATACAAAGGATTCCACTTTGATAAAAAATATCCAACTTACGAGATTTTGTTCATTTTTGGTCCGTCGGTAAAGCCAGTTTTTAGAACAAGGAGGTTGTTGGGTAAATTTGCCGTTGATTTCTCCACGTTTGTTCTTTTTTAAGGTTCTCAAAAAAACTCTTAATATACTTCGTTGCCATTTGTGGCGTCCATTTTAAGGTTATCAAGAATCTCTTACTGTACCTCGTAACAACTTGTTGTGGTGTCCATTTTAAGGTTCTGAAGAATCATTTACTATACCTCATCGCCAGTTTTTGTGAGACTGTAAAGGGTTCGCAAGGAAAACATGGACTCTGAGTGTAGAGAAAACAAATATATTGAAAAAAGTATAATACAGCAGAAGACAAAAGTGGTTCCAGGTATTTACTTCTTTATCACCGCAGGAAGATGTGGCACAAGGCCGGAAGATGTGGCACAAAGCCGGAAGGTGGAGAAGGTGAAGCCAGGTCCTTTAAATAAAGAGAATTTTGGCCTCTAACAAATTGCCTGGGTAGCCCCGTCGACATTTCTCAGTCGAGCGCCTCAGGTAGTAAGCAATAAACTTACTCAACCCCAAAAAGATAGACAAGGCCTCGGAGAGTAGAACTCCTAGGATAACCAATAACTAATGCTTAAGCACCACAGATAAAAGGCCAATGAAAAGGCCGGGTTCCTGTCGGACTATGGTAGATCGAGGTATTTAATTCCTTTAAACCGCAGGGGGGGGGGGAAATAAAGAAAGCGCTCTTAAAGGAGAGCACTTTGGCCTATAAAAAATTGCCTGGGCAGCCCTGTCAGCATTTCTAGGTCGAGGCCATTCATTCAGTAAGCAAGCTACTTATTCCAACAAAAAGAGGAGAGGCAAGGCCTGAGAGGGTGGACCTCCTAGGACTACCCAGGCCCAATAAAAGACGGATAAAAGATCACCGAAATGGCCCAGTTCCTGGGGGACTGAGTGTCGAGAACGAATCCTTGACTGGTATTAACTAGTCCGAAGTCTCTCAGCAACTGACGCTCTGGATCCAGGTATTTAATTCCTTCCCACCAAAGGAATATGTGACACAAGGCCGGAAGGTGGGGAAAGAATCAGGCCAGCGCTTCTAAAAGTTGAGCACTCTGGCCTATAAACAACTGCCTGGGCAGACCAGTCAACATTCCCCGGTCAGGACGCCTCATGCTGTAAGCAATAAACTTACTCCTCCTCAAAGAGGGAAAGCAAGGCTTGGGAGGGTGAACCTCCCAGGACCACCCAGGACAGATAAAAAGCCACCGAATTGGCCCAGTTCCTGTCGGTCTGATTGTCGAGAACGAATCCTCGACTGGTATAACCCCATCCTGACGTCCTCAATCAACCAGAGTTAATGAGAGACTAAACAGAATGGGGCGAGGCCCAGGTATCTAATAGCTTTCTACAGCAGCAATACGTAACACAAGGCCGGAAAGTAGGGGAAGAGTCATGCCAGCGATCCTAAAGAAGGAGCACTCTGGCCTAACAAAAATAGCCTGGTTAGCCCCTGCGGCATTCCCCGGTCAGAACGCCTCATGCAGTAAGCGATAAACTTACTCCACTCAAAAGAGGAGAGGCATAGCCTGGAAGGGTGCATCTCCTAGGACATCCCAGGACAGTATACCTAAGCTCGGCAGATAAAATCCGCCGAAAAGGCCCAGTACATACCAGACTGATTGTCAAGAACGAATCCTCGACTAATATTACCTTATCTCGACGTCCTCAATCAACCGAAGTTAATGAGAGACTGAACTAGGCAGTGCAAGGCCCAGGGTATTTAATTCCATCCCACCGCAGGAATATGTGATACAAGGTCGGAAAGTGGGGAAAGAGTCAAGCCAGCGCCCCTAAAGAAGGAGCACTCTGGCCTAGCAAAAATAGCCTGGGCAGACCCGTCGGCATTCCATGGTCAGGGCGCTTCAGGCAGCAAGCAATAAACTTACTATTCACCAAAGAGGGGAGGCAAGGTCTGGGAGGGTGCACCTCCTAGGAAAACCCAGGACAGTATACCTAAGCCCGGCAGATAAAAGGCCACCGAAATGGCTCAGTCCCTACCGGACTGTTTGTCGAGAACGTATCCTCGACTGGTATTACCCCATCCCGACGTCCTCAATCAACCGAAGTAAATGACAGACTGAACAGGATGGAGTGTGAGCCCAACACTGAAAGGCAGGTGCTCTCAGTATTTATAGTGAGTTGAGGAGTTCAAGCCCTCCGTATAAGTAAATACCATAACAGGTTATAATTCTTATTTACTATTTTGCTTTTTCAATCGACCCAGAGTAATCTCGTTACACATGTAAAATCAAAAACTTTTCTTTTTTACAGGAAAATTTTACATTTCTTATAGTTTCTATCTATATACATGTTTTTTTTTTAGTGTGTCTATGAGTAGATATGATCTATTGGTTTTAGTTTGCGTCGTCTATGGTAGAATCAGTCACAATAAGTAAGAGACGTGTTGAATGCTGCCGGCTCCGAACACATCCTGTAAGATGGATGGCTAGTTTGCAGACTCCCTTATTTCTAGCCGTATTAACCAAATTTGTACACAAGATGTTTTCTTGTTCGTTGAAGAGAAGGATAAATTATAATAAGAAGATTAAAAATAAAAACGAATTAAAACTAAAAACGAAAGCAACAATACCAAAAAGAAAGAAACAAAAATATCGATTTCTTCTTGTCTCGGATTTTAATTCTCCCACGAAATTAAATTTTAGTATCAAACCTGGCAATAATCAAAACAATCACATCACATTCTAAATGCGACGCCAACCCACACCCCTAACTCTAACCCACACCCCTAACCCTAACACCCCTAACCCGACATCTCATCACTCGGTTATGATACTCATTCACTATCCTGCCCTTTTCGATCATCCCGCCATAATCTTGTTATGTTACACAACGAATAAAATGTTAATTTTCTTTAAACTATGAGGTGATAAGAATGTATCTAGTCCGAAGATGTGTTTCCGAAAGAGAAATGAAAAACCAGTGAAATATTAATGCTCTTGAAAGTAGTCCCCGTGGTATTTAGAACACTGGTTCAAACAAGTTTTTGCTTGCACATCTGAAATTCCTTTTTCTATATGGGATGCTGATATTGTTCAGTTATATTTTCTTTGATGCTTTCAGTCTTCACATTTTCTTACTTTTTAGAAGAATTTTCATTATAGACATGAGAAAAATTAATTTGGATATTTTAATGGAGAAAATATTCTGGGATCATGTCAATTTTAAAATATGTAGCTGCGTTTATATTTGGAAAGGTATGGAACGTTTGAAGTATATCAGATAGTGTGCAATGCTAAACCCGTTACTTTCAACTGTCAGTATAATTGGAGTGGCGAATCTACACTTGATTCAATTCTTTTTATAACAATGACAGCTACCTCTGTCAGATATTGAACAGGTAGATCATCTATTATATAATTCAGTCAGTTGAGAATAACAGGAAATGGGGGGGGGGGCTGAGTGGTCAGCAGAAGTCAACTTGCTGATCGTGTGAAAATTACTTATGTTGTGGGTATGTATTAAAAACGGATACGACATCACATGTCGTCAAATGTATAATGACAAGATATTACTAAATAATGATTTTGATCTGTCTCTCCCCAACCACTGGTTAGCGGTTTGAAACAAAGATCACATTGAATAAATAATTAATTTTCTTCCATCAGATTTCTATCGAGTTAGTCTTTTAAAATGTATAAATAAGAAACTTTCATTACAAGACAGATATTTCCTTGGTCTAGGACGATCACGTGCAAGAAAAATGACCGGCAAACTTTCATGCTTCTGTACTATTTGGATTATTCAGACTACTGTTCTCATCTGAGATATTATTCTCACAGCATGTCGGCCGATGTAACCTCCAACCTTCACCAGATGCGTCTTGTCGAACTCGGAAATCTTTATGTCGAACTCAGAAATCTGTATGTAATTCCAAACGTAACCCTTCATTTAATCCACCGGGGATAGCTTGCTCTTGTTCCGCCAGCCATAACCGGGTAGAAGTCTTAAGTAATTTATAATTGTATTCTTAGTATCGCCCATACTGAGGATTGAACTTTCAACTCCCAGAAGACTGTCACGTAAGACACGTATTAGTTAGCACTTATATCCGTTGCGCCACAGGTCGTTACTGGCAGTAGTACAAATAATCCAAATTATCAATCGTCATCTAAAAAAGTCCAAAATTTAATGTTTCTGTAATGATAACGGCAACTTGGTTGCTGCGTGTGTGACACAAGGATTAGTATGAAACACTTCAGCTCAATTAGTTTCTTATTTACCTTAATATTGTTAGATAGCAAAATGGGTGTCTGGATGGGGGGGTTGAGTAGCACTTTAAAAATCGGGGGGGGGGGGGTAATTACGGAAGTCAACGAAATCACGTGACTTCCGATCGAGGGAATCTCGTCCTCTTTCCTGACCGACAAGCAAAGCAATGTAGCGAGGCAGACGATCTATTTGTCTACCTTTCTGTTTATCGGTCTCTCTCTCTCATATATATATATATATATATATATATATATATATATATATATATATATATATATATATATATATATATATATTCTCTCTCTCTCTCTCTCACACACACATACAAAGTTTTCTGATCCTGTTCTTTGAATAAACCTTTATAAACCAAACAACCCGATGAGAGTAATCAATGCTTTCACTTTTTCAACTGTTTCACTTATATACTCATTATATATTCATTTTGAAATAGTATTTTCGTTGGTCTGTCACACATAATTCTGAAATAGCATTTTCGTTGGTCTGTCACACATAATTATGAAATAGGATTTTCGTTTGTCTGTCATTATTAAATTATGAAATAACATTTTCACCGCTTTGACATGATTAAGTTTAGAATAGCATTTTCGTCGGCCTGTAATGCTTACGTTTAAAATAGCATTTTCAGCGTAAACCCGTCAGATTGAATGGACGCATCTTAAGAATAGATCAGTTCTTGTTTAAGATGAAATATGTTTACATTTAACAGTTAATTGACGCAAATAAATTCTCCAAAGAGAAAAAAAATCAAGAAACGTATAAAACACAATGGTCGAGACAAAGTTGAAAAAGTGGAAGCAATAATTACTCTCATCATGTTGTTTTAAAGAATTTTATCAATTACTCTAAAGAGATGTTATATTGATTATTGATTATCTTCATCTTTATTATTATTATTATTATTATTATTATTATTATTATTATTGAGAGTTTACATGCATATTTTTCTTTTCGTATCCGTTTTCTGTTTAAGGTATTGTATGCTTTCTTTTTTTCTTTATACAAATAAAACAAATGAATATTGTGCAACAAAAGTGCGCGAAAACACAGGTCGGCGGCGGAGAGTTAGGAATGGCGGGGAAAGCCGATCTAGATTAGACAAAGGATTGAAATTGCATATTGTCATGAAACGGCATGTTTGTGGAGGGGGGGGGCTAACAGCAGACGGTAACAGTAGAGAGCAGAGAAGATGCACGGGAATTCTTCCCTTTACTATTTTTAAAGATGAAAGAAAAAGAAAAGAAAGATATCGGCAAATTGAAAGCGTAAAATAACGAAAGAAAAGACAAGAACGAATGAAAAAAAAACATTCGCCATTTCTTTGTACATTTGTGCAAAGCTTAAAATGAAAGCTTCAACAGAAGACAGCAGACAGCAGTTAGAAGTGTGGAAAGTAAGATTACGATAATTTCTAAAGAAAAACGTATTTCACGTTTATAGCGCCTCATTTTTTTTATCAAAAGTATCGCAGATCCGAAAAGACAAGCAGATTCTTCGATTTAGGGGAAAAATGTCTTTCATTATGTCAGAATTAATTACAAGTTTCTTTGAAAAAATGCACTTTTGTATTCATTGTAACTAGGTGTCTTGTAGGTTGCATCTCAAGCATGTCTACAACGGAAATAGGAATCCATTTTGAATTTTGTAAAGCATATTCCTTTTCAATGTGAATTAATTCAGCAAATGAGGAAGAAGAAATATCTAATTAATTAAATCATTTCAGATGAAATATTTTCATGGTCTGTTTATTATTGAATCATTTTTTTATTTTCGGGATTCTTTCTCCGAGTTTATTTGATTATTTTGTTCATATGAACATAGATACTGATGATGATGATGATGATGATGATGATGATGATCATCATCATCATCATCATCATAATAATAATCATCATTATCATCATCATGCTTTGCTTCGTTTTTCTGTCTCCTTGACCTTCATCCTTGATTTGCTGGTACGGTACAATCTACTATTTAATATCATCAATCATCATCAGCAGCAGCAGCAGCAGCGTGGTAGGAGGAGTGGCAACGTGGTAGTATCAGAGTTACCCGGCTAACAAGGCTCTGGTGAAAATCCAGGAGTCGACATCAGGATCCGTCGTCCTCTCGTCATCTCTGCTTCTACATGTGGCAAACAAAGATGTGTCAGACGCAGAACCGCAAATCAATGGAGTGAGAGTGACAATGTTTCTTCTGCGCCATCCCTTTGTGTGTTCTGTGCGAAACCTTCCCCGGCTTTGCATGCAACCGCTAAGCATTGCTGTTCTCGTTGTTGGGATAAAATCCTACAATCTTGCAGGTTAGCAAATAGCTATGCCCAACGCGGAAGACTTCGTGCAGACCAGACAATCCTGAGCCACGATTTTCATGAGCTCTATGCAGAAGTCCGACTAGCTTAACAACAACAATCATCGTTGTCGTCGTCGTCGTCATCATCATCATCAGATGGTTTAATGTCTTCTTTGCATGTGACAAGCACTGGACGTTGTGCTAGGCTCTTTGAAAGCATCTCTTCAGAGTGTTCGTTCCAGGCATAGGCTTTGGTCAAGTTGAATGGTTTTTAGTATTTAACCAAATTATATAATAATAATAATAATAATAATAATAATAATAATAATAATAATAATAATAATAATAATAATAATATACGGCTCGCACCACATAAAATGGTTGTGAAGGGTCAAGGAGGGTGTAAAGATCGAGAAGGGAAAGTACAAACCAGACCCCAACTGGAAGTGTGCAGATAGTACTGGGACTTTAAAGAGGGTTATTGTCACCGAAACACCAGAGAAGTCGTTGCTAGAAAAAAGTCAATGGTGAACGGCTGCTTTGATAACGCAAAATCATTTGCACTGGTTATTGAAAACGGTGGAGAGTTCTGGAAATTTAGGGAGACTTCAGACTTCAGACTTGTATTGCCAGTGAGAAATCACTGATAATGACTCGTGTGAAAACTCCTTGTGTGTAAATAATAATAATAATTAACTGTCCGTGTACAATGCTCAGGTACGTAACAACACTTTCTCTTACATCTCACACCAAATAAGCATGGTTACACTACTTCACTCTTCGTGTTCATCACCCCAGCACACTATATTTTGACCACGAAAGATAGACTACCATCTCCCGTCCACAGGTCTCTCACCAACCCACCTCTCTCTCTCTCTCTCTCTCTTTCAAACACCCTCTCTACTCTCTCTCTCTCTCTCCCTTACATGTTATAAGTAACTAGCAGAGCTACCCGGCATCGTTTAGAATCTTAATTTCCGCAAATTATGTAGATTACTGAAAAAAGTAAAACTAAACAATCTGCCTAATACTTAATATTATAATTTGAAATGTCTAAATTCATTTTGAGCCAAAATCAGTGTAAAAATGATTATGCCCCTGGTGGAGTTCGAACTCACAAACTATGTCTCCAAGTATGATGAGCTAACTAATTGTGCACGGCAACAGCTACAAAATAATGACACTATTGAATACATAAACCACACTATTTTTCTCCTCCTCCCTTATCTCTCTATCTCTTTACAGCCAAAAGTCGTTCAGCCAAAGGCTACAGAAGAAAGGAGAGAAAAAAAGCGAAAAGGATAAAAAAGACTTCCTTTCCCTCTTTCTCACCGGTGAATATCGAAGAAATTATCTTTTATTAAATTAATATCTGGTGATTTGAGTAGCAGTATTAGGACTTCTGACTGTGACGATAAAACATCCTCTGCCTTCCTTTTATTTATGATTAATACAAAATAAAATATTGATCAGGATTAAATATAGAAATCGCTGAAATCGATTGAAAATAAAATTTTGGGCTTAACAACACTGACCAATATTTGCCTCATATCATTGACGAAACAGATTTTTGTATGTAGCTTGTAGTAAAAAGACTATTGATCACAAAAAGTAGAGGAGCTGACTTTACTTTATATATAAGATGAAAAGAGATTTTCTACTAAAAATTGTGTTGTCATTTAATTTTAGTTAGTAAATATTCTATTTTGATAGCACATCTTTTTTACATTGTTTACACGAAACAACACCTCCTTAGTAGCAGAATTCGTCACATGTGAAACAGTGTTAGGTCCAACATTTGACCAATGGATAAGCTCATAGATTAGCATCCCCTCCTCCAAAGAAACTGGTTGGTGATGGACAATTTTAAAGCAGTTCAGTTATGGATACACATGTAGGGAAACAATCTTCGTAGTACGCCGATTCTGGGCAACGTCGAGTTGTTTCCCCTTGGTTGTGCCTGAAAGGGGTCAAAGTTTTGAGAATTCACCAGTGCTGGACCTCTGTCCCACAAGAGTCCCCCGACATGAAGAATATCTAGGTTCTTCGGAAATATATGCTCATATCTTAAAGGTAAAGTAGGAACTATTTTTTTTATTATTGCTTTGTATAATGTACGTTGGTGTCGTTCATGAAAGTCAATTGTGAATAAATGTGTTAACCATACTTGGTTTTAGCTTTGTCGATTATTTGTTCTAATAATGATCGAGATGTTTGGAATATATGTTTAATACATTGGCTGTGAAATAAAACAACCTATAGTCCAACATCCACACAACAACTCCAGTACTTCATAGGTCTCATACTGCGTTGTAATGTTCGCACACAGAGGCCATGTATGCCCCCATCTGTGATACAGTGTCTTCGCTAAGAGAGTTTGAAGCAGTAGAAACACATCTCAATTCAGTCCTAGATGAGCAACCACCTGCATGCAAACCCTGTGAAAACTCAAGTCTGCTTAATTCATCTCAGGAACCGCGAATCCAACCGACCTCTTAACATCATATGATCTAAAATACAACTTGAGAACCGCACCAACCCTATCTATATTGGCGTAACACCCTCTCATTCATAAAACATATCAAAAAGATAAAAATGAAACTCAGCTCCCGGAACAACATCCTACGGAAACTGATCAACTCCAAGTGGGGAGTCACAGCGCACACACTAAGATGTACTGCCTTGGCCCTGTGCTATTCTTCTGCAGAGTATGCATGTCCTGTTTGCGAGGGATCAAGCCATGCCAATAAATTATACCCAGCGTTGAACAACACCTGCCGCTTGATCACTGGTTGCCTGAAACCTACCAACCTAAACAACCTGCACCACCCCACTGTCATTGCTTCTGCAGATATGAGACTAGAAGTTGCCACAAAGATTACATGATGAACCCCATCTCCTTCAAGATCTTGCAGAGTACAATAATAATGCAAAGGACTGTGTAAAAAAGTGAGAAGCTGTCTTATGACCATATGAAAGTAGAGGAAAATACAATGTTTTTGTTTTTACATATTATGGAGAACACTATTCACATTAAGAAGAGTAATGCGGTATACACTAAGTGAAAACTGCTATTGTCTCCTACTAGTAAGCTCAAACTACGAACAGAGAGCAATTATAGATATATTATAGTCACCCACAGCCGGCTATTTCTCCGTATCACGGCGCCTAAGAGTAGCTAAACATGGTGATCATTTTGTTATAATTGTTGTAGTAAGACTCTGAACGTTACTTACACGTAGTTCAGACACGAATGTAAAATGTGCACAGGTTGAAAACCCGATGAAAAGAAATCAACCCGTACTCCATAAAATGAATACACATCCTATCACAATTTATGAACATATATGTATGAACAACCAAGACAAGATTAACAGTACATAACAAGTATTTATTTATTTAAAAGAGGCTGGTTTTTGTTAATCTGAGAAAGTTGATCAGAATTAAAAGTTCATTTGTAACAATTAAGAAGGCTAATAGCCTTTATGAAAATAAAAATAGGAAAGTTCTTTTTTCTGACACCAAAGTTATAATTGTGTCGAAAACAAAATATTATAATTGTTAAACTTATTTTAACGCTTTCCTGCGCGGGTACGTTGCTCTCTTGTGAAGAGACCGTAACTAGTTGAAATACTAGGCTTATAGCCTTTATGAAAATGAAAATAGGAAAGTTCTTTTTTCTGACACCAAAGTTATAATTGTGTCGAAAACCAAATGTTATAATTGTTAAACTTATTTTCACGCGTTCCTGCGCGGGTACGTTGCTCTTTTGTGAAGAGACCGTAACTAGTTCAAATATATCAATTAAGAAGGCTTATGGCGTTTATGAAAATGAAAATAGACAAGTTCTTTTTTCTTATGAAATTCGAGGAAAACAAATGAGAAGTCCAAATATAAACAATATGAAAGTTTGATTTAGGACGAATTAATATGGTAATTCTTTTTTATTGTTTTTGTTTTGTCCTTATGTGTAAACACATACTTTTTTTGTTTTGACGGCGGAGAGAAGGATATTTTATAGAATTTTGGATTCTGTAGTCCGTTTGTAACGAGCTGTTTTGGGGTCCTGAGATATACGTAATCTCTACGTTGGAGAGGTCAGTTGATCAACTGGTCGGTCGTAATAAATTTTGTTGGACAAGGGTTTTCCTTAGGTGTCCGGTAGACAGCCGTATTAAATGTCGCTGTACTTCTTACGCATTAATTTTCAAATTCCTTTTTTTTTTTATTTTGCGTGCGGGGATAAATTGTCTGAATATGACGGCTGGGTGAGCGGTCGATTTTCAGAGGCGTCCAGTCTTATTGCTGCTCTAAGCTCGACCTCTCTCCGGGCCGAGGCCCGTCTCCTCAGAGACGTCCTCTCTTGACGCTGACCCAAGCTCCACTCCTTTCCGGGCCCGTCTCTTCAGAGACGTCCTTTCTTGATGCTCCCAGAAGCTCGACTCCTTTCCGGGCTCGAGGCCCGTCTCCTCAGAGACGTCCTCTCTTGATGCTCCCAGAAGCTCGACTCCTTTCCAGGCCCGAGGCCCCTTACCTCAGAGATGTCCTCTCTTGATGCTCATAGAAGCTCGACTCCTCGTGTTTCCTGTCGCTTCGATTTTCCCGCTCTCCTGTATAGCAGCAGCATTCCCTCATTTGATTGGTTGAGTCTTTCGCCCACGCCAATGCGTGGGCTGACTCATGCAAATCCGTCTGCCAAGCATCCTGTTGACCCATTTTTAGCAAACGTCGCCGTCTGCACTCCATTTCTCTAATGGTAGGGGAACATGCACCGACAAGTCCCCTGCTCCCCCTTTTATGCCTTATGGGGCAAAATATGTAGATATAACACAGCCTCCGCAGATCATGGACCATGAACGCATCAGTTACCCATGTCTCTCCGCCGGGTATGCTTTCCGGAGTAATCCATCTTTGTGGCAATACCCTATTTAATTATTACTTCTTTTTTTTAATTCTCGGAAACCAGCTTTATGCCATCAATGTTATGTTTCAGTGTGGGTACTTTACTCTTTTCTGAAGAGACCGTTACTTCTGACACCAATGTTACAATTGTGGTAGTAAGACTCTGTACGTTACCGACACGTAGTTCGGACACGAATGTAAAATGTGCACAGGTTGAAAACACGATAAAAGGAAATCAACCCGTACTCCAAAAAATGAATACACATCATATCACAATTTATAAACATATATGTATAAACAACCAAGACAAGATTAACAGTACATAACCAGTATTTATTTATTTGAAAGAGGCTGGTTTTTGTTATTCTGAGAAAGTTGATCAGAATTAAAAGTTCATTTGTAACAATTAAGAAGGCTAATAAATATACTTTATAAATATAAAAATAGGAAAGTTCTTTTTTCTGACATATAATTGTGTCGAAAACCAAATGTTATAATTGTTAAACTTATTTTCACGCGTTCCTGCGCGGGTACGTTGCTCTTTTGTGAAGAGACCGTAACTAGTTCAAATATATCAATTAAGAAGGCTTATGGCCTTTGTTAAAATGAAAATAGGAAACTTTTTTTTTCCTTATGAAATTCGAGGAAAACAAATGAGAAGTCCAAATATAAACAATATGAAAGTTTGATTTAGGACGAATTAATATGGTAATTCTTTTTTTTTGTTTTTGTTTTGTCCTTATGTGTAAACACATACTTTTTTTGTTTTGACGGCGGAGAAAGGGATATTTTATAGAATTTTGGATTCTGTGGTCCGTTTTTAATGAGCTGTTTTAGGGTCCTGAGATATACGTAATCTACGTTGAAGAGGTAAGTTGATACACTGGTCGGTTGTAATAAATTTTGTTGGACCAGGGTTTTCCTTAGGTGTCCGGTAGACAGCCGTACTAAATGTCGCTGTACTTCTTACGCGTTAATTTTCAAATTCCTATATTTTTTTTGATTTTGCGTGCGGGGCATTAATTGTCTGAATATGACGGCTGGGTGAGCGGTCGATTTTCAGAGGCGTCCTCTGTCATCACTGGTCCGGGACGTTCTCCTGTTCGAATATAAATTGTCTGAATATGACTGCGGGGTGAGCGGTCGATTTTAAGAGGCGTCCTCTCTTAACGCTGGTCCGGGACGTTCTCCTATGCAGGGATGAATTTTCTGAATATGACGGCTAGGTGAGCGGTCGATTTTCTGAGGCGTCCTCTCTTAACGCTGGTCCGGGACGTTCTCCTGTGCGGGGATAAAGTTTCTGAATATGATGGCTGAGTGAGTGGTCGATTTTCAGAGGCGTCCTCTCTTAACGCTGGTCCGGGACGTTCTCCTGTGCGGGGATGAATTTTCTGAATCTGACGGCTGGGTGAGCGGTCTATTTTCAGAGGCGTTCTCTCTTAACGCTGGTCCAGGACGTTCTCCTGTGCGGGGATAAATTGTCTGAATATGACGGCTGAGTGAGCGGTCGATTTTCAGAGGCGTCTTCTCTTTACGCTGGTCCAGGACGTTCTCTTGTTCGGGGATATATTGTATGAATATGACAGCTGGGTGAGCGGTCGATTTTCAGAGGTCCCCTCTCTTAACGCTGGTCCGGGACGTTTTCCTGTGCGGGGAGGCATTGTCAGAATATGACGGCTGGGTGAGCGGTCGATTTTCAGAGATGTCCTCTTATAACGCTGGTCCGGGACCTTCTCCTGTGCGGGGATGAATTGTCTGAATATGACGGCTGGGTGAGCGGTCGATTTTCAGAGGCGTCCTTTCTTAACGATTGTCCAGGACGTTCTCCTGTGCGGGGATAAATGCTCTGAATCTGACGGCTGGGTGAGCGGTCGATTTTTAGAGGCGTCCTCTCTTAACGCTGGTCCGGCACGCTGTCTTGTGTGGGGATAAATTTTCTTAATATTACGGCTGGGTGAGCGGTCGAGTTTCAGAGGCGTCCTCTTTTAACGTTGGTCCGGGACGTTCTCCTGTGCGCGGATAATCTGTCTAAATATGACGGCTGGGTGAGCGGTCGATTTTCAGAGGCGTCCTCTCTTAATGCTGGTCTGGGACGTTCTCCTTTGCGAGGATAAATTTTCTGAATATGACGGCTTGATGAGCGGTCGATTTTCAGAGGCGTCTTCTCTTATCGCTTGTCCGGGACGTTCTCATGTGCGGGGATAAATTGTCTGAATATGACGGCTGGGTCAGCAGTCGATTTTCAGAGGCGTCCTCTGTTATCACTGATCCAGGACGTTCTCTTGTGCGGGGAGAAATTGTCTGAATATGACGGCTGGGTCAGCGGTCGATTTTCAGAGGCGTCCTCTCTTAACGCTGGTCTGGGACATTCTCCTGTACGGGGATAAATTTTCTGAATATGACGGTTGAGTTTGTGATCTATTTTCAGAGGCGTCCTCTCTTAACGCTGGTCCGGGACCTTCCCTTGCGCGGGGATAAATTGTCTGAATATGACGACTGGGTGAGCGGTCGAGTTTCAGAGGCTTCTTCTCTTAATGCTGGTGCTGGACATTCTCCTGTGCGTGGATAAATTGTCTGAATATCACGGCTGGGTGAGCGGTCGATTTTCAGATGCGTCCCTACTTAACGCTTGTCCGGGACAGTCCTCTGTGCGCGGAGAATCTGTCTAAATATGACGGTTGGGTAAACGGTCGATTTTCAGAGGCGTCCTCTCTTGATGCTGGTCCGGGACGTTCTTCTGTGCGGGGATAAATTTGTCTAAATGTTACGGCTGGGTGAGCGGTCGATTTTCAGAGACGTCCCCTCTTAACGTTTGGTCCGGGACGTTCTCCTGTGCGCGGATAATCTGTCTAAATATGACGGCTGGGTGAGCGGTCGATTTTCAGAAGCGTGCTCTCTTGACGCTGGTCCGGGACCTTCTCCTGTGCAAGGATTAATTGTCTGAATATGACGGCTGTGTGAGCGGTCGATTTTTAGTGCGTCCTTTCTTAACGCTGGTCCGGGACGCTCTCCTGTGCTGGGATAAATTGTCTAAATATGACGGCTGGGTGAGCGGTCGATTTTCAGAGGCGTCCTCTCTTAACGCTGGTCCGGGACGTTCTCCTATGCGGGGATAAATTGTCTTAATATGACGGTGTGTGAGCGGTCGATTTTCAGAGACGCTGTCTCTTAACGCTGGTGCGGGACGGTCTCCTGTGCGGGGATAATCTGTCTGAATATGCCAGCTTGGGGGAACGGTCAGTTTTCAGAGGCGTCCTTTCTTAACGCTGGTCCGGCACGTTCTCATGTGCGAGGATCAATTTTCTGAATATGACGGCTGGGTGAGCGGTCGTTTTTTCTGAGGCTTCCTCTCTTAACGCTCGTCCGGTACGCTCTCCTGTGCAGTGATAAATTTTCTTAATATGACGGCTTGGTGAGCGGTCAATTTTCAGATGCTTCCTTCTTTAACGCTGGTCTGAGGTCTTCTCCTGTGCGGGGATGAATTATCTGAATCTGACGGCTGGGTGCGCGGTCGATTTTCAGATGATTCCTCTCTAAACGCTGGTCAGGGAGCTGCTCCTGTGCGGGGATGAATTGTTTGAATATGACGGCTGGGTGAGCGGTCGATTTTCATAGGCGTCCTCTGCTCACACTGGTCCGGGACGTTCTCTTGTGCGGGGATAAATTGTCTAAATATGACGGCTGGGTAAGCGGTCGATTTTCAGAGGCGTCCTCTCTTAACGCTGGTCCGGGACCTTCTCTTGTGCGGGAATAAATTATATGAATATGACGACTAGGTGAACGGTCGATTTTCAGAGGCGTCTTCTCTTAACGCTGGTGCGGGACCTTCTCCTGGTCGGGGATAAATTGTCTGAATATGACGGCTGGGTGAGCGGTCGATTTTTAGAGGCTTGCTCTCGTAACGCTGGTCCGGGACCTTCTCCTGTGCGGGGATAAATTGTCTAAATATCATTGCTGGGTGAGCGGTCGATTCACAGAGGCATCCTATCTTAAAGCTGGTCCGGGATGTTCTCCTGTGCGGTGATAAATGCTCTGAATCTGACGGATGGGTGAGCTGTCGATTTTTAGAGGCGTCCTCTCTTAACGCTGGTCCGGGACGCTGTCCTGTGTGGTGATAAATTTTCTTAATATTACGGCTGGGTGAGCGGTCGATTTTCAGAGGCGTCCTCTCTTAACGTTGGTCCGGGACGTTCTCCTGTGCGCGGATAATCTGTCTAAATATGACGGCTGGGTGAGCGGTCGATTTTCAGAGGCGTCCTTTCTTAGCACTGGTTTGGGACTTTCTCCTTTGCGAGGATAAATTTTCTTAATATGACGACTGGGTGAGCGGTCGATTTTCAGAGGCGTCCTTTCTTAGCACTGGTTTGGGACTTTCTCCTTTGCGAGGATAAATTTTCTTAATATGACGACTGGGTGAGCGGTCGATTTTCAGAGGAATCCTTTCTTAGCACTGGTTTGGGACTTTCTCCTTTGCGAGGATAAATTTTCTTAATATGACGACTGGGTGGGCGGTCGATTTTCAGAGGCGTCCTCTGTTAACACTGCTCCGGGACATTCTCTTGTGCGGGGATAAATTGTCTGAATATGACAGCTTGGTGAGCGGTCGATTTTCAGAGGTGTCCTCTCTTAATGCTGGTCCGGGACCTTCTCCTGTGCAGGGATGAATTATCTAAATCTGACGGCTGGGTGAGCAGTCGATTTTCAGAGGCGTCCTCACTTAACGCTGGTCCGGGACGTTCTCCTGTGCGTGGATAAATTTTCTGAATATGATGGCTTGGTGAGCGGTCGATTTTCAGAGGCGTCCTCTCTTAACCCTGGTCCGGGACATTCTCCTGTACGAGGATAAATTTTCTGAATATGACGGTTGGGTTTGTGGTCTATTTTCAGAGGCGTCCTCTCTTAACGCTGGTCCGGGACCTTCCCCGGTGCGGGGATAAATTGTCTGAATATGGCGGCTGGGTGAGCGGTCGATTTTCAGAAATTTCCTCTCTTAACGCTGGTGCGGGACATTCTCCTGTGCGTGGATAAATTGTCTGAATATCACGGCTGGGTGAGCGGTCGATTTTCAGATGCGTCCCTTCTTAACGCTTGTCCGGGACGTTCTCCTGTGTAGGGGTAATCTGTCTGAATATGACGGCTGGGTGAGCGGTCAATTTTCAGAGGCGTCCTCTCTTAACGCTGGTCCGGCACGTTCTCCTGTGCGAGGATAAATTTTCTGAATATGACGGCTAGGTGAGCGGTTTATTTTCAGAGTCGTCTGCTCTTAACGCTGCTTGAAGCTCGGCCGCTTCTCCGTCTACTCAGAGACGTCCTCTCTTGACGCTGACCCAAGCTCCTGTCCTTTCCGGGCCGTCTCCTCAGATACGTCCTCTCTTGATGCTCCCAGAAGCTCGACCTCTTTTCCGGGCCCGAGGCCCCTTACCTCAGAGATGTCCTCTCTTGATGCTCATAGAAGCTCGACTCCTCGTGTTTCTTACTACTTCGATTTTCCCGCTCTCCTGTATGTCAGCAGCATTCCTTCATTTGATTGGTTGAGTTTTTCGCCCACGCCAATGCGTGGGCTGACTCATGCAAGTTCGTCTGCCAAGCATCCTTTTTACCCATTCTTGACAAAGGTCGCCGTCTGCACCTCCTTTCTTTTTATACCTTATGGGGCAAAATATGTAGATATAACAATTTCAAGCTGAGACTCGAAACTCAACTGCCAATTTGGTAGTAAAGCGTTCTTACCCCAGGTTATCACCACATCCCACTAAAGCAGGAGAAATTATAATAATATTACGATTATTTTTTCAAAGACATACAAAGAAGAGAAAGTAACAGTTTGTAACGTTTTTAATCATCAAAAATCATAGAATTATCCAATTTTAACAAAATTTTAAAAAAGTTATTCAATAAATTATATATTTTTTACTATTGGAAAATACTTCCGACAGTATGTTTTGTTGTTGATGCTAATACTTTCGCGAGTAATAAGCAAATGATTTATTTAGTTCGCAGTGCTGGATATAAACAAAGAATACCACAAAGTGAAAAATGAGACTCATACAGGATTCAAACCTGTGCCTCAGAATAGTGGCCACTTAACGCGGGCGTCATTTTAGACTGCTTGACTAACGAGCCAGTACGTACAGAGAAAGCCGAAATTGTACAAATAACTTATCTGCCAAGCTAGGCGGAAATCTTTGTTTACGTTTTCATTGGCAATGTAACCATATTTCCTTGTTGCATCGGGCGAGCGAAATATGATTAACGGGTTATATTTTTAATATTAAATATTATTTTTCATATATGTTATGTATTATTCTGCTTTTTTATTGTTAACACTCATGTTTTTATTTGGTCCACGGAGATGGGGAGAGGGTTAAATAAATTATATATATTTTATTTTTGCTTCCTTCATTGTTTCCTCCTGTGTTTTGTCCTTTTCATCTCAGTTAATACATCGTGAGAAAATTACATTTTTGGAAAGATAGCACATTGAAAGAATATTATTTTAAACTATAAGTTTTGCAATAAAAATGATCGGTCATTGTACGAAGCATTGACATTTAAATCCCATAGATACTTTCGATTTTTTTAATTCTTAAATCTAGTGCCCCTTCTTGAGAAATGGTTGGTCTGCGTCAAAATATTGAAAATATGAAAGTGACTAACAGACAGGAAGTTAAGTACAATCTAATACCTGAAATGCAAAATATAGTTTACTTTTTTAGGTCGTATTGACCCCATTGTATGACTCAGCACTCCTAACAAAATCGGTATTTTAATCCATTGAATACCTTAGCCCGTGTGACAGAAAGCAACACATTTTCTTTCTGCACATATCGTCATTCAAGTGACGAATCAGATATCATGAAATCATTGTATCAGCAGCAACTAGCAAAATAGTATAAAAAGGGTTAGTTTCTTCACCCCAAGCTTATAAACGCGGCTCGCCCCCGAGGTTGCTATTAGGCAGGACGGAGTGGCATTCTCACTACCATGACGACGACAGACAGAAACAGCAGTAGCAACACTCAACAATGACTGCTATTATAATCACTATCGTCACAGCAACTACAGCAGATCGTTTGCAACCAACACACTAACCGTAGTTCGATCATCATCATCATCACTATCATTATCTGCAGCTGGTTTTACAGCAATTACGTCAAAAGCAACAGCTCCCAGCAAAAAGACTAAAGGACACTTCAGTCAGGCTAACCATCACCACCATCCTACGGCAGCGATCATCATTGTCGACTTGCAGAATCATGGAGGTGATGGTGGTTAAGTGGATAGCAATGCAGACTGGCAACCTGGGTGTGCCAAGTTCAAATCCAGTCGGTTTCATAGTTTCACTTTTACTTAGGGATGTTAGCAACATCCACATGGTCCCTCCTGTAAGAATGCCGGTCAATGAAGTTGTACCATGCTGACTCATACGAATTGACTTTTTTCTTTACTGAATCATTAGCTCTTTTCCTAACGGATGCATATTTATTTCTTTGCAATAAATGCCACTTTTATATTTTGCTGCACCCACAAGTTTGTTTTTCCTTTTTCCTATGTATGTCTTTGTCCCCTTTCTTAGTTGTAAGACTGGTCACCAACATCGGCCCCCTGCAACAAGTGGTGACCTCTGGGCATGATATAGACAAAAATCACGACCGCCAAAGATGGTTAGCAGAACTATCTCGGTTTTGAATATCTCAAAAACTCAGCAAAAACCGTATAACAACACTACACGTTTACATGTTTTTTAAAAAAAATCTTTTTACTTTGATAAAAGTTTAAACGTCTTTATAATTTTTCATTAGTTGGCAACAAAATGTCGATAAAGTTTATTATTTATTTATTTAAATAAAACAATTTCTTTGTAAAATAAATGCGATAGATAATCGAAAAATAACATCAAACTATGATTCTAATTAATGACTTAAATAATTTTGTATGAAATACAAACAAAATCCTTGCAGTTTGCCCTTTCGGGCCTATAGGACATTTCGGGCCTATAGGACATTTCGGGCCTATAGGACATTTCCATAAACTTAGGAATACTTTAGTTTAAAGATAACATTTATTTACAAGTCATTTCTTTTGCATTTAGTATTTCATTTAACTCCTATCCACAAAGTTAGACACAAGGTCAGGTGTGGTTTTGAAAAACCTGCGCACTAGGATAATCACACTCTGGTCTACAAAAATTACTTAAGCAGTCCCGTCGGCATTCCCTGGTAGGGGCGTCCCAGGCGTTTAGCAATAAAGTAATCTATTTTCAAAGAGAAGGTAAAGCCTAGGAAGGTGAACCTCCTAGGACTGAACAGAACCATACCTCAGACCAGTAAATAGGGGCAGTATCCGAAGTGCTTTGATAATAGTTTTATCAAATAAATTATTTTTAACGAAATTATTATCAGGTAAGCATTTGCGGTGAACATCTATACAAAGGAAATACAATGTTTGAATATATTTGAAGAGAGGCCCTTTTAACCATGCATCTATATGTGTTCTGAAACTACATTACCCGATTACTTGGATAATTATATTTCGTTTTGATCAAAGACGGAACGATAATATCGTGGTGCCTGCTTTTGAGTTTGACATCCATGAAAAGGAAATAAAATCTTTTACTTCGTTTTATTTTATTTATAACTTGATAATTACAGAAATAAAAAAATAAGAATAGAAATTGTAATATAGGGTTCGGAGCTTGGAGCAGGAGTACATGAGGGTCTTCATCTATTCCAGGGAAAAGACTATAAATTTACTGAAAATTATTTCAATAATGTCACTGTACTTACACTCCTACCAATCAAATCGATGCTGAGTATATCCTTGAGCTCCTCCTCAAAAATTGAATATTATAAAATGTAAAAAAAGAATAACAAATGGTAATCTAGTGTTATCGGTTGGGTGCAAAGGGATATAAGGTTTCTCATTCAATCTCGGGCAACGTCGAGTCTTCCTAATTTATATAACAATACTCTAAGGCCGTTCATATTCGTACGTACGTTATCACCTTTCACACAAATTAAAAGAAAAATGAGATCGTCCGATCTGATGTCATTTGGTGTTCCAAAATCAAATTATGTCGTCCTGTCGATTAAAACAGTAAAATTTTAAATAAATACATTTCAAAGCGTGGGGTTCGTTTTATTGATTTGAAGAATATTTAGCTGACAGTTATTTTTACGGTAATAAGACAGAGAACATTTATTGTTATAAAAAAAATTAATTACTACACTTTTAAATAAATAAATAGACATATTTGTTTTAAAGAAGTGATATTTTATTAATAGTTTTGACCATGACGGACATTTATTTCAAAAAGAATATTATTAGTAACAGTAAATTATATAGATTGATGTAAAAAGCACCCGTAGCATTACCTCCCCTTATCACGCACCTATTTAATCATAACATACACCAGAGGGTGCTCTGACCTAAATATCTCTTTTCGCCATGCCAGGCGGCGTTGAGATCGGGTGTATCAAAATGGAAACGGAAAGAAATTTTTACTTTTTCTCTTCCTCGCCTAGCCCGAAAACATGTGCGCATAACGCACACATAAAATCCAAAGTATGTGAGACACATTCTCACAACTTCTCCACACACATTCACATTTTTTACAGACTTTCTTGGATCTGTGTACGCATTTTGATGTACACACTCCAACTGTGAGCGAACATTTTCGAGTTTGTGGCAAATAAATGTCATTTCAAACAGTATCGCCTTTGTTTCGTTTGCTTCGTGTATTTGCTTGTACGGTAGAACTTATATTGAGGGGCGCTGCCCAAGCGTCTACAAACTCTTGACATCGTGGAATTTCCACGGGTCTCTCTAGTTGATAAATAAATAATACAATAAATCCTAATGATATTTTTCTTTTTATTCAGTGGATATTAGAATGCTTTTCTTGCCAATCTATTTCGGTAGAACTAACAATTTGATTCAACGCTTAACAAATGGGAGCCATTCCAAAATGGTTTTCTTTAAGGCAATAAACTTACAACCTTGTGCAGTCTCTTCCGTCCAACCAGCATGCACCATTCTGCAATGGCATTTCTCCATTCCTTGTCGTCATCTCTTTCCTTTATTTTCTTCCTGCACTTTGGTATGAGCCGCATCTGCACCAAAAGTGCAGCCTTTTTGTTTGTTGGCAATATTCCAGTAACAGACTCGTCTTGAAATGGTGCACAGGAAGACAAAGCCTGCTGTCTGCAGCGACGGACTCAGTCAAGTTTAACCTTGTCTTTTCAGCATCGCAGAGACACTTTTTTCTTTCTTTCTTCCTATTTTGTTTTTAAATTATAGTTTCATTTTATTCTTCAAAGCCAAAATTATCTCTTAAGATTTCTGTCTTCGGAGGAGGAAATCGGGAACGAAAAAGAAGAATCGATATTTTTGTCCGGGTGTGTTTGTTTAACCATTCGGCTTGGTTAAGCGAACTTGCGCTAGGACGCCTTGAGCCCCAAACCTCTATGCATATGATTTATGAATTATTCATCGAATGTCGCAATTCTTCGATGCTGATATTCGCAGGGGGGCGGGGGGGGGGGCATTAAAAGCAAAAACGCAATTTCTATGAAATTCGAACCATAAAGATGTAATAGATAAAAAACATTGAACGTTTTGAAACAGATTTTTCTATTTACTTATTTTTTTTTTTACTCTTCGGTTTTTTTCTTTTTCTTGCCATCAGTCATAATTTAATAGGCATTATCTTTCAGTCTTTATCTGGTTGGTCTTTTAGATTAAAAGTCAATCATCTCAGCAAGTAGACTTTCTTAGCTCCAAGCAAAACTATCTTTCATAACCAGCTGAAGTGCCCATCTGTGTTGTATAATCTATATAATAATACGTTAGACGTTAAATACGTTAAATTCCTTAGAATGTAATGTTCGTACGTATGTTATCACCTTTCACACACATTTTTAAAACATGAGATCATCCGATCATCTATTCTATATAATAATACGCTAAGGCATTTAATGTTCGTACATACGGTCTCACTTTTCACACACATTAAAAAAATGAGATCGTTCAATGGTGATTGATGATTCATCTAATGTCGCTAAAGTAAACAATTCCGATTTACCCGAGTTGCCCATTTCAGAATGGATTGTTCAAAAAATCAAATTATGTTGTCCCGTCGAATAAAACAGCACAAATCTAACGAAATATATTTCAAAAAGTCACATTCGTTTAAATAATTTGAACAATATGGCAATTATTTTTACGGTAAGAAGAGAATATTTAATGTTTTAAAAGAATTAAATTGTTACAAGTTAAAATAAATAAGGAAGAGACCTGTTCGTTTTATTTTGTTAAATAATATCTAGCTGACAATCGCAATTATTTCATGGAAAAAGAAAGAGTCCTTTATTTGAATAGTATTGATCATGGCAGACGTTTATTATTTCAAAAGGAGTATTATTAGTAGCAGTAAATTATATAGATTGATGTAGAAAGCACCTGTAGCATTACTTACCCTTCCCACGCGCACCCATTTAAACATACAGACGCCAGCGGGTGCTCGGATCTAATTATCTCTCTTTTCGCCACACTAGGGGAATATGAAAACTGAAACACAAAGAGATTCTCTTTCTCTTTTCCCTCGCCTGAAACACGTGCGTGTAACAAAAGGTATGTGAGACACATTCTCTCAACTTTTTTCACACACACGCACACACTCTTTTAAAACTTTCTTGGACATATGTACGCATTTGTACACACACAAACCAAATAGGACCGAACCTTTTCGAATTCGCAGTTAATAAATGTTCCCTCAAACCGGCTACCGCCGTTTCGCCCATTGTTTCATGTATTTGCTTGTATGATAGAATACATATGGAAGGATGCTGGCCAAGCATTCACAAAATTCCACAATACTAACCGGTTTTTCGACTCTCAAATTGATTTACGTTTTTTGGGTAGTATTTTATACAAACATTTACGCGATTGATTGATGTATACTCTTTCCTAAATTTCTAATAATTTCTTTCAGGATACAATTTTGAACTATATCAGCCATTATTTTGAACTATATCAGCCATTATTTTGAACTATATCAGCCATTATTTTGAACTATATCAGCCATTATTTTGAACTATATCAGCCATTATTTTGAACTATATCAGCCATTAAGAATGAACATGAAAAAAAAGAAATGCTTCTGAAACAGCTGCTAATATCAACAGAACATGATGAAAAGTGTTCACAAGTGATTATGACCGGGGGTTCAAACAAAAGGGGGAACCAATGTGGCGATGGCTGGCCGGACAAATGGTTATGGGATGCCTTTATGGCGGCATGTCATTCCCAACGTTCGGGTGGCCCGACCACGTATGAATCAAATTGGCAGAATAAAACAAACACAAGGGAAGAAAGAAACACATTATTATTATATCGGAAATGATATTGGAAAGAAAGCGAAGGAATAATAAAGCTACACACGCAATAATAGTATTTAGTAAAATCAACAATTAGAGTAAAACATTTATATTAAACAAAACAATTTATTTGGATAAGACATTTTGTAAAGCTATCAGTTACAGAGAATGCTTGAGTTCATTTTAAGGAGTGACACATTCAGTGAAAAGTTCCGTTTGTTTAAGTTCGTGTTTGTATGAATGCGTATATGTGAACGATGTTGATGTAAAGTTATGTATTTTTGTGGTAAAATGTAATGTGTGTGTGTCTGGGTAAGAGTTCTTTGTTCCTGGAGATGAGAAATGGAAGATGTTACCTTTTCTTTGACTTATGCCTCCCCCACTTCCTCGGTCGAGCCCCGGTGGAGGAGGGGGGAGTGGACGACGATCATAGTGCGATGTCGGCCGAAAATCGGGAGAGAACAAAAGAGGGAAAAGAGGACGCGCGACTTGTTGCGTCTCTTTTTATAGGGATCAAGTATCGCGTGATCAAGTTGGACTGTTGGTCACTGATTGGCCGGAATCTTCGGTCAACGTATTTTCACGAGATAACCTCTTCTTCTCTATCTCAGAGACGAAAAAGGGTTGATCACACAGAGAAATAAAAGAAGTCGCAACAAACATGCACTTGACCGGTAGTAGCGTCTGCTACATGATCGGACAGTACAAAGATGGTTAAAGACATTCCGTAGGTTAATAACAGACTTGAAAATGAATAAGCCTTCCTTTTTATTTTCTATTTGCTATGATAAAGTTTTTATTTCATTAAGCTCCAACTTTTCATACATTGTCCAAAGTTAATTTGGAATGAAAAAGCCGTGTAAAATCAACCCACCTTAATAGGTATACACCACAAATGAAACCAATATAGTCTTCTCATTCATTCGAGACAATACATTCAATGAGAAAACAGCGCCATAAAAAGATCTTCCCCGAAAGACTTCTGAACGCGTAAGTTGCCCTTCATCTGACAAAGCTAACAAAAAAGTAAATTCTATTTTTTATGTAACATTTTTTATTCACTCAAAATTTACCCTTAACTTAATCATTGCTTTATAAATGTTGCACCTAATTTCATGAGGGAAATGGCGTTTACTGACGTTTTATAGGATTAACATGTCTCTCAATCCTATGAATTTATTGACCAATTGTATCAGTGAAAACACACACGCCACGCCCTAAAACAAACTTTAAAACAGCAATTACATCTGTTCTGCAAAAATCGGCTCTAGGCGAGAGTTAGACAGAAAAGCGAAAATAATGGTCATGTGAGGAGCTTGTTACCATGTCCGCGAGTAAGAATCAATTTTCCCTGCCAAAAAAGCAAATTCACTTTTCGATCCGATCGACGGGTATATATAAAAACAACACACACACACAGATAAGGGAGAAGGAACCAAAGGCACAAGACAGAACGTGGTCACGCCATAATGCTCTGCCCTAACCCTAACCCTTGCTTCCCATGTTAAGGAAACAACTAATTGTCTACACTCAACTTACCTACACACATATTCACATATTGACAAAAGCAGCATACACACAATGTATACACTGAAATTTGTGTTGATTTTCAACATTATAACATTCTTATTGTTTGAGTGAGTCTTGATACATTTCAAAGACGCGATCATCGTCTATATCTTATCAAGCTAGAATCTATGCTACAGTTTTCTTTATTTCGTTTCTTTCTCATTTGAAAAAAAGAGAGAAAGATTGTCTCTGTTGACGGAAACAATGTGCTTACCACTGGAAGTTTGTTACGTGGTATACTTTTCTCCGGTGACACCGTATTCAATGCAACAACGTTTTTGCCACTAGATCTTTATCATGTAGACTTTTTCTGACAACACCGTTTTCAAAGTAACAACGGATCATAATCGCATAGTGGACTTTTTTCCAACAACACCGTTTTTAATACTGATCTTTATCACTCAATGATCTTAGCCATTCGAGTGCTAAAACATCTTCTGTCAACTTCTATTAATCCCGTGTTTTATAGATGGTAGAGTACGCCGTTCACACATGGTTAATACGTATGAATACTCTAGTTCCAACACGTACTTATTCTTTCTCACATCGAGATTCTAGACGCTAGATAAAGACGGGCACTTTTATGCAGTAATAAGGTAAGTCAAGACTATTTCCATCACTCGATCCACGTTCTGGCTCATCACATCTGCTACCCACTTGTTAACTAACTTTCTCTCTTTCACAATTAAATAGATTATCGGATGTTGGAGTCAAAGAGAAATTACTATTACATGTTTGACTAACTTCCATTATTGTTGCATCGAGTGATAAAACGTAGCCATCGTCGCTGAATTATTTCTTTGATACATTGAAAATATTCATATTAAATACATTGAATTTTCAAGTATTCATATTTTGCTCTTAATTATACCGTGGTGTATGACAACAGCCGCATGTGATAATAATATGGATAGCAGTACTAATATATCAAGAATTCAATTTATAATGAAAAGATCTTTTTAGGAAGCGGAAAAGATCAACTTTTCCCTATTTCCATAGAGAAAGGCATTTTTTTTTTTAACATAGTTCACCCTAAACAAGGCAGGCTACCACTGTAGACGTAAGAGGCTACTGAGAAAAAGGGTGAAAGTTTGGGGGGTGTCAACCTAAATTGGAAGCTGTGCAGTGAGATGTGTTTACATTAGTTTTAAATTTCCGCATGTCAGTACTGTCAGGAAAACAGGGAGGGAGTTCCAAAGTCCAACAGCACGAGGAAAGAAGCTTTTGGAGTAGAGAGCTCTTCGGCATCTGGGGACCTCCACAGTGAATGGATGGGATTTGGCAGATTGTCGAGTTGGTCTAGTGAATTTATGTCGTGGGGGTACCAGAGCAGCCAGTTCATCGGAGCACAATTCATTGAAGTACTTGTAAAACAGGCACAAGGAAGCAACATTGCGGCGATGGGACAAGGGTTGGAGCTTGCTGGATAGTGAAGGACCTATTGAGTTGGCAACTCTTTTTTGGACCTTGTCTACGAGGGAGAGACTAGTGGATGATGCCCCAGCCCAGATGTGCCAACAATACTCCATGCATGGGTGGATGATGGATTTGTAGAGATATAGGATAATGTCAGGTGTGAGAAGTTTACTAGCACGGTAGATGGAACCCACCTTCTTTGCAACAGCCCTGGCAATGTCTTGAATGTATTTGTTCCAATTCATGTTACCTGTGAAGGTTAGGCCGAGGTGTTTGAATGATGAACTCTCAGGTAGGGTGTTATTTGCCATGACAATCGGTGGTTGAAGAGGTTTTTTGTATCAAAAGAAAGAATGATAACGTCTGTTCATACAAAGATAAGTTAATTCTTATTGACAGCTTGTTAAGACAACCAGAAATAAAGATTTGTAATGAATGAGAGTTCAGAATATCCTTGTTTTGTTTATAAGTAGACATGTTAATTTTGGCTAGTACAGTGTGAGTTTACATGTGACAGTGTGTATAAATGAGATAGGCATTGTAGATGTGTGTGTATATTAGCTTGGCTCTATTTTGTCAGTGAGGGAGTGCATGTCTGAACTCGTGTGCATAAAAGCAGTTCGTGAATGAGAAAAGTAGAATTTAGCTTGTATGAGAATATGTGCGAACTCGTGTGTATGTGCGTTTGGTGAGCAGTGTATATATGCTGTCGGTGTGTCTGCTGATGGCCTTTAGCCCAGGGGCCTAGGCTGGATTGTAACGTACATGTGTAAGATCTAAAAGAAAAACAAGAAAGAGGAAGAAAGATGTGTTTTTGAGTTTTTATATTACGTGTACATTTGCCGGTGAATATTCTTGCGTCTGTGATTGACTGAAAGAAACTGGAAATTGGAGATTTTGTCCAATCGAGAGTTGATACGTAGATAAAATTCGCTGGCTGCTGCTGCTACTTTCCGTAGCACATGCATATGAGCTTCTGTAGTAAAAAATGCTTCAACTAAAGATTGCCTTGAGTTTTTTTTAGTAGTGAACAGTCATGTGTCTTGTGGACTGCTTTTCCAAAAATGTTACCTACTTCTGCTTTGATAGATGGTGGGATTGAAGTGGATAACGATGTGGACTGACGACCAACCTGGGTGTGCCAAGTTCGAATCCAGTCAGTTCCATAGAATCACTTTCATTTATCTATGTTGGCAAACTTCACGTGGCCCCTCCTGTAAGTACTTGATCCAGAAAGAAGGGGGGGGGGGAACAATGCCAACAACAGAATCGAATTTACTTTTTTCCTGCTTTAAATGTTGTTTTATTTTCTTCTTCACTGCTCCTCATGCTTATAACAGTGCTGTAACTGTATCTATTTTCACGCGAGTTTTTGCAGGGAGATGTCGTCGGCCTGATATTCCAAATGGTCATCCATCTGGTACTAACTAGGCTCAATATCGCTTAATTTCGATGATTTAACTACAACGAGTGTGTCAATGGGATTATGCCGTATATGTTGTTTGATGGGAAATCACGACAATTAATGTAATTTTATCGGAAAGACTATACGTAATAGTATTTTTTCAAGATTATGAAATGCTGAACGTATTAGCATTAAAATCAATTTAGTATTAAATATGAAATAGGAAAATAAACTTTTTAAATTAGTAAATTAGCCGACATTAAACGACATCCTAACATAGATCCAACATGGCTGGTAGTCGATATAGGAATGGGAACGTAGAAGTCAAGTGAAAAGAAGTAAATTTTGCAAAAACACAAGAATTATGCTGTGAAAAAAATATTTTTATAAATATTGTAATTGTTTTAAATAAATAATTTTGATATAACTCACTAAAAGACTCTACTTCTTTTCGTTTAACCTCTTCTATGTTCCCGTTTTTATATCAACTACTGGCTATGTTTGATCTATACCAGTATGTCGGCTAATTTACTATTTAACAAGTGTTTCTTCTTATTTCAAACGTAATACTGAATTGATTTTAACCCTAATATGTACAGCATGTCATAATCTTTTTAAAAATATAATATTTGAGCAACTGCATATCGTCTTTTCGATAAAATTACATGTCATGAAACCACGTGATTACTAAGTGATGTAGCTATTTACGTTCCATAAAGGGGGACTGACTTATGTCAAACATCGACTTACGACATGTCATAGGAACAGAACTCTGATGTAATCAGGTACTGCTTGTATTAAAAGGATTCTACTCTTTCTAAAAAGAAGGTAAATATATTTTAAAAATTGTTTCTGTTTAATAGCATTTTAAAATGTTTTACCTATAAACACTTATCTGAAAATTATAACTGTTTGAATAATTAAAGTAGTTTTTTTCTCATTTTTGGGTTGGAAACTCTTCTTCACAAGAATTTTGGTTTTGACGACCAAAGTCATAGAGAGAGAAAGATGCAAGTGTTAAATGAGAGTTATGACAGATTCTGTTGGACTAACAAGCATGGCAGGCGCTCTATTAAGCTGTACCAGATATACTATTCTCCAATGTTAAACGTTTTGTATAAAAACAAAAAATATAAGAAGCAATCAATAAGTTTCTAATCCAAAACAGCTTGTATCTGTTAAGCGTCAGCAAAAAGTAATGATGTGTCATTATAAACAGTTATCCGAATACATATTTTACATAGAGGCAAATGGGTCATTGTTGTCTCCATTATTCCGTGTTTTGGTCATAAACACGAGTCCACATTTATTAAAAAGAATTGCTGCATAACTCCAAGTTCCTGTATAGGAATGCATGTATGGGAATCTACAGAGAAATCTTATCAAGAAAACAACACACGTTTTACGGTTCACAGATTTATTGATGTTATATTCTTCCTGACCATGATCTCGTAAAACCGTACTTGTTAATCGGCTGACATCAAAAGACTTCGCTCCTTTGTCTTCCAAGCTGGCTTTTTGGGAGAGAGAGGGAAGATCAAGCCCCAAATACATGACCGTTATTTTTTCAACTCTCGTCATGATGTCACTCACGAGATTTCGGATGTCACTCACGAGATTTAATATGCCACTCACAAGATTTCGTTTCCCCTCTCAGAAGTAATTTGTTTTCGAAATTGAACACTTTTGCAAAAAAATAAAAATATCTAAAATCTGAAATAGAAATCACTTTTATATCTATTCAAAAGCGATTTTAAGCGTCTGAAAGAAGATTAGAATAAAAGTACTCTTTTAGATAATCTTATATATAGCTACAGAAGAGTTTTGCATCACTTTTATGTCGACTTACGAAGATTAAGATCAAGATATAACATATCACTTAATAAGTTCCGGGCCTGACATATAGATGGCACCACTAATTAAAAAAATCCCATCTGATTTTTATAAAGTGTTAGCCTTCAAATGGTCACGTGTCCAAATTTGAGTCTAATCGGATTATTAGTTTACAAATTATAGTTATTTAAGTGAAGTATTTGTTGCAAATTTTTCAAAACAATGAAAAAATCTGAATTTCGTGCGTTAATAAAGTATTGCTTTCTGATGGAAAAAATACTGCTCAAACAAAGCAATGGCTTTTAAGTGTTATTCGGATTTTGCTTTGCCAGTCAAATGGTTAAGAGGTGTTATACTGACTTTAAACGTGGTCGTACAGAGACAAATGATGTTGAATGCTCAGGTCGGCCAAATTCTGCAGTTATCCTGGAAAAAAACATCAAAAAAGTTCACAAACTCGTTTTGGCCGATCATAAACTGAAGTTGTGTGAGATAGCAGAAAGGAAGTTTATTCAACATTTTACATGAATATTTCATCAATGAGAAAGCTGTGTTCTAAGTGGTGTCGTGTTTGCTCACAGTAAATCAAAAACAACATCACATTAACAATTAAGAGCATTGGTTGTGACTGTTTCAGTGCAACAAAATAAGTTGTTGCATCAATATCTGAGAATTAGATGAAACATGGATTTACCATTTTACTCCGGAGTCACATCGGCAGTCAGCTGAGTAGACAGTAGCAAGTGAAAGCCGTCCAAAGCGACTAAACATGCAAACATCAGCAGGCAAGGTATTTGGCCTCCATATTTTAGTATGTGCAAGGAATTTTGTTCATTGATAACAGTGAGAAATCAATAGCAAATATTATACAGCATTATTGGTGCATTTGAAGATGAAAATAGCCACACATTAATGAGAAAAAAGTGCTCTTTCACCAAGACAATGCACTGTGTAATAAGTCGATTGCAGCGACGACAAAACTACAAATGGTTTCCACACCAACCCTACTCTTCAGATCAAGCGCTCAGAGACTAATGGCTTTTTGCAGATCGCAAAAGAATGCTTCAGAGAAAGAGATTTGGCTCCAATGAAGAAATGATATAAAAAACTGAGGCGCATTCTGAACCCAAAGACAAATCGTTCTACAAAAAAGACATCGAATTGTTAGAGAAGCATTGGCATCAGTGGATCACCCTAGAAGAACACTATATTGATGAATAAAGTCGAAATTTGCCTAAAAGTTGTTTTATTAGTTAGACCCGGAACTTATTGAGTGATGTGTTAATGATACTAAACCTTATGTCTAGAATATTTATTCTAATTTTAATCAAAATCCATTACATTATTTTGATTCTAAAAAATGTCTAAAATGTAAGGAGTCTTAAGAAGTAATTGAAATTCATGGAATTTCACTTAATTGGTGTCTAATGACTATGGATCAAATTCAATGCAAATCTGATATATTTCAATTTTCACATAGGAGATTCTGCTCCTAAAAACCCTTTAAAATACTCCAAAGAAATTGAAATTTGTGGAATATTTATTAATTGATGTTTAATACCTATTGTCAAAATTTCACAAAAGTCGGAGGTATCTGAATTTTCACAAAGGGCTTCCACCCCTTTTTAACCCTTTTGCATAAAACTAAATTAAACTAAATATTGGAGCCCTTACGCTTAGTAGCTGTATTATAAAATTCATAATAATCGGTTTAGCAGTTTAGGTGTGAATCTTGTACATACAAATGTATACACATATGGACATACCTAACTTTATAAAATTCATAATAATCGGTTTAGCAGTTTAGGTGTGAATCTTGTACATACAAATATATACACATATGGACATATTTACCTTTATAAAGATAGAGAAGTAGAGACGACTTTCCCCTATATTTGTGATTAATATCTTCATTAACAAAACGTAGATAAAAATAATCTATTTTGTTAGTCAGACAGGGTAAATATTGGTCCGTGTTCTTAAAAAAAACATTTTTATTTTCAATCGCTTTCATCGATACTAATATTTAGTCCTGGTCAATATATTTTTTATTAGTTATAAATAGAGAAAGGCAGAGAACCTTTTCCCCCTAACAATCAACATGCCTGTGACTGCTACCCAAATCACCGGGCATATTTCGATATTCACCAGTGAAAAGGAGAGAAAGAAAGTTTTCACTTATACTTTTAGCTTTCCTCCTCAACTTTCTTTAATTGCGTTTGGCTCACAGTGGGAAAGGAAAGACAGAAAGAATGCAGGGCTTCTGGTTTTAAACAACATTCGACTGACTGTCGTGAGATACAGAATAAATTTGGTGACTCAAACAGTTAGTACACTTTACTTAAAAGCAGAAGTCATGAGTTCGAACCTTGCATAAGTATTTTGATTCTGTCCTAAAATGAACATAAAAAATTACAATATTAAGCAGATTGTTTAGTTTTACTTTTATTTATTTATTTATTTCTGTAATCTACGTAATTTACAGGAATTAGGACCCCGGGTGATGTGGGTAGCCTTGCTAGTTTATTATAAAATGATTTGCCGTGTCGTATTTAATATTCTTAATAATAACGAAAATTCTACTGTAACTCCCCACCCCTTCCATTGTGTGTTACAAATCATCGATAATATCATTTATTACTCGAGGCAAAGTTTCAGAAAGCTGTTGAGTAACGTTACAAGTTAACCAAATTTTTGTCGAAAAGCGTTTTCTTTTATTTAAAACAAAACCACTTTTGTTAAATGATGACTTGTTTTTCTAGCTGAGAAAATTGTTACTAATGATGTATTTATTTTAAAGCCGATTTATTCCCTGGGGAAGTTTTCCAGGGAAATCTCTCTTTTCTTTAAGTGCAGAACAACACTTCCAGGACATATTTATTTGTGGAATCATTATCTTCTTCTTTCTTGTCAATTTTTGTTGATTTCAATGGTCAGAAATGTGTGTCATATGATCAATCATTATTGTATTAATATTGTAGGGACGACAAAGTTATCTCCTTTGAAGGAATGGAGTTTTGGGGTCAGAGTTGTGCCCTTGGGAGAAAGCGGTCAGGGAGACACTAAATATCGTGAAAATACGCTCTTGTGAGATCATGAGGTTTGAAGGTTAGACTTCATTTTTCCCTCTTTTGCTTGCTGTTCACCGAATTGGACCAACTTACTGGGTCACCGCACGCCTCCTACTGACGAACACCCATGTGACGACTGTAAATAAATCCTTGTGTGCTTCACACGACTCCTTTACCTTTGTTACAATTATGTGCATTCAATTGTTTTGGGATCTGTATTAACTGTTTATTTATTTTATGTTGAGTGAAAACAAACTATTAATAAATGTTCGCCCTGTCGATGGGGCCACAAATTCGCCGACTGCAAACCCATGCAGAGGGGTAACCCCCTTCCCGGAAACGGGATGACTTAGGACGAGATTCTGGTAGCTGAGCAGTCCGTGGCCTAGTTGCATAAATGGTCACGTGGCGTGCAACACTCCACTTTGGCTAGACAGGAGGCCCAATCCGATCAATTGGCTGGTCATGTAGTATCTATAAGTTCATCCCCAACCGTATTATTATAAATGATTCTTCTAAAAATCAAAATCTCACTTCTCCTTTTTATTTTTCTCCCAAATAGATACAAGAACGCGCTGACTAAGGGTCAATCATGTTGAACAAAGAAAGTTACTATCTTTTGTGAATACAATATCATATTTGAGCCAAATTATTTTCAATTTATACTATATATAAAAATGTGTGTTAGTTATAAAGATTACTTACCAAAATATTTCTGAATCAGAAATATTTTGAGGCTAATTTTTTTCTTTGATTTATTACCAAAAATCTTTTGTAAATACAATATAATATTTCAGACAAATTATTGGATTCCATTTGAAAACTTTATTCGGCATTAAATAACCCATAGATGATTGATATGCTGTAAAACAAACCAAACGAAACCAAAGCAGTTAATAAATGTTTATTCTTATAACCAGGTCCTTTTGTTGTCTTTTGTTGCCAACCCATGGTACTGGCACCATATGTTTAGGGATCCGTCTGTATTCCCTGACCACACTTTGCTTACCTTGATAGAATGAGAATATCCAATATTCGATATAAAGGAGCAAAATTAAAGTAAATCAGCCTCATCAAATTTTCAAGGATAGCATAAGGCAAAATAGAAGTTGCGTTGAGAAGGTAGACATGGTTATACACAACTCAATAAGTGACAATACATATTATCATACATTCAGAAGACAATATCACCAAAGAAGAATATTTTGTATTATTTGCATTACTCTTTTCACCATTGTTCTGTGGCGCAACGGATCAAGTGCTAAGTCATAAGCAGTTCTAAGTGACAGTCTTCTGGAAGTTGAAGCATCACTAACAAATGCTGAAACAAAAACAATATCAGAGTAAATACAAAAAATACTAGTACAAGTATTATTTAGTAGACGTTTTTACTTGTTAAAATTCAATATAATTTCAAATTGTTGCCCTATTGTTAACAAATAACTAGAGCATACCACTAAAGTCTCTTTTTTTCAAAAATCCAACAATTCAATTGTAGACATAAATCCGAGTTTTTCGTTGTCAGTGTTTGCATGCAACTTAAGTCTGGTTTATTGTTGTGTTTGAATAAATTCGAATTCCTCATGCAATGTACGTTCAAAGAAAAATGTTGGACTGAATAAGTCCGAGTATCTTGTCTCCAGGTTTGTAGGATATAGATTTCGAATCATTGCTTCCAGCGTTGTGTGATGCAGATTTTCGTAATGTTCGAATAAATCCTCAACAAGCAGTGTTATGAGATGTGGATCTTGAATCCTCGCCACCAGTGTTGTGGTCTTGCAGAGCCGGTAATAATCAAGACAAAGACAATGGTATAATTAACAAAAGTGTATTAACAAAAGTATGTTACAGAAGGTATGTGTCGAATTCTGGGGCCATAACTGCCACCAATAGCTGGCACGAGGTTTAGTCGTAACTGTATTTATTGTGTCTGGCTAAGTCTATTTATTCCTTAAATAAGTAGACCAGCTTACACCATAACAGTTAATGAGATTGTCAATTAGATTATGAACAACACTATGAGAGGATTAGAAAGTATGGGGTCTAGCAGTTACATAACTGATCTATTTCTTCTGTATGTGACGCAGTTTCTTGCGTAATGTCGAGTTGTAGTTCGGTTGGCGAAGACAGGCAAGTCAAAACTCGCGTAGAAATACATGAGCAATTAGTGCATAATTGCACATGTACACTCGCAGTTTTTCCGTTTCCGCCTACCTTGTTGGCGGGAAGAAACAAATCAGTTCCAGAAAGACTTGTCGTGACGATAAGATGATAAGAATATGCTCTCTTTGCTAGAAAACAGCAAGACGAGATGCGACTCCAGAATTCAACATTCTGTTTTTAGCTGAAGCCTGCCTGTCGAGCAAACTCGCCTTATATTCTTATGTTCCTGCTAAATAAAGTTGATTTTATTATAGTGGAGATGTTAGTATTTTATTTGGAATTTGCTGACCTCCTTTTTTATGCAGTTCAAGCCAGATCTGGCAGATATCTACTTACATTGCTGACTAAATAAAATGGCTATCTTCCATCTCGACACTACACTCACACCAACATAGATGGAAAGGACAGAATTTGATTATTGAAGAGGATGGCTCGACAAATATTTGTTGATATTAGAGTTAAAGCGACCATTTTATAGTCAGCAGGGAAGCAGTCCCGTGGTATTGTGTCTCACAGATGGGAAGTTCTTGGAAAGAAACTCTGTTCATGGGAATTCCGTTTGATTGTAAGTACATAGAAGAATAGAAGAAGAAAGGAAAGATCTTTGCAGTGGTGGTAGCTAGATGAGTTATTTCTGTGAATATTTTACAGGGGATGCCATAGATTTGGAGCTCAGTCGAGCAGTACTATGGAGAAACGATCGAGTAGCGAAAACTAGCAACGTCACTTCTCTGAGAAAGGGTATGTAACAAAAAGAAGAGATCATCCTCCACTAGATTGCATAAGTCACTTCCACCATTTTCTCATCCTCGTCGTCTTTACCTTCCCCCTCCATTGTATTCTTATTCCCTCCCTCTCCTCCTCTTCCTCCTCCTTCTACCTTTTACACAATATTAGAAAAGATGAGAAAATAATTTTTTAATAATAGCAACACTAAAAAGCCGAAATCTCAAAATCTCAAAACTGCTAAAGTACCAATCGAAAAAGTATTTGCCAAGAATACAAAATGCTGACCTTTAAACTGCAAGTGAAAAATGCTTTAATTTCAAAATTTTCCTTTTTTGTTGTTGCACAACTCTTTGTCAATTTCATTATAGCTATTATCATTGGTAGCAGAGTTTTTGATTTTGTATTTGTTTTGACAAGTGTTGCTTTTAAAATTATTTTATTTTACTAAACCAAATGAAAAATAAAAGAAAGAATCATAATCCAAGCAGAATATTTGTGTTTATTTTGAAAAATGGATAGAAAGATTTGCAAAGTAGATTAAAAAAGGGGGTGAGGAAAAATGGGTTATAAACGAAAAAGCATGGGATTTAAAAAAGTGAAATGAAAAGGGATAAAAAGGAAGGAGAAGGCAGAGGAGAAAAAGAAGCAGGGGGGGGAGAGAAAGAGAAAGAGGATATGAAGGAGGGGAAGGTAAAGAAGAGAAGGATGAGAAGATGGAGGAAGCGAAGTAGAAGGGAGAGAAGTAGAAGAATGAGATGAAAAAGGCTGAAATGAAAAACGGACGAAGAGGAAAAGTAGATGTAGTTGAAAAAGAAAAAAAAATTAAAAGTCTGACTCCCAAATTGTATTAACAATTCTCCAAAACACGACGACGCCAACTCTAAAAAAAAAATCCGAATCTCGCCAATCGGGTAATTTCTTTCTACTTTTCTTGCTTAACATTCGACGTATCGTAATGTTATCGTCACACCCTGGGAGGAAAGTTTTCTACTCTTTATTTCAATGAGAATTCGCCCATGCAAAACAATGGTCATTTGCATAAGTGGACTCTTGTCCTCGCACAGAAATAACAAGATTCTATCTTGTAACCTGAATGCTCTGGGTTCAATCCACGATGAACGACACACTCTTTCACCTTGTGGGCCCACATGATGACTGCTACAGTAAAATATGAGAAAAAGAAGAACAAAAGGAAGGGGGAAGAAGTAAGAGGAGGTGGAATACGTCAAGAAGAATGAAGAGGAAAAGGAGAAAAAAGAATGGGGAGAGGATAGGAGAAAAAGAGGGCGAACAGGAAAAATTGAAGTCGAGAAGCAGAAGAAGAAGAAGAAGAAGAAGAAGAAGAAGAAGAAGAAGAAGAAGAAGAAGAAGAAGAAGAAGAAAAGGGAGAGTATGGGTAGGAAGAAATGAAAGAGTGAAGAATAATGAGGAGGAAAAGGAGAAACCAAAGAGACAGGGTATAATGTAGAAGAAGAATGAGGGGGAAGAAGAAGAAAAAAAATGGAACAAGAAAAAGAAGAAGAGGAGAGAGAGAGGAAGAAGATTAGAGTGAAGAGAAGTATAAGAATGTGGTGAAAGTGGGAGAAAGTTAGTTGAGATCCATACAATTTGAACATTGTTCCAAGAATTCAGAAACAACTATTATTAGGCATACGATCGTTTCCAAGACTTTTTTATGATTTCGGGAGCCAGCCTTTTGAAGTGTTACCTTAGGGTATCTCTACTTCGTTTGGGGACACTAGAAATTTTGAAGTGATATCATTTGATCAACCATGTTAAATGGTACACCGCGATTTAACCCTGAAAAAAGATGTCTATCATTTACATTTAAACTATGTTTATCGACCTTTCTTCCGTTTTTCCTGCTATTTATAGATTTGTTATTGCATGTGTGGCCATGCACTAGCATCTGCGCATGTTTGTACATGTTTTCTTCGGTTTTATCGATTGTATATATATATATATATATATATATATATATGTGTGTGTGTGTTTTTACCAAGAATATATATTTTTGAAAAAATTATAGTCCTCATAATATCTTAAATGTATCCAATTGTAAGCTCAATGAATCGGTATTACAGGATTCAGAGCATATATATTGTATATTTGCATTCCATAAACTATGGTTAATAGATCCAAAACCATAATTTTCATTGGTTTTAACTTCTTTATTTCTGTTCGATGAGTTTTTTTACATCTCTCATTTTACACACAAAAGTAATTTATTCAAATTTAATATTCATTCCTATGCGAAAAAGTGTATTTTTTTCAATTAGTCCAATTTTGTCAATCTTCGTATATATATATATATATATATATATATATATATATATATATATATATATATATATATATATATATATATATATATATAGATAGATATATGTGTGTGTGTGTGTATTTATGCATATACGTCTGTATGTAATTATGTGAGTGTATTACATTTAACGTTCAATATGTATTCCAACCTCTATTTGTATTAATTATATATTTTGTGAATAATACTTATATTTAGTGTATCCTTCTAAAAACCTTTTTATTTTTTATATTTCATTTTACCTATATTTAGTTCTAGCCTACTAGTCTATTTTTCATTTTGCATAATATTCGGCTACCATCATTATTTCTATTTTATTATTATTATTATTATTATTATTATTATTATTATTATTATTATTATTATTACTATTATTATTATTATTATTATTATTATTAATTATTATTATTATTATTATTATTTAGTGTAAATGTTAGACTTTATGTTTGTCTTGCAGTCATTCACATTTTTATGAAGATATGTTTATAAATAATAGTTTTAAAAATTATCTTTTTAAAGAAAATATTTTTAATTTAATTAATTTTAAATTTTTATCAATTTTTCTTTTTAAATATCTTAGTATTATTATTTTTCTATTTTATTCCTTTATTTTATTTTATCATTATCATTATAATTATTATTATTTAGTGTAAATGTTGGACTTTATTTTTATGTTGCAGTATTTCAATTTTTTTATTAAGATATAATTTTAGATAATTCTTCTTAAAATTGTGTTTTTTATTAAAGAAAATATTTTTAAATTCATTAATTAATTTTGAATTT
>OY744515.1:70666398-70713898 GCA_963556195.1 Sepiola atlantica
AGGGTGTATTTTCTTCTTTAAGTTGCCATATCCGGGTCGCGAGTGCCGTATTTGGCTTGTTTTTGTATCTGAAGGTGTTTCTGTGTGCATATAATCTTTGCTTGAAGCTGCCCTGCGTCATGCCAATGTATTTTTCTGCTCTACCGGTAGTCTGGTTTGTGACGGTTGCTTCATATACGAGTAAATCGATTTTGCAATTCCCCTCTAGGGGGCAGTTGTTTCTGTCCTGGCATGAGCAGTCTGCGTTTGTAATTGCTTTGGGTTCCACCGAGATGATTTTTCTTATCGATGGGGCAGTGGAGTAGCTAACCTTAATAGAATTGTTGTTAAAAAGTTTGTGCAGGTTGTGTGTGTGGGGGGGAAGTGCTTGTCGAGTAAGTTAAGTTTTTATTTTTTATATTTTTTATTTTAAATCTCAACTGTTACTTTTCACCCTCCCCTTTTTTCAAACCTTATTAAACCTTCCTTACACTAAATTTAAACAAACATACACAACACTCTAAGCAAATAACGCGTCCAAACGAGAGTGACACGTGACTTCACATTTCCGAAATAGATGACAACAGAAGCTGAAGAGAGCTGGATGCTTGAAACCGGCGGTACGAATGTTATACTAATTTTTCTGTACCAAAATAAATAAATATTACGCTCTTAATTTTTAATTTTTAACTTTAATTCTTAATTAATCGAGCACTCTTCTGGGATTTTTCCTGCTATATTACAAAGAAGTTATATATATATATATATTAAGTATGGTACGTTTATATGTTTATATGTTTGCATGCACAGTATTTACTCCCAAACTAAATGAATGCTGGAACACAGTTGCTATGCGTAAGGGAACCAAATATGGGCTATATTTAGTTAAATTCAGTTGCATACAAAGTGCCCTTCAGCTTAAGCCTTAATTTTTAGACATTTTCTATAAGCAAAACCATGTACTGGATTTTGATCAAGAAGAAAACATTGACGTTCAGGGAATTTTGCTTAATTGGTGGCCATTAACTCTGGATCAAATTTAATGCATATTTGAAATATTTTAATTTTCAAATAGGAGGTTGTACCCATATTATGCCCCCTAAAATACCTACAAAATGGATAAAGAAACTGAAATTTAGGGAATATCTATTAATTTACGTCTAATACCTATTTCACAAAAATCGGAGGTATCTGCATTTTCAGTAAGTGCTTCAACCCCCTTTTTACTTCCTTTGCATAAAACTAAATTAAACTTAATATGACCTACATTACGACCCCGTTACGCCCGACAGCTGTGTTCCTAAATTCATAATGCTCGTTTTATTAGTTTAGGTGTGAATCCTGTAAATACAGATATATAAACATATAGACGTACCTAACTTTATATAAATAGAGATATAGATTTTGATTTACCAATTTTTTTATTATTTTATTTTCTACTTCACTTTACACATACGACTATGTATATTATCTTGTTTTGTCTTGTTCTTGCTTATTGATTGTTGTTTTCTGAACATTGCAAGCTAAGTCACGTCGAAACACTGGTTCTCATCGGATCATCAAATTTAAGCAATGTTGAATCTGGTCACTACTTAGATGGATGACCATTTTGAAAATGAAGTGACTGTAAAAAAAGTCATTTTCTGTAATATCCTTGGAGATGCATCTCTCTCTCCCCTATCATGGATGAACTATCAGAATAGACTGAACTCTTAATATTATAAATTATGTAGGTGAAGAACAAACTCTGAAATACCACTGGACTTATCTCGGCATTGTTTCAAGTCATATTGGATCTCTGCTTGGCACTAGACATTAGCAATGTTGGATCAGGAAAAGTTCGGTTAGAGATTGCATACCCCTTGCATCCACCTTAATTTATGTCTGCCTCCCAAAAAAAGAAAAATCAGATGGAAAAAAGACAATGGAAAGTGAAAAAAAGGTGAGAGAGGAAAGTTAAAAGAGGTCGGTGCAGGGGAAAAATAAAGGAGGGGAGAAATAAAGAAGAAAAAAAAGGAAAGTGAAATGGGGAAGAGGGAGGGGATAGTGAAAATGGGAGAAAAATTAGGAAGAGAAAAGTGAAAGAAGGGAGAAAAATAAAGTGGATATTAAAAGAGGGAAAAAAGAAGAAGAAAAAAGAAGAAAAGAAAGAAGAAAAATAAGTAAAAGAAGTAGAAGAAAAAAAGTAAAAGAAGAAAAGGAAAAAAGAAGAAAGAGAAGAGGCAGACAAAAGAAGAAGAAGAAGAAGAAGAAGAAACTGACCATAACATATTGGTCTCAATTAGGTCCAGTCTGGCACAGTAAATATGCTAGCGGCCATCTTTGTTATTGGATGTAGGACAAGAAAGGAGCATGAAAGGTCAGATAACATTAGGAAATTGAAAAACATGAAGAAAGGTTAGAAATGTAAAAGAAATTGCTTCTTATTTCAGCAATCGCTCATATTCAATGAAACAAACAGTCCTGTATTATATTTATAGAAACCAATATTTTTGCTCTTCAAAAGCATTTTATCCAGATAACAAATCAGTAGATATCAAATATCCTTTATATGGTTGGGGGTTGGGTTTTATGGCATGCCAACAGGGTCATTTTATGCCAAAACCTGTACATATGTTTTGTATACAATTGGTTTGTAGATTAATTTGTTTAGTAGGCGTATATGTTATAAATGCTAGTTGCTATTTAACCCATACATGAGACTTGATAGGTACTAGCACTTCAGGTCAGAGTGGACCTGAGAGTAGTGGTAACTAACAGGTGGCTGCACACTCCTCATAGTCCCCCAGGGTCATATCCAGGACGGTTAGGAAAGAGCCTAAGTAATTGATAGAATTGAGAAATAGGGTAGGCAGAAAAAAAAGGTAGAAAGGGCTGGGAAAGATGGATTTAATGATGGTCAGATGGGGTTAGTGGTGTGCAGAGGTCTGGTGATGCCCGGGGCCACCTCCTTGATTGTATGCCCTAAAGACTCAAGTATTAAGTCCTAGTACTGAGAAAAGATATCATGATTACAGGGAGATAGTTTGAATGTGATTAGATGCTCCCCCACAATTGGAATGCTCGGGGCTACTGCCCCGTCGCCTCCCCCTTCTGCATGCCATTGGATGGAGTAGAGGCGAACACCTTTCCCAAAGGTGTCAGAGACAGTTTAGTGTCGTTACCGGGACTAATTATATTTAATCCATATATTGGACTCTGACAGGTACTACCACTCCGAGTCAGAATAGATCTAGGAGTAATGGTAACTAAGGAGTCACTCCACACTCCCCAAAGCTCCCAAAATTGGGGCTTCACCATCAGATGCACTTTAAGATCGTACCCAAGAACCCCTTTACATAGAATCAGCATTAACCTTATATTCAGAGAAAAGGAATCTACAATGGCCTGCGGTACTTTTTTACAGTAGGACCCGTGCTAAAGTCACTCGGCGTCGGTGCTTTCCGGATGTTTGCGTTAAACGCCTGACAGTGCCGAATGAAAAATCCGTTGACTTACCTGCATCCCAAAAAACATAAACGAGGTTGGATCTACAAGCGGGACAAAACAAATAAAACATTTTGTATGAAATGAATATTTGTTTTTTTAACAGAGAAATAATAGTGTTTAAATTAAAAAGTTTTTTGTTTTTTTAACTTCAATAATAATAAATTATTGTTGCTTGCATTAACAAAACATTTGTACGAAAGAAATATTGTTGTTTTTACCGAAGAAATAACAGTGATAATAACAGTGAAAAGTTAATCAAGTGTTTTTTTTTCAAATTTTTTTTACGAAAATTATTATTTTTTCTCTTTTTTTTTTGACTGATTACTATTGTTGATTTTGTTAGAGTTTAGGCTTAGGGTTTGGGCAAGTGTTAGGCATTAGGGTTAGGAATTAAGGTTAGGCAGGCTCGTTTGCAGACGTCCAAGAAGAAGAAGGGGTTCCTTCTGGAGTTTGATTGATACCTTGTAAAAATTCATTTCTGTATTTGTGCGTTTCAATCAGTTGAAATCGCGTTTCAATCAGTTTGCAAGTTCAGCGTTTGATTCAGTTTCAAAGTTTAGATATCGTCTGCTTATTCATCTCGCTTCGGGGTTTCCAGCGTTTAATGTAAACCGCCGGAAAGCACCGATGCAGAGGGACTTTTAGCACGGGTCCCAATCTAACAAAGTACCTGGCCTGCTAATCGTGATGCCGAACCCAAGTTGACCGTGAAGGTGATGCAATGGTCTGGACAGAACTCAAACCTAAACATTTTTAAAGAATCCACAAACATTGCAATGTTCAGTCTCTCATTTCTATGCAAAGTTTGAATTTAGAAAATACAACATTGAATAATTTTTGTTTGATTTTCAAACCAAAATTATTACTTCTATTTTTGCACTATATTATTGTAAGGTACTGATTCAGATTAGGACCCGGGCTAACTTTGATCCCAACCCTGACTCTAGCCCTGAATCTAACTCTAACTCTAACTAGTAACTCGAACTCTAACCCTGACCCTGACCCCTATTGTATTATTTTTTACTAATAGAAATTTGGTATCTGTTTGTCTGAAGCCGAAACTATACTATTACTTCTATTAATTATACTATTATACTATCCTTTAATACTCAATTCGTTGGAGGGGGATAGTGTAATACCTGTTCGGTTGTCATGAGACCCAGGCATAACCTTCTTCTTTGGAGGGGGAGTGTAGCATGTGTTCTATTGTTATGAGACCATTATTTCAGGCATTACCTCCTCCTTTTTTAGGGGGAGGTAGTGTAGTATATGTTCTGTTGTCATAAGACCATCTTCCCAGGCATTGCTTCCTCCTTTTTTTTCGGGGGGTAGTTTACTATCTGTTCTGTAGTCATGAGACCATCCTCCCATGTATTACCTTCTCCTTTGGGGGGGGGGGGTAGTAAATGTTTGGGTACTTTTGAACTTTCTTGACTGGAGCAATTTTGTTTAAGTTTATTCTTTTTTTAGCCTATTTTTTTAAATGGAAATCGCTCCAGACAAGGCATGAAGTCACTTGATGTAAGGAGCTAAAAAAAATAGTACTTCAAGCTCAAAAACTAACCAACGATAAGTTTTATATGGATAGATTTCGACCCAGAAAACATCAATTATTCCCCCTTTGTCAGAAACATCGCTCATGGAATGTAAGGACGAAAGGACAGAATACTATGGTGTTACCTTATTTTCTTTACCTTAAAAAAATAAGACCGAGATGTTTTTTTTGGTACATTTGTAGATTAACATCGTCCGTTGACCCCCCCCCCCCCAATGAGATTCTACTTTTCTTAGGCGATTATTTTGTTTTATTATTTGAGAATTTAGAGTACAGGATCAGTTTTGTATATAAATTTAATGTAAATTTCCATGCTATTCTAGCGTTTTAGTGCAGTTAGCAACATTTTGTTACAACTAACCCTAAGTCTGAGTGGCTGCCAGTTAAGGTTAGATGAGGATTAGGTGAAAAGACCATGACAAATGTTTTGAAAAAGAATTTATTGGAATGGTTTACAAAAATAATTTATTGGGGAGGAGGAATGTTTTGAAAAAAAATTATTGTTAAATGCTGCAAATTTGATCGAAAGTGTTCTTGTCTTGATGATTTTGTCGCCACAAAAATTCAAAAAATTTAGAATCTAGCATCTGCGATCGAATGCCATGCTGGATTTTAATTTAATTTTTTTATTTGCCTCGTCCTATGAACCTGCTATGTTCTGATTAGATCCACAAAGTTTTAGAATGGTTCACACGTTCGTGGATATATGTATTTGACAACTGTTCAATATGAATATAATGAGTTAATAGGAGGTCAAAATTTGATTTAACATTAGTTAGAGGAGACAATACAACACTGAAAATAGCCGAAACGTAATTGCTCCAGTCAAGAAAGTTCAATAACACCTATGTTCGTTCATCATGATACCATACCTCCTCTTTCTTTTTGAGGAGATAGTTTAGTATCTGTTCTGTGGTCATGATACCATTCTCCCAGGTATTAATTCCCTGTTTTTTTTTTTGGGGGGGGGGGTAGTATCTGTTCTGTGGTCATAGTACTATCTTCACAGTGATTACTTTCTCCATTGAGGAGGAACAGGTAATGATATAACTTGCAAAAATAATTATTTTTCATTTAATAGGTAAACATTTTTATCTGTTCGCACAAATTTACAGTGCAATATTAGTAGAAACATTGACAGGTAGATAAGTGGCATCGATATTGATAAATAGATAATTAATCTTATATATAAAGTAAAGACGTGTTTCCCCTGTACCTTTGACAAGAGTAAAAAAATAAACACATGCATCATAGGCTACTAAACTCACCATCTATTCAGCTTATTCACTCGAGTGTGTTTCAATAAATTTATGATTATTTTCACCATCTAACAATAAATATTACTTTTAGCCCGTCATCACAGATTCTCACAAAAACATAATCCATACAGATGGTAGCAAACAGTTTTCTCTCTAACATTTTCCTACTCCCCCTCCCACTTAGCGCCAGTAAATAAATTACATAGGATAATTTATACAATGATCACCATAATTGTTTAGTTTCATTCTTTGAAGAATTTCATACCGGATTCATAAATCAAATAATAAACCCTCCCTCATATTCCTTCTAATTCTAGATTACATAAAATTATTTCTTTTGTTACTTACAACTACTAACCATACACTTCAATTCATTCTGGAATTTAAGAATTAAATAAACGAACGGATTCAGTTCTACTGTACATTGATTCAAAATAGCGTCACATACCTATCAATCTCATCGAGTAAATCCATTTCAGTTACGAATCTTCCATTGTTACACGTATAAGTTCTTCTTCACTTTATACATTTTTGCCATAAACATTTAGGCATTTAGATACACAACACTTTTAAGGCTTCTAACGCAATTTAAAACTAATCACAGAGTAAAACAAACAGAGGTCTTCGGTTAAAAACATCGAATTGTTCATAGGTATCTTATGGAGGCCATGCTATGTTTTATATGGCGCTGCCAGTAATAATTCACACTCTACACATGTAAACTTTTCCGATTTTGACCATCCATACTTATCGAACATTACTCAAACAATGAAAAAACCTCAGAATTTATTTTTTTCCAAAAAATATTATTATTATTACTTTTCTTTCCTATGTTTCTATTCTTTTACAATTATATAAAACAATGCTATTTTTCGAAATTTTAATCCTACTTGATACGTCTTCCACTAATCATATAATTTCTTTCCTTTTCTTTTATTTTATTTTCATTTAAACTTTTACGATTTACAAACATCCACTCTATGTCTGAGACCTCCACTCTCTCTATATATATATATTTATTTCATTATTTACTTATTACAATAAAAAAAACGGTTAATTTAATTCGGTTTATTTTTATTTATTCATTTTTAATTTTCAAAATATACTTAACCTTAAATTCTAGTATCTATTACTTAATCTCTTCTCTGTCAGTGAAGGAGAAATCTTTCTAGACTGTGTCAATTTCTTCGTCTTTCTTTGTTGATTTTACAATTCATTTTTTTATGGTTTATTTTTATTTTTTACTAAGTGTTATGATACTATACTTATTCTTTTCACTCCTCGGTCAGTGAAGAAGAAATCCTTCTAGACTGCAGCAATTTTTATTTTTTCACTCAGAGGATGAATTTTGTACCCCCACCTACTCTCTCTCCCCCCCTCTCTCTCTCTCTCTCTCTTTATTTCTTTATTTACTTACTACAATACACAAAACGGTTGATTTAATTCGGTTTATTTTTATTTATTCCTTTTTACGTTTCAAAATATACTTAAAATTACAGTCTGTTACTTTTCTCTTTTCTTCTCGGTCAGTGAAAAACAAATCTTTCTAGACTGCGGCAACTTTCATTTCTTTGATTACTTTTCCTCTATTTAACTATTTGTCGATTTTCCAATAAATTTCTTTTTGATTTATTTTGTTTTTTACTAAGTGTTATGATACTATACTTACTCTTTTCTCTCCTCTGACAGTAAAAAGAAATCCTTCTAGATTGCATTTTTTTGTGCAGGAAATGAATTTGGGATCCCCCCCCCCCAACTTCTATCTCTCTTTATTTAGCTACTACAATAATCATAAAGGTTAATTTACTTAATCTCTTCTCTTCTCGGTTAGTGAAGGAGAAATCTTTCTAGACTGCAGCAATTTTTATTTTTTGTTACTTTTCGTCTATTTAACTATTTGTCAATTTTACAATTTATTTCGACTTTTTTGTTTATTCTTATTTTTTAATGAGTGTTATGATACTATACCTATTCTTTTCTCTCCTCTGTCAGTGAACAGGAAATCCTTCTAGACTGCGACAATTTTTCCCCCACAGGAAATAGATTTTCAACACATTAAAAACCACCATTGTTTTTTAATTTTGGTAAATTCAATCTCCAACCAAAATGAGCACTCAGGATTGGGATAAAAATTGCCTCAATCCAGATGGATTTTTCCTTCACTGACCTTGGTAAGCTTCATGCATATTTTTGGATTTTTTTTTTGGGGGGGGGGGGTTACTTATACTTACACCTATAGGGAGAGGGCAGTCACACAAAACATATAGAAATCAATTTTGTTTGATTCAAAACGTGGATAAATGCCATTTTACTCTCCTAAATTACTTTCAGGGTCCTTTTCAACTTCTTTTTTAAGAATTAATGCTCTAATACTTATATATCTCTCCCGCGCAACGCCGGGGCACGAGTCCTGTTAGTTCATAAATAAAAAAAACACTTTCCTTTTGGTATAAAAATTAAAACTTTATTAATTTCTGTCGACAGTTTCATTTATTGACAAATTGATTTATTTTCTGTGAAGAACAAATAAAATTGTTGACATTCAAAAGAGACTCCAAAATGTCCATTGGCAGAAAGTCTCAAGGGATGTTGCCGATTGGATAAGCGTGCTTTTACATTCTTCCTGTTTCTTTGAAGTCATCGATCCGCTCTTTGGAATCGGCACAGTAGGAGTGATTACACAAGCAACTCAAACAAGAATGGTATTTATAAGAAAAATTGACAGTAACAAATTCAACCAAGAATTTCACTCAGTAGAGTGCATACCTCCACCAAAGCCCAATAGTAAAAAGCTAACAAAATCGATATTTTTAAGATGTGTCTATTCAATACGTGCATTTCGTCATGAAAGTACAATTTCAAACAGACTGACGGGGCTGATAGAAAAGTAAGGAACAAATAACAAAAATGCTTTTTCAAACTTAAGCATGACAGACAAGAGAAAATTCTATTTAAATTTTTAGCATGACAGATCAGAAATAATTCAATTTTAAATTTTAACTTGACAGATCAGAGCAAATTCAATTTTAAATTTAAGCATGACACACCAGAAATAATTCAATTTTAAATTTTAACTTGACAGATCAGGGAAAATTCAATTTTAAATTTAAGCATGACATATCAGGGAAAATTCAATTTTAAATTTAAGCATTGAAGACTAGATAAAATTCAATCCTAAATTTGAGCATGACAGGCCACAGGAAATCCTATTTCAAACTTAAGCTTGACAAACTGCCGATAATGCTATTTAAAACTTAAGCTTGACAGAAGAAAATAAATCTACAGATAACCTAGAAAGAATCATTAAAAAACACAACAAAATACTTTAAAGGAATGATACAAATAATGGTATTGACAGTAATGTAACTACTCACAATTGTAATTGCCAAAGACAAGATGAATGTCCCCTACAAAACAATTGCGTTACTACATCAGCAATATATTGCGCAAAAATCTATACAGCAGAAAATTCAAATGAAAAAAGCTTCTATATAGGAAGCACGTCAAGGAGTTTTAGGATAGGTTGCATGTCTACACATTATCATTTAGAAACAAAAAATACAGTAACACTTCGTTGACCCGATATTTCTGGAAATTGATAGATGATAGGAAAACCCCAGATGGAACATAATCAGAAAAGCCAAGACTTGTAGATCACTCAATTTACCCTGTTTCTTAAGTCTCGGTGAGAAACAAGAAATTGTAAAGTTTAAAGAGAGGGAAAAATTACTAAACGTCAGACAGGAAACTACTTTCAACTGCAAAGATTTCAAGGAGCATACACTAAGCAGACTTTAAATTACAAATACTGATGTCCACTAACTACTATTACGTTACATTTTATTTTTATTTCTATTTTGACTTTATTGATTTTTATTTCATTTTGTGTTTATGTTGTTTATATATGTTTACTCTATTCTATTTTATTTTTATTTTTGTTTTTGTTTTTATACTTTAATAATTCAGTATTTAGTATTATGCAAAATAACTACACTTCACCGTAGAATAGATCTGATTTTAATCCTTTCTCATAATTTTTACTTATTTAGATATAGAATTAACCGTTACAGTTACATGCACTGTACTTGGTCAGTTTACTTGCCTTGGTGGGGCTTGATTTGTGGGTTCCTTTTAATTAATACTAGAGCAGGTATAAATGTAAACAAATAGAACAGAGACAGCTAGAAAGGATAAATACTGCAAGATGCTGAGATGCGGAGGGTTTCCATTGTCTACATATAAAGATTATGATATATATAATAGAATTAAAGTACATCGAGAAGCATGAAAGAAGAATGGTAGATATTAACGTGTATTTAATAATTTTGCAGGATAAATATCGGTAGAGTCACCCCTAAATTCGAAGCCCGTGACTTGGCGAGAACAGTACACATTGAGTAGGAACCGTAATTATATAGAAGAAAGTTAAGTAATTGTTTGCCCTTAGAAGGATGGATAATATGATGTATGTGGTAGAAATACTTGATTCGACAGTAATATGGTGGATATCGAATAGTATATATATATATATATATATTATTTAGTAACGTAAAGATACAAATGTTTGTACGTATTAATATGAATAAATAATGTAAGCACTTAAGTTTGATAGTATGAATGTAGGTACATTATATATATATATATATATATATATATATATATATATATATATATATATGTATGTTTATATATATGTATGTTTATATATAAAAAAATATCTATGTGTATGTATGGATATGTATGTATATGGATATGTATGTATGAATAGAAAGTGAAATAGAAATATATCTATATGTGTATGTACGTGTGTATATGGTTAAAAAGATAAGTGCTTTTATGTGTATATGTGTGTAGAAGTTTTATATTTTTTATGTGTCCTTTATGTGCGTATACATATATTTGTGGATGTATTTACATGTCACCGTGTGTATGTGTGTGTATATATGCATATATACATATATACAAATAGATATTTATATGTGTATGTATGTACGTGGTATGTGTACGTTTAGCTGATACGTGAAAGTATAAGTACGGTATAAGTAATAAATGCGTATGTGTGTGTATATATACATAGGAATTCTGTGTATATATGTCTGGGTATAGATATGTGTATGTGTCTATAGTTAGGCATATATGTAGATACGTGTTAACACATGTGTAAAGTATGTATGTATAAATTGTGGTTATTATAAATTAATTCAATGACCGCTAGAATATTGGATAGAAATAGGTAAACATTGATCAGTGTATATATATATATATATATATATATATATATATATATATATATATATATATATAGATAGATAGATATATATTATATTATACTGTACAAATCGGTAGGAAAAAGGATACATCCGTTAGCAATATATATATATATATATATATATATATATATATATATATATATATATATGTAAAGGAGTAAGGCTACCAACATTTGTAGAATGTTTTTTTCAACATTTATTTATTATTTTGTTATTTTATAATTTTATAATTTTATATAACGCGTTTCAAGCGGTGGTCCGCTTTCATCAGATATGTAAATCCATTTGAAGAAATGTCTTTCGATTTGAGAGAATGTTGTTTCATTTGAGGAAATTTTTATTGTTTTTGCGCATGCGTGGGTTTGCGAGTGTGTGGGTATCTTTTATTTTTTATTTTTATTTGCCATTTTTCCTGCTACTCTTGGTCAAGTGCGTGTTACTCATCCATGACCTATCGGTCATCCCAGCTTCCTAGGGTGCGTAGAATTTCTTTTGAAATTTAATACTTTTTATTGCTTTTGTCGTCTCCAAGAATGATGTCGCGCCTGCATGCGTGTGTGCGCCTGTATGCATGTGGTCTAATCTTGAGTCTTGTAAATAGGTGAGTGACACACACACACATATAAACACGCACACACACACATGCGCGCACACACACACAGATGCGTGGTTAGATATTGACAGGGAGGTGGATAAAGGTTGAAATACATATATATACACACACATATATATACATATACATACACACATACATACACACATATACACACACATATTTATAAAAGATAAGTTAATGCAAACGGTCCAACTAGATTCGAACTTGGTTTGGCCGATTTCATAGTCCGGTATTTAATGTGCAAATTTAATGTCTATTGTAAATGATTCATTTAACACAAGTTGCTATTTGACTCATAGCTGTGTAGAAGTGCGTAATAAGAAGTTATGTACTACGATTTTCTTCCTTAAATAAGAATTTTCCAGTCTATAGATAACTATAAATAGTTATTTATGTTTATACTTAACTAGAGGTGGATAAAGTTTGATCAAAGTGTGTGTTGTTAGAGTTATGATCTGTTTAATGCTGGATTAAATTTAAATATGAAGTTTTTTTTCCTGTGTTAGTAAGTAAGTGTAGTCTTGGCTTTGGAAAATTAGCATTATTTTGAATTTTCCTCTGCTGCATGAGTGCACATGTTGGGAGACGAATAATTTACGGTTTTCTTTGATTTTAATGTTGCTTTTATGTAAAGATACTCTATTATTAAATGTTTTGGTCGCACCTATATAAGCTTCATTACATGTTGTACATTCTAGCACATGGACAACGTTCTTGGAGATGCAGTTAAGGTCCTTTTTTATTGTGAATGTTTGTGTTGGGTGTCTAAATGTGTATGAGTTCCCCTCCATTATTATGTCACAGACCCCACATCTTTCCTTGTTGCATTTTGTGACCCCTTGTATTGTGTGTTGGTTCAGTTTAGATGATGTTAAAATTTGTTTGAGGTTTTTTGGTTGGCGTTTGCTTTTTATTATTTTCGTTGTTTTTAATATGTCGTTTAGTTTGTTATTATGGTTGAGTCGGGTAAGGTTTCTTGTTATTTCTGTGAATAATTCTGGATTGTTTTTGTTGTGTGTAGAAATGTATGACTACCGCACTGCCTTTGTCAGCTTCTTTTATAATTATGTTATTATTATTTAGGATGTTATCTAGTACGGTAGTTATCATGGACAAACATTACTATAAATCGAAAATTACAGAGGTACTAGAAAACAATGATTACTACAAATCAATTAGCACCAACATTGATAACAACACCATTTCAAAAATCACAAAACTTTGCACAACATACAATAATATACTAACAAAAAAAGAAAAAGATTTCCTAACAAACTTCATGATTAAAACAAACAACTTCTACGGACTACCTAAGATACATAAATCAAATGAGATAAGGAATGCCATCAACCCACAGGCATCAGAATATATTAGTGTCCCGAGTCCCAGTGACCTTACATTTAGACCCATAGTAGCAGGATCATCATGCCCAACAAGCAGACTGAGTAACTTAATTGACATATTACTACAACCATTCACCGATCAAGTCAAGAGCTACATAAGAGACGACATACACTTCCTAGGCTCCTTACCACAAATAGTAAATCCCGGTACTAAATTAGTTACATTTGACGTCAGCAGCTTATATAGCAACATTCCCCATGACTTAGGTAAACAGGCAATATCACACTGGATGGACAAACACCCACAAATACTACACCACAGATTCACCAAACAATTCATCCTCGACAGCATAGACATTATTCTCAACAATAACTCCTTTGAATTTAATAACAAAAACTACATCCAGATTCTAGGTACAGCAATGGGAACCAAAATGGCACCAACATATGCCACCCTAACACTGGCCTACCTAGAGAAGATCTTATATGAAAAGATAGAAGAAATATATGGACAAAACATTCAAACTCTCTTCATAAAATCTTGGAAAAGATACCTGGATGATTGTTTTATCCTCTGGGATCTCACATGGGGGGACATCAATAAATTGCACAGCATACTACAAAACCTACACCCCAAGATTAAATTCACCATTGAACACAGTCAAACAGAACTACCTTTCTTAGATGTATTGATTAAAATTAAAAACACTCACATAATCACAGACATCTACCACAAACCCACAGACACCCAACAATATCTCCATTTTAGAAGCCATCACCCCAAAAGCTGCCTAAAATCTATACCCTACTCCCTAGCACGCAGGATCTGTACTATAGTCAGTGACAAAGACCTCCGGATTGTCCGACTGGAGGAACTACGGAAAACTTTAAAAAAGAAGAGGATACCCGCTACAAATAATACATAAAAGTTTAGAACTAGCAGAAAACATTCCATTAGAACAATTACGAATCCCCAAAAAAACAAAACAAAGAACAAATATTAGCATACATCTCTACACACAACAAAAACAATCCAGAATTATTCACAGAAATAACAAGAAACCTAACCCTACTCAACCATAACAACAAACTAAACGACATATTAAAAACAACGAAAATAATAAAAAGCAAACGCCAACCAAAAGACCTCAAACAAATTTTAACCTCATCTAAACTGAACCAACACACAATACAAGGGGTCACAAAATGCAACAAGGAAAGATGTGGGGTCTGTGACATAATAATGGAGGGGAACTCATACACATTTAGACACCCAACACAAACATTCACAATAAAAAAGGACCTTAACTGCACCTCCAAGAACGTTGTCTATGTGCTACAATGTACAACATGTAATGAAGCTTGTATAGGTGCGACCAAAACATTTAATAATAGAGTATCTTTACATAAAAGCAACATTAAAATCAAAGAAAACCGTAAATTATTCGTCTCCCAACATGTGCACTCATGCAGCAGAGGAAAATTCAAAATAATGCCAATTTTCCAAAGCCAAGACTACACTTACTTACTAACACAAGAAAAAAACTTCATATTTAAATTTAATCCAGCATTAAACAGATCATAACTCTAACAACACACACTTTGATCAAACTTTATCCACCTCTAGTTAAGCACAAACATAAATAATTATTTATAGTTATCTATAGACTGGAAAATTCTTATTCAAGGAAGATAATGTTAGTACATAACTTCTTATTACGCACTTCTACACAGCTATGAGTCAAATAGCAACTTGTGTTAAATGAATCATTTACAATAGACATTAAATTTGCACATTAAATACCGGACTATGAAATCGGCCAAACCAAGTTCGAATCTAGTTGGACCGTTTGCATTAACTTATCTTTTATAAATATGTGTGTGTATATATGTGTATGTATGTGTGTATGTATATGTATACATGTATGTGTGTGTATATATATGTATTTCAACCTTTATCCACCTCCCTGTCACTATCTAACCATGCGCCTGTGTGTGTGTGCGTGCATGTGTGTGTGAGCGTGTTTATATATGTGTGTGTGTGTGTCACTCACCTATTTACAAGACTCAAGATTAGACCACACGCATACGGGCACACACACGCACGCAGGTGCGACATCATTCTTGGAGACGACAAAAGCAATAAAAAGTATTAAATTTCAAAAGAAATTCTACGCACCCTAGGAAGCTGGGATGACCGATAGGTCATGGATGGGTTACACGTACTTGACCAAGAGAAGCAGGAAAAATGGCAAATAAAAAATAAAAAAATAAAAGATACCTACACACCCGCAAATCCACGCATGCACAAAAACAATAAAAAATTTCCTCAAATGAAACAACATTCTCTCAAATCGAAAGACATTTCTTCAAATGGATTTACATATCTGATGAAAGCGGACCACCGCTTGAAACGCGTTATATAAAATTATAAAATGATAAAACAACAAAATAATAAATAAATGTTGAAAAAAACATTCTACAAATGTTGGTAGCCTTACTCCTTTACATATATACTTTTCTCCCGTTGGAACTGCACTAATACTGCACTACCCTCTTTTCTATATATATATATATATATATATATATATATATATATATATATATATATAGAGAGAGAGAGAGAGAGAGAGAGAGAGAGAGGGAGGGAGAGATATGAGTGTGTGTGTGTATCTCATATATATATATATATATATATATATATCTGTGTGTATACGTATGTATATGCAGATATGTTTCGTTTATGTGTATATGTAAAGATGAGGGTATGTAGATATAAATATATTTATTTATATATAGATATTTATGTATGTATGTAGCGATCAGGATGCATTAACTTCTATGTATGTAAGTTGTGGTTTTATATGTTAGCTTTAGAATAAATGAATCCGCTGGCTTTCAAGGCATCAAAGGTTGATATGAAGAAAAGCTTCACGGTGGTAATAAAAGAAAAAAGGAAAAGATAAGAAATATAAAAATTAAAGGGGTCATAAACGTTGGTTGGGCCAAATTAAAATAGAAACGAATAGAAAGTGTGAATGAGTAAAAAAAAATGTAATTTGATACTAGGAGTGACCGTTGAATGTCATCCAAGAAAATATACTAAATAAGAAAGTTCTCGGTATCTCTCATTTGATTTTTTTTTGGTCTGAAGAAGTTTACTCTCTATGGGAGAGTACAACTGAAACATAACAAATAATGTTTGTATGAATAAAAAATTATACTATATATATATATATATATATATATATAATTTTTTTTTAAGTAAATATTAATTATTTTTACCCACAGACATCGATGTTTCATGCTAACGCAATCTTCAGTCGGAGGGCTCGAACCCGGTTTACAAATCGCCACTGATTCATAGTCGAGTTTCTTACCCCTCAGCCGCCGTCAACTAGCATGGAAATTAGAAGAAATTTAACTCTACAAACGCCAAATCAGCATTGCGGGGACGGTGAACAGAGGGACAGTGATTCGACAACAGCAAACAGGGTTGGAATCTCGCATGTAAGCTGTAGTTATACACATATATATATATATATATATATATATATATATATATATATATATATATATAACAAATACTGACCTAACGGGTCACGGATGGTCTAGTATATGTATAAAAATGTTATTTATTCACATATATATATATATATATATATATATATATATATATATATATATTGTACAATATTTCAGATCATGGGAATCTTTTCACAAAGCTGTAGCACAATAGGATGGAATATGTAGCAATACAGGGTTATCTATTGTCCAGAGTGAAAAGACGCTGGATCAGTTTCCTACCCTTTTCTCTCAATGTTATAGAGCTGACTGGATGGACACATGAATGCAGTGCAAACTTATACTTCCGGGCTGTTTTACCGGCCGGCCAAAGCAACACCAAAGAAAAGCACAAGGTTCAGATCAATCTGGTCCCTTGGGGTCGAGTCTTTCTGATAGCAGTGCAAAAATGAGCAAAATTCTCTGGACGATTCACACTGAAAATTGAGAAGCAAGTAGAAATCACTTGATATGAAGGTCTAAAAAAACGCAAAAATGATTTCACAGCTTATATATCCAAATCGACAAAACCTGAATTCATTCATTCAGGAATGACTAAAAGTTTAAACTGTTTTCATTTTAACACTTATTTCTGAATGGCCTTCGCGCTTTGATAAATGGTGACCGATTAGTAAAAAAAAAAGTGTCAGTAACCTAGTGTGAACAGGCACAATGACAGTAAGTGTGTTGTTAGGAAAGTGATCAAATAACTTCCCAAGAACTATTTAAAAACAAGGTTGATCTAGTTTGCTTGAAGCATTGCATGTAATATATATATATATATATATATATATATATATATATATATAGAGAGAGAGAGAGAGAGAGAGAGAGAGAGGGGGGGGAGGGTAGAGAGAGAGATCATTTATAGAAGGCGATTACAATGTGGTGATGTATCGGATATAAGCGGAACTGAAAGCAAAGACAAGATGAATGCAAAGTGAAGATGAGTTTTTCTGTTTTTGTCTTTATTAATTATTATTATTTTTATTATATTGTTGTTATTACAAATCTTACTTGCCTTCAATGTCACGTGATGGTGAAATCCGTATAAGATAATATTTCAGGGAAAATCCCTTCATCACATGAATGCTTAATTCTGTTCTTAAAATGTGCGAATGACAGTCATTGGAATAAGCTCTTAAAATGCAGTGCAAAATAAAGTAAAGTGAATTCGTACGAATCAACATGATTCTGTGATTGGCATTGTTACATGAGGGAGCACGTGAAGGTTACCAACATCTTTAAGTGAAAGTGGGGCTATGAAACCAACTGGATTCAGATTTGGTATATCCAGGTTGTCAGTCTATGTCGGTATCCACTTAACCACCTTCAACTCCTTAAGGTACAAAATTAATAGAAAAAATATATTTGTCATCTCTCATCCTTGCTTGATTTAGTTTACAGTCTTCAAATAATATTTTTCTATTACGCACAAAATTTAGACATGAAATAAGCTTGCCATTTTCTCTTTTCTACTGTTGTCACTTTTATTTTTGATATTGTTCAAAGAGATTATTATTAATCACAGGACGGTTGCAATCAAAAATCGTTGTGATTAACAATTGCCACTTCCAAGTCATTCCTTTGAAATTGCTCAAATCGATTACTAACTAAACAAAACAATAACCTGTTTAGTTATAGCAACATGACATGTTAGATGTACTTGATTCTAAATCGTGCACAAATTAGATTATCGTTTTTTTGTTCTATTAATGTACTAGTGTACTCTATTCCAATACTCAATTCAATGAGGGGGTAGTGTAGTATCTGTTCTGCTGTATTGAGACCATTCTCCCAGGCATTACCTCCTCCTTTGGGGCTATTGTAGCATATGTTCTATTATCATAAGACCATGCTCCCAGGCATTACTTCCTTCTTTTTTTTCGAGGGGGGGGGGCTAGCAGTGTGCCAGGTAGTGTTGTTCGTCATGATACCATCCTCCCGGGCATTACCTCCTTTTTAGGGGGAGGGGGTAACGTACGTCAACAAGAAATTTTCACAAAATCAACATTTACATTATATATACCAGCAAAATATGCAATCGACAGGAGCATATTTTTGCTAGTTTTGATGAAGACCCAGAAAAGTGAGCCATGCGCCATTTACTTATTTTTTGTTCTAATGGTTTACTATAGAAAATATTGTATTATTTGAATTATTCGGACTACTATTCTCATCTTGGTTGTTATTTTCACAGCGTTTCGGCCGATGTAACCTCCGACATTCTTCAGGTGTATCTTTGAAAACTTGGGAATATTTATGTCGAATTCAGGAACCTATACAGAATTTGGCAGAAAAAATGTGCTCTTTTGATAATTAACTCAGAAAAGTGTACCATTTTATTAAATGAAAGGTATTAAATTCCACACACATTTCATTTGGTTCTAAGGGTTTAATATAGAAAATATTGATAATATAATTATTTAACTTTAAAATATATTATGTTTATAGATTGGCCCATTTATCGCTTCAAGTAAAGTCGTAATAATATTTAAAATATCGAAACTTTCATAGTTTTTTATATTATTTAATAATTTCCTTAACTGACGGTTGAAGTTAGGAATAAAATATTTTATGAGCGTTTTTACTATTGATATACAATTAGAACACTTGTGACCCATTGGGTCAGGATTTGTTATATATATTATTAAATATGTAATTTCCTAATTTTGACATTAGTTTATAATCATGTTTTACAAGGATTACAAAGTCAAAGGATTTCACAAAGTCAGAATATATTCTGATGTCATAATAGACCCACTTTTTCTTCCCTCTCTTTCTCATCCTCTCTCTCTCTCTCTCTCTCTCTCTCTCTTAATTATTTACATCATTCCATTAAAAAGTCAAAGGATTTTACAAAGTCAGGATACATTGTGATGTAATAATTGACCCCCCCCCCATATCTCTTTCCCCCTCTCTCTCTCTTCCCTCTATATCTTTCTCTTCACCTGCCTCTCTCTCTCTCTTCCACTCTCTCTCTCCTCTTTCATCTATATCTCCCCTCTCTCTCTCTTTTAATTATTTGCATCAGTTCATTTCTCTCACCACCTCTCATCATTCGTCCTTTATTTACATCATTTGCCCTTTCTCCCACCATCTAAAATATCCGTGTACAGGTAAAGTGTGCACAGTGACAAGCAATCAAGAGTTTTAGTAATAGATTAATTAAATATTTTTCTCCGCATATAACTATCACTTTCCAACATGGTATACACAGCAAATATCATAGAAGCAATGTATTTAGAATTTTTACAAGTTTGATTTCAATTTAATGAGGAAAGAAATACATTACAAGATTTTAAACAACTTGAACAGTTGAGGTAGCAGGTTCAGTTCACAGAAGAAAGCCAAGGAAAACATAGGAGGAAGTGATAAGAATGAACTTGAGAGAAAGAGGGATAAATAAAGACCTGGTCAGAGATAGGTTAGTTTGGAAGTCAATTTCTTAAAAACGTCCAACGCATGCCAGCATGTAAAATGGGCATTCAACCGAATATGATATTTGGGTTATTTGGACTATTGTTCTCATCTTCCACCGTTCTTTAGGTGCTTCTTGTCGAACGTGGGTATCTGTACGGAAATTTCGAATGGAATCCTTTTTTTATCCACTTGCTCTCATTCCGTCAGTCATGATCAGTAGACGTCTTGAATAATTCATAATTGTATCCTTAGTATCGCCCGTACTGAGGATAGAACCGTCAACCTCAACGAAGACTGTCACTTAGAACTGATTATTACTTAGCACTTATATCCGTTGCACCACAAATCATTGTGGGATTTAGTTTAAATAGTTAAATAAATCAAGTTTAATCTCAGAACTATTTTCAATTTTGCATAAAATTTTCCAATAAATCAACAAAAGGAAGAAAAACATGTACACATGAAGTGTACACGGTGACAAGTAAGCGAGTTACAAACCACATCATTAAATCTTTAGTAAAGATATGCCAACTAAATCTTTAGTAAAGATATGCCAACTAAATCTTTAGTAATATAAAGATATGCCAACTAAATCTTTAGTAAAGATATGCCAACTAAATCTTTAGTAATATAAAGATATGCCAACTAAATCTTTAGTAAAGATATGCCAACTAAATCTTTAGTAATATAAAGATATGCCAACTAAATCTTTAGTAAAGATATGCCAACTAAATCTTTAGTAATATAAAGATATGCCAACTAAATCTTTAGTAATATAAAGATATGCCAACTAAATCTTTAGTAATATAAAGATATGCCAACTAAATCTTTAGTAATATAAAGATATGCCAACTATCGGACTTTTTAAAACTTTCCGAAATTATTTTAATAAGGATTGGTAATTTAGATTATTTGGATCATTTGGATGTTATGAGAGAAACATCTAGTAAAGATATGCCAACTATCGGACTTCTTAAAACTTTCCGAAATGTTTTAAATAAGGATTGGTAATTTGAATTATTTGGATTATTTGGATGTTATGAGAAAAACATCCCAGATGAGAACAGTCCGACTAATCAAAAAATTACAAATTGTCCAAACGTGTGGTTCCTAAAGCGCCCTGCTCTACAAGATATAGACACACAAAGAAAATGATACAAATATTCACATACATAGAACCTAAAGTCATAGCACTATTACTATCCAAGTTGGATGTTAGTAAAAGTATGGGACCTGATGAAATTCATCCTAAAATATTGAAATACTTATCATCAAATGAAGGCCTTATCAATGCAATAACCAATTTGCTTAGGAAATGTATGGAATATGAAGAGATTCATATATTTGGAAAACAGCTATAGTACTACCGCTACATAAAAAAGGTTCGATTCATTTAAAAAGTAATTACAGACTAGTTACTCTAACATGTATTTTGTGTGAGGTTTTTGAAAAAATAATTAGAAACCACATATTAAATTTTATAAAGGATGATATAAAGTGTAACCAACATGGCTTTGTCCATTGTAAATCAACATTATCTAATATTTTGGAAAGTATTGACATTATAAATGAATATTTGATGGAGGAGAATAGTGCGGATATCATGTATTTGGATTTTAGCAAGGCATTTGATACGGTATCTCATTATCGTTTACTAGTGAAAATGAAAAATGTTGGTATTACTGACAAAATGGTAAATATTGTGAGGGAGTTTTTGAAGAATAGAACTATGAAGATAAAGGTTGGAAACAATTATTCTGAATCACAGTACATACCCTCCATAGGGTTCAGTATTGGGTCCTTTGTTGTTTTTGATATTCATAAATGACTTACCTAATAATATAAATTCAGAAATACATCTGTTTGCTGATGATGTTAAACTACTTGTGAGACCTTTATCAAAGGAAATAACACAGATGGATCTAAATAGATTATCATATTGGGAGGACATTTCGAAATTGGAATTTAACCGAGACAAATGTAAAGTACTACATGTAGGATCCAGGAATGTGGGAGTTGAATATGCACTAAACAACAGAGAAATCAAAGAAGTATATGGAGAGTGCGATTTGGGAGTGGGGTTTGATAATACATTTATGGCAAATAATCATATTTTGACCATTGTATCGAGGGCAAATAGAATGATCGGGTGGATGGTTAGGTATATTATTTCGAGGGAGACAAATGTTGTGTTAAGGATATATAAAGCTCTAATAAGACCTCATATAGAATACTGCACCCAGGCCTTGGCTCCAGCAACTAGATATGGAAATTGGAATATAATATTGAAATTGGAAGGTGTACAAAGAAGGGTGACAAAACTAATAAGTAAAGTAAAGGAGTGCAGTTACAGGGAGAGATTGGACAAATTGGGATTGACTACTTTGCTGGAGAGAAGAATGTGAGGTGATATGATTTCAAGATAATAAATGGCATTTCTAACTATGGTGGGCAATTTTTTAGTATTTCTCCTAGATCTGGAAGGTTATTGTCAAGGCAGTTTTCAAAAACTAGATCTGTTAACTAGTTAAGTTTTTTTTTTGCACACAGAATAATATGTTTTGGGAATAAGTTGTCAGATCAGATTAAGAACAGACATAGTGTGGATCAGTTTAAGATGAGGTTGGATAAATTCAGAGAAAGTGGTAGGAGGGAGAAATTGAGGGGGCACTTTTGGGAGTTGTCAAATGAAATATTTAACAGAATTTGATCTGGATATAGATACTGTACTATGAGTTTTATTTTTTATTTTTTTATTCTTATTTTTTTTTAACAGTTGAATTGAGAAAATAGTTAAATGAGAGATGCCCAAGGAGGCATAACAAACAAATAAATAAATAGCTATACATAAACACACATTTGTAAGATTCAAATAGAGACTTTTATAATCGACAGATATCATTTCTATAATAGACGGACACACTTCTATAATAGATGTACACACTTCTATAATGGACAGACAAAACGTCTATAATAGACAGACACAAATTCTATTATATACAAACACAACTTCTATAATGGACGGTGTTGTAAAGGTCATGATTGGCATAAATACGAAACTAACATAAAGGGAAGTAATCAGGTATTGACTATATACGAAAGTATGTATATAAGACAGGCAGTGATATCTGGACGTGAGCGAAAAGTAAACGTCTCTACTTCCTACCGGATCCCTGTTAAATGCAAACCACTCAGCGTATTCTTAATTTAGTATGTCCTATATAATTTAGGATGTAACAGTGGCGAACGAGGATATTTTTTTCACTTAACTGAGATAAATTACCGTACTATTCAAGGATTTTTTTTAAAGAAAATTTGCAAGGACGGCAAGAAAAAAAAAAGTCGACACGTGCGAATTTTGCTACCTAAAGTAGTAAAAAGTACGGATTTCTTCGGTAAGAACTAACGGGAAAGTAAAAAAAAAATTGTACTCGAAACAATTTTACAGTAAAGTGAACTTTATCTGTATGTTGACTAAAAAATATTTGGGAAGCACAAGCTGAATTCGAAACCTGCACCGTGAGATTACGAATTTCGAAAGAAAAAGTACGCTTACGATTTTTTTTTCTTTAAACAATTCAGAAATTATTGTCATATTTTTTTTTTCTCTCCCCCAAGTGCAGCCGTATTTTTTGTGAAGAATAATTGTTCATTGCTTTGTCTAAAGTAATTGAAACTATTTGTTTTGCGAATTTTGGAAACGTTTTATTGTCTGAAATTATTTTGTGAAAAAGTTTTACCTGGTAAAAGACTGTTGCTAAATTGTATAAACTTTGTGAAACATTTATTTTTGCAAAAATTATGTTGCTAATTTACGAAAACACATATTGACGAACTTTTTGTGAAATTATTGTTGTAAACTTTGGAAAGATATTTTGTACTGTAATTAAGCTAAAATGGAGCAATTGGCTGAGTTGACGAAGGCGTTAACTCTAAGTATACAGCAGCAACAACAGCTACAACAACAGCTACTGCAGCAGCAAGAATGGACACAAAAAACTTTAGAGGCACAACAAGAGCAAACAAAAATACTTCATCGCCAAATGTTAACGCAACAAAAGAATTTTGAAAAATTAATTCAAACGTCGACAGATGGGAAGAAAACTAATTTTTCTGCAGAGGGTATTTCAAATTCTTTGTCAGAATTTCACTACTCTCCCGATACTGGCGTTACATTTCCAGCATACTATAGAAGGTACGAAACAGTTTTTACAAAAAGATGTTCAGACTGGACCGACGAAGAAAAAGTTACGCTGTTACTACAAAAACTGAGGACGGACGAAAACACCAAGTATGCTAATTTAATTTTACCCAAAAAACCGGAGGAAGTGAATTTTGAAGAGACAATTAATACCTTATCTAGAATATTTGATAAAAGAGACAGCCTTTTTCATTCTAGATATAAATGTTTAAATTTACAGAAGTCGGAATCCGAAGACTATTTAGAATATGCATGTACTGTAAATTGCTTATGTGAATCATTTAAATTAAATGAAATTTCGGCAGATGTATTTAAATGTTTAATCTTTGTACAAGGACTCACAGCTCCAAGGGACAAAGATGTCAGATCCCGGATCCTGACAATTATGGAGTCGGACCCGAATGTAACTTTACAAAAAGTAACCGAGGAGTGTCAACGTCTCATTGATATCAAAAGAGATAACACCCGCATTGAAGAAAAAAGCGTTTACAAGATACAACATGTAAAAAGGCAAAGGACCTCTAGAACATACAAGACCCAGGAACAAAAGACTCCCAGAATGTACAAGGACCAAAGTTGTGAATGCTGCAGAAGTACAAGACACACCAAAAAGATCTGCTGGTTCAGGAATAGGATATGTTACGAATGTGGATTCAAAGGCCACAAGGGAACATATTGTAACCAGAAGAAAAAAACGAAGGACCGACAAAGTTAACACGCTTCGCACAAGGAAAGAGAAAAGCTGCAAAAGGCGTAAATATGTCGATGTAAAGATAAATGGACATCCTGTAACATTACTCCTGGATAGTGGTGCGGACATTAGCATCATAGATGAAAATATCTGGAGAAGGATCGGTCGACCTGAACTAAGAGAAACCAGCAAGATGGCGAAGAGTGTGTGCGGCAAAAGGTTGGAATTCAAAGGAGAACTGAGGTGCAATGTGTCATTTGGTGGTCAAATATACAAGTCCAAAGTGTACGTAGTACCAGGAAGGAACACAAGTCTATTTGGAGTGGATTGGATTGTCCTGTTCAACTTATGGGAACGACCGGTTAATTCTTTTTGTAATAGGTTGACCACAGAGAAATCAAACCAAATAGAAGGCTTCATGGACGATTTAAATGCAGAATTCCCAAAAGTTTTTGCCGAAAAACTTGGATACTGTGTGAAAACAGAAGCAAAATTTGAGGTGAAGAAAAATGCCACCCCAGTGTTCAAACCTAAAAGAAATGTACCTTTTTCATCGATGGACGCAATAGAGAAGGAGTTGGAGAGACTTCAACAATTAGACGTCATTGAAAAGGTTGACCACACGGATTGGGCAAGTCCGACGGTATATGTGAAGAAAAAGAATAACAAAATAAGAGTCTGTGCTGACTTTTCGACGGGCCTTAATGATTGTTTGCAGGACCACAATTATCCCCTTCCGTCGGCAGAAGATCTATTCTCAAAACTAAACGGAGGAAAGATTTTTTCCAAAATAGACCTCTCGGATGCATACTTGCAAATCAAAGTCAATGACGAATGTTCAAAGTATCTGTGCATTAACACGCATAAGGGTATTTTTAAACTAAAAAGACTTCCGTTCGGATTAAAGGTCGCCCCTGCTCTGTTTCGACAGGTTATGGATACGATGCTCGCAGGATTGGAATTTTCAATGGCATACCTTGACGATATCCTGATAAAGAGCAGAAATTTGCATGAACACAAGAAGCACGTCAGAGAAGTATTTAAGAGAATAGAGGAGTTTGGTTTCAGATTGAGCCCGGAAAATGCGATTTCTTTATGGAAAGGATCAGATATCTTGGTCAAATAATCGACAAAGAGGGACGAAGACCAGATCCACAACGGGCCGAAGCAATTGAAAAAATGCCTGCTCCAGACTCAGTACCGAAGCTACAATCATTTTTGGGATTGGTTCAATATTACGCGATATACATACCTAATGTGCATAATTTGAGAGCTCCTCTTAACGAGTTACTAAAAAAGGGTAGTAAATGGAGTTGGAATAAGGAATGTGAATCTGCCTTCCAAAAAATTAAGAAATGTCTACTATCAGACTTGGCATTAGCGCATTTTGATCCAGACAAGGAGTTAGTACTAGCAACGGACGCCAGTGATTACGGCGTTGGCGCTGCATTACTCCATAAGTATGAGGATGGAACAACAAAAGCAATCGCTCATGCATCAAGAACTTTGGTTGCAGCTGAGAAAAACTATAGTAAGATTGAAAAGGAGGCTCTGTCGATAATATTTGGAATCAAAAAGTATAATCGATTTCTCCATGGACGGACCTTCACATTGCAAACAGACCATAAACCCTTGATTACGATATTTGGATCAAAGAAAGGCATTCCTAAGCATACCGCAAATCGACTACAGCGATGGGCTGTAACTCTCTTAAACTATCAGTTTAAGATGGAGCATGTATCATCGAAAAAGTTAGGACACGCGGATGCACTATCAAGGTTGATTCCAAAAAGAAACGAAAGTTTCGAAGAGACAGTAATTGCTGCTCTTAAAGATGAAAGCGAATGTACAAGTTCAATGTGTAATATGATACGTGAACTTCCAATAACCCTTGAAGAGATGAAAAGAGAAGCTGAAAAAGACATTTTCATAAAGAAAATGAAAACTCATTTAGGACTGAGGGGAAAAAAGTAACAAAGTAGGACAAACTACATTTTTTTCAATTTGTGTATGCTGATAGAATCGTAATTCCACAGGCATTACGAAAGAAAATATTAATGGAATTCCATACAGGTCATCCTGGCATTTCAAGAATGAAATCCTTAATTAGAGGATACGTATATTGGCCTGGTATGAACAAAGAAGTAGAAAACTGTGTCAAAGCATGCAAAGGATGTCAGTTAGCAGCCCGAGATCCGCCAGTAAAAACGACGCCATGGCCGAAAACGGACCTACCCTGGTCACGTCTACATATTGATTATGCCGGACCTCTAAATGGTTTTTTCTATTTAATTGTAGTAGATTCTTTCTCTAAATGGCCAGAGATATTTAAAACCAGACATCCAACTGCAAGGAACACTGTCAATGCACTTAACGAAATCTTTAGCCGTTTTGGTGTACCAAAAACCATAGTAAGTGACAATGGTACAGCATTTACAGGTCACGAATTTAAAGAATTCTGCAAATCGCTGAATATTCAACATATCACGACACCTGTTTACCATCCTAGGTCGAATGGGTTGGCAGAAAAATTTGTGGACACATTTAAACGGGCAATAAAGAAAAACCTGAATATGGACACAGATGAGCAAACTATACAAACATTTCTAGCAATCTACAGGGTAACCCCGAATTCAAATAATAATGTTAATTCATCCCCTGCAGAACTGATGTTTGCTAGAAAAATGAGATCTATCTTCGATAGACTTATACCTGAGAAGAAGAAAAGTTCTAAAGGAGAAAACTTGAAAGTAAAGTGCTATTCCTCAGAGGACAAAGTGTATTTTAAAAATTTTCAGAATGGAAAAAATCATTGGGTGAACGGTTTCATTATGAAAAGAATTGGGAACATGGTTTATACCATTCAAGGCCCAAGTTTTGTCTGTAAAAGACACATAAATCCAATCCGTCCCAGAATTTCGCAAAATACAGAAGAAATTCCAATGGAAACATTATGTGATACATTTGATATACCAAAGCCAGTATGTATACCTGAAACCATGAATGTATTCCCTGAACATACCATACGGGGTGGACAGAATTCCTTACCGCAGGTAACGCAGACCAGAAGGAAGAGCACCAGAAAAAGGAAAATCATCAGGCGTTTAAGCCCTGATCCTAAAAGGAAACGGTACTAAAGCTAAAATCGGGAAGATTTCAGCTTCAGGGGAAGGTGTTGTAAAGGTCATGATTAGCATAAATACGAAACTAACATAAAGGGAAGTGATCAGGTATTGACTATATACGAAAGTACGTATATAAGACAGGCAGTGATATCTGGATGTGAGCGAAGAGTAAACGTCTCTACTTCCTACCGGATCCCTGTTAAACGCAAACCACTCGGCGTATTCTTAATTTAGTATGTCCTATGTAATTTAGGATGTAACAGACGGATACAACTTCTATAATGGACAGATAAAACTTCTATAATGGACGGATACAACTTCTATAATGGACAGATACAACTTCTATAATGGACAGATGCAACTTTTATAATGGTCTAATAACACTTCTATAATGGACAGACACACAACTTTATTTGATGTCTTCTTTCTCAGACATTGTTTTTGTGTTTCATCTGAAAGTAAACAAACTTTATCATTTTCTCTCTATCTCCCTCCCCCCTCTCTCTCACTCTCTCCCTCTGCATATAGATAGATAAGCAATATTCAGTCTAGGTAAACTATGGCGTTGTGCGCCTGTTCAGAGTAAGTATGGAAGATTAACTGTTCCCCCATGCAGTAGCCCCCCCCCCCCTTCTCCACGTTGCTGCAATAATCCATTGGAAAGGCAAGTACAGGGTTCCAGTGTAATCGCAGGAGTTTCAAGGACATTATTGTATACAGACTTGAGCTGCCAGATATGGATTTTTCTCAATGTTGACTCCTGAAACCTTTCCTATGAGTAGATAGCGGTAGAGGTTTAAGATCTGTGTTTCACTTCTCTTTGATTAGCTGTCTTCCCAGACTCATAGTCTCCTACGTACACTGGTTTCAGGTGTCAAGTAAACTGTCTTTACTCCTTCTATCTGAGCTTTAAATCTAAGCAACAGGAGAAAACTAGGAGCGGAACTAAGTTGTGTGAGACTGTTGGAGACACACAGTGGGGGCATTCTATAGACCAAGGATTCTCAACCGGGGGGAGGGGGATCGCATATCCCCAGGGATTTCACAATAAGATTTCTAGGGGTACTTAGATAGCTGATGAAAAAGGTATTTTAAATAGTAATAGTTACAGATTATGAAATTCAGTGCCTGTGCCTTCATAAAGCTGCTTTCATTTTTGGTTTAGAAAAAAACATATATCAATATATAAGTAATAATTCAAAAAGAAAAAAAGTAAATATATTATATTAATAATAAAAAATTAAATGACCAAAGAAACGTTAGTGATTCGAACAAGCACACTTCAGAATGTGTTACCGAGCACTCACAGCTATATGTAACAGAGCACTGAAATGTCTTTGAAAATATGATATATATATATATATATCCTTTGCAGAATTATTGTAGTATAATGAGTTAGGCAATAAATTACCATTATGTTCATTGTCACATTATTAGGGGTTCGGGGGGGGGGATGGTTTTATAACTCAGGGGGTACTTAACGGAGGGGGGGGGAAGAGGTTGAGGACCCCATCTATAGACACTGCCAGCTTGTCCCTACTGCCACACCTCATCTATGACAACCTATATATTACTGTTTATATTATATACTCATTTTATCAAATAATATATATATATATATATATATATATATATATATATATACGTTTCTATATTTACTCCAACAGTTCTCAATACATCAGTAGATCTTAGTAGTAGTAGTATGAAAATAACTGGACCTGATGAGCTCTTAAAAGGCGAAAAACAAAGATTTCTATGTAGCTTGCTTGCTATAAGTATATTTTTATACTATTATGACTCTATAATAAAGACCAATGTGTATTTATTTGTATATTTATATATACATGAATAAATATACATACTTCCATCCCATCAGTGAGTAAAAAACGTGTTTTTTTAGCTCCTGGACAAAATTCTTTCAAACGAATTACCTCACTGTCTGAAATGAATTTGAAAAAAAAATCCACCACTCTATAATAAAAAGTCAACAGTGGGTGTTCTTTCTTTAGGTCATCACAAATTATGATAATAATTTATATATGAAAATTAAATAACTGATGTAATTTTGTGATTTTATATGAATATTTTAGTAATATATCTAAATAAATAACGAGTGCAAACACTGGCGAAGCATAATTTCTATATATAATAATTAAATATTATTTTTATCTTTAGACAAGCTTGTTTCGTCTTTCAGTATAGATTTAACAACTAGTCTACCAACTACCGGCGATGAACATATCAACAATTTATGGTTTTCTTTTTCTCTTTTTCCATTACATTGGATTATTATTTATCGACGTTTGCTATTTATTGTTCACAGACGTTCTCAAGATGGCTGATGTTAAGAAAACCATAGAAGTTAAAATTTGAAATACGTGGTGCGTCACTGACGTGGAAATAATGTTGAGAATCCCCTTCCTGCTCCCTGTTTCCCCGACCGTACATGCAGAAATTTAAATGTAATGTGTACAAAAATCTATCTGCCCAACTCCCCACATGGTTTCTCACCTATAAATCTTGTCTACATCACGGTAGTCCCTTAAACTTCAGTGGCAATATACCACGTTTGGGTAAATAAAAGTAAAACAATATATAGATATCACTCAACCAATACGCTGGCTAAAATTTTAAATCCAACCCAACAACTGCATAGTGCCCCCCCTCCCCACAGAGATATACTTACTCAACCATTGCAATAAACTATCAGGAATACCCGGCGTTGCCCTGGAATGAATGAAGAACTCTGTGTCTTCCTGGACCCAGCACTGAACCCTATCTTATTGTAAGTTGCTCTCGAAATGTATTCCCGACACCTCTGTGAAATTCTGGCGAATTTTACAAATTACATTTTGAGGATAGATAGATAAGAAACCGAAATCCATTCTGGTGGATTCTTATAAAATTAAATTATTTTATTTAAATAGGATTTAAAGATTTTCGTTTTATGTTATCGCATTTTTTATTTCAATAATCATGCGTTGCATGGAGAGAAATGATATGAGAATGATACGATGGATGTGTAATGTGAGTCTTAAAGACAGGCTTCGTTCTGATGACCTCAGAGCAAGATTAAATCTGGACAGTATAAAGAGATGTAAGCAGAAGAGTAGACTTCGGTAGTATGTCCACGTTGAAAGAATGGCTGAGAAGTCTTGGTTTAGTAGATGTAGAACAGTTGAGGTCAGCAGGTTCAGTTCAAAGGAGAAGGCTAAGGAAAACATGGAGGGAAGTGACAAAAATGGACCTGAGAGAAAAGAGGGATAAATAAAAACCTAACCAGAGATATGTGAGTCAATTTTTTAAAGCCGTCTAACACATGACAGCATGTAAAGTGGAGGTTAAACCGAATATGATGATGATGCATCATAATTCACTATTGCATGAGTGTTATCACTGTGTTTCTCCACAATCTCATGTCTTCTGTGATGCTTACTAGTGTGTGAATCGTTTCTTCTGAATGTTTGGTGTCGATAGCAAAGCCATCACAGTTCAAATCATTGACCACAGTCTTAATCCATGGAGCATTAGGTCGCCTTCTCTTCATATCAGTTGGGGGTAGAGCTTCTTTTAGAGCAATTCGTACTGAGGTATATTAACTCGGTATTGGCGTCGGTAGTTTCCGGATGTTTATGGAGACGGCCGGGAAAAATTGAATGAAAAGTCGGTTGCCTGTGTCCAAAAAATAACTGACTAAATTAGTTAAAAGAAGATTGGTTTTAATCAAATAATACAATTAGTCAAATTGCATGAAGAAATATTTATATTTTTTAACGAAGAAAAATATATTTTTTGTGTGAAGCAAAATAAAACTAAACAGATGCGAAAATGTTATTTTTTACACGTAAAATTTTTTTTAAAGAAAAATATCACTAAACAAGTGTAAGGGGTAGGGTTAGGGTTACTGAACAAGTGTTAAAACGGTGTTAGGGTTAAGGTTAGAGTTAAGGTAATAAAATGTTTTTTCTGCATGAAAAAGATTGCTCTTTAAAGATAAATATCACTAAACAAGTGGTGAAATGTTTATTTTTACATGAAAAAGCGCTACAGGATTTTCCGGACGTCTATGTAAACATCCAGAAACTACCGATGTCAAGTCGATTTTAGCTTGGGCCCGAATCGGTGCCAGTACCGTAGTATCATCACTCAGTCTCATGACATGCCTCACAAAAATTAAAACGTTTTTTTTTATTGTAAGTGTTTCCTTCGCCATCATCATCATGATCATGATCATCATAGCTGTGTCTGTAATCAAGAACTTCCAGAACTTAACTACTAGGACGGGGGGGGGGGGGGGCATACAAGTGCTGCTATCAACATTTTTAGGAATTAAATTCTCATTTTCTTTTTCTTTTAAATCACACCCTGAATTCGCGTCTCTTCATCACTGCTTCCAAAACCTGACTCTAAAAACGTCTTTCTTTCTTTCACACGGTATCATGACGTTACTGCTTCAAGGGGAACACTGAATTTGTTATGACACATTTATGTCCGACCTTTCCTTGAACTTTCAACTTGAATCTAACCCTAAGTTAATGCTTGCTTACATTTTAGTTCAGCGAGAAGATTTGTTTTTCAGATTTTCGTGTCAAGATACCTTGCACTGGTCTACCTAGATACTACATCCATACTAGCTGATGTAATCGTTCATCACATACGTCTATCTATTATGTAACACCTTTACTTTCCATAGCTTTCCTCCTAGTATTTAATTTAACAAGTAGTTTCACAGGTAAACACTAAATCATCAGCATACAGCATCTCTGCCAAAACACCCTTACAAAACTCCCAGGACAATATATTTGTATGAAAGGATATGTACATGCTTCCTAATCGCATTTAGTGCTCACTGCTTTCTTCTTTTGAAGACTTTTGTACTTTCGTTGTCAATATTTTGTATGGATAGACTTTCTCTTTCTTTTTTTCAATATTGTATTTTGCTCTACATAGCATCCAGAGCTCTGTTTAAACTATCCCCGATATTGGCTTCATCAAATCACTTAAAATTATTTAAATTAATTTCTTTTTCCATGATAAATTAATTTGAAAGAGTTGTTGAACAAAAGATGCAGGCTCTATCATCCATCAAATTCGATTTGGGACAAAAGCAAGTGTTTGAATCAAATCGATGGATTTAATTAGTTTTTAAAAGAAACCTCTTGGTCAATTTAATATTTGAGAAGGGACTAAAGTTGGTTTCAAGATTTTTTTAAAAACTGCCTCACTTGAGTTAATATTCATGTTTTTGAACGAAAACTATAATGAGTATCCCATAATTCTCTGTTCAGGAAATAAAGAAAAATGATAAAAGAAAAAGAAAAGGAAGATGACAACGAAAAAGATTTATTATCAAATGTATGCAGTAACCTAAGGCGAAATGAAAACCTTGAATATGAAGATTCAAAATTCAAAATTCAAATTTAACGATTCAAAAAATCAAAATCAAAGAAAAGCTATCTTTCATCTGAAGAATGATGTCTTTCCTTCAAATCAAATTATTCAAAATAGATTATTTCTTAAGGAATAATGAAGACCAGAAGGCAGAATTTAACAGAGGTTTTATTAATTTGAAGATCAAGGGCATAATATCTCTGCGAGTACAAGGGTGCTTTCCCAGATCAAATCTTTGTTGTTAATTAAGTTACAAGGTCAGTCTTTTTTTTTTTTTTTTAAGTTTTGTTCACTTCAAACAAGGCATATTGCCACTGAGACACAAGGGGCCACTCTGATTAGGAACCATATTTATAGAGGCATCCTAAGTGAGGATTTGTGCAGTAAGCTGTTTGTTCACATTACATTTAAATGTTTGCATGTTGCTACAGTAAAAGAAATCAAGAGGTAATTCCAAAGGCAAACGGTCCAAGGAAAAAAACTAGAAGTAGAAGGTTTTCCGGCATCTGGTGACCACTCTACTGAAGTAACAGGATCGCGTATGATATATGAGCTATGGACGAAATATGTTATCATCTGACATAATATCTTGGGAATATATCTGTCATTAATAGAGATTTGAAGACAAAACTATATTATTACTTCTATTAATGTACTATATTGTACTGTCTTTCAATGCTCAATTCGGGAGGCGTAGTGTAGTATCTGTTCTTTCATGAGACTATCCTTCCAGGCATTACCTCCTCCTTTTGGGTAGTGTAGTATGTGTTCGTTTATCATGATACCATCCTCCAAGACATTACCGCCTCCTCTTTTTGCAGAGGGGGGGGGGTAGGGTAGTATATGTTCTATGGTCATGATATCATCCTCCCAGGTATTACCTGCTTCTTTTTGAGTATGTGTGTGGAGGGGGGGGGTAATATGATATATATTCTGTTGTCATGAGACCATCTTCCAAGGCATTACGTCCTCTTTTGGGGGAAGGGCTAGCATATGTAATTAGCAAACTCAACACTTACGCTATATATACTAGCAAAAATATGCGATCTTTAATTTCTTTACCTATTGCATTGCTTTTCACATGCTTTTGATGTTTACACTCATTTTCAGTACTGTTGCTACATCTGGAGAGGTGCCGCTCAAATCACTCTTTCCTGACTTGAACTTCGAAATTTAGTGAGGGATGCCCTCTTCTCTTCCCTTTCTCACAGAAGAGACGCTGCTAGTCTTTTTCTGCCTTATCTTTATTTTCATGGTAGTTGCTCGACTGAATTTCAATCTCTGGTTTCCCCTGTAATACATTCACAGCAAAACTAGTTTAGCCACAACCAACTACTGTAAATAATTTTCCATTTTTCCTCTGTGTACCTAAAACTACACAACTTCTATGAGCAAAGTTTTTTCCAAGAACTTCCTGTTTGTGGACCACAATACCACGGGGCTGATTCCCAGTTGACTATCACATAGTCGTTTTCAAGTCAAATGTTAACAATTTTTTGTTGAGCTGTCCTCTTAAATAATCAATTTCTGACCAGTTTCAACCATCTTCTCCGATCCTCTCAATGTGTTGTTTCGTCGTCCACCTGACAAACTTATTGACTCTTATCCTCGAGTGGCCTTTTGGTCTTGATAAGCGATGAATCATGAGTACATAAACGGTCGCTCAGTTATGAGCACCGAGGAACGAACGATGAAAATCAACCAATAAATAAAAGAACATTACCATACTGGAACAGCCTTAAGGGGATCATCAAGAAGTGCCGTTTTGAAGGTTTGGAGAAGTCACCAAGATGACATAACGGTGGAACTGAGAGGCATCCCAGAAGAGTTTTTCCAGCAGAGGCTAGAAGCATGACAGAGAAGTTCATTGGACTCGATGGGGTGGGGGAGATTACTTTGAAGCAGAACCATGTTGCTGTCTAAAATTGAAATCAAGTGTTTGTAACACATATTATTTTCCAGTCAAAACACAATTCTACTAAATACAGTTAGTTTGATAGACAGGGCTTGATGCCATGTGCGAGTGCAGATATTTGATTGGTTGATCTCATCAAGTGATTAGAAAAATAAATATTAGAGATCAAAATATAGTCAACAATGAGTTAGTAGATGTAGAATAGTTCACATAGCTGGGTCAATTGTTAGGGGGAGGCCAAGGAAAACATGGAAGGAAGTGATAAGGATGGACTTGAGAGAAAGAGGGGTAAATAAAGACCTGGGCAGAGATAGGTTAGTTTGGAAGTCAGTTTTTAAAAGCCGTCCAACACATGCCAGCATGTAAAACGGACGGTAAACCAAATATGATGATGAGTTGTAGCCTAAAAATGAGAGAGAGTGGGTCATAATGTAGGATCAGGTTAAATAATGAACATGTAGACCCGTATGTAAGATATTAGTTCGAAGCAAGACTTAGCCAAACAAGATGGATCCATACTTAAATAAATCAAATATATAGTTAGGAGTAAACCTCTTCTACATGTGTTACAGCAACTGGCCTGATAGTTAGGCCAATACCATAAGGATGGAGAGATAGGCGACCAACGCATGCAAGCAGTGATATTACAATTGGAAGCTTATAGACTTGCTTGCATTATTGGATTAATTATTATTTTTTATAAAAAAAAATCCCAATGTAATTAAACTGATATTTTAAGCAGGACAAAACACATTTTCTTATATACTTACTGAACTTAACTCAAACTATTTGGATTTATTACCATTTGTTACTACTTACCTTGATTTATTAACACTCATTAATACTTACATGGGTTTATTATCATTTTTTATTACTTACATGGGTGTATCATTATTTGTTACTCCTTACATGGTTTTATTACCATTTTTTATTACTTACATGGGTTTATGACCATTTATTACTAGTTTTCTTGATTTATAGTCACTGGTTACTAAATGTTTGGATTTATTACCACTTGTAGGCCAGTAAAAGAGGTCACAGTTGGGGATAGAAAATTGGAAGCTGTAGCTGAATTCTGCTACCTGGGCGACTCCCTTTCAGCTGCTACCATTACCGACGTAAATCTGCCTGGAAGGGCTTTAGAGAATTCCTGCCCATCTTGACAAATAAAAACTTTTCTGTCACAACTAGAGGAGAGATGCACACCAGCTGTGTGAGGAGCATGCTTTATGGCTCCGAGACATGGGTTGCATCAGCGAATACTCTCAAAAGACTGCAGCGTAATAAAAGAGCCATGATTAGATCGATCTGCCATGTTAAACCAGAAGATGACACTCACCTCGAGACTCTTCTCTTTAAGCTTGGCATGAAAGAAATATCTGATGTCCTTAGGCTGAGCAGAATGTGTGGCTTGGCCACATCGAGCAACGGTTCAGCTGGATCTCCCATGTCAGAGACATGCAGTCGGCAGGCTGGAAGATGAAAGCTCTCTTGGGATGAGCTGTATAAATACGACCATGCAGCCCTGGGGATTGCAAAGTTTGATCCTCACGACAGCCAATCCTGAAGAGGAAGGATTCGATCAAGACTGACAGATAGGCCCCCACTTTCTTATATAGAACTAATCAAAGGCCTGTTAAAAATAAATCGGATGATGATGATGATGATGATTGTTACTACATTTTTCTAGATGTATTACTACTTTTTCTGAATTTATTCATCATTGCTGCAATTAAAAAGATTTTATGTTTCAGCTATAACATAATTGCTAGTAAGAAGGCCTTATTTTATGTATGTTCACTTTTGTTTTACAAGAATTAATTACCATCTATACTATAACAGCCTTTTCAGGATTCTCGTTATTGCATTTCTACGTTTGTATTGAATTGAATTGTATTGATTCTATATGTGTCATCTTCTCTAAATTTAATCACATTTAATTGTGAATTATCTTTTTAAGCTTGGAGTTATTATAAATTTGGAATGGAGCTGGAACATGTGGCACTGCTGTATCAGGATCAGAGTTATCTTCCTTGGAGCGAAACTGGTTTCCATGCCTGAGTTATGCCTCTTGGAGGGGGGGGGACCCCAAATTTTATGGTTAAGACAAGATTTTGTGGAAATTCTCCTACCCCGATGTGGTTGAGAATTAAGACCAGAGCTCATCCTCATTTGCTCGCCAGATGTGCTACAGATAGCATAGACTTTGAGACACGTCTCCTAACAGAAAAGATGCCATGAGAAAATTGTAAATTTTCACATTAACTTTTTTGCATGAACAATTTGTGTATCTTTCTGTTGTATAAGAACAACGTATTCTATATATACTCTTATGTATTACTTTTCCCCTTTAATGTTTTCTTGTTTGTTGTGAGCAAACTATTAATAAATGAAATGCTCTTGTTCACCACAGCAACACCTCAAGTGTGCAAAGAATTAATTTAAATGCTCTGCCAATCTTGATGAAGTATAATATAAAATCTTCTAACTCTTCTGTTGGAACGCTTTTTACAACTTAGATTTATCTCCCCTTGAATGATTGTAAGTCTGGAACAGAGCAGTCTAGTGGTGAATTTGTATAGCCGTGATATTACTAACTTACAAAACAATCTTTCAGGTTTACCCAGAGATTAAAAATATAAATAGAGACAGCACATTGCTTTTAGGACTCTTTTTCTTTGCTGTCGACAGAGCTACTGTTGTAATACCAGACTCCCCTCAGTCACTAATAAGCGAACTAGTCTGTAGAATATATATATATATATATATATATATACTTACTACAAACAATAGTATGTGTATTCGATTAATCCTATTGTATTACCGGTAGTGCTATTGTTTTGTATAAGATATACATTGTAATAAACCATCCTCTTTTAAAAACCTTACACTCTGGTTATTTTTGTTATTATAATTTCTAACCAAGTTATATCAGCTGGCGGCGAGAATTTCGAAAACGAAGCCATAAAAGATATGGTAAAGTCAACTATATGAACTGGCAAACAAGGATTCGAAACAAAACCAAATTTTGGAATATATTCAGTCACGCGTGTGCTTTGTTTTATTCAGTAAATACATGCAAGTTACATTGTGAACGTGGTTCGCTAATCGAATTCGCACTACAAAAAAGGATTTACCTCTACAAGGTACAAAAAAGCACGCAACAAACAGTTTTTATCGTCGGACGTACATGTGCGCTAACGAGCAAGTGTTACTGTGGATTTGTTCCCCCCCCCCCCCAGACATCTTTAAAAAAAATGGCGTGAAGAACACCTTTTTTTAATAGGAAAAAAAAAATTAAAAGTAAGAATACTTTTATTGTTCAATTTTTAAGAAAAAAATGTATGATGGACCGTGACTCAAATTCGAACTCGGACCATTAACATTACGAACTATACAAGATAAAAGTTCAATAGAATACTTTTTAGTAACTAATAATACTACTAATAATAATATACTGCTATTAATTTTTCTAAAAAAAAACAAACATCTTTTTGTGTCGAGTTCCAAGTATTTTCAATATGGAACAATTAGTCAAAATGACTAAAATGCTGTGTATGAGCATGCAACAACAACAAGATCAAGAGTTGCAACAACAAATAAAAAAAGTTTCGAAAAAATTCTGAAACAGACAACCGGTGAAAGAAAAAAACAGTTTTTTTCCTGCCGAAAGGAATTGCAAATTCTTTATCTGAATTTGTATACGAACCTGATTCGGCCGTTACATTTCCAGCATATTTCAGACGATTTGAAACGATATTTACTAAAAGGTGCTTAGAAGGTGAAGAACAGGTAACCCTGTTATTACAGAAACTGTGAACAGAGGAGAATACCAAACACACGAACTTGATATTGCCCAAAAAACCTGAGGAAGTTTAATTCGATGAAACTATATATTGTCGAAGATATTTGAAAGAAATAGTCTTTCATACACGATACAAATGTCTAAAAATCGTGGAAACGGATAACGATGATTTGTTGGCATACGCAGGAATAAACTCTTAGGTTGAGCAATTCAAGATAGATAAAATCCCAAATATTTATTCAAATGCCTAATCTTTGTTCAAAGACTAACCGCCCCTAAGTACAAAGAAATAAGTTCTAGAATCTTAACAATGGTGGAGCAAGACACGAAAATCACGTTACAAAGAGTGACAGAAGAATGTCAGCGTCTCATTAATGTTAAAAAGGATAATACCCAAATTGAAGAAAAGTGTTGGAAAAGTACAATGCATAAAAAAACCCAAGCTCCTAAATTCAAAAAGACAGGAAAATGTGAGACGTGCGGAAATAATAAGCATACTAAAGATGTATGTTGGTATAAGTACAAATTCTGTGAATCTTGTGGAATTAAGGGTCTGTTTGCCACAAGAATGAGAAAAAATGTTGAAAAAGAAAACGTTGCGTAGGAAAAAAAAAAAGAAATCCAAAACAGTGAAAATCGAAAATACGTAGGCGTACGTATAAATGGTCGTACAATCACTTTTTACTGGATTCTGGCTCAGACATAAGTATTATTGACGAACAAACATGGAGAAAAAATAGAGGGGTTTCAGAAAAAAAAATTCTTTAAAGGAGAAGTAAAGTGAGATATTTCTTTGTGGCAAAACTGCAAAAACAAAAGTGTATGTGATTCATGTCTTTTCAGATAGTACTGTTCAATTTATTTGAACTCCCAATGAACTCATTTTGCAACGAAATAAACAGTGCAGAAAAGACATGTATTAAAAATGAAAAAATCATGAATGAATTGAAAGAACATCCCAGAGTTTTCTCTGAAGGTTTACGTTTATGTACAATAGGGACCTCCAAAGTGCACCATAAAATGACGCCATCAATAATGTTTAATATGTATGGATGAGCAAAAGGGAAAAAAATGACTTAAATTTAGCACTACACTTATAATATTTGAAAGAATATAACTGAAGTAAACACTTTTAAGGAAAAAGAAATTTGAATTTCATCAAAATAAATATAAAAAATAGTTTAAAATGACTAATGGAATTAACGATTTTTGCTATTTTGTGTTGGTGTTTGGCTTAAATTTTATATATAATAAAACTCATATTAAAATGAAAATTTAAAAAGTATTGTGGTTTGTTGATGATTTAACAATATTATTTGTCAATTAAAAATAAATGAGACCATTTCAAAGTGAAAATAAGTTTTAAGTCACGTCGCATTTTTGCCAAATAAAATTAAAATTCGAAAGAAAATTTTGAATGGATAAGCCTTTAAATTTGAAAAGAAAAATGATAGTGAGTATATAATACTTACTTTTGTCGTAAAGACAGTTTCTTTTTCAGGTTAAAGAATGTAAGCAACAAAAAAAAACTCGTAAAGACAATAAAATTATTAACACACGTGCGTTTGCTAAAGCGATAACTTTCTCCTTACGAGTTGATGTCGGTCTTTTACGATTAATAACAGTTAGGTTCATATTCAAATATTTTGAGAAAAACATATTTTCAAAATAGATGTTTAAACTTTAAAATGTCTAAATGATGTAATTTAAATGAATTAAAATCTCTGAAAAATTAATTATTGTTCAGAACATTTTTTACTTTGCAATTCAACAGAGCAGAGTGTATATTAACGAGAAAATGAAGTAAAAAAAATTTAAAAGCATAACATTGTATTTATTTCCACTTTGTATTTATGAATTCACGGATACGTTACCCAAGTTTTTACCAATAAAATTTAAAAAAAAAGAGGTGAATCTAATGTGCTTTTTAGGGCTCTTTCGCTTTATATAATGTTAACATTTCGATCGATCAGAATATATCTTTTTCAGATTTCATAAAATGAGGGAAGAGGGGGATCACGTAGAAAAAATATTTTCCCTGATATATTTTACGAAAAAGAAGCATTTTATAGATAAACTAGTCGAATAATGAATAAGTATTGAAAATTTCGTGAAAATCTGACCATTACTTGATTTTTGCTAGATTTCTTAAACACATGGGTGTTAACGCATAAAAAGTGGTCACTACATAAGAACGTTGTTTTAAGGCGTAAATAAAAGTACACACGTTTTTAATTTCTCATTTTCATTATTTTCGTATGCTGAAAAACATTTTTTTAAATTATCAGCAGATAATCTACTTAAATCAACATCTATGACCCTCAAAAATGTTTCCATCAGCCAGGATCATATCCAGATGAATATCGAGAATGGAACATGCTATTAATGACTCTAGCTATATAAAATAGGCATGTTTATATGTTTACATATTTGTGTGTACGGGATTTACTCTTAAACTAATTAGCCAATCATTATGAATATTAGAACACAAATGCTAGGCATAAAGGTTCAAATATGGGATATATTTAATTTAGTTTTATACAAAGGATATAATGAAGATGTAAGACCTTTGTAGAAAATTCATATGCCTCCGATTTTTGTCAAATAATAACAATAGGTATTAGACATCAATTATTACACAAATTTTAGTTTTTTGGGAGTATTATAAATAATATGGGCACAATCTCCCATTTGAAAATTCAAATATTTCAGATTTGCATTGAATTTGATCCATAGTCATTAAACACCAATTAAGCAAAATTCCATGAATTTCAATTTCTTAAGAGTCTTTAAGCTTAAGCCTTAAATTTGACACATTTTCTTAAATCAAAATCATGTCATGTATTTTTATCAAAATTGGAATAAGGATTCTAGACATAAGGTTTTGTATCATTATATCTTGATTTTAATTTTCATAAGGGGACATAAAAGTGGTGCAAAACCGTTGTTTTCGGGGAATTAATTTTTCCCGTCCTGGGACGGGTATTCTTCCCGTTCTATACCACATTTTAAGGGGGACTTATTCCGTTTCCCCAGCCATCTTACTAAACAGTGTAAATATATTCTCTTTGTAACCAAGTTCCAATTTGACTTCCTTACTTCGACTAGTGATGAGGATGGTGGGGAAAGTTTAATCATGATCTTGTTATGAATGCAAGTTATTGATTGGTTGCCTTAGCGGATACCAAAAGAATCAAAATTCTCACAAGACACCAACTGCTCGTCCAGAAAAAAAAAGAGACATCGACGATGCGTGATGGGAGATTTCTGTTTTGTTCCTGACATTTCAAAGTAGAAAAGATTCCAGAAGGAAATCCTTTGCAAGGGAATCAGATTCATCCCCACCTCCTCTTCTTTCCCTTGCCACCTCTCTCTCTCTCGTACACGCATACACACAGACAAATCACAGATGTACATACACGCAGCTCATAGTCCTACAGTCACACATACACATACAACTCGCAGACACACACGGCACAAACAACTTTCAACCACATTCACACAACTTTCATAACTTCATACTCATCATTATCATATTCGGTTTAACGTCCGTTCTACATGTTGACATGTGTTATGCGGCTTTTAGAAATTGACTTTTAAACTAACCTTTATTCCAACATTTAAACTACATTGCCTGAAATGTGACCGATTTTCTTCAGAAGTCTCTATTTACTTGCCTTCCCTTGAGGGAAGAATTAGACACCATGTCAGTTTTTAATGTGGGAAAAATCTAGCTCCCCAAAACGTGGCACTCTGGATTTGGACAAAAATAAAATTGCCTCAATCTAGAAAGATTTATCCTTCACTGACCGAGGACAGAAAACGATGAAATTTAGTATTAGAACAGATACTACACTTTGCACCTAGCCAAAAGGTCACCTGTCCTTTTGTGTTTCACATGCAACAAAAATAAAATTCTGGGTAAATGATAATAAAAAGGAGATGCTTGTATTTGATGCATTTTGTTCTGTGAGAATCTCTTCAGAAATTGAAAAAGTATATCTCACAGATACACACAACTCGCAGGCACACAATTTGAACAATCACACAATTTTCTAGATAGACACATATAATTTACAGACACACATAACTTGCAAACAAACTCTGACCAACAACTTGCACACACACACAATTCGCATGCATGCACAACTTGTAAACACACACACATACAACTCGAACACACACACAAGTTGCAGACACACACTTACAATTTGCAGCCACACACTCCCATACACGTAATTTTGCACACACACTCGCACACACATAGTACTTGCAGACATACACACACACAGAACTTGCACACACAAACAAATAATTTGCTGACAAACTCACATACACATATGCACAAAAGCTAAAGCAATCAGATTACCTGCTCTGAAATACTCTCAACCTATGGAAAATCATGTTACTATAAATCTCAACTGACTTATATCAACATTGTCACTATTCAAACGGTACTTTCAGGCCGACATCTTCAAAATGAGGACATTAGTCTAAAAGAATTGCTTTGAATTTCAGGCGATAGATTCTGGGAGAACTTTTTTTTATTGTTAAGAATTCTTTGTGGAACATGGGGGAAACTCTAACCTTTTTGACAGAACACCTGGTCACAAAAGTGTGTGTGGTGGGGGTGTTGGGAGAGTGAATAAACAAAAAATTAACGAGCTAAACAAAGAATAAAAATATAAAATAAAACCTTTTGTGAACAGAAATGGAGACATCTCTGTATTGTTGACGCCTCCATAAATTGGCATAATGAATCATTTTTACGGCTAGGAGGTAGAGGAAGAACAGGAGGAGAAAGTGGAAAAGCATGAGTTGAAGGAAGAGGAGAGGGGATGCCCTTGATTTGGTGACAGAAAGAGAGAGAGAGAGGGGAGAAAGGAAAAGATTTTGGAAGCTTGGGTTGGAGTGGATACAGACATTCTTTTTCATTAGATTTTCTCCAATTAAGGGACCTCGGGTGATAATTTGCAAGCCAAGGTACACATGATAATTCTGCAGATTGATTATCTTCATGGATGGTGGGTTCTATAGACAGTTCCACAAATTGCAGAGATTTGCAATAATTTCTGAAAAATGAAGAAATGAGACTCGATTTTTATGAATCAGTTTTCAGTTGAAGAATTTTTAAAGAATTCGGCAGGAAATCTCACTAATTTTCGTTTGGAAAGAATTTACCCCCCCCCCTCTCCTCCTCCTGTTTACAACACAAATAAAAGTTTTATCACAGCTGAAAGAGAAAGAAAATAAGGTAACAAGAACAGATATTCGTGCACTTAGCAAATTGCTGATGTTGCAAAACTATTTTCAGGTGTATATATGGGCGCAACACTGAAGATTTAGTAACAGTTATTATAGAGTAAAATTGTTAACTCTATTCTCACCTGTTTAAAAATGATTGCCCCTATTTACTTGCCTCCCCACAAGGGCAGAGTTAAACGGTTTTTAATGTGGGGAACATCCAGCTCGCCTAAAAAAGGACAGTCTGGATTAGGAGAAAAAAAAATTGCCTCAGTCTAAAAGGATTTTTGCTTCACTGACAGAGGATAGAAAGATGAAGCGTAGCATTAGAACAGATACTACACTTTGCGCCTAGCTAAAAGGACAAGTTATTTACCTCCAGGAGGTTAGACACAAGGTCAAAGTATTTTTATTTACCTCCTCTCCAGGAGGCTAGACAACAGGCCAGGTGTGGTTAGCCAGCACACTAGGATTAGTGCATTCTGGCCTACAAAAAATGCCTGAACAGCCCTGTCGGCATTCCCCGGTAGGTGCGCCCTCAGGCGATTAGCAATAAACTAACCCCTTCTCAAAGAGAAGGTAAAGCCTGGGAGGGTGGACCTCCTAGAACTGTACAGGACAATACCTCGGACTGGCGGAATACAGGCTCGAAGGCCAAGACGATACCGGTCTACAGAGTGTAGCATCCATCAGCATAGATCTTAGCCAAAAGACAAAGGAATTTTTACTAAATAGTTCTAGAGTTCAGTCTACCCTTCTATTTTAATCATAGCTAGTGGAGAGGACCTACCAAGAATAGTGGTCCATCAGATGTTTTCTATACTAGTTGTTTTATCATGGACAAATAAATCCATACCTTCTCCAAAGGCATTAATTGACTCAACAGTACAACATTATTTTGTAGCAAATACGGATTTGGTTTGGTTTGGTGTGTCTATTTTATGGCATATCAACCGTTTGTTGGGTTATTTCATCCCAAAACAATATCTATTGGAAACGATTAATTAAAGATGAAGGAAGGTTTGTGGTAGATTTGAAATTGAGACGAGAGACGAACGATGAATGGGCATAAAGGAAAAGTTATTCACCTGTATAAGCTACTCCTTTTCTTTCTTTGTTCGTTCAGCTTACTCTTTCCTCGTCTTTCTTTTTCACTTCTTTTTTTCTTCTGGAAAAAGAATTCACTAAAGTCATTTGCTCTAAATGCAGTAGAATATCGGATTTTGGCATAGAGGTGCAAACTAAATATTTTTCAACCAGTCAAAATGAGTCCTGTTTTGAATAAAGTAGATGTACGAACTCAGCATTTTTTAACCAGTAAAAATGATTCCCTGTTTGTTTTAAATCCAAAAGTAACAAGCCGATGCCAAATTAACAAACCTTATAAAAACAGCGAACTGGTCAACGAAATATGAGTTCTTTTGGGAGACACCAACGACTCTCAACAGCAACAACAACTGCCCATCCAAGAAACAGGACTGGAGTGCCCCAAACTAAAATTCCTATAAGCATGACTGCTTTCTCTTCAGTAACAACATAATCACCAAGAAGGTAAACTCATTCACACGCACACACACACACACACACACACACACACACACACACACACAATGAAACTTTTAAACGAACATTCTAACGCTCGTGTCATTTTTTTTAACATATTTCACCCAAACAAGGCAGGTCACCACTGTAGACGTAAGGGGTTACTGAGAATTAGGGTGTAGGTTTTGGGTGGCATCTTATGTTGGGAGCAGTGTAGCGAGATGTCTGTTCAAATTAAATTTAAACCTCTGCATGTTGGAACTGTCGGGGAAACAGAGACAGAGAATGAGTGCAAAGGCCGGCGATAGGTAGAACTTATCTACTCCTTAAGCAATTGTAGTTTTGCAAGCCGACTATTTTGTTCGAGATTCCGGCTTTAGGAAGGTTGTCGATCAGGACTAAGTAGGCCTTCCTCCCCAACGGTTTGCTGCCACGACGTAAGTAGCTGGTAGCAAGGTTTTATTATCAGAGATTTCCTTCTCTTAGATGGATGGCCTGACAAAGTCTAACAGGTCCAACACACCGAGAGGGGATAATAGGGGATAATAGAGAGGGGATAATAGTTGGGTGTTTCCGAGCCCCCGCAGGTAAAAAAAAAATTCCATATATATATATATATATATAAATATGTATATATGAAGATAAGTTTACTGTATACTCCAGAGGTAACAGAAAGTGGAAGATAAGTTTCCCTCTCACAAGTAAGTACAAATAAGAGAAACACAGCCATAACTTCAGGTCAGAGGGTGAGTTCAGGAATTACTTGAGTATGAAATCAATAGACAGGCAATAAAATAGTATATATAGATATATATCAAGAATTAAGCACATTTAAGTCAAACACCGAATTAAGTGCATTCAAATAATACACATTAGAATTTAGAGAAGTTATATGTGAGTGGCCTAAAAAGTAAGAGAAGAGAAAAAGAAGAAAAAAAATGCTTATCTTTGCGTCGATGGTTGGAGAAATGTTGGGTCTTGCTTAGTGCGCCTAGCCTACAAATGACCGTGAACAGGAGAGCGACCTATTTGAGGATGGAATTTGATGGGGAGAAGGGTGTATCTTTTTTCATGCGGTTCAAAGACAT
>OY744515.1:70718898-70721398 GCA_963556195.1 Sepiola atlantica
ACAATGCAAGATACCGACCAACTTAAAACACACATGAATAAATTAATCACAGCAAACAACGCTCATACAGATTCCATAAAACTTAACAAAATTATCGGCGAGTATAAGCCCAGTTACATATACTGAAACGTTAAAACACATAAAATTAACTACCCACTCCAACCTATTATATCTCAAATCCCCACACCTATACACACACTAGCCAAAACCCTCAATAAACTAATTACACCTTATCTGTCCCCTAGCTATAGAGTAAAATCATCAGATGAATTATTAGATATCCTACATACGGTACAACCTAAAGATGAACTGTTAGCTTCTTTGGACGTTGAGAACCTATTCACAAATGTCCCAGTACACGAAACTATTAACTTAATTATGAACAGCATATACAATAACCCAACTCTCACTGCACTCAAAATAAACCCTAATATATTACGCAAACTCCTAATTTCTTGCACCACTGAGGTACCGTTCTATGATCCTAATGGTAACTTATACACCTAGGTAGATGGCGTTTCAATGGGATCAGCCCTAGGATCATTGTTCGCCGAGTATTATATGTCTAACCTAGAAATGAAAACTTTTGATATTATCCCTAAACCCTCCATATATGTCCGATACGTCGATGACATTCTCCTACTGACAAAACACTTATCTAATTTAACTCAAATAAAAAATGCTTTTAAAAATAATTCAACATTAAAAACACAAGAAATTAATATCAACAAAAAAATACCCTTCCTAGATATAGAAATAGAAATGTCTACAGATAAATTTATCACCTATCCGTATAAGAAACCTACTAGTAAAGAGTCCAACTTACTTAATTTCAAGAGTGAATGCTCTGATAAATAAAAAATGGCTGTCATAAAAAAACCTTATCTATCGTGCCAAAAGGAACTCCTCCAGTAATGAAATATTTTTAAAGCTCTTACCGATATCAAACAGACATTAATTAACAATAACTTCCCGAATTATATAGTAGATCAACAAATAAAAAACTCACTATCCGCCATAAATAAAAACACACTAACCGCCATAAATAAAAACACTAACAACAACATTACTAATAATAATATAAACTTGTTCTATTGCAACCAGATGCACTCCAACTATAAAGTAGATGAAAAAATCATTAAAAATATTATACATAAATATATATCCCCTGTAGATAACAACTTTAAAATTAGATTTATTATTTACTATAAAAGGTTTAAAACTAGCAATTTACTAATAAAAATAATCCTACTGACAATGGCTTACTAAAAACTAGTAATGCCATATACGTGTTTAAATGTTCTATTGGAGAATGTGTCTCCGCCAACAACACGTATATTGGCATGACTAGAACTAGTATTTCACGTCGACTAACTTGCCACCTGACCTCCCCTCAAAGCTTCATTTACAAACACCTTACAGCACATAATATCTCCAAAGACAATTTTAGAAATATCTTAACCGGTAGTACATCCATCCTGGCTGTGTCATTTTGCGGTATTCGCCTCCCCATAATAGAAGCATTGTTCATTAAATTTAAAAAGCCCAATATAAAACATGCACGTTATGAGGGGTGCGAAAATGTGTTGAAATGCTGTTGAATGTTTTTAAATTATTCACATGGAAACGTCTTCTTAAATAAATTCACCAATTTTATTTTGCATTGTTCAATCATCCGCCTGAAGACGACCAATGATGGTCGAAAACGTTTGCGTCAAATATGGAGATTTCTTACAGTCTTTGGTTAATAATACAAGATCTATTGTTCGACGAATAGAAAGATTGGATAACAAAAAGAATAAACAAAAGTTGGCACTCCTGTTCAACCAGATATGTATAAAAGAAGAATTGTTGCCTAATTATACAAAATATATGTGTGTGTATATGTATATATATGTATGTATATATATATGTTTGTATATACATATATATATGTATGTATATGTGTATATATATGTATGTATATATATGTATATATATATGTATGTATATGTATATATATATATATGTATATGTATATATATATATGTGTATATATATGTATGCATATATATGTATATATATATATATATATGTATGTATATGTATATATATATATATGTATATATGTATATACAGGGCTTTACGGAGCCCTCCGAAAAGGAGCGCGCTCCAGGAGCACGCTCCTTTTTGCTGGAGCGAAGGAGAGGAGGGCTCATTTTATATTCAGCGGGAGTTGAGCGGGAGCAACTCCATTAGGGACTAAAGAGCGGTGGTTTTATCGCTCCGCGCTCCGTGCTCCAAAATTATTATTATTTTTTTTTTTAATTAGTTTTTTATTCAGCAATATAAGGGAAAAGTAAAGAAAGTCTTAGAGTTTACTCTGAATTATTTAAAAAAATTATATCTCTGGTAGAGAGAGGGAGGGGGCTCAGGCGGAAGACGATTTAATTATAATGTTTTTTTATTGTTTTATTCGTTACCCCCACCCCAACCCCAACCCCGTCGACTTGCTATCAAG
>OY744515.1:70726398-71031398 GCA_963556195.1 Sepiola atlantica
AACTTTATTTTCCACAATGCAATAGGCGGTATTTATATCTGCTAGTGTCGATCACACAAAAGTCCATCGCCAATATTAGGATACAACACGGCCTGCCAAGGCTATTTTTGCAAAGTAAGAGACCACCCTTACCCACCTTCTATTGAACTGGCCTTCCATATCTCCCACCTTCTGGCGTTGAGCCACATTTTTTTGCAGAGGGAAGAAAGTAACTATGACCAGTACCTTTATTTATCTCCATAAGTTTAAAGGAATTAACTCTGTTTGTTGTAATACGCACCCCCACAACGAGTTAGAACAAACAGCCCCCCCCCCGGCAAATACCACAAAATGTCCGTTCCCACCATTAAAATCCTTTCTCTGATAATAAACTGTTACAATTAGAAATGGAACATTTGTGGCTTGTCTGATTTTTTTGCAATACTCAACTGCAACAAAATTATATCCCTAATTACTTGCCTCCCCATGAGGGCAGAGTTAGACACAAGGTTGTTTTTTAATATGGGGAATAGACGGGTCAATATACTGAATGACCCCCCAAAATTGCAACATTTTGTTTTTTGGTGGTTTTGTGTTAGGTTGGATCTAGTCTACAACATACTAAAAGTTGGACAAGATCAGAGTATGAGAAAGTGTCAGATTTCGAATATGACTTTTTGGTTTACAAGTCATTTTCCATTTACATGGGAAGCACTAACTCGGTCATTTTTCATGATAAATCAATATATCTTGGATTTTTATCCAAGTTTTCAGGGTCAATCTTTCACATGAAAGGGTTACCAGTGATACCAAATGAACCCTTATACAATATCAATGGGTACTCCTACACCCATTACCCTTGTTGTATCCACCCTGATTAACTTACGTCACAGTACTTTTTCAAAATTTTTAACTCCTCATCATCATCTTCCACTAGATCATTTTTCATATTGTCACATTTTCCGTCTTGGCAATGTCCACATGCACTTGTACATTCTAGTCCATGCAACCTGCAGTTACACCTTAGGTTGTTGCATCCTTCTGAACAGTTGCCATGAATTATCTGAATCAGTGCATTTGGAGCAGGACTTTTGTCCATCATCATTGGAACAAGTTTGCTCCCTTCCACCCTCCACCCCTACTCAGATGGCACCATTTCATCACTACATCTCATCCACTCAAGCAGTAAGTCTGCAAAGAATGAAATTTACAGGCATAGGGCGTTGGTGTGAATCGTTCTTGCATGACGAACGTCTTAACTCTCTCAACTTTCTTGCAGAGCATATTGTATCTAATAGATGCCAGGGAGTATTTCTCTATCCGCATTGAACAAAGCTACCATTGCCTTACAACCATTGGTTTCCACAACATCCTGGCTTTGCTTTGGTAGAGAAAACGCTTTTGAACAGTCTGTCATTGTCTTTTCTCTTTTGACGATTTGTTGATACCCCGTCTTTCCTATTCCGACTACTCTGGACACGGAATCGCATCCCGTAAAGGCATGCAGGAATAACAGATCATTACAAACTGCTTCGCCAAGCACCTACTTGAGAACCTTGATATTGTAGATGTTGGATTTCGCCTTGTCCTCCATTTTCCCAGTAAATTTTGCTAGCTAGGTAATATTTACCTTCCTTGCCTTCAGCTTTCAACTTCGCCGCTGATGAGTACAGACCTTTATACTTGATCAAACTTCATAACCATCAAACACGACAATATATATATATATATATATATATATATATATATATATATATATATATATATATATATATATATATATATATATATATATATATATATATATATATATATATATATATATATATATATATATATATATATATATATATATATATATATATATATATATATATATATATATATATATATATATATATATATATACACACACACACACACACACTGCACAATCACGTTGACACACCGGTTCCTGTTCGATCACCGAAGTTAAGCGGCGTTGAGCTTGGCCAGTACTAAATGGGTGACCATATATATATATATATATATATATATATATATATATATATATATATATATATATATATGTTCGTGACTTAGCACCTTGTCCCGAAGCCCAAACAATTTTAAGGTCTCATGTTGAGGAACAAGAGAGAGGGAACCACTTTGTACAGGATGATATACAAGGCCATAATGGAGCCTATGATGACACGTTGGCCCAGCCTGAACTAAGGCGATCCAGTCAGGTACCAAAGCCTTGTCATAACGGGGCCTATGATGATATATTGACCCAGCCTGAACTAAGGCGATCCAGTCGGGTACCAAAACCTCCCAATCGATATGGAGATTGGCTGGAGTAGCAAGTAAATATATATATATATATATATATATATTGAAGGAATGTAATATTGCCTTCTTAAAGGTAAATCAGTAAAAGGCAAAGGTAAAAAAAAAAAAAAGGTAAAACTTAAATTATTGAAAACACTATCTTTTTTCTTTCTAGCAAGGAAGAATGTTATATTACATTCGTATGGGCTTCCATACGTGCTCCCGGAGCCGGAAGTCGTCAGGTGACGCATATTAAAACTGGACATATCTGCCATCTTTTTGTATGCCTTTTTAGTTGAATAAAGCTTGGCTTCCAAGTAACACGTGTTTTTTTTTATTACAGTGGATAATACTTATTTCAGGTTCCAGCAAAACACATACAAATAAGTCTCTGGCTTACCCATGGGTTCCAGTCTCTCCGGCCTCCTCGCCATATCCTACATGAACAGACTGGAACAACAAGATCTTAGCACCTGCCATTCCCATATATTCTTCTCGAGATACATTGACGACATTCTGATTCTCACTTCATCTCGAGAAGAAGCTACTTCTATATTTAACATCTTTAATAATATTGACCCTCACATTAAATTCACCATCGAACATCCCAACACCCCAGGCTCTCTCTCACTCCTAGACTTAAAACTTATCATAAATGACGACGGATCCCTTCACACCACCTTCTATAGAAAACCCGCTTGCAGGAACATTTCATCCATTACAAATCCGCCCCTCAAAGCCAAAATTAGTTTTGAAATCACCCGCATACAGAACAAATGTGTCTGCATCCTCAACTCGGTCTGCAATGTCGGTCAACTTCGAATTTCGGAAGCCATTCTAATCTCTAAATTTAACCCCCCTTTTGAAGAACAGATACGAACTTTCTTCTCCATTCATTCTCTGATGCTTACACTCCTTGCCTCTGCCTCTCCCTCTGCCTCTGCCTCTGCCTCTGCCTCTGCCTTTGCCTCTGCCTCTACCTCTCCTTCCTTCCCTGCCCGACCCTTCTACGCCCGACCCTTCTACGCCTACCATCTACGCCTTCTATGCCTACCATCCATCTGCCCAGAACCAATCCACCCCACACCTCGATGCCTTTTATTCTGTGCTTAAATATCACTTATAATTAAATAATTAATTATAAAATAAATAAAATCTAAATATATTAGTTTTAGGAATAATTATACCCTATAACATTACATATTAATAAATAAAATATAATAAAAACAAAAATAATAAATAAGAATTAAGAAATATACACTTTATATATGTGTATATACACTTTATATATATATATATATATATATATATATATATATATATAGAGAGAGAGAGAGAGAGAGAGAGAGAGAGAGAGAGAGAGATTTATAATCTCTAAATTAAATTTGAATAAATTAATTTTAGGAATAATTATACATATTAATAAAATAAATAAGAATTAAGAAATATACACTTTATATATATATATATATATATATATATATATATATATTTTTTTTTAATCTCTTAATTTTCCCCACCACCATCCCTTTTCATTCAAGTGAGTCTTGATCTTCTTTGGATATCATAATTCTTATTACTATAAAGTTACCTTTTATTTCACAATTGTTTTGAATTTAAATTAATTCTAACCAGATTTTTGATTTTACAGTTGCCTCTCTTTGACCGTTCATTTTCTAGTAACATATTAACGACTAAAATTTACTAATTAAAATTGAATTAAAAAAGAAAAGGAAGAAAAAAAAAATTAAAAAATAATAATAAATAATAAAGTATATAAATAAACAAATATTAATAAGATGAAAAGCTTTAAGATGAATAATTATACAATAAATTTTTTTTTTAAAATTATGATAGGAATAATTAATATTGATATCCCATTAGCTTATCTAAACTCATTTTCTGCAAATCTGCCACAACTTCTCTGCGGCATTTCATCAACAGTTGTTTTTATCTCGCCTTTTCGACCACTCGGTCATATTTTTGATAATTTGATAATGAGAGGTTCCACTCTCGAAAATTAAAGTTTTCCTTTTCCGGAACTTTTTAAATTACTTAAACTTTTTTCTATTTACTGTTCTGGTATTTAAACCGTTAAACCGTGAAATATTAATAAATTGATTTGAGATTCCATTCATATTTTCTCTTCTCATTTTTTTTGTTCATCTGTTCCACCTTCCGGTACCGATATCACATTGCTCCTGCCTCGGATTTCGAACTTAAATTTATATATATATATATATATATATATATGCATTCGTTGGAATAGAATGGGGAGTGGGACAATAAAAACTATATATATATATATATATATATATATATATGCATTCGTTGGAATAAAATGGGGAGTGGGAAAATAAAAACTATAAAAATTCACACAAAAAACAGATACTACATTTTGAATTATTTATTTGCAAAAATTATGGAAAATACATTTTAACATTTCAACAAATTAGGTACAGGGCCATCAAAAGTGAGTGATAAAAGGGTCGTTGGTCATCCTCTTTCTATCTTACTCTTAGCTAGAGTCATTGAAGTCACCACAATACCACATTTACTCAAGGGGTCCATCTGACTTAAAATATACTCTAAGTGTTGAAAGAAATATTTTTATTAATTATGCCTGATGCCATTTTGTCTGTATTTTATCTTGATGTGATGGACATGTTTCTGACCTGGGAGATCCAGCTGGAGCTTAGTCCGACATGGCGAAGCCATCTCATCCTGCCCAGCTTAAGGACATTAGTTATTTCCCATAAACCAAGCCTAGAGAGAAGAGTTTCGAAGAGAATGTCATCTCTGGCCTGACATGACAGATCCATCTAATCATGGCTCTTTCATTATGTTGCAGTCTCTTGAGAGTGCTCGCCGATGCAGCCATAAAGCATAACACTCCTCACACAGCTGGTTTACAACTGTTCTCTAGTTGTGATTGACAGATGCTTATTTGTCAAGATGGTCAAGAGTTCTCTAAAGCCCCTCCAGGCAGACTTGCATCGGGCAACAGCGGCAGTCTCACAACCACCATTAGTTGAAAGGGAGTTGCCCAGATAGCAGAACTCAGCTACAGCTTCCAGTTTGCTATCCCCAACCACGACCTCATTCACTGGCCTGGCGTTGATTGGTCTAGTTATGCCCATATAGCGAGGACACCTCTATTGCTGATCTGGTCGGAGTAGGCCACTGATTCCACTACATCTCTTGTGGACCCAGTAGGAACAGACGGGGCAAAAGATGGAGTTTGTCCCTGTACCACTTAGGCAGACCGCACTAGAGAACTTTCCTGATCTTTTCATGGAATTCAGGTTGGGACCAGCAATCATTACCTTTGTCTTAGCCACATTGACTCGGAGGCCCTTGTTCCCTATGGTATTCCTCCGGGAGGTGATTCTCTTAACTAGAGCTTTGAGTGAAGTGTTGACAATTGCGAGGTCATCCGCATTCAGGAGCTCCCAAGGGCATCCGGTTCTCAGTTCGTGTGACAGGGATTGCAAGACGATCATGAAGAGAAGGGGGCTCAATACCGAACCTAATCGGAGTCTCACTTTATAGCTTAAGTGAATGTCTATTTTTCTATATCTCCCAACAGTGCTCAACTTTAATTTTCTTAAAAAGTCTCTTTATAATAATATTTATAAAGAAATATTAAATTATATTTACGTGCATTTATATATATATATATATATATATATATATATATATATATATATATAATTAAATTATTTTTTATCTACACACCACGTTGTTTCAAGCTTATGCTCTCATCAGTGTAGGTAAACGATAATTTCAAACAGTCACAAGGCGCGAACTCGGTTCACAGCCGAGGCCAAAATGCATGAACCTTTATACTAAGAACTTGGCCTGAAGTAGCCCAGCTGATTATTAGCTGGAGCTGAAACATGTTTGTATATGTGTAGTCAAAATGTGTGTATAAATAAAAATGTATACTAAATAAGCTATACTTGTTATTGAGCACTTTTATATAAAAAGGATTCACTGGATTAACTACTATGAACAAAACCTCACCGTTATTATGTATATATAAGATTTAAATTATTTTCAAATCATATTCCAAAACATTTCATCGTATTCCCGGACTAAACGATATAATATGTACTATGATGTGCACATAGTCTCATATTTTTTGGAGATATTGAATTATGTTTAAAGTTTTAGTTTTTGGTTTTGAGAATGCGTTCTTGGAGATTACTGTTTTACTTTTTTCTGCGTACGTATAGACTTTTCCCAAATCCTGTTCTGATGAAGGATTCTGTTGCAGAAAAATTTGTTATTTGTATAATTAAAATAAACATAATCTGGAAACAGCTGAAAACTTATATACCATTTTGTGAATTCTTTATTTGAAACATGATTTGAAAATAATTTAAATCTTTAAAATATATATAAAAAAGGTTAGACCAGCAGTATAACAGTTAGTCAAATAATTCAGTTATATTTATCTGTAATTTGGGACGAAAATTTATGTCAATGGCAAATGATTTAAGCAATAACACTGGATAATAGCACATGGTGCATTGATGTCACGATTTGAATGTACGGGCGTAAACTATCCTAAACAATATAATCGGAAGAAAATGATATGGAAATAATACATAGAGAAACTAAATATATTTAAAAAGAAATGAGTACGGATTGCAATTTAGATCTTTCCTGGGTTATCTCCTTTCTATGAGCACTGAGTATAACCTCCCCAATAAATACATGTTTCGGACACTTGGAACATTATTATATACATCTTGGTGGTAAGCCGAAACAATCGTATGCCGCAAATAAACAATTGAATTTGGTGAGAATTTGTTCCCTTATTTGATGTGGTTTGAATAACATTAAAATATTCTCTCTCTCTCTCTCTCTCTCTCTCTCTCTCTCTCTCTATATATATATATATATATATATATATATATATATATATATATATATATATATATATATATACTAGACGTACCCATTACCCGTTGGGTCACAACCACTACCATATTTATTTATTCGAAAATTTATAAACTGTGACATCTTTTAAGACATTCTTCTTGCATAAATAAAAATAATGAGTTTCTTTACTTTTATATTATCTTTTTCTTTCATGAAATCTCTTCTTTAATTAATAATAATAATAATAATAATAATAATAATAATAATAATAATAATAATAATAATAATAATAATAACAATAATAATATTAATATTGACAAAGCTATTGTGTATATATAAGAAAATGCAGCAATAAAATTTACAATTACCTTCCTTGAAAATTAATGAAAACCTAACAAAGTTCTTAAAAGGTTATCCTTTTTTTATTAAATCGCTTTAATTCATTAATTAATTAATAATAATATCGACAAAACTATTCCATGTATATAAGAAAATAGGCCAATAAAAATTACGAATGAATAACACAGAATAATAATTTATTAGAAACTGTTTTAGAAATAAGTATGCAAATTAAATCATATCTTTGTTTCGGTGTTAGTGAATTACTATATATACGGTATTTTAAAATATTATGTTGTATCATTGAATTAAAGAAGCCTGTCCCGTTTTGATGTTAATATACTTCGGATGACAAAACCTTCGCATTCACTCGGGCAATCAGTTTGTTTTGTAATTCAACAATTCTGAGTGTAAAAAAATGTCTTTGAAATGTTTCTGACTTTGTAGGCATGTCCATGTGAGTTAAACACAAAACGTGTTCACGGTTGTTATTGGTGAGATGGTTAATAATTTTGTGGGTGTTTACTAAGTTATTTGCTAGACATTGAAGCTTCAATGAAAACAATGCCAGTTAAACAAGGCGTTCAGGGTATTCACTTGGTTGCACTTCTCTGAACCGTTTCCAGACGATCAATTTCAACAATATGTTTTGTAGATTGTGTACATAACGACCTTTTAGGTATTCACGTATATTCATCACAAAGAATTTAAATCTACATTTCGAGGAGCTTTTCACGTCAGCGTCAAGTCGTGATCTCCACAGCAATGTGCGTGTATATCCCCATATGTGTCACCGTGTTACCTAGAATATATAGAGAGGAGAATTCTAGGAAAAACGGTGAGTAACATGAGCACATTATTATTTTTGTAAACTTTAACATTTAGAGGGTGTATATATATAAAGTTAGGTATGTGTATGTTTATATATTTCTATATACATATATAGAAAGAGAGAGAGAAAGATTAATATCTGACATTCTCTCTTTTATATATTTATGTGCATATGTATATGCATATATATAGTAGATGAATACCTGTCCCAGGGCAGGTAAAATGAATTCCCTGAACAGAACAGATTTTCACCACTTTTATGTCTCCTATGAAAATTAACATCAGGATATAATGATACTAAACATTATGTCTAGAATCCTTATTCCAATTTTTATTAAAATCAATTACATGCTTTTAATTTTTTCTAGAGTCTAAAATTTAAAACTTAAGAGGTTTTAAGAAGAAATGAAAATTCAAGCAATTTTGCTTAATTGGTGTCTAATGACGATGGCTAACATTCAATGCAAATCTGAAATATTTTAATTTTCAAATGGGAGGTTATGTTTATATTATTCCCCTTGAAATCCCTTTAAAATACTACAAAGAAACTGGAATTGAGGGAATATTTATTAATTGACGTCTAATACCTATTGTTGAAATTTCACAAAATCAGAGGTATCTGAACTTTCACAAAGTACTTCTACCCCCTCCTTACACCCTTTGCATAAAACTAAATTAAACTAAATATAGTCCACATTACCCATAAGGATGGGTTGAAGCCGTGTTCCAAAATTCCTAATAATCGATTAAGTAGATTAGGGGTGAATCCTATAGATAGAAATATATAAACATATACACATACCTAACTTTATCTACAAATTTAAATGTTACAGTTTACAAAAAAAATGATGTGCCCATGTTACTTTCCATGTTGCCTAAAATATACATTCTAAGATTCATAATGATCAGTTTATTAGTTTATGAGATTATCCTGTACATGGAAATATATAAATATATGTGGCGATTTCCAAGATATTTTTTGTGGCTTCCTGTTGTTGTGGGACTGTTTGAAGTGAAATGTAAGCCGATGCAAAATGGAAAGTGTTTCTTCGGATTATAGTCTACGCCATTATTCAGAATGTTTTCATTTTTAAGTAAAGATGCTATGATAATGATACATTTTAATAATAATTTAAGTGTTTGGAATAAAACATTATTATAATTTATTAATAATCAAAATGTTTTGACAAAAAAAACATTAAAAGTAACAATTTTTTTAATGCAAACATTATTTTTTTTGTTAATACATGTATTAATACATTAAACCAAAAGACAATTTGTGAAAACATTAAAAACAAATTATTACTAGAATGTATTATTATCATAGCATATTTGCTTAAAAATACAAACATTCTCATTAAAAATGAAAACATTCTGAATAATTGCTTAAACTATAATTCGAAGGAACACTTTCCACTTTGCACCGGCTCTTCATTTCGCTTCAAACAGTCCCACAGCAACAGGAAGCGACAAAAAAGGAAAAATCTTGGAAATCGCCATATATGCACGTACCTAAGTTTATATATAGAGATATATGCGTGTGTGTTTAAATGCATTTATAGTCTAACATTATGCACCACTGATAAATCTATTGTTACCCTGACAACCAATAAACACCAGAAGCTTCGTTGAAGCTGTTTTGAAGGTTAATTCTGTTAAGATATAAGATCTATAATCGTCTGTAAAATGCCAAACGCATTTGAAGTAGTTTTTTTTTGTCTTTCGCAGAAGACAAAGAGATGCAAATGTTTCCACTGAAGATGAAGAGAAAATAAAGCACCACAAAATGTGTAAAAAAAGGAAAAGGGCAATCAAATTAAAACAAACGCTAACCTTGAATCCATCTGTTTACAAATTGTTGTGTCAGCAAAACTGACACCGAATGACTCGGATTAATCTTGCTCGCCTCTTTTTAAAAACAATTTCGTTTACACTTGACTCACTTTCTAATGGCCTCGCAATTGATCTGGAAGAATTAGAAATTCAGAAAGAAGAAAATGGCAGTTAATACAAGCATTTTCGATTGACGTAATTGGCATCGGAAATGGAGAGTGTGAATCAAGAATTACATCGAGCTTATTCTATCCGACAAAATATGAACACAAATTACAGGTTTTCTTGGGATAACAATCATCATCATCATCATCATCATCATCATCATCATCATCATCATCATCATCATCCTATTCAGTTTAACATCTGTTTTATATGCTGGCGTGTGTTGGATGGTTTTAAGAAATTAACTTCCAAACTAACCTATTTCTGACCAGGCTTTTATTTATTCCTCTTTCTCTCAAGTTCATTGTTATCACTTCCTCCTATATTTGTCTTGGCCTTCTTCTGTCAACTAAACATGCTACCTCAACTGTTTTACATCTACTAACTCAAAAACTCTGATCCATTCTTTCAACATGAGCATACAATCGAACTCTTTCTTTTTGATCCAAGAGAAATAACTATTCTGTTTTTTTGGTTGCCCTAACATCTCTCCGTTTTATTCTTTAACTGTACCGAGTGCACTTAGGGTTAACCATAAGAGGTGCTTTACTCGAGTACGACTGTGCTTTGGCCAACTATTGTGAGGTCTTTCATAATTACATTTGTATTTGTCTGATTGGGAAGTGATGGAGATGGCAGTTCGAATGTGTCAATAACAGATCGAATGGAATGGTTGTTCTGTTGTCAACCAAGTTGTCTCCAGTATATCTGGAACGTAACTGTTTTTTGTGCCATATCTAGAATTGACTTTCGACTTTAACATCATACAGGAATTGTCCATTTATTTTGTGGATGATGCCCGGTACCCAGTTTGGCTTGCCAGGTCTTTAATTCCAAGGAAACACTGGTGTGCCAACTGAAAATGGTTTTGTTGTTGTTGCCTTTGTCACTGGGACCGTAAAGCGTCCAGTGTGGTATGGAGTTTTCGTCCCATGAGTTCCTCTGCTGGTGACATACAATTCTTCACAGCACCATTTGGTGTTATTCGATATGACAGGAGTAAAGCATGTAGTATCTCCTCTGTTGTCCCTCCCTTGCTTTGAGTAGTGCCCGTTTGAACGTGTCTACAAACCTTTCAGCTTGTCCATTGGATTGAGGATGATAGGATAGCGACCTGACGCATGTTATGCAACATGATTTGCAGAATTGTTGGAATGACTCAGACATGAATTGTGATCCATTGTCTAAGACTATAGTCTCGAGCAAGCCGTGTTGACTAAATAGCTGCCTGAGTACTGTTACCATAGACTGAGTGTCAGTCTGTTGCATTGAAAAAACTTCTGGCCATTTGGAATGGGCATCCACAACTACCAGAAAACTAAGGTCATTGATAGGGCCAGCAAAGTTTACGTGTATTCTGGACCATGGTCGCTCTGGGTATGTCCAGTGAGAATCAACAATCCGAGATGGATTCTTTTGTGATTCCATACACTGGATACAACGTTTAACAGTATGCTCAATGACTGTGTCAATGTTAGTCCAATAGACCACACTGTGGGCTAGTGATTTCATTCGATTAATGCCTGGTTGCCCAGAATCTAGTTGTTTAAGGACTGCTTGTCTGAGATTAGTGGGAACAGCAACAGAATCTGCAAGCATTAAACAACCATCAATGACAGAAAAAGAGCCACTTTTGCGGCCTTTGAACTGTTGAAGGTCTCCCGTAAAGTTAGGAGAAATCTGCACACTTTATGTATCATTGGATGTTGTTGTGTTTCTCGCTTTATATCAATCTTTGTCACTGGAATACAATTTGTGAGCATGCGTTGAAAATCATCCTTGATACTGATGGCAGAGATGACAGTGTTGTCATCTGGAACTGATTGTGCACTGATGAGTCGTGACGAGGCATCAGCTTGGCCGAATTCTGTTGTCCGGCGGTAATGTATATCGAAATCGTACCCCAGTAGAATGATTGCCCACCATTGTAATCGGCTGGCAGTGAATACCCTTTTTTGAGCCAAATATTGAAAGTAGTTGCTTGTGGTCTTTCAGAAGTGTAAAGTGACACCTGAACAACATATGAAATTTCTTCACAGCAAAATGAGGACCAGTGCTTCTTTTTTCACTTGACTGTAATTGCGTTCAGCAGGTGTCAGGGATCTAACTGCATGCATGATAGCTTTCTCAGTTCCATCTGTGAATATATGTGAGATCACTGCTCTCATGCCATGATTTGATGCATTCGCTGCCACGACTATTTTTTTATTTGGATCAAAATGTGTAAGCAGTAGGTCAGAGTTAATGAGTGCTTTGATTTTGTCAAATGATTTCTGACAGTCCTCGGACCAGGACCATTTAGCATCTTTTGTCAACAGTTTGTTGAGTGGTGATTTGATTTGATGGAGTGAAGGCAAGAAACTACTATAGTAACACACCATTCCCAGAAATGCACGTAGACTGCTAACGTCCGATGGGGGTGGCATGTGTTGAATAGCTGCCACATTAGCAGGATCTAGACGACGACGTTGACGATCAAAAATAAGTATTTTATGGAAGGTAAATAAAAATGACACTTTTCAGGCCGGAGCTGGAAACTAAAGTCTTGGAGGCAGGTTAGGACCTTGCTGATCTGTTTTGTCAACTCCTGGTTGGATTGCCCAACAACAATGATGTCATCTAAGTATGCAGCTGCCCTTTCACGCGAGTGAATATTGTGTCCATGATCTGCTGAAATATTGCAGGGGCTTTTTTTACCCCAAAAGGTAAACCAGTGAATTGGAATAATCCACGGTGTGTGTTTATAGTAAGCAGCTCCCTGGTAGTTTCTGCCATTTCGACTTGCAGATAAGCTTCTGTGAGGTCCAATTTTGCAAAGAAGGTGCCACCATTAAGTACGGTGAAGAGATCATCTAGGATTGGCAATGGGTATTGGTGATCCTCTAGTGCTGCGTTGAGACCAGTTGAAAAATCAGCACACAACCGAATTGAACCATTGGCTTTCTTAACTATCACGATGAGTGCTGGCCACCGTGAATATGTCACCGGTATGATGACCGTTATTTCCTCAAGTTGTTTAAGTTCCTGGTCCACCAGGGGCAATACAGCATATGGCACTGGGCGTTTGGGTCGGAAAACAGGCTTAGAAAATGGTTAAGCGACAGTGTGGCCTCTGCCTGAGTGCAGCGTCCCAAGTTGTTTGTGAAGACTAGAGTGTTGATAATTATTATCGATATAAAGCCAAATTCACACGAATGTGAGACATACCTTTTGATCTCAGCAACATTCAGACATTCTTCATGGCAGGACAATTCAGTTAAGACAAACACATTTTGTAGGTTTACACGCGCGTTGTGCGTTTATTTTTTGACAGACCAACAACAACAATAAAAAGGGGCAGATAACTCCAATTCTTACAAAGATATATCTGGTCTCCAAATAATAATGGAACAAGGGAGATAACCCTTAAAATAGGTTTTAACAGTCCGACAAAATTGATAATTCAACACTCCTCCTCAATTGCTGTCAGACTGTTCCATGACTTCCCTAACACCTAACAGTGCTCTAAGCTTAATAAATTGTGCACTCACAAGTCCCTTCGTCAGCACATCAGCAATCATGTGTTTACTTTGACAGTATTCCAATTCAATTGTTTCCATCTCAACTTGCTCTCGAATGTAATGAAACTTAATGTCAATATGCTTCGCCCTTCCATGATATTGTGGATTCTTTGCCATACATATTTTGGATTGGTTATCCTCGTAGATGAGTGTCGGTCCAACCAAGGGTTCATTGAGACCACTTTGAAGATGTCGCATCCATACTGCCTCCTGTGCTGCACTTGCCAATGCCATATACTCTGCTTCAGCTGTAGACAATGCAACACAAGTCTGCCTTTTACTTTTCCAACTGACAGCCGCTCCACTTAATTTAAACAGGTAGCCTGAGGTTGACCTGCGGTCATCCAAGTCACCAGCCCAGTCTGCATCTGAATATCCTATCAGATTTGTTGCATTCTCCCTGTCATACAGTAACCCATAGTTCCGCGTGCCATTTATATAACGCATGATATGTTTCACAGACCTCCAGTGTTCCATGGTAGGTTGTGAGCAGAATCTTGCTACATTGCCGACAGCATAGGCAATATCAGGTCTTGTTTTTGTTGACAGATACAGCAGGCTTCCAACTGCTGATTGATACAATTCTTGGTTGAATAGCTCGTTTTCTTTAACAGCTTTAGTTAACCTTGCACCAGGATCAATTGGAGTTGATGTAGGTTTTGAATTTTCCATTTGGAATTTTTTCAAAACCTCTGCTGCGTATGCTGGTTGTCCGATCCATATCTTCCCTGAATCTGGATAAGCGATTTTAACACCCAAGAAACTATGTAGTTTCCCCATATCCTTGATGTTGAAACTTTCGGAGATTCTTTTGATAAATTCTTGGATATGTGTCAAAGACTTACATGCCAGAATGATATCATCAACATACACTGCAGCTATGAAGATCTCTCCTCCCGAGGAGAGTGTGTAGATACACGGGTCATTTTCCAATTGCTTGAAATGCATCTTTTTTAGCTGAGCATTCAGTACCTCATTCCAACATCTTGATGATTGTTTCAAGCCATAGATGCTTCGCTTTAATTTACAGACAAGGTGTTCTTTGCCTTTGACCTTAAATCCTTCTGGTTGCTTCATATAGATGTCTTCTTTCAGCTCACCATTAAGAAATGCAGTGGTTACGTTCAACTGATGCAGGTTCAGGTCATGTTTTGCTGCTAATGCAATGACAGTTCGCACTGATTCGAACCTCACTACTGGACAAAAGGTCTCGTCGTAGTCAACTCCATGTTTCTGAAGAAATCCTTGAGCTACCAGTCGAGCTTTATATTGTTCCATGTTTCCATCAGCGTCATATTTTTGTTTGAACACCCACTTACTACCAATAGCCTTCTGTCCACTGGGTAAGACAGTAAGGTCCCATACTTTATTAGTATGTAGTGAATCAACTTCACTTTCCATTGCTTTCATCCATTTGTCTTTCTCAGGGCTAGAAAGTGCCTCTTTCACCGTTAATGGGTCATTCAATCTGTGAGCAATGTAGACCCATTCACCATACTGATCTGGAGCTTTCCTAATCCTTAGTGATCTTCGTGGTCCTGTTGTCACTTGTGAATTGTCATCATCATCATCATCATCACTGACGTTATGACAGTCAATTTTCACTAGAGGTTGGTTTCCAACTTCCTCTCTCTCTTGTTCACTAATGGATGCCGATTCATTAAGGATGACATTTCTGCTATGGAAGACTCTTAACTTTTCTGTATCATAAAGTCTATAACCCTTGACTCCAATACCATATCCGAGAAAGATGCTCTTCTTCGCTTTAGAATCCATTTTGGATCTTTCATCTTTTGGTATATAGGCATAAGTACTACACCCAAAAATGCGTAAATGGTTCACATCTGGTTTGTAGCCTTTCCAAGCCTCGTATGGTGTCATTCCTTGTACTGCATTTGTTGGGCTTCGGTTTCGTACGTATGCAGCTGTTGATAAAGCTTCTGCCCAAAATTTCTTAGGCAGCTGCGAGTCCGACAACATTGCTCGCACTGCTTCCACCAACGTCCGATTCATTCTTTCAGCCACTCCATTTTGCTCTGGTGTTTTGGAAACAGTGCGTTCATGGTGTATGCCCTCCTTCTTTAGGTAACATTCAAACTCTCTTGAAGTGTATTCCCCGCCATTGTCAGTGCGTAAGGTTTTTAATTTTTGTCCACTGGAATTCTCCACCATGGTTTTCCACTCCATGAATTTTGCAAAAACTTCTCCCTTGTGTTTAAGCACATATATCCACATAAATCTTGATTTGTCATCAATAAATGTGAGGAAGTATTCGGCTCCACCAAGCGATTTTGCCTCTAGCCTTCCACAAACATCGCTGTGCACAATTCCGAGTAGTTGTGTAGCTCGCCTTCCACCTGATTTTGGAAATGAAGAACGATGATGTTTGCCATCCACACATGGTTCACAAAAGTTAATGCTCTTTGTCACATCATAGTCGAGGCCAGTCACCAGCTGATCTCTTGCTAGTTTCTGCAAATTCCCCGCACCAAGATGACCAAAACGTCGATGCCAGATCTCCTCTTTTGTGTTACCACCTGAACATGTAGATGCTGCATGAGATGCTTCTTGTTTTTCATTACAGTTCAAATAGTACACGTTTCCAATTTTTGAACCTTCAGCTACTATCCTCTGTTTTTCATCAAGAAGTCGACATCCTGATTCAGTGAATATGAACGACTTTCCAGATCTAGTCGCCCTAGACACACTCAATAGGTTGTACGATAGTTTGGGAACATAAAGTGTTTCATACAGTCTACATCTTTGCTGTTTACCGTCTGGCACACTCACGTTCAGTTCTATTGTTCCCACTCCTAATGCTTCAACTGAGCGTCCATCTCCAAGTATTATTTCCTCTACTAAATCCAATTTCCGGAAATGTATAAATCTCTTCACATCGTGACACATGTGACAAGTTGCTCCAGAATCCACAATCCATTCGCTCCTTTTGTTATTAGATAATAACGCATGGTGCGCAAATAGTCCAACAACGTAATCGTTTTCAGAACCATTAGATTTTCCTTGTGTTTTTCCAGTGAAGAAAGCTTTCTTATTGGGGTAGTTCCTTTTAAAACTTTCTTTTGCATCCTCACTAAGCAATCGACAGTCACGTTTAATGTGTCCATTCTTTCCACAGTGAAAACACTTGGGCCCCTTTTTAAAAGTGTGATGTTTTGATGTAATCGCTTTCGAGTCAGTAGCAGTGTTTTCCTTTTCTCTGACTTTCGTTTCTTCGTAGAGCAGTCGTTCAGTCACTAACACCCATTTGGGCACATCCTGACTTGCTTCGAGCGCTGTTACTAGCATGTCATAGGAATCCGGGAGGCTAGCCAAGAGGTGTACAACTCTATCTTCCTCATCAATTGAATCGCCGATGACTGACAACTCTTCAAAGATTTCTGTCATTATTTTAATATGTTTATGAACAGAGTCACCTACTTTCAATTTAAGGGAATACAAGCGCCTCCTTAATGCTAATTTATTAGCCCACGTTTTCTTCTGAAATTGATCTGCCAATTTTTTCTACACCACTGCAGGGTCGTCGGGATCCCCTATTAGATACAAAAGTGACGGTTCCACTGACAAAACAATCGTCGCCAAGGCGCGATCTTTCCGCAATAAATACTTTCCGTGTAATATCGCATCTGTCCTAGGATCGGGGACGATTTCGGTATCATTTACTATGTACCATAATCCGTCCCTAATTAATGTCATTTTGCACTGAATCTTCCAAGTGGCGTAATTTGTCCCATTCAACGGTACGAGATTACCAAGTTTTGTTTCCATCGTGAAGGTAAAACGATACAAAACTTCTTTCGTGAACGAGAATTTCAATATGGCCGAAAAAAAAAATGTCACACGTGGCTTTATAATTATATCGAGCGTTCACCTGGGCCCATAACCTTTGTTGATAATTATTATCGATATAAAGCCAAGTTCACACGAATGTGAGACATACCTTTTGATCTCAGCAACATTCAGACATTCTTCATGGCAGGACAATTCAGTTAAGACAAACACATTTTGTAGGTTTACACGCGCGTCGTGCGTTTATTTTTTAACAGACCAACAACAACAATAAAAAGGGGCAGATAACTCCAATTCTTACAAAGATATATCTGGTCACCAAATAATAATGGAACAAGGGAGATAATCCTTAAAATAGGTTTTAACAGTCCGACAAAATTGATAATTCAACATAGAGAAAATTGTTTCATGATGTCTTTGGTCTGGTCGATAATGCTGTTCTGAGGTGACAATCTGGATACCACCTCACATATCCGGTTGAGTGGAATGTCGAGAAGATCTAGTAACTCGATAAAGTCAAGTCCTAACAAATTATGGCATGAGTTTGCTATGTATACGGTACCCGACACCGTTTTGTCCTTCATTTTAATGGTGGCGAGTAATTGGCACGTGATGTGAACACAATCACCAGAAGCACTTTGTGCTACCTGACTTGTTGGTGTCAATGAATGTTAGCCTATGGTTTCCCATAGTTTTTGTGATATAAGTATAATATTGGAGGAAGTATCCACTTGCAGCTGAACAGGATGGCCATTCAAGTATACTGCAACATATTTTCGGTTTGATTTTTGGTTTAGCAAAAAAAGTTGCTACCAGACTGTTTGTGTTTGTTTTGTGATGTTGTCGGTGCCTGTTATATGAGGTTTGTCTATTATGGGTTGGTTTTTGTCCTTGATGGGTGCAAAACCCCTCTTTATGTCCCAGTCGATTGCAGCTGCGACTTCAGTGTGTCTCGAATGTACAGTTTCGTACAAAATACCAGCTGCCACAGTTCCAGTAAGCGGTTGGGGGTTTGACAAATGTTGATGTCGGTGAGGTGGGCCGACGTTGCTTTTGGACTGTGTTAACCGTGGATACTGTTGCTTGTTGTATCATAAGTGAATCATGCTTTAGATTCACGAGACGCTGTCATTCCACGGCAACTTGTTGCAATGTAATTTATGGATTTTGCTCTATTATGACAGAACCCGTGTGCGAATGTTTGCCTCCCCCGTCGATCTCAAACCACACACAAAAATTAAACATTTCAATTTAGCGTCCGTGATAGAAGATATTTTAAAACGTTCACATTCTCTGTTCACAATGCCTGTATAAGTTGAGGAATCGGCCAGATCAGACTTCGTTATGTTGAGACAATTGAAACGCATATTAAATAACGAAATCTGCTCATCGAAAATCTGTCTCAGAGTCCCCACCGTGTCGTCGAAGTTGTAGTCACGTGGGTGTTTAGGTAGTATGTAGTTTGCATACCGATCGTGTTCCGACGTCCCAAGCTTCCCTGGCAAAAGTCTGAATTTCTAGTCGTTAGCGTGTTCCTTGAATTCCACACAGAAAAGGTCCTCAAAGCGTTAAAACCACGTAAAGAACGTCGATTTAGCCATTCAGTCGTAATAAAATTCCGTAATTGATTGTGCAACCGATTCTGCCGATGTCGTAAGCTTTGTTTCCGAAAGCGATGGTGCAGGTGTTGAGAATCTCTTTGAAAATAATTCCATCAAACGTACTTGTTGTTGCATTAATTGCTGTATGGTGCAATCTATCTTTGAAAGTGTAAATTTGCGTAACTGTGGTTCAAAAAAACTATTCCTGTCGCCAATGTTATGTTTATACGTTGTTATCGATTTAATAACAACTCAAAAATGAAGGGAGGACGAAGTAGAACTTTTAACAAATGTATTTAACAAAAAACACCGATGAAATTGAAATGTAGAAAACCGCTGAACGTGAGATGCTTATTTGATCGTGAGAGCCGTTCTGTTTACTTTTCAAGTGTCATGGCAGACGACTTCTTTTATTCAAGGGCGATAACTCTTTTTTTATCCAAGGGAAATAACTATTCTGTTTTGTTAGGTTGCCCTAACAGCATAATCTGGCAAAATGAAGCGGTTATGAAGTGTCCAGTTTAGAAATGAGCTTACTGGTAGAGATGGACCTTTGTAAAGACATTCAAGTGGGAGAAAGAAGACTCTGTGGTAACACCTGTTTCAATACTAATCCGTACATTTTACACTTCTGTGTTTCCAAACCCAATAAATAAATTATATATATATATATATATATATATATATATATATATATATATATATATATATATATATATATATATATATATATATATCCCAGTCAACTAACCATGTACCATGACGATAACTCTAATATTTCTGCATGTCTGTGTATAGTCTTTGTAAAGGTGTTCATCTAGGAGAAGGAAGACTCTGAGATAACACATGTTTTCAATACTAATTCGGACATTTCAGATCTATTTATCTCTAGACCAATTGATTTAATAAGAGCGGCCATATTGTGCAAGCTGAATATCACTATGCTTTAGCAGAGGCATCTCTGGCATTCACCATCTATTGTATAGCCAAAGCCATTCTCATAATGATTAAATTGTGGAGTTTGCCAGCGATGATTATACTCATCTAATAAGTCGGCAGTCATTAAACAGTTTTTCATGGTAAACAACTGATGATTCTTACAAGAATATAGATAGTATAGTTCTATGTGAAAAACGGTGTTAATGATTGTGAGTAAACTACTATGGCAATTGCAAAGAATTGACTGACTTACAAAACTGAAATTTCTGACAAAGGGCTTGTAACTAAATATATTTTTAAATAACATCTTGAATAGCTATAAGGTTGAAAGACTTTATATATATATATATATATATATATATATATATATATATATATATATATATATATATATATATATATATATAAAGAGAAAATTAAATAAACATTATTACAGTCTACACCAATCAACCAGCGTTTCAATTTTATAACATCTCCTCACGGACTAAATTAAAATAAAAAGTGAAAAAAAAAACTAGCATTGAAATCGCCTCAAGAAAAAAAAACCCGGTTGTGAAAAAAGGAGAGAAAAAAGTAAAGACAAAATCAAATCCGATCGAAGGTCGTGTCAGCCTAATATCGGTCACTGTCCGTTAAGCCTTCAACCATGCATTAATGAACTCCTATCTCCCGCCCCCATCTTAACGAATACAATACGCTAGATAGAACAGGAAAGAGAAAGTTAAGAAAATACAATTTAAGACTTAAAATTAATTTATATTTAGAACTATAAAATACATTTTATCTAAATATTTTAATAAAACTAAAAAGCTATACTGTTTAAGGTTATCTTTACATAATTTTGATCAGAAGATTTTACTATATGTTAAATAATGTTAATAAATATTTTGAAATCATGAGAATTTTAATTAATCTATTGCAAGCAATCTGCGTGGGGTACTACCACGCAACCAATCAATAACTATATGAGTTAGTACTATAATTTGAATAAGTGTAGGCCCCACAAATAAATCACTGTAGAATTTATCGTTATAATTATTATTATTATTATTATTATTATTATTATTATTATTATTATTATTATTATTATTATTATTATTATTATTATTATTATTATTATCAAACATATTATTATTATTACTACCACTATTATTATAACTACTAGTACTACTGTTACTATTCTTATTATTACTATTACCATTATTATTATTACTACTATTACTATTGTAAGATAATGAAGAATGGCAAAAATGAATCGTGGACGAGTCCATTGTGGGTGAAACGTCGAGAAAGAAAGAAATCGACTTGATAACTGTTAAAAAGGAGAAGGTTCCGCAATGCAAGCGAGACTTGAAAGGCGGCGGTTTCAGAAACGTGAAGGGCCGGAGCACTTGGTGATCGAAGTATCGAAGTACCGGAAAAATGGAGGTTTACCAATGTTTATGCCACCTATGAAGCTTTATTGGCTATGGTACCCAAGCCCGTCTTGCTGTTAGGCTTTCGTGTCCGCTGACTAAAAATGCGACGGATAAGCAAGTTGGTATTGTGAAGAAATCCCCTGACTTGTATTTCATCAAACAGACAATTGGAAGTGCTTGTGGAACAATTGATTCAGTTCACGCTCGGATAGACAATGCAGAGCAAATTGCTTTCCAATCGGATGTATATATGAACGAGTTTCTAGCCGAAACCAAGTCTGTGACCTCAGCAAGAAAAAGACTTTCATGAGACAAAAGTATGTCAAAAGATTTTTTTATATATGTGTGTGCGTAGCTGGAGTAAACCATCCGGTGATGGGAAATAAAGAAAACCAAAAATTTTCCATATACGTTCTGTTCTTTGTCATGCTTGTTGCATCTTACCGGGATACCCCGAAAGAACGAAGAATTTTTATTATTATTACTATAACAATTACAATTATTATTATTATTATTATTATTATTATTATTATTATTATTATTATTATTATTATTATTATTATTATTTTATTATTGTTACAACAGTTCGAATTACATCCTCTCCAGGTCGAAAACAATGCGAAAAGTCTATGAGAGGATTAATAGTGGTTACAGTCTTTTTCTTAATACTTTTGTAAAACATTTTCTGTAAAACATTTTCTGTAAAACATTTTTAAACAAACATTTTAAACACATTTTTAAGAGAGTCATTTTAACACATCTTTAAAAGTCACTTTTAAACACAGTTTCATTAGGACGATTTTAATGGTACTTTTAAGTCTTTAAACTGACGGTTCGTTTTTAAACAGCATTTCCAATATAACAATTTAAATATAGTCTTTTAAGTCTCTTTTGACAAAGTACTAAGAAAATTACCTTACATGTTCGTCGCTGTTGGTCACGGACTCTGCCGGCACACTCACTTCGTTATTGGCTCGTGATCGTCGTGGAGTATCTGTTTTATGTGGCAGATTCGGTTTTCAAGCACGAAGACAAGGACATTCAGAGACGATTTTTCAGAGAGAGATTTCATCATTTTATTTCACACATCATTCCACTGCATGGTTCTCATTCGTCGGTTATTCATTCAGATCTTATCTTCATTTATACTGTGGGACGCTGGCCGCAGTTAGCTAATTTCTCAGCCCATGTCTGGCGAAGTCACCCGCCTCTGTACATTGCAGAGCTCAGTATATCGACGTATGTTCATGACCGCTTCCATGGTTAACTCTTAACCCAACTTTCACACAAAGTTACATGGCTGAGACTCTCGATCCTCGAACTTCGAAGATCGGGAACTAATTGAATCGCAAACTAAATCTTCACACAAAGATGAATCACGTCACCTGATGTACACGTGTTAACGTCATGCGAAAAACATTCGTTCACTCATGTTGTCTAACCTTTTGATCCTAGCATTTCCTCTTGGGCGGCATACAGCAAAATTTGTTATGACTTTACAAAATGAGCCACTATGATACATAGTTGTTTGTCCCAAAATCACACATGCCCCCAAATTGTACCCGGTCCATTTCCTTCACGAATTCATACTAGTGGATCTACACACTTTAAAATACAGGGCCAGTTATAATCCAACACTATTACTATTACTATTCTATTATTATTATTTTTTTTATTATTACTACTATTAGTAGTATCACTATTACTATTATTTTTATTATCATTATTGTTATTATTATTACCATCACTAATATAATTATTATTACTGCTATTATTATTATTATTATTATTATTATTATTATTATTATTATTATTATTATTATTATCACTACTGCCACCTCATTATTAGTACTACTGCTATTATTATTATTATTACAAAACCACCACCACCACCACCACCACCACCACCACCACCACCACCACCATCAACAACAACAACAACAGGCTTTGATTTAAACCTCTAATATTATAACTTATTTCTCTTAAAATTTACCCCGTGTTAAGATATTGGAGGACTTACAAATAATCCTATTTGTTTTACGGTCGCGTTTCGTTGGGAACATTACAGACTCTGATCACGGTTTAAATAACTATTTGTGTCCACTGCTTTTCATCCATGTTTATCATTTATTTTCCTTTTTTCTTTTTTCTTCGTTTTTCTTTCTTCCTCCATTTTTGTCGCACGCGTTTGCATAAATTCATTCTTCATTTTTCAAATAGTTTAACACGTACCAGAAACATCCCGTAGTGTGTTCATCTTTTTCTTTTTTTTTCTATATTTTGCCATTATTCAATACATTTTAAAATCTTCACATTTTTTGAAGACGTTCGTTGATCCGAATGAAACCGGTAAAATCTCTCGTTTTTAGATTATTTTTTCCTGTATTTGATTTGTTTTCATTTTGTATTTTTCACACATCCGTCTTTAAGGCATTTCATTTCATGATATATCGTGCATTTTATCCATATATATAGTAAGTTATGAAAATATATTTATACCAATTAAACTACACAGAATATATATATATATATATATATATATATATATATATATATTTTATACGTACATAAAAGTAATCCATGGACACGTGTTTCTTGCTCACAGCCGTCATCAGCATGGCTAACTTCGATATTGATGTCTATAGTCTAGCGTTCTACCATTGGACCAAGACGCTCTGTCTAGAAATACGTACGATTTTTATCACCTAAATATTTAATGTATTTTTATATAATTATTTTTATTGGTGATTGTAGCGTTCGTTATTATTTTGCTTACTATTATTTCGATTGTCTCACTTTCCTAAGTGATTAGGATGCAGAAAATTGCATTATTAGTCTCCCTTAACTTCATAGGGCGTATTTTTCGTTAATATATTTATTTATTTATTTTATACGTACATAAAAGTAATCCATGGACACGTGTTTCTGGTCCAGTGGTAGAACGTTGGACTATAGACATCAATATCGAAGGTTCGATCTATGTCTAAGTTAGCCATAACAACGAACGCTACAATCACCAATAAAAATAATTACACAAAAATACATTATATATATATATATATATATATATATATATATATATATATATATATATATATATATATATATATATATATATTAGAAACAGTCTACGGGGATCTCGTTGGGACTATAAAGTGAGTTAAGAATCTGCCAGCCGAAAATTAACCTCATTAAACATGTCGTGTATTCTTCCTACGACATATATATATATATATATATATATATATATATATATCGTCCAGTTAGCTAACCCCGGGGCCATGACGCTACCCCTGGTATTTCTACAGGTTTGTGTAAAGGCATTCATCTAGAAGAAGGAAAACTCTGGGGTAAAGCCTTCTTTCAATACTAACCCGGAAATTTCACATCTATTTGTCTGACCAGAGTTGTGTAAGCTGGATGTGATTATGCTATAGCATGGGTTTCGCTGGCAATCACCATCTACCGTGAAGCCACTCACACTCTCATAATGATTAAACTAAGGATTTTGCAAGCGATGGTTATACTCGTCTGACAGCCATTATGTGAGTGTGAGCATAATGCTGTGTATTGTGTGCATGAGAGTGCCTCGACTAATGTGTGCGTGTGCTTAATGTATGTATGTATCGATGTGCATGGTAATTTGTGCGCATGAGTAGTTTATGGTGCGGATGAACATGTGTCTCTTTCTTTCTTGTATGTTCGGCTAAAATGTGTATGTGACAAGTGGATGATGGTGTAGTTTATGTTTGTATATATGAGTGTGTATATATATGCATATATTTATGTGTGTGAGTGTGTGTATAGCTCCATGCAAAGAAAAGAAAAGAAAACACTTCTCCACTTTTATTAATTAATTCGTCTGCCATTTGTTTAATCGCACGCAATTCGCCGACCGTCCGTCTTCAAACAACAAAACCTAAATGAGGTTTTCCCTTGTTTTATTTAACAATTTATCACAGTTATCCAGTCTCACAACTACACCCACTTGCATCCCTACTCCCTTACGTATTACAGACCGTCTCTCTCTCCCTCTTCCCCCCCCCTCTCTCTCTCTCTCTCTCTCTCAATCACATTTTCTCTCTCTGTTTTTATCTTCTGGCATTCATATACCCTCTCTTTCTATCTCCCGTACTTCTCTCACACACACATTCTCTCTCTCTTTCTCTCCATCTCTATTTATCTCCTCCCATTCAGACATCTTTTTCTCCCTCCCCTTCTATCTCTTTCTCTCTATCTTTCTCATGCCCATTTTCTTCCGTAGACTTTATCTCCTGCCATTTATACTTCCCCTCTTTCTCATCTCTCTTTCTCTCTTTATCTCTTTCTCTCATTCTCTCTCTTTTTCTCTTGCTATTCACATTTCCTTCTATTCTCCAGACTAATTTCTTTACCCTTCCCCCAACCCACCTCCCGGACGCACAATTGACCCAATGGATACCGTCCGTGACATCGGATTTATTACGTTCAATTACACACTAATACCGTTGGGAAACGCATGAACTTGCAATCTCCCCCAGCCATGGCTAAAATACTGACTTGTGTTCAAGCAATTATAAACAATTAATCGTTGAAAATGGTTGGTATTATGTTTCGGCATTAAATTGACCCAAAAGGTGTTGATATGCCGTAAAACAGACAAATCAAACCAAACCATTAGTTCCCCCACTCTTTCTCAATCACACTCTCTCTCCTCCTCCTCCCCCCATCCTCTCCCCTCCTCCCTTACTTTCACAATACTTACTCACTCCTGACATCACACTATTAATCACCAAAAAGAAATACACTAGTCAAGTCGTCTGACCACTAGTCATTCTGTTAATCACTGAAAAGGTCCAAGAAATGAATGAACAAAACAAGTCCTTGAACCATATAGGTTTTCAGGTAATCCACAGAAAATAGAAAGAAGCAGACATTCAGTTAATCTGGTGATCAGCCTCTCTTTTTTCTACAAAACAAGCGAATCGATAACAGAAAGAACATGTCTTTTAGAAATGTCTTTCTTTCCTACAAAGTATCAATTATCTAATAAAACAACAACAAATTCCCACCGGTTTTTAAAAAAAAAACTTTTATATGGTTTGTATCACACGAGAAATGGTTGATTTGTTAGTTAATTCTTTATTCAAGTTAATAAGTTCTGTGAATGGAATTTCTATCATTGGTCGAACGTGAAACTGTGACAAAAAAGAACCCAAAAATAAAAAGAAAAAAAAAGAATTGCTTGCTTAGCAAAACTGTCTCTTGCTGATTGGTAAACACAAAAAAATGTCTAGATAAAAGCTGTTTGTTGCTTTCAAAGTAATTCAAAGAAACGTGTCTCCAAAGAGTATGGTTTGGGGAATTCTTTTTCCTTTTTGGGGACATAAGAAAAAAGAGGGAGAAAAAGAAAGAGAAAGAGAGAGATGATGGTAATATTTTACTGCTTATATATATATATATATATATATATATATATATATATATATATATATATATATATATATATATATATATATATATATATATATAGCAGCATGGATAAAAGCTGTTTGCTCCACATAATTCAAAAAGATTTTGTTGTTTTTCTTTGAGAATTGAAACAAAAAATAATTTTAAAAGAGAGAAACAAAACGGAGATACCTTGATATATATATATATATATATATATATATATATATATATATATATATATATATATATATAGCAGGTATCTCTTTCTATTGACGACTTGACGATATAGAATAATAAAACATTGCAGAAAATCTACACTGTTACATAGCAATAACATATGGATAATAAAGACCAAACCACAAACTTTGATATCATGATGGGGTGCCACGATGGTGCAGAAGAGTTTACAGAAATAGTTAGTTTTTTAGACATAAACTTTAATTTAAACAATGAAACATAGAAGCCTCATAGAAGACCAAACAATATCCCATTATATATTTATAAACAATCTACACATCCATACATAGTTTTTTAAAACATCTTAGGTTAATAGGCCCTAGTTCTTGCAACAACAACTAAAAAAACAACAAACAAAGAATGAATATGAAAAAAAACAGCAGATATGATGATAAATTAACATTTAATAAAAACAATGATAGACACGAAAACAATAGAAAGCTAAATATAATCTAATTCAATCTGCCTTATAACTGAGAGGTAAAACCACAAAATGACAAAATATTTTTTAGGACAATTAGATACATATTTTTCTTTAAATAATGAGCTCGCTAAAATTATTAATATGAATAGCATTAAACATATTTATTGTTGCATGGATAACATACAAGCAATGATAAATAAACACAATTAAAAATAATTAACAATAATAACAGTATTAGTGGTACTAATGCTATTTGTGTATTAAAAATAATACTAACTTATGTAATTGTAGAATGAAAAATAAGTGCCCACTAATCAATAAATGTTTAACAGCTAATGTTATATACAATCAACAGTAAATAATAATATCAACACTAAACACAAAGTATACATAGGGACGACGGAAAATAATTTCAAGTGTAGGTATAGTCACCACGTGATAACATTCAGAAGTGAAAAATACAGAAAAATAATTTTAATTGTTGGTATAATCATCACATGATGGCATTCAGGAGTGCAAAATATAGAAATAATATAACATTGTCTAATTATATATGGGAACAAAAATTTTAAATGGTGGCTCTAATATCAATTAGGAAATCTTAAGATTACCTCCACCCTTCAATATAAATAGTAGAAACTGAAAAATTGTGCTTAGAGGTAAAACTAACAGAAGGATTTGATGATTGCAATGACATTGCCAGTTATTCTGTAGCTAATAAGCTTGTGAAGCAAACCTTTCAGCTAAACCCTATCAAAGGCCTTTTATATTTCAAGTGCTATCGATCTAGTAACGAAACTCCCTTTGATAAATTTACAGGAATGATGGCCTCATGATATTTTACGACAAATCTAGTAGAAGTTTAGATTAAAAAGAAAAAATAATACAAATATTTAAAACTTAGGCTTTGACATAGAAATAAAAAGGAATTTAAAAGTTATTTTTTTAGCTATAACATTCAATTTTTAACAATGAAGCATACAAGCCTTCTAGAAAACCAAACAATGCACCATTTAATATTAATAAGTACTCTAACTATCCACCCGCAGTTTTCAAACAAATCCCTAGGTCAATAGACTATAGACTTACCATTAATTCTAGCAATATAAATATATTCAATGCAAAAAGATTATGAAACCAATTTTTTAAAAAGTAGCGGATAAAATAAGAATAGAAACAAAATAGAAAACGAAACATAATCTTGTTCAATCCCTCTTATAGTAGGGAATTGGTAAAATATTTTTTAGGATAATAATCAATTAGCTTTCAAAATGATCAACAAAATAGCATTAAACTTAGCTATTGTTGCATGGAGAACATGCAATCAATAATAAACATTATATAAGTAATTAACAATATTAGTGTTAATAATACCAACTAATGTAATTGTAGAATATAACAAAATAATGGCTCACTGATGAATGAATATTTAACAAAGCAATAGTAAGCAATGTCAACAATAAACAAAAAGTGTACATGTTATATTATGACACGCCCTGTATTTTTAAGTGTACGGATCCACTAGTATGAATTGTGAGAGAAATAAAATCTAGATAAACTAAGTACAAACTTGAGGGCAGTGGTAAATTAGGACGTATGTGTGGACGTAAGAGAAGATCATTTGACTTACGCAATTGTGACAGTGTCATCTGCGTACAAGCTCGGTACAGGTCATTCTCACAGTTTGGGTGACAGTGACGAAAACCTGAAGTTCAAAAGGTGAAAACACAGAGGTAGTCAAAGGCAGTTATGAGAGTCGTTGAAAGGTCAGGGGTCCTACGTGACAGATCCTTTGTGTGAAAACTTAGTTTTTAAAGAGAGTTCCCGATTATCGAAGCGGGCGGATCGTGAGACAGTTAGTTCCCGATCTTCGAAGCGGCAGCATCGGAGAAACTCAGCCATGTAACTTTGTGTAAAAAGTTAGTTATGAGTTACTTGGGGTTGGAAGCGACCCGGACCAATTGAGAATGTAACCACTTACCGTGAGGGCTGTATCTCTCAGGAGATTCAGTACAATTAACGTGGCATTCCCCAGCGAGGAAGAAGGGTGAATGATTCGCGGAACGAATGGAAAAGAAACCCCGACAACGAAATGTGAAATAAACCAAGTGAAAAATCTCTCTCAAATCCGGTCTCTGAGCGTTTTGTCTTCTGCTTGGAAAATAGAATCTGCTCCCTAAAACAGGTAAACCACTGCGACCTCGGCCAATGACAAACGGCGGCAGAATTCACGGGGCTGACGATGTCAATGGACGATCACGGCGGAAACAATGAACGAAAATGTAAGGTAATCTTTTCTCAGTGCAGTTTTGTTTTGTGTGCTAACGAACTTAAACGAACCGATATTTTAACAATAAGAACTAAAGAAAAACGAACGGTATTTGATTAGTAATTGTTTAAAGGAACATTGTTTAAGGAAACTGTGTTAAAAAATGACTCTTCAATGTGTGTTTAGAATCAGTGTTTAAAATGACTCTTAAAAAATGTGTCTAAAATGACTCTTAGAAGTGTGTTTAAAAGTGACTCTCAGAAACAGTGTTTAAAAGTGACTCTCAGAAACTGTGTTTAAAAGTGACTCTTAGAAACTGTGTTTAAAAATGACTCTTAGAATGTGTTAAAATGTTGTACAAAAGTATTAAAAAGAATAGATCGAACCACTCTTAATCCTCTTATGAACATTTCGCATTATTTTCGACTCGGAGAGGATGAGATCCGAACAGTTGAAGTGGTTACGAAGAACTGCCTCAGTCGGGAAGGATTAGTTATTATTTAATAATTATTATGGTAAAGCTCCCGTCTGTAGTATATCGTCCCGTCTGTATTATAATAGGAACGTTTGTAAGTTGTAATGTATTACACAACAGTCTCCCCTTTTACAACTCCTCTTCAAGTGATTGTACAGCAGTCCCCCCTTTTGCATGATCCCCCTTTAAGGGATTATGCAACATACATAGTGGCTACAGAAAATAATTTCAAGCATAGGTATAATCATCACATGGTAACATTCGGGAGTGAAAAATATAGAAATAGCACAACACTGTCGAAATATATATCAGAACAGAAAAAAAAATAGCTCTTCCTTGCAATAAAAAAGTCAAAACTGAGAATTATGTTTACAGGAAAAATATATATTAAATCATAAACTTCATAAAACAAAATTAATTTATTAAATAAAAAACAAAAATTTATAACTAAATGCTGACACGTAAACAAATATTTGCTTTGTTATTTATGCCTACATTAAGTAATAAAAACCATTGTAGAATAAAAATACAAGTGGGCACATTATTTGGAATAACAATCATATAAAAAACAACAGAAAATAAGTGTCTTTGAGTGACTAAATAATTAACAATTTATATATAAAACAAAAGCAAAGAAATAGAAATTGTACTATTCATATTATCCAGACTATTGGATATTATTCAGACTTGGATATTATTCCCACAACGTTTCAGCTAATATAACCTCTGACCTTCTTCAGGTGCATCTTATCGAACTTGGTATTCTTTATGTAAAACTCGGGAATCTGTACAGAATTTCGAATGGAACCCTTTATTTAATCCATGAGGGTACATAGTTCTCGTTCCATCAGCCACAACCGAGTGAAACTCTTATATAATTCTTAATTATATTTTTAGTATCGACTGTACTAAGGATTGAACTTTTAACCTTCAGAAAACTGTCACTTAGAATCAACTATCACGTAGCACTTTATCCGTTGCGCCACAAGTCCATGTAGTATGAATTTTGTGAGCCTTAAACCTATTCTTGTGTTACCACTTATTACTACTTATATAGTAATAACTTCGAAAACAAAGATAAATGGAGAAAACTTAAGATGAGGATATAAGACTCCGAGCTCACTATTTAAAAATAATACAATGCCAGATACTATTGACCCAACCGTATATATATATATATATATATATATATATATATATATATATATATATATATATATATATATATATACTGTGAATATTTTTTTAAATATTAAAGTGTTTTGATGCCTACAAACGATATCGTTTCGGGTTTTCTATCCTCATCAGTGCAGGAGTGGCGGTTGCAGGCAATAGCATGGAATCGAACGCAGTACGTAGATTCAGCCTAAATTCCAAGCCTAAACCCTATGCTCACGCGGCCGCGAGAAATCGCCAGAGACAGTTATTGAAATTAACGTACACTTACCCGAGAGGCAGTGACAAGCGTCTTTGTTGTCAAAAGTGTTCGATGCTCGAGTGGAACTTTGCATAATCGCTAGTGATAACAATCTTAAAAGGGCATTAACTGTAAATATTTTTTAAATATTAAAGTGTTTATATATATATATATATATATATATATATATATAATAAAATTAAGAACCGGTTTTTTGTCTTTCTTTCTCCCACTCCCCATTTTAATCAAATTAATTTCTGTAAATAAATGTATTTATGAAAAATAACATTTCAAACAAATTTGAGGATATTTAAAGTAGGATGGCCCCTATGTGGTATTTTGGTGACTGAGATGATTCTAGTTAAGAGTAGAAGAGGTAGTTATATCATTTTTGACCAAGGATGACCAACGACTTTCATATACTCACCCACCCCACTTTTGATGGCTTTGTGTCTAATTTGTTCCAAATGTAAATTTCTATATTTGGTGCAAGTAAATAATTCTTAAGTCTCTCCAAATCCTTTCTAAATAATAGACCGTCCACTGTTTTTCGTTTGCTCCAGAACCGGAAACAAAGCCAAAAGGCTATGGAAAAAATTCAGAAACCACAAAATGAAATCAAAGGGGTTCCATTCACATTAAATCAACATGGCAAACGGATGCCACCATCTAACCATTAAACAAGTATGATATTTTAAAAACAATCATAAACTAAACATTAGGTACTCCAAATAATTTATTTTAAATTTGATAATAATAAAAATAGAGGGGCTGTCTGTGTCGTACATGTCTGCAAAGAAAACCCGGTCTGTAGTAGTACAAAAAAACATAATAGTTTGTTTGCTTCTTAATTTACTAATTCTTTTGTTGCATACTGAACGATGTGGTGGAGTAGATCTTGTGTGGTTGTATCATCATGATCGAGAAGTGGTTAGTCAAACGGATATCCTTCCTAGTTAGAATTCAGTGAGAACGAACGTCTTGAATGCTGTAAAGCACAAGCCCAACTTCCCAACCTGGGAAGGAAGAAGATTGAGTACCTGGGAAGGAAGAAGATTGAGTACCTACTAATGACGATGTCTCCCTAGACAAGGTTTTTAATATAGATCTGAACTGTAAATTTTTGTTGTGTTCGTTGTATTTTACAACGACGCTGGTGGTGCCACACAATGTTAATTAAAGATGGCAGACAGACACACACACACACATGCGGAACGGTTGCAGATTACAAGAGCAAGAGTAGAGGTGATGCAACAGTTTTACATGTGAATCTGCATCCACAATTACACCAAAGAACTCCATATCTAAAATAATTACTCTCCATCAAAAATGACAGGAAAAAATGCTTCGCCAGTGTTTGCACTCGCTACTTAGCTGAATGTATTACTGAAATATTCATATAAAATCATAGAATTACATCAGTAACTTAATTTTTCATATATAGAAACAGAAATTTTTTTCAAAAATTATTTTCAAGTGGCAGGGTAAGTCTGAAGTGGTTGTCTCGTTTCCCCTCACCACTTGAAATAGTTTCGTCCAGGCGCTATGAAAAAGCATGTGTTTACCTCGCTACCTTGTGCATGACAGGATGGAAGTATATATATATATATAAATAAATACACATTGGTATTTATTATAGAGTGAAGGATAACGACAGTTATTCATGAAAATAACGATGATGTAAAAACATAATTTCGTCATCAGTATCACCATCAACAGCAGCAGCAGCCCCTCCCTTAAAATTAAACCCTTTCTCACAGTGGTAGGAGCAATGGCAACATGGTAGTGTCAGAGCTAGAAGGCTAACAGACCTCTGGTGAAAATCCAGAAGGAGTCGGCATCAAGATCCGTCGTCTTCTGGTCGTTTCTGCCTCTGTGGGTTGCAAGCAAATATGTGTCAGGCCCGGAAGCACAAATCAACGTTGTTTCTGTGCTTATTTCTTTGTGTGTTCTAGGCCAAACCTTCCTCGACTTTGCATGCAACCGTTAAGCCTTGCTGCTCTTTGTGTCAGGGGTTAAAAACATGCAGTCCTGTAGGTTAACGCATCGCTGCGACCAATGAGGAGGACTTCATGAACACCAAACAATTCTGAGGCACGATCTATGTGAGCTCTGAGCAGAAGTCCGATCTGCTTTACAAACAAACAAACGAAATCAGCATCAGCATCATATAGTGTACGCTTCACAATTGGTTTGTTTCAACAATGTCCAGGAAATTCTGTCCTAAGCCTTTCTTTTGACTTCACCCATACCTATCACCGTCTTTGCACCAAGCCTTCACGTCATCTACGCATTTTCCCCTCTGACCACCTCTTATACTACTGACATCAATATATATTTCTATAAAAAAATTGGCTATCTCTCGCACTGAAACTTTTGAGACAGAAATAACAGGAAAACTCTTCTCTATGTGTTCTTTAATAGAGTAATATATTTTCATAATAAATTGCTTAATCAATTTCGAAATAGCTTTCATGTATATCATTTGCAAGAAGACATATTTAAGAGAATTTGATCTATATATTCATATTATATATTCACTGAGAGTTTTCTATCAGTAAAACCTTAAATAGGATGATTGATCGAAATAAGAAATGCTAAAAGAGTCATAATGAATAAAAATGAACTAGTGTATACCTGCTCCTGGAGGGGTGTTGGTACAATACCTGGGTATGTCAATTTCCATCTTTACCTAGCTTCTACCTCTTTATAGCTAGTACGAAGAAAAATATTTGTGAAATTTCATTGAAAAAATATGCTACTTGGTATTTGGATGAGAGAGTAACTACGATGGAGGTATTTACGTATTGATTTTACTGACAAAAAACATTTAAAATTAAAACCTAATCACATAAGCTCCGTGTGACACTTGAAAAGACTTTCAGATCATCCGGTTGAACATCTCAACGGACTACTTGTCGAATACACTTTGTATCTACTTTTTTGCAGATAATAAAAAAATATATTTATGTGATAATTTTTTATTTTTGTTATTATGCTATGTTAATTTCTTTAAATTTATAAAACATATAGGCTTAACCACTTAAAATAAATCCTTTAGATCTACACGAAATTCAAACTCCAGTATTGCCATCGTAGAAACTACTGCCTTAGTAATGTGTACTCTGCCTATTCTTTTTTTTGTCAACCACTCACATATTTCTATTTGCGTATGAACAAACAAACTCCAAAAACACCATAATATTTTAATAGTATATGGATCGATAAATCATTTAAAACAAAGTCAAGGTGAAAATGAAATAAAAATAATACGCTTCTATATATTTTCTTCTAATAGAGCAAGACTTTTAGAATAAATTGCTTAATACTTTTAGCAATAGCTCTAATTGCAGGGACATTTACGGGGTCTATATGATGAGATATTTAAGAGAATTTGATCTGTATATTGATCTCTATTTATTTTAAAGGGTTTTTAAAGGCATAATATGGGCACAAGCTCCCATTTGAAAATTCAAATATTTTAGATTTGCATTGAATTTGATCCATAGTCATTAGACACCAATTAAGCAAGATTCTCTGAATTTTCATTTCTTAAATTTCTTAAATTTGAGACATTTTCTAACATCAAAATGACATAATAAATTTTAAGTAATATTAGAATAAGGATTCTAGACATAAGGTTTAGTATCATTATATTTTAATTTTAATTTTCGTAAGGAGACATAAAAGTGGTGCAAAACTGTTCTGTTCGAGGAATGAATTCTTCTTGTATTATATATTTAGTGAGATTTTTCTGTCAGTAAAAACTGAAATGAGATGATTGATCGAAAAAAGAAATGCCGGAAGACATTATAAATAATAAATAAATATTTAAATAAAAATAGAAAAATAATTTAAAACAAATTCAAGGTGAAAGACAATTATAAATCAAGCCATATTTACGTTGCATTGAATAGAATATTTGTAAAATTAAATTGACAAATTTTACAGCCAAATTCAATTCATGGCAGGAGTTGAAATTCTTTAAATTATATTAAACCTCAGCATGACATTGTTACGCAAGGGAGAGGGTAGTTAAATATATGGAACATGTTACTAGGTTATGTGGTATTTTTATACTAATGAGTTATCAAGGACAAAAGCCACTCAATGGAACGATTGTCAGTTGAACGATGAAGAGGGATTGAGAATGAACTAAATTTGATTAGTGACTAAGGATAAAACCTACTCGAGGATAAGTTTTAATGAGATTGTCAGTTGGATGATGAACAATACTATGAGATGATTGGAAACAATGGATGAGATAGACAAAATTTGATTACTGAAGAAGACGACAGCTCGATAAGTATTGGTCTTGAAGACGACCGAGTTGTAATCAGCAGGGAAGCAGTCCTGTGGTATTGCGTCCCACAGATGGGAAATTCTTGGAAAGAGACTATGTTCATGGAAGTTCTGCTTGGTTTTAGGTACACAAAAGAAGAAAGGAAAACTCTTTGCAGTGGTGATAGTTAGACGAGTTCTTGCTGTGAATGCTTTAGAGATTAAAGAATAGTCAAACACCTACCATGATAGAGTAGAGAAAGACTAGCAACGTCTCTTCTCAACATTAAGTTTGAAATAGCATTTTCATCGGTTTAAAATAAAATTTTCGTTAATCTGTCATGCTTAAGTTTGAAATAACGTTTTCGTTGGTCTGTAATGCTTTAAGTTTACAATATCATTTTTGTTAATCTGTCACGTCTAAGTTTGAAATAACATTTACGTTAGTCTGTCACGCTTAAGTTTGAAATAACATTTACGTTAGTCTGTCACGCTTAAGTTTGAAATAACATTTTAATCACTAAACGCACGGTTTGAATGGATCCATCCTTTGGATTATTTGAAATATTGAGACTACTTTTCCCATCTTGGATATTATTTTCACAACGTTTCGGCCGATGTAACCTCTGACCTACTTCAGGTGCATCTTAGCGAACTTAGGAATCTGTATGGAAATTCTTCTAGCCACTGATCTTTCTGTTAGTAGTCCACTTGGTTTTGTGTTCCTTGCTATTTGTGGCAAATTGCCAGGCCGGGAATGCGAAACTTGTGTCCGACATTGAGTCCGACATTGAGTGAGTTTAACGCAAAAACTGCAACCCTCCTTTATTCGATTAACTACCTGACCTAGGACGAGAATGAGTCACAAATGTCTAGTAGAGGCTGCGAGCCCTCTGAATTTGCAACCACTGAATGATTACCATCAAGCCGAACAGCCAGCTACCTTGAGCTACCATGCTTGCTGCTAGACCCTTTCATCCCCTTACATCCAGGAGAACTCTTTAGCAGCAGTTTCTTCCCAACAGTATCTCCCATGCTGAGGATTGAATCTCCACCCTCCAGAAGACTGTCACTTAGAACTGATTATTATTTAGCATTTTATTTGTCATGCAGACAATTCTAGTATGAAGACAGTAGTCTGAATAATCCAAATTATCAATCCTCATTTTAAAAATATTAAAACAGGATCCATTCTTATTTATCTTTGTTCAAGAAGATCAAACAACTGACAACGACAGATTCATTCTTTCTATTTTCTATGCAAACATAATTTGAATAAATGTTGATGGTGCAATATTTAAAAAATACAGGGTGACTCCCCCCCCCCATGAAAAAATTACTCCCCTCTCCCAAATAAATGCCACCCACTGAATCGTTAATAAAATTCACAATCCTTTCTGCAATACAAACATATTTGAAACAAAATTTCAGTCTATGCCTGACTTGTCCATCAAATTTCAATCATAAATGTCACACAGTCTTAGCTTTATCACCATACAATGATAAGCTCAGCTGAATACGACATGCAAAATTGTCAATAACTCTGACACACTCCTCTCTTGGCACTGCCCTGGTTTGGGCTGCGATGGGCGTCTTCAGTTCAGGAATGGTAAGGGGTTGTTTTGATAGATATTAACTTTGATATAACCTCATAGATAAAAATCTGGGGGTTAAGGTCCAGTGAGTGTGAAGCCCATTCAGAATCACACCTCCTACTGATGAGACGATCACCAAGGTGTGCCCGAATAACATTGAACAGCGATAAACTAAAGACTGTTGGACATTTATAACTGAAGTTTATTTGTACTAAATATGATTGGATTGTAGAAAGGCTTGTGAATTTTATCAACGATTCCACCGGTGGCATTTTAGGATCACCCCAATTTATTTTGTACCAAGTGTGTGTGTAAAACTAATGTTGAGAACCCACGAGGCTAGATTAAGCATAAGGTTAGAGTAGTGGAACATTCCATTAGAAGATAACAGACTGGAACTATGATTACCTCACAGGATATGACGTCATGAGTGGTTGAGAGACGAGATCAATTCTGCTTTTGTAGGGAATTACAACGTCAAAGTGAGCAGACGTCTCTTTCTCATCAAGGGTCGGAAAACTACAGCCCATCTAGATGTACATTGTTGTAAATTGCTGGGTAAAATAAAATAAACTCCAGAAGCAAATAATAGCTTATTTGTTGTTTTTAAAATTCCTCCTATTATTACAGCTACCAGAAGGAAAAGGAGAAAAAGAAGATGAGAGACGAAATATCCACAGAGCAGTTGGTGATTTGTCAACAAAACAGGACGCTTGACAGAACAGAGAGGTTTGTTGTAGTCTGGGATCAAAGAACACCACATCGTATAACAATTTGAATAAATTGTCTGTGGAATGGTCAGTAAGCTTATAATATTTGGTCTGCTTGTGAAGTGTAGTGTAAATCCTGTTAAGACTCAGCTCATGTCTTTCAGTCGTAGGCGTGTCCCTTTTCTTCCTGAGATTTTCATGGATGGCTTCGACTCTGAAACTTCTTGGTATTTCTCTCTCATCAAATCTTACTTGGAGTTCATACATTAAATCCATTTCTCTTTCTAGTTCTCGTAAAGTCGATTCTCTCTATTGCTTCAAACACTTTCTCACACCTGAGGCTATTTTCTATCTCTACAAATCTACTCTCAGACTTTGCATGGTGTACTGTTGTCATATTTGGGCTGGTGAATCTCTGTCCCAATTGAAGGTTCTTAATAAGGTGCAGAAGCGTATCTGTAATTTGATTGATCCTCACCATTTTTTCTTCTCTGCACCCTCTCTCTCACAGATGTTGCTAGTCTCAGTCTTTTTTATCACTACTATTATAGCATGTGTTCTTCAGAATTGTCTGATATATTCCCTGCTTTCTTTCTTCCAGCTCGTTTAACACGTTGGTCTAATGGTCTTAACCAATTCGCTGTTTTGATACCTTGATACACTACAGCTTCCTATTCCAGTAGCTTCATGTTTTGTCTGGAGCGATTTCCATGAAAAAATGTTTTTTTAATCCACATTGTCGGACATTTTAATGATGCCAAAGTTAGATGCACATGGTAACTCGTTTGTGAGAGTGAGCAATGTCACAATTCCTGTTTAATTAGTTTTATTGATTGAATTTTCTATCTGGAAATAAACAATAAAAACAATTCAAGAAAATATCAAGAAATATCGAATCTATCATCATTTAAAAATGCTTGCAATTTCTGCTTTTATTTTCATGTTGAATTCAAAAAAATCATCATTACGAAAGGAAAAAAAGGTTTAATTTCAGCTGAAAATGCCAATTTACAATTAGCAGACATTTTTAATGCTTGAATAATGAAATGTGAAATAAAATAAATTTTCAATTAAAATTTTATTTTTATTTCTTGTTTTCTGGTTTTATTTGTTTTTTTATTTGTTTCCTTTGTAACAGATGAAAGTCTGGCACAGTTTTTGTGTGAACTCTACGCTTGAAATATGATACATGCAAATTTTGTGCAAATGCTTCTTTATTAAATTTTTGTAAAAATTTTATTCACCACCAAAGCAAAGCATAGTGCCACTGGATCATAATGAGCTATTGTGATAGGGGGTAACCTGGGTGAGAAATTGAGCAGCAAAATATTTGTTTACATTACATCTAAATTTCTCTATGTTGGTACTGTCAGGGAAACAATAAACAGAAATGGAATTCTAAAGGTAAGCTGTCTGAGGAAAGAAGCTATCAGAATAGAAAATCTTCCAGAATCTAAGGACCTTTACAGTGAAGGGATGGGATTTTGCTGCTAGTCGAGTGGGTCGGGGATATTATCGTTGAGGGGGTTCAGGTAAAGTAAGTTAATCAGAGCACATTCCATAGAAGTAGTTGTAAAAGGGATAAAACACTGCAGTGATGCGACATGGGATGGAGTTTAGCAGATAGTATGTTACTTATTTGGTTAGAAATTCTGCCTCTGCTTCCAAAATTGAAGATGATTCATGCTTCTTGTTTTTTAAAGGCTTCACTCCTTTTCTTGCTTCATCTGTATCTTCAATAACCTATTAAAAATTCAACTAATTTTAAGCGGTATTTCACAAATAAATCAATCACACACTTCGCGGTTCCCAAATTATTATCAGCCACATATTTGAACCATAAAAATTCTCAAACCGATCTGGTCAAAAGTATGGGCCAGTCATCCCTTTTTATTTCCCTACTTTTTCATTGAATTCATTGCAGCAATCAGTGAAGCAACAAGAAGAAAAAGAGGCAAAAAGAGGCGGTTTCGATGCTCATTTAGCAAAACGTTGAACACTTTTGTTACATCAGGATAAAAAATGGCTTAGTATTCCATTAGAAGTCGAGTGAGAGCTGTGTCACAGCAGTTAACGTCACAGATGGGAATTCACTAGTGTGACATGGCGAATGAGCAGAAATCTTTCTTTTTTCACTAAATCGGCAGAGAGAGCAGTCAGGTTTATGGATAGCTGCTTCCACCCCATGGGGGATTGGCTAGGTGTATTATATGTGTATACTGTCAAGAACAAATCAAACCTCAAAGCGATTGTTCAAACCCAAGTGAATTTGTGCTGTTTTGTTTTGTAAATAACATTTATAAGAGCCGTTAGTAAAAAGAAGACGTCTACAACGACACAAAAAGAAATGAATTACTGCTGCATATCACCTACTAACAAGCTGTCTACGGGATGATAATCCTTGGGGTTAAAGCTTTGGTCACCATAGTGCAACACATGCAAACATTACACATTATATTATAAGGTGATATAATATATTGTGTATATATTTTCAGAATTTACTTTAACAGTGCTAAATATGTAAGTGGAGCTTAGTAGTAGTAGTATGAAAAAATATCTATGACAAGTAAACTACACATGTTTCGTTCCTGCAGGAAATCATCAGACTAGCCTGACATACACACACATATAGTAGTATCAAAATATATCTATAGCAAGTAAGCTACACAGAGGCGTCCATGTTTCATTCATGCAATAGATATATTATCATTCTACTATATATATATATGTATGTGTGTGTGTATATATTAATCAATGTATATATATATATATATATATATATATATATATATATATATATATATATTTAGCTTGACAGGTATTTGTTGACATGTGAATTGAAAAAAAACATGCTGTAGTCAGCTGGGAAACAGCTGTGCCGTATTGTTTTCCATAGATAGGAAGTTCTTGGAAAGAAACACTTTTTGTGGCAGTTCCATTTGTTTTAGGTGCACAGAGGAAGAAAGGAAAGTTCCTTGCAATGGCTGTAGGTAGACAAGTTTTTGCTATGAATTTTTTACAGGGTAGGTCGAGAGATTTAATCTCAGTCGAGCACCTACCATGAAAACACTGATAAAATAGAGAAAAAGTGACAACGTCTCTTCTGTGTGAAAGGGACTGTAGAATAGAAAAGAGATCATCCCCACTAGATTGCAAAGGCAATTTTGTACTCTGCCCAGGTAAGAAAGGGTGCTCTTAGTGGCACCTCTCCATAATGTGGCAGCAGTACTCCATCCTATGGTGTATCTGACTCTTATACATATGGACGGCGGCACCGGGGGGCGGGGGGACAGGGGGGGGGGCTCAGGCCCCCCACATTTTAACTTGGCCCCGACCCCACACTTTACGGTCATCAATAATGAAGTTATATATGCATGTGTTTAATCGGGCCCCCCCACTTTTTAGGAGAGTCCCCCCCACACTTTTATAACTGTCCCGCCGGTCCTGATACAGGTAGAGGAATTCACTTTCTGGAGCAGTAGAATAATGCTACCATTTTTCAAGCGAGCTTGATGAAAAGAAAATGATTCAATTGTTTTTAATCATCATCATCATCATCATCATCATCATCATCATCATCATCATCATCAGTTTAATGTCCGTTTTACGTTCTGGCATGCGTCGGACAGCTTTAAAAAATTGATTCCAAAGTAACCTATCTCTTCCCAGATCTTTATTTATCCCTCTTTCTATCAAATCCATTTTTATCACTTCCTCCCATGTTTTTTTTGGTCTGTGAATTGAACCTGCTACCTTTACTATTCTACATCTACTAACCCAAAAACTCTCATCCATTCTCTCAACGTGGCCATACCATCGAAGTATCTTGTTCTGCACACATATCCATATACTGTCCAGATTTAATGTTCCCCTGGGTTCATTAGAACTAAGCCTGTCTTTAAGACTTATATTACACATTCACTGCATCATTCTCATATCATTTGTCTCCATACAATGCATGTCCGTAATCCTCACTGGCAAGGTTTCACTGCACAAACATGCCTCTCATAAGCATTACCATTATCGACCAAGAGAAGACTCTTGGTCGATAATGGTAATGCTTTGCTGGTTAGTAATGGCAGAAGTTCCCTGAACTTGTGTCATTCACTCCTAACTCTTGCAATCACACTATCACCTGCTCTACCATGTGCTCTAATGGTATCACCAAGGTCACAAAAGTTCTCAATAACCTCAATAGCTTCACATCTGAGTTCTCAACTATCTCCATTGTTTTACACTTCTTGCACGCAAATTTGTTATCCTCGCTCAACCTACCAGTAATTTCACTGCACTTCTTGTGTACCAAATGCTTACAAGTAGCACAAAAAATCGATTGAGTGCCTGTTTTATTTTGTCAAATACGGTTAATCTTCATTAAAGTTTTCATATTTTCCTCCAACAAGTGAAAATTCAATTGAAGAAGAAAAAGATAAACTATTGAAGAAAAATGAATGCAATTGTTGAAAATATCTAAACATTTCTGTGATAGAATTTATAGCAGCAAAAATCGAAATGATGAATCATGGCGGTTTTGTCTTTCCTTTGTTGTCACAAGTCAATAAATTAAAAGCTGATATTCATAAAAATATGCATTAAATAAATTAATAAATTTCCTTTGATTTTGTGTGAATTTGTTTCAGTTTAAATTTGATGTGAGAATATTTAAAGTTTAATAAAAGAAAATGATAGATAAATGCAAATTAGAGAAACGAGTATATATATATATATATATATATATATATATATATATATATATATATATATTGATAAATACATACACAGAAATATATACATATATACACATATATATACATACATATATAGACACACACACACATATATATATATATATATATATATATATATATATATATATATATCCAATGAGGTATATACTAAGAATTAATTACTAGAGATATAGACAAAATGGGAATTAACAAAATATTTTAAACATAGTGCAATCCTGCACAGAAATGAACATTAACAGGAATAATAACACAAACTGGAAGGAAAAGGGCGATCACTGAGCAGATTACACTCAGGCCCGGGGATTATTCTGCCGCACATAATCATAAGGCCAGATGGGTTCCTTTTTGGTTCGGGAGGAACGTCTTAGTGTGGGTACCTGTGTGTTGGTAGGAGATTGTGTTGGGCTAGCTGTAGAAGTGTGCAGTATCTTATTACTTTTGGGTGTAGTCAGGCAGTTTGTAGGGTGTAAATCTGGTGGCTGAATAACCTTGTCTGGTGGTGACCTTAAAGGTGGTTGCATGTCAGCCCTAATCAAGGTGCATGATGCTTCTATTTGAACACCCATGGAGTCCTGATTCTATTAATCATGGGTATATGTTCCGGGATGCATGCCTGTCAAGGCAGAGGGGAAGTATGTGGTTGTGTCAGTTGATAGCGGTGGAGTAAATCATCCGCTAAACTGATCTTTGTTCTAGGTGAATGAACGGTAGTATACTTTCTTAGTAATTTACTGTTCCGGAGAGTCACTCTACCTAAACCATCCACACATATAACATACTGATCAAAGTGACGAACCTAAATGACACAACCTGTTTTGCCCCATTTTAACAGTTGTGAGCTCGTTTGATTTTGTATTTGTACAAGATCTCCCACAACATGGGGTGGCAATCTTTTGGTATGTTCAGAAAGACGTTCTGCAATCTTCATGTTCCAGCTTCTAAGACCTTCTTCTCTCAAGTCCAATATTTCACGACAAAAATTGCGATGTAATCCCTAATGGGCCTGTCAAAAACACTCATTGTGGGAGATAACTTGGTGTTCCTGTCTGGGGTATTTCTGTACTGTAGTATGGCACGTTGTAGGGAATCTGTGTTCAATTCACCATGAGGGCCTGTATTGTCTGTGATAAGGCATTTCACGGTTCTGATGCCAACTTCTGCCGACAGTTGCTGTGGGGGAAGGCGACTGAGGAGAGTTGATGGTGGAGGCCCCAGTTCTTCAAGAAGTCTCTGGCTGAGGCTGTAAACTCGGGGCCACCAGCTGAAGACAGCTCGTCCGGAATACCAAAAGTGTCAAATGTGCTATGGAGACAGTCAATTAGGCACTTGATACCTTCCCGAGATCTTTCTAAGTTTACTCCCTTATAATAGAAGTAATCAGCACAAATACATTGAAAGGAGTAAACAGAAGGAGTAAACAGAATGTACCAGTGGGATAGGTGGGCCACATGGTTGAGACGGTGCCATACGATTGCAGTGAGCACAAGTATTTCTAAGCTCTGTGATTGCTGCTGTTATTCCAGACCAGAAACAGATGAATCATCCCTTGACATCATAGAAGGTATACCCTGGTGGGCAGAGTGTAGTGCTGTGAGAACGTTATGTCGGAGAGATAGTGGAATGATAATACGGTCTGTAGAGCCACACTGTCCACTGAGTGGTTCTCTCGGAATTGATGATATTCCCAAACAGCAAGTGGCAGTTCAAGGTGGTCCGGCTGGTGGCATCCCTGTTTCTATCATTTCCACCAATTTAACCATATCTCTATCACTGTTGGTAGCTTCTCGAACCTTGTCCCAAGTGATTGATTGTAGTGAGTTGATGGATGACACAGCTGAGAGAAGGGTAAGTTCTTCAATTGCATCATCTAATTAGTCATCATATCTTATCGAGGTGAGTGCAAGTCTCTGTAATGAGGTGCCTGAGGTGGTGATGGCTGCTAAATCCTCTGGAATCATATTGTCTCCAAAGTTACATGGGTGTTGAGATACGGAATCAGTAGCTTGGTTTCTTGCCCCAGGAATGTGGATCATCTTGAAGCTGTAGCATAGAGTCTTTACCTTCAAGTTGCAAAGACGTGTATTGGGAATCTTTTCCAGAGATTGATCGCCAAATACCTTCAATAATGGTTTATGGTCTACTGCTATGATAAGATACTTACAGACTAGAATAAAATCCATTGCCTTGTCCAGCACATCAACGACAGCGAGGGCCTCTCCTTCAATTGGTACATAGCGTGACTCTGCTGATTGAGTGAAACAGCTTTTGACCAGTGCAATTTTCCATCCTTCATGGCAGCAGTGTTTTGGAATAATCAGAATCCAATACCGTCTTTTGACCAATCGGTTGCAAGACATGTAGGTTTTCTAGTGTAAAATATACGTACACCCTTTTCTATATCATTGATAATGACATTCTTGGATTCTTCGAAGAGTTTGTTCAGCTTGCCATTCCATTGGAAAAGTTTTCCCGGCTTCAGCAGTTCGCAGAATGGTTGCATTCCGTCGTCCATGCTGAAGGCATAGGAGACTTGATTGATGAGACTAAATCAAGACCGCATGTCGGTAATTTTGGTTGGTGTAGGGAAGTCAATGAGAGCCTGTAGGTACTTCTTGCACGGCCTAACGCTATTGCAGGTAATCTCGAATCCTGCAAATTCGACTGTATTTTTGGCAAAAACAAATTTCTCTGGGTTGAAGATTATTCCGTTTCTGCCACAGAGGTTTAGCCATTCGCAGGCATGGAAAAAACTATCCTCAATGTTGTCAGACCACAGCAATGTAAGTGACATGCTAGCCAACCGGTACAGGTCTAATGACATCCAGTTGAACGTCTTGGTCTAGACCGGCCTTGGCTGCACCCTCACCAGTGGAGTGACACAGGTACGAGTGTGTGATGAGCTATAGGTGTTGCGTTGGGGTCTACCATAATTTCATAGGAGGGCCCTCTATCAGTGGAAGAGGCTGGTCTTCACAGATGTTTAATGTGTTTGACTTGTACCGATCAAGAGGGTAATGCTCTAGTTCTTTAAGATTTCCCTCTTTTGCAGATGAGGTAATTTGGTTGGTAGCGAGGTGGCAGTTGTCGTCTCGGATATTCACATTTAACCTGGTATTGGTCCTCTGACTGATGCATTTAATTGTCGTCTGAGGATGCAGCTGCATTGATGCTACCACTAACTTCACCGAAAGTTAAAAAATCTTTTATGATCATTCCAAGTGAGATGCATCCCTCTTTATTGAGGAAGAATTTCTCCAAGTTGTCTGTAATGTATACCAGTTGACGGGTTTCAATCTTTTGACAAAAGGAGTTTTCACCTGAGAGGCGCATGATGACAGCTCCAAGAATAGGGATACCTTTATTATTTGCAGTATGCATCTTAAGTTTTACTGGGATAAGGTCACAGGTTTTGAACCCAAGCTTGTGTAAAATTTTTATTCCGGCAAGACAGCTCTGACAACCTGTGTCAGCCATGGCAAAAATTCTGCTTGTTGTATGTTTGGATTTAAAAATCTGTCCCAAGCCGAGTCGGTAGTAATCTTCAGGTAACACCTTTATTGTCAGTTGGATGAAAGGTTGAGATCCAGAAAACCGTTTATTCCACGTGTCTGATAGCTGATCATATACATGATGAGGCAGAGTAATGAATTTGTAACCATGTTCAAGATTTGTGTGGTTTGTCGCACATAAGTAATCGAAAATGGCACCCTCCTGTTCTCCAAAGAGCTTGGATGGCACTTGATGCCTGGATCTATCTTTACTGCGACAAACCGACTCAAAATGGTTTGGTCTAGAGCAGCAAGAGCATGTGATCGTACGCAGTGTACTCCTTGTCTCGGAATCTTAGCTGTGTGTGTGCGCCATGTCCTTTCTTGCCACAATAGGTGCAGATCTCTTTCCGAAAGTCAGCTTCCTTGGAATTTTCTGTTAGTGTCTTCTTTTTACGACGGTAGCTACTGCAGATAGTCTCGGCACACTGGGAATCTAGGAGATGTGATGCTGATATTTTACCAGTTTCTTTAACCTCAACAAATTTAAATACATCCTCAACGCTCATATACTGATTCCTATCACCGAGAAGGTCCAGTTGGATTTCAGAGTCATTAATGCCACGAGTGAGCACATCACAAAGGATTTCTTCCACGTGGTTAACCTCTTGATGGAAACCTGGATATAATGTGACAAACTTGCATATACTGGTTTGTCCTCTGAGTCTAACACCAAAGGGGAAGACAGTTTCATCACAATCCGGTGTCATACCGTGAAGGATGATGCGAGCAACCATGGTGTTTTCCTTTCAGACGGCAAGAACTCTAATAGACTTGAGGACATCTGGGTTCTGTCAATCAGTGTGTCACCAGTAGTTCTCGTTAAATTCCTGTGTAGTGTTTCGTCACAGTACTCAAGTACTTGCACAATCAGGTCTTTGTGTGTGACTTTGGTTGCCTCGACATAATCTATCCATTTTAAGATGAAGTAGTTCTAGTCTTCACTTGTACCTGCAGAGGAGATTCTAGGTCGCTTCACCAATTCCACTTTGGCAGAGACATTGAAAGTTATAATGTGAACTGTTGAATGGGCAGTCAGCAGTGCAGCGATCACTACAGGTTCATGATCTCCTGTTTCAAAATCAGAGTGTGGGAGACTATACGGTAGGCATCGTTTGTAGTTCAGTTATGGCAAAAATTGTCCGTTCTGCATTCACTCAATCAGCGATGGACTTTTCATCATATCAGAAGCAAGATCACTTCTCTAGATAATTCATGTCCATCATAAATGAGCATAGACTCTTTTAATGATGCATATACTTCATTATATCAATAAATGATGGACATCTGAAACAGAAAAAATACAACATTTATAATGTGAATCCGATAAAGACATAAAGTTTAGTATCATTATATCTTTATAGATGGGTCAACATACTGATTGACCCCAAAAAATTGCAACATTTTGTTTTTTGGTGTTTTTTTGCTAGGTTGGGTCTAGTCTACAACATACTAAAAGTTGGACAGATTTCAGATTTCAGATTTCGAATATGACTTTTTTTGGTTTACAAGTCATTTTCCATTTTAATGTGAAGCACTATCTCGGTCAATTTTCATGATAAATCAATACATCTTGGATTTTTACCCAAGTTTTCAGGGTCAATCTTTCACATGAAAGGGTTACCAGTGATACCAAATAAACCCTTATACAATATCAATGAGTACCCCTACACCCATTACCCTTGTTGTATCCACCCTGATTCACTTACGTCACAGTGCTTTTTCAAAAATTTTAACTCCTCATTATCATCTTCCACTGGATCATTTTTCATATTGTCACAATTTCCGTCTTGGCAATGTCCACATGCACTTGTACATTCTAGTCCATGCCTCCTGCAGGTACACCTTAGGTTGTTGCATCCTTCTGAACAGTTGCAATGAATTATCTGTATCAGTGCATCTGGAGCAGGGCTTTTGCCCGTCATCACTGGAACAAGTTTGCTCCCTTCCACCGTCCACCCCACGCAAATGGCACCATTTCATCACTACATCTCATCCACTCCATAATCTGGTAGTAAGTCTGTAAAGAATGAAATTTACAGGCAGAGGGCGTTGGTGTGAATCGTTCTGGCATGACGAACGTCTTAACTCTCTCAACTTTCTTGTAGAGCATATTGTATCTAATAGATGCTAGGGAGTTTTTCTCTATCCGCATTCAACAAAGCTACCATTGTCTTACAACCATTGGTTTTCACAACATCCTGGCTTTGCTTTGGTGGAGAAAATGCTATCATTGTCTTTTCTCTCTTGACGATTCGTTGGTACGCCAACGTCTTTCCTATTCCGAATACCCTGGACATGGAATCACATCCCATAAAGGCATGCAGGAACCACAGATCATTACAAACTGCTTCGCCAAGCACCTGCTTGAGAATCTTGATATTGTAGTTGTAGGATTTAGCCTTGTCAGAGCAAAAATAAAATGCAGTACATTTAGAAACATATGCACGGAACAGCAAGAGAAGGTTCGTGTCTTCTCCAATGAGGGTGGTTGATTTGAAAGCAGACATATTGATGCCTGCCTTTGCAATCTTAACATCGGCATCTCCTTCCGCTTGAATAACGTCACAGCCTTTCTGCCGCATTCGTTCCATGATCATCTGGATCAGCGCCTGCTTGTTTGCCACATTTGACAAGAAGTCCTACTTTTTCCCATCAAATTTTATTACCTCGGTAATGTTCACTTTTCTTGCATTCAGCATTCAACTTCACCACTGATGAGTACAGTCTTTTATACTTGGTCAAACTTCATAACCATCAAACACGACAGTTTCTCTCCCATAGTGTTCAACAGTAAATGAGGCATAATCATTTGCAATCGAGCTGTAGGTACTCTCCGCCTTCCATTTCAGATGGTGAAGAAGAGATCCTCCGTCTAATACATTGTACTCTGTGACTGGAACGGTTAATGTCACAGCACTATCCAATTTTGTTTCAACATAATTTCTGAGAGGTGCTGCCAGCTGCGGTTTGTCCACTTGACGTAAGATGCCCTTTCCTTCAAACAAAGACATCGGGTAGAGACAGAATTCATAAGACATGAGATCATCCAGCCTTAGATCACCCATCTGTGAGACCACGAGAAACTTCTGGAATAAAAGTACTAGGTCAATGCTACGATCTGCAGAAACTTTGACATTCTTGCTCGATGCTAGAGTAATGGCCTTCAAACTCCGTTTGTGAGAGTACAAGAAAACTGATTGTCCATGTATCTTCTGTACAATGTCTTTTCCGATTTCGAAAAGGACCTGAACATTGACATCCTCGTTAGCAGTAATCCCTGTGATAATATTGTATAACGATTCATAGCCTGAAAACAGCTTAAAGCTGTCTAGTTGCTCTGCAACTTTCCCGAGGTCTCTCATCTCTTCTTACCCGAGAGGTAGACAACTCCTTATGTTGTTCACTTGTTGTGTAACTTTGTGCGGTAAGTTATTACATGACAAGGTGGTAAACAGATGACATAGTTGATGACATGGCCGAAACTGTTCTCTTGTGCTCGGACATCCTACTACCCCGTGGGAGCCTACCATGGCTTTTGAGTGAGCGCATTAGTGTTTGTTTGATAAGATTGGAGCCAAGACTATGCCAGTATTGGCTACTGCGTCTGATTACGTGAAACCCAAACTTGAACTTTTGATGTACTGCAGAGTTGTTATCTTTCAATGCATACATCTTCTGGAGATATAGACGAGCCGACTTCAGATAATTTGTATCACCAGTGGCTGCGAATATTGGCAGGCAAGCAATGACGGCACTAAGACGCAGTTCCCAAGACTCAATTCGATTTGGAATGCTTCGCAATGTATGGAAGTTGACGTTACATGACTGGTGGTACACACAATCTGCGGCATGAAGATCACCACCAAAATATTCGATCCGACCTTGAACAGCATTGGCCCACTCATCCCCTTTTGTTTTGCAATGAACCAGGAGAGTTTGAGCAAATGCATAAGTCTTCACATAGCAAATCTTTTCTTCACTTTTTCGTTTATAGTTTTTTTTTTGTAGTATCAGTTCCACAGAAAAAGCAAAGCGTTTTAGTGTCATATCGTCCTAGAGAAACACGAGCGCCCTTTTTACTGGCCAAGCAGAATCATCCTTTTTTAGGCTAAAGCAATTTCCTTTTTCATGTGAACACCAGTTCCGGCTTCAACAATGACTTTTACACCCTTTTCGATATTTGCACGGTTGACACCTGCAGCACCCTTTTCACGAAGTACCACGGTCTCATCACAGTCTGAATCCAATTCGCATAAAGGACAAGTTTCTTTACTAGCGGCTGAACTCATTTTTGATCCTGAAAATATACGAAAATATATGTTTATCAATATATGGTTATTAGTATGGCGCTAATGAATTGTTTGTGAGGGCAGTTTTTGATGGGTGTAAGTGGTCTCTTTGAGTTTTTCACTTGTTTTCTCAGGAATCCTATACCCTATAAAACAATTTCATCTATATGCAGAGGTAAGGGGCCCGATTAATTGAAGAAAGTAATAATTCACCACTGGTACCCATATCAAAATAATCACCCATATGCTTGTTTGTGAACCTGGATTAGTGCAATAAGAGGTTTATGGGTACGGGTACCAATGTGGATGTAATGAGGGGTTTAGGGGTTGGGTACCCCGAGATATGGTATAAGGGGTTATTTAGCATCACTGGTAACCATTTTCATGTGAAAGATTGGCCCTGAAAACAAGTAAAATCCAAGATTTATTGATTTATCAGTGAAACTGACCGAGTTAGTGCTTCACATGTAAATTGAAAATGACTTGTAAACCAAAAAAGTCATATTCGAAATTTTACACTTTCCCATACTCTGATCTTGTCCAACTTTTTAGTATGTTGTAGATTAGACCCAGTCTAACCTAAAACCACCAAAAAACAAAATGTGTCAATTCTTTTGAGGTAGGGGTACTCTGGTAGTATATTGGCCCGTCTATTATTTTAATTTTTAGTAAATGAACATAAACGTAGTACAAAACTATTTTGTTGAGGAAATTAATTTTATCCGGGGCGGGTATTCTTATAGTATATATATATATATATATATATATATATATATATATATACATATAAAACTTCAAGAAAGAGGCAAAATGCCTTCAGAAACCATGTGTTAGATGCAATTATAATTTTTCTTTTTTCATCTTGACCTTTTTTCTATTAATTTCGCTCGGTACAACGAGCCTTATCAGAGGTTTAAACAAATAAAAGGTATTAATCTTATTTTTTTCCCTAAGAGTCCTTTCTTGTAGAAGTGACGTCCTGATGTTGTGTGGACTAACGGTGTTAATGTCTCTTTTAATTATGAACTTAGAATCGCGCATGGTCGCAAATAGGTATCAATTTTTTTTTAAAATTAACTTTCCCAAATTTATACCTATTTGCGACCATGTGTGATTCTAAGTTCATATTTAAAAGAGACATTAACACTGTTAAACATTATTTTAGTATGCCTTCTAAAAATCCAGCGTATTTCAACATTATTAATAGCCTTCGATAAATTGTCTCTCTCTATATGCAGCTGCATTTTCATTATCCTTATAATACAATTTTAGTAGCTCCAGTCTAGTTTCCAAATCAAGTGGCATGATGTAAATAATGACCTGTAAAGTATTAAAAAAAACATTAATTATACAAACGCCATGCTTATATCTATAACATATATAAAAGTAATGTTAACTAATATATGATTGATGGAATAATTTTGAACAATATAAATTTACATGAATTTTGACTCATCCTGTATATCTTTGATACTACACTTCATTATTTCCGCCCTCGGTCAGAGGGACAAATCCTTTTAGACTGTGGCAATTTAGTCCCAATCCAGAGCAGAGTGCCCCTTTTTAGGAAGCTGGATTTTACCCACATTAAAAACCGACCATGTGTCTAATTCTGGCACATTAACCCTCAATGACATACAAAACAGTGCAAACATTGTGGACACGCCTGATTGTTCTCACTACAAAACAACTGCAGAAGAAACACCCAATTACGCCTTCTTCTAATATTACAAACTATTCCGAGCATCCTCTACCGCTAACTGAAACTTATGTAATTGACAACATTGGATCGACATGGGACAGGGAAAGACAAATGGTGTTTCTCGTGATCTTGGCCATAGCTCGAATGGTGTTATGGACGTCGCATCTGAGGGAATCCTGAGGGAATGAATCTTTCTCTGATCAGGATCTGATTGCATTCTTCAAGCATCAGCTTATGGTCAAAATCAGATGTGATAGAAAAAGATTACATTCCTCAGAATTCTACAAAAGGTGAATACAAGTTGTGTATGCAAAGGAGTCAAGTATAAGTGCATGTTCTTTGCCTGAGCATGGCTCACATGGTTCCTGGTAATGTCGGACCCCAGTCCTCTGGGTAAGTCACCATCTTAGCTAGTAGAGTGAATTAGTCCCCGTTTTTACTCCAAGATACTCACTCCCCACTCTTATTTTTGAGCTTTGCCTCTCCAAATTAAATTCATCTTGGAAGGATACCATCTACTCCTAAACTGCATCTCTTCTTCAAGTTCTCTCACATAAGTCCCACTGCCACCTAGAGATCAACCTGTTTGTTTTCGGTCCTAAACAAACCGGAATACAGTGGGAGGTCTATTCTTTAGAAAGGGTTAGGGAGAATCTTACTAACCGGCTTTTGTTTTTTGTTTTTTGTTGTCCCACTCCTACTTCTAATGAATTTGTATATACTTTCAACACATTGAGTATATTTTAAGTAGGATGGCCCCCTAGAGTAAATGTGGTATTGCGGTTACTCAATGATTCGAGGATAGACAAATAGAATAGACAAAGGATGACCAAGAACTCCTATTATCTCCACACTTTTAATGGCCTTGTGCCTAATTTGTTCAAAATTTAAATTGTAATTTTTATATTGTTTGTAAATAAATAATTCAAAGTGTAATATCTATTCTGTCCTTGGTCAGGGGAGAGAGATCCTTCTTGACTGGGGCAATTTTTATTTTTACCTCACCTAGAGTGCCTTTATGTAAACTTAAGTTAATACTAAATTGGCTTGTAGAATGTATGAACATCAGTGGCTTGTTTAGTATTTGGCAGAAATCGTGTACAGAACAATTATGTGTTAAATAGCAGAAACTGAAAGACAATGTATTCATCATCATCATCATCATCATCATCATCATCATCATCATCATCATCATCATCATCATCATCATCATCACGTTTGTTTTACATAGTGGCATGTGTTGGACGGTTTTCAGAAATTAATTTCCAAATTAACCTATCTCTGCCCATGTCTTCGTTTAGGGATACCAGTGCAGTAAATTCATAGGAGCTCATTCTGTGAAAGTACTTATAAAACAAGCACAGTGGTGCAACTCTGCGGCGATGTGACACGGGCTGGAGCTTGACAGACAACGTGGGATCTGTTAGGTTAGAAATTCTTTCAAGAGGAAGAGGCTAGTGGTTGGTTCACCAGATCAGATGTGGCAACAGTACCCTAGGCACGGGCGAATGGTGGCTTTGTAGGGGTAGTATCATTCTCTTAGGCATTATCTCCTTCTTGATTTTTTTTAGGGGTGGGGTAAGTGTAATATCTATTCTGAAGTTATGATATCATCCTCCCAGGATTACCGTCTTTTTTTTTTGGGGGGGGGGGTCGTTTAGTGTGTTCTGTTATCATGGTACCATCCTCCCAGGCTTTACATCCTCTTTGAGGAGGGGTGGTCGATTGTCATTATACCATCCTCTCAGGCAGTATCTCCTTATTTTTATTGGGGGGGGGGGGACTGTGTAATATATGTACTATATACATATTTGTGCTAGTTATATTAATAATGCATCTTTTTCTTTTAATATATAAAATAACAGACATGGGTGTGTAACTTGTACGTGTGAATGCATACATGCACACCTGGATGTAAGTGTTTGTGTGCGTTTTTCTCTCTCGTTGTATGTGTATTAAGCTGTCTGTGTACACAATATGTGTTCTCTTCCACATTTTTCCTCAGGCCCAGAGTTCTTTCTATCAATGAAGCGAAATGCCATTCATCAAATATGTTATGAAAACACTTAATTAGTCATTTTAATTGCAATATTGATTTTTTCACGCCATCATTTCAAACAGAGATTGCTTTGACACGTTTTAATTGGCTGTTCAGAGTGAAGGACATGTGACTTTATTCTGATTGAAGAAAATGTGACTTTGTTCAGATTCAAGAAAATGTGACTTTGTTCAGATTCAAGAAAATGTGACTTTGTCAGATTCAAGAAAATTTGACTTTGTTCTGATTGAAGAAAATGTGACTTTGTTCAGATTCAAGAAAATGTGACGTTGGCATCAATTTATCAAATCTGTATATGCCACTGTCTCAAAGACAAACTGGTTGAGACTTATTTTGAAAGCAGTTTGCAATCAGTTGATTTTTTACAGTCTTTAGTGCACACATACACATTAAGATGTTCATACATGTAGTTATTTATGCACTAATACTGATGGTAAATAAATGGGCCTGTCAGGAGTAGCATAGCAGTGAATATTGTATTTACGTCGCGACTCTTAATTGAACAAAATCTCGAATCAGCAGTTTCTTTTAGCCAATTAAGAATGCGAAAATATTCAGTGACGAAATCTGTCTGTTTTCTTTGTTCGTCAACAAGCAACACACGTGCGTACGTCACAATCCTGCCTAGCCTGGGGGGGGGGGGGCTCGACAGATGACCGAGTGACTTTCATGGAATTCTAAATGCAACGCCCAGCAAAGCATATATATGCCGCTCAACGAACATTGTACATGTACACAAGTTCATAGATGCACACACTGCGACCAGCGATAATAGCTTTCTAATAAAAATTAAATTTACTCATCATTCTGTTTACCAATTTAAGCAATTGTTTTACTGAAATTCTGGTACATTATGATAACATTATTTGATTGATTTACATATTGTTGTGAATAGTTTGTACAGTCATTAACATTTTTTTCTAATTTCTGGGTGGCCAGCCATAATAGCTTTTTTACTTCTTAACAAAAAATGGTATGTTCAACATCACTGACTGAGGGAGAAAAAGAAATTCTAATAAAGGAAATGACTAAAAGGACCTCCCCTGGTGCAATTGCCCAAAAAATAAGTCATCATGTGGATACTGTAAAAAGATTTCTAAAGGAGCCTTCCCCAAGGAAGAAACGATCAGCTGCTGGAATATCCAGGGATTTGAGGAATATTGGTCTTCAACTCTGTAGAAAACATGGACAATCAAGCAAATCAATCTTCACAGCAGCTAAATCAACATGGAATGAAATTCTTCAAACAATGGCTTCTGTGAAAGTTCCACTTACAAAGCCTCTTCTTACAACAAGACAAAAATTTGAGAATTGGATGGGCAAATAAATATATGAAGATGGATATGAGTAAGGTTCTTTTCACTGATGAGACCTGGGCAACCCTTGATGGACCTGATTACTAAACAAAAAGATGGGTTTATTCCGGAGATGAGAGTCACCATCGTTTGAGACAACAACAAAAAGGCGAGTATCATTGGAGATAGACTTGTTGGTCCTATAAGAGTATTGATTTTCTCCTCTCCAGGAGTTAGGCACAAGGCCAGTTTTTATCTTACTCCCACAAGTAAGATGTGACCCAAGGTCGGGTCGGAAAAGTGGGGTTTAAAAATTGCCTGGGTAGCCCCGTCGGCATTCCCCGGTAGGGGCGCCTCAGGCAGTAAGCAATAAACTTAGTCCTCCCCAAAGAGGGGAGGCGAAGCCTGGGAGGGTGGACCTCCTAAAACTGCACAGGACAGACCCATAGACCGGCATAAATCGAGCCCCGAAGGCCAAGACAATACCAGTCTATGGGGTGCAGTATTCATCGGAACAGATACTACACTTTGATCTTAGCCAAAAGGCCAAGACAAGAGTAGAGTAGTCGAAGGAGTAAAAATTATGTCTACTGATTATTGCAATCCCTTGAGAGAATCTCTGATACCTTGGCTAGTAAGGGACTTTTTTATGCACGACAATGCTCATTCACATTATGCCCATGCCACTCAACCATTCTTAGCATCTTTGGGCATCAAAACTACAAAGTTGAGGATCTAGCCTCCATGCTCACCAGATTTAAACCAAATAGAAAACTTTTAGATGTGTATGCCAATAGACGTCAATTTTTGTCTAAACCGGACTTATGGGAAGCCATTAATACTGCAGCAAGAGCAGTGCCACTAGATACTATTAAAAAAGTGACTGATTCAGTCAATACAAGACTTTTGCGATTATAAAGGTTTATAGTGGCTATGTGGGTTAATAAAGTAATTTGTTCACTATATGTATTAAACTATATATTATTATATATTTAATTATATCAATTAATTGTTAAATATAACCGTCATTTATATTTATTTTATTTATTTATTCCTGATAAACGTTATTTTTTGTTGTTTTAATTGAAAAGCTATTACCATTGGTCGCAGTGATTTCAACAAATCTTTTATTTTTCAAATACTAGCTATGAGTTTATGCTTATTTTTTAGCAGCACTTTTATAACAGAGTGTTATATTACCTGTGAAAATATTTCCGAAATTGAGTCATGGAAAATTTAAAGATAACTATTTTTGTTAGAAAGCTACTATTGCTGGTCGCAGCATACGCTCTCTCACTAAGTACTCTTTCTAAACGAACACGTGTACACATAAGTCCTTACATCCACTCTCTCACTAACAAAACAAAGTCATGCTAATACACATGCATATTTTCATGCTTATTACACACATGTAAATGAACACGGCGATAGGCGATACAAACATATGTGTTCAATTCTTTATACAGACAAAACATCTATTTTATTCAAGGACGTTCCTTGAACACCTTGAACTCTCATTCTTCACGAAGTCTTTATCTTTCATTGTCTCAACAAGTCGTCGAATTAAATCAATTAATTTTGTATGAATAGACTTTGTCATTCTTTCATTCGATAATTTTATATCGTCTTCAAACCCATAATTGCCTTCGAGCTATAGTAAAACTGATGTTCAATTATCGTTGTGTCTTAGTATTAAATAATCCAAAATGGTTGCCCTACTATAAAACAGACAAACCAAACCATGCCCAGATAGAAACACATAAACATATATATTTACACGCAAATATAATCGTCACATACACATATAAACTCCGAAATAAACTATAACAAAATTACACACACAAACTTACAGATATACTATCACAGGCAAGCACACACACATTTGAAATAAACAATCACACACACACACATGCACACTCGAAATAAACCATAAAGAAGATCTCCATCATTCCAGTAATGCAAAAAGAATTTCAAAAACTACCTGGCGAATATACCCAGTGAACCAAGTGCAAGAGAGATCCAAAGGGACAGTTAGAATTCTAAAACGATCCCTCAGTTGGAGTTTCAGCAATAGTGGATAAATGTCTAGCATCTGGTAAGATACCATCCTCAGCAAATACAAAAAAATAAAAAAATTGAAAAAACAAACTCACAAATAAGCCATCACAAACACACGCGAAATAAATCATATCACACACACACACATACTCGAAAGAAACCATCACAGATACACATATGCATACTTGAAATAAACTATCACAGACACGCACTCGACACATTTTAAATGGATATTAAACAGGACAAATTTTAACGGATATAAAAAATGTCACATTTTAAATGGATATCAAAAATGTCATTTTACATGGATACTAAAACGGACACAATTTAAATGGATACCGAACCAGGTACATTTTAAATGGATCTCAAAAAGTCACATTTTAAATGGATCTAAATAGGCACATTTTAAAACGATAATAAAATGGATAAAATTTTAATGAATACCAAATAGGACACATTTTAAATGGATATAAAAAGAATTAAATGGATACAAAAAGCACACATTTTAAAGGATATATTTTAAACGGATATAAAAAATGACACATTTTAAATGAATGTCAAAACGGATAGATTTTAAACGAATATAAAAAAACGGTACATTTTAAATGGCTAACAAAAAGGACATGATTTAAATGAATATAAAAAGGACGCATTTTAAACGGATATCAAAAAGAACACATTTTCAATGGATACCGAAACGAATACATTTTAAATGGATACCGAAGCAGACACATTTTGAATGGATACATTTTAAACGGATACCAAAAAGACACATTTTAAATTGATACCAAAACTGACACATTTTAAAGGAATATCAATAAGGATGCATTTTAAATGGATATCAGTAAGGATACATTTTAAAGGGATATAAGAAAGGACATATTTAAATGCATACAAAAAAGATGCAACTCTATAGAAAAAAAACTGATTATATTTTTTTAAAGTACATAAAAATAGTTTTTCTGTATTGGATTTAAAATCTTATATCAGATAAAAGGTTTGACTGTAAGTATAAATGATGACGATGTCGTCTTCTTGAAGTCTCATGCAGGTGCAAATTGCATGCATTCTATTGACGAAAAACGTGGGCCGTTGTCTGAGAATACTTCCTAAGCTACTCCAAATCGGGTGAAGCTATATTGCATCGTTTTGATCACAGCTACTTGTTTGTGCCGGTATCTAGTAGAGGTCCGGGTAGTTTGACATTATTATAATGCAATCTTTTTTAGCATATTTACACATGTCTACTGCAACTTTTGCCATGACTAATAAAGTGATGTTTTGGTTGTGCATATCTGTAAGTAATGCACAAATCACAATGCTGGACAATCCAAGTGCTTACTTCATCCTGTCGATGACAAAGTAATTTTAGCAGTTCTCTTCATCTTCTCCATAGCTTCTTCGCACTTGTTGTAACTCGTTGATATATAGTGGACTTTTTTCCTCTGCACATGTATTTAAAATGTTTAAATTTTGGCAATTTCTGCATATCTGGTCCTTATCATACCATGCTCTGTCCAAACGATGATAGCCACATTTTCGGCATTCTTTTTTTATCTCATTGCACTTTCTATTTTATCTCTCAGTCATTTCTGTGGTCGTTTTTATAAAATTTATTTTTCCGCTGGTAACTCTGCCTAGATATTATGTCGAAACAAATATGACACTTTTTGGGAAGAAAAGAAAAAATCGTCACAATAATTGATGTATTCTCAAAATTCAAAGAGGAATTATGATGAATAAACCGCCCAAACCTTCACTACAGGCTCCAGGTGTTACCTGAACCTGGAGCACTGGAACTTGGTCAATGGGTTTACAATCAGACGAGTTGGGGATGGGGAGATGTTTGTACTGGAGAGGTTGTGGAAGTTCTCAGACAGCAAATTCTCAGATTTCCCAGAGGTGTGACATGGAGCTGAGACCTGCTGACACACGTATCACCTTCCCACTGCCACTCTCTTCACCCAGCGCTTGACAATAGTGAACAACAACTCAATATAGCTATCTGAATTGAGTTTGAGTCCTTTTCCCAAGATTTGGGTGGCACGATATGTCCTTCACTGAAAACACACCCAAAGACATCATAGTTTGAGGGAATGGACTTCAGGATGTGCGAACTGTAGACTAGCCACGTGTTGTTCTGCGCGTTGTACATTTGGTTCTGAGAAGAACTATGTCATCACCAAGTCGACCAGTCGTTTGACCTTGTTGATGAGTTTCTTGGCTTTCATAAGGCGGTTTTCTTTGGCCTTGGCGGTGAGTAGTTGGCCCTTGCAACTCTTGTATGAGAAGTACCGAAGTTCTTTATTTAGCGCTTTCTTCATAGTCATCACTGCAACAAGTATCTCTCGCTAAGGTCCACATTGTCTTGCCTGAATCTTGCAATACTTGTTCAGCTGTGATGTCTGTCAAGAAAGACATGAATGTTTCTTCTTTCTGATTTCTGTACTCTAAGTCATTTTTACCTGCAACAAACTTTGAAAAATGACAAATCAAAGCAGTGTAGATACCTTTTGCCGCATCTGTGACTGACAATGTATTATACACCGCAAGTGCTTTTTCACAAGTCATGTGTACAAAGAGTGCGCATTTAATGCTCTTGGACGATGCCGTTTTTCGTTATGTCTCAAGGTATACTTCGAATTTCTAGAATTTCTAGAATATCTTCATATTCGGTTTAACGTCTGTTTTACATGCTGGCATGCGTTGGACGGCTTTAAGAAATTGACTTCTAAACAAATATTTCTCTGGCCAGGTCATTATTTACTCTTTTTTTCCCTTAGGTCAATTTTTATCATTTCCTCCCATGTTTTCCTTGGCCTTCTCCTGTGAACTGAACCTACTACCTCAACTGTTCTACATCTACAAACCCAAGAATTCTTATCCATTATTTCAACATGGCCATACCATTGAAGTCTACTCTTCTGCACACATCTCTCTATACTGTCCAGATTTAATCTTCCGCTGAGGTAATCAGAACTAAGCCTGTCTTTGAGACTAACAGTACATATCCATTCTCATATCATTTCTTTCCATGCAACACATGTCCTCAAGCCTGACTGGCCAGGTTTCCCTTCCATACATCATTACACTGCGTGCATATGCCTGATAGACTATTCCCTTGGTCGACAGTAGTAACACTCTGCTGAATGGCAGAAGTTCCCTGAACTTACTCCATCCCCTCCTAATTCTTGCAATCACATTAGCACCTGCTCCAAACTAGGTTTTTAAATTTGTTTTGACAGTTTTAAAAAGTCTATGCTGATCCTCTACTTCTGATATTTACCTAACCATTTCAATGTTTGATTCCATATGCATCCATCCACTATTTATATTTGAAAAGTTTTCTGTTTTAATTAAAAACGTTTTGATCAGATCCTCTCAGCCAGTGTTACTCAACAGTTTTCCCCTTGCGTAAACCTTAAAATAAATTATATATCTCAAGGAACCCTTGCACCAAAAACAATTATATACCTTATCTTTCTCATTTTATTTTCATTATAGTTCACGTGATAAATATACTAGTATCTAGTAGAAATTATGGAATATTCTTGTTAATAAGCATTGCTGCTATATAGAAATTTTAATTATTGAATTATAAATATGTGTAAACAAGTCCAGAATTAAGAGAATGCACACGATATTCAATTTATGTTTTTATGAGTTATGATTTTTATGTCTGAACTGACCGCCATTCGTAATTATTTTTTTGTTTTTTTTTAAGCGAGTCAGACATCTGCATCGAGCTCACAAAGATCGTGCCTCAGGATTGTCTGGGCTGCATGAAGTCCTCCACGTTTACCGTAGCTATTCACTAACCTGCAGAATTACAGGTTTTTACCTCCAACACCGAGAGCAGCAAGGTTCAGCGGTTGCATACGAAGTCAGGGAAGGTTTGGTCCAGAAAACTTGAAGGAATGATGCAGAAGTAATGTTGCCACTTTAACTCAATTGATTATAATAAATCATTTAAGGGTTTACTTACCTTTTCTATTTCTCTCTTTGTCTCTCTCTCACACACTTGCACACCTCATTCCCTATTTTCCCATTACTTATCAATAAAACAAACAAACAAAACAAAGAAAGTAAATTTTGATTTCCTTGTCATTCAAGTCAGTTTGTTGATTGTTTGCAGACAATAACAAAATTGAAGATACAGACTTTGTTTATTCACAGACTTTGTTTATTTTTTAAGTCAGTTTATATTCAAAGAAGAAAACGAATTAAATGCATTGAAAATCGGATATAGAATTATTTCTAAAAGCAAACAGTCTGCAAAAATACATGTAAACTTTAAGGAAATTTCATTGGAAAATATAAATGATAGCCATTTTCTTTGCATAAAATGAATCGCCTTCGTCTCTCATGTGAATCAGATGATTCTGGTGTTGGCATTAGTTTCCCCAATGTTTTTCTAGTTATAAATTTTTCTGGAATGACATCGGGTACTTACGGGAAGGACCACGAGAAGGTTGCCAACATCCCTAAGTGAAAGTGGTACTGTGGAACCTACTGGATTCGAACTTGGAACACCCAGGTCTTCAGTCAGTGTCGATATCCACTTAACCACCGTCATCCCCCCCCTTCCAATGAATCGCCTGAACATACAGTGGCAGACTAGCCAAGGTGTAACTTTTCCCCGATGGTAAGTTGGTCATTTCGAATGAAGTGAGCGCCTGTATATTACTATATCAAATGCTATCTCCCGTACTACTATTCTTGAACTATTTTGTGGCGGACATGATGGCCCTGAATCTGGATCGAGCAATGAAAGTATCTGCCTTAGCTGTGCATGTAGTTTGAAAATTTAAAAAAATATCGAAATCATAGGTGAGGATCGAACTCACAACCTAGGAGAAACTGTTTATTGAACTACAATAAGCAACTCCACCTTAATAACAAAAAGGTGAGTCAACGAATTATCTGGATACTAATTGGTTAAAAATAATTAACTGGGATTATTTAATGTCTGAAATCTACTGATTTGTGAGGGGAAGCGAAGAAAGTCGTCTCTTATACCTAGCAGACCAGTCGCAGATCCATCCCTGATAATCAGTCTAACAGAGACTGACCATTGTGAATGCCTTTTCTCTGTCTGGCTGTGGTATTTGTTCTGTTCAGCTCTAAGTGGTCCACCCTCCCAGGCCTTGCCTTCTCGCTGTGGAAAGGAATTAGTTTATAGCCAACTGCCTAAGGTGCTTTCACAGGGGAATGTAAATGGGGCTGCTCAAGCAATTCTTAAGGGGCCAGAGTGGACCTCTTGTGTGCTGGCTTATTTTCGCGGTGGAAGAGAGATAAATACCAGGAGAGGAAGAAAGAAGCAGAAAGGAGAGAAAGTCAGTGGTTGTGAGCTGCATTATTTTATTGACTGTGGCAACAAGTCCATTATTATTTTCATATTTATTCGGTGAAATTGATCTTTAAGTGTCCCATTGAAGTCAAAGTGGAAGCTGAGCTTTGATCGAGTTTCAACCCTTTTTTCATATTCCTATTTTTATTTGAAGAGATATTCGTTGTTTTTATTGTATTGAAGCAACGTGTAAAAGGACTAACGAGATTGTCAGCTGTATGATGACCAATACTATGAGAGGATTGAAAACGACGGGTGGAATTGACAACATTTGATTACTTAATAGGACGGTTCTCCAAGCATTTGTTTACATCGGACTTGAAAACGACCATGTTGTAATGAGTTGGGAAGCAACCCTGTGGCATTGTGTTCCACAAATGGGAAGTTCTTGGAAAGAAACTCTGTTCATGGAAGTTTCGTTTAGTTTTAGGTAGACAGATGAAAAAAAGGAAAGTTCTTGACAGTGGGTGTAGTCAGAGGAGTTTTTGCTGTGAATGAGTCGAATACTTATCCATAAAAATAACGTAGAGTAGAGAAAGACTAGCAACGTCTCTTCCATGGGAAAGAGGTTGTAAGGAAAAGAAGAGATCATCTTCCACCAGATTACTTTTACGCTAAGTAATCAACAAGAATAAGACAAAATAACAGGACAGAAATGAGCAATGCATAAAACGAAACTAAGCAAGTGGTAAGATGTGCAATGGAGCTGACTCAAAGATATAGCATTGTTTTTGTTTTTTTCATGATAATATAATTCTAAAAATTGGACGGATTTTGGAGTAAAAATGTAACAAAAAATAATTGAACTACCTGTACGCATCAACAAATGTTCAAATTTTGCTTTTATTAAATCGAATAGTTTCATGTATTATTTGGATTATTTGGACTACTATTTTTATCTTGATTCTTATCTTCGGAACATTCCATCTTTTTCAACTGTGGAACGTTTTAGTCGAACTTCGAAATTTTTATATGGAATGTTGGAAGCTGTACAGAATTTCGAACTGAACCATTCATTTATTTTTTTGTAATTCTTAGCTATTATCGCCATTAGTAAGGATTGAACCTTCAACCCCCAGAAGACGGTCACTTAGAACTGATTGTTAACTAATGCTTTTACGTGTTACGTCACATAGTTGAAGGTTCAAGCCTTACTACAGGCGATCATAAATAAAAATAGCCAAACATTAACACTTTTACCCAGTCATACGATGAAGTGAGGACAGTTTACCCTTGTAGATTAAATAAACGGTTTAGTTCTAAATAATTTTAAGCATTTAAAGACTATAAATTCAATAAGTCTAGTCCCAGTCATTTCTATATATACTATTATAGCATGTGTTCTTCAGAATTGTCTGATCTATTTCCTGCTTCCTTTGTTACTGCATGGGATAGTGTATATACCTGCATTAGATGTGGGTGTTTTGAAGAATTTTATTTATATTTTTGTATTTGATGCTTAGATGCATAAATGTTGTGCTTATTGTTACATGTGTTTCGTGTGTGTGTTTCACCCTCAGCAGGCTTTTCACCCTCAGCAGGCTTTTCACCCTCAGCAGGCTTTTCACCTAACGAGTAGAAACAGTGGTAGAAACGCCAAGTAGGATTGCCGATCGGTTAACAGATAAGCCGTCATTTATTTGTTGATTTAGTAATAAACGCTTCAGGCAATGCAGCTTGTTATCCACACAAAACGGATTTATTAGACCTTTCCCCCTTTCAACCCGGAAATGTTATCCATATAATTTACAAGCGGATTCGATCCTAGTAGAGTTCCTCACATACTTTCTTATAACTGGCCTGAAGAAGATATTTGCCCAGTTTTTAAACCGATCGACTTGAGTAGCATGAATATTTTTTGCGTTGTCACCATTTTTGAGTTGTCTTCAAACATAACTGGGCCATTTATATTTCTGAAACGTTTGTAGTCAGTATAATTGTAATAATAGAGTAATATGTTTTGGAACTTGTTTTGGTTAAAAATTGATTTTTTATGAAACAATCATTAAATATATATATATATATATATATATATATATATATATATATATGAAACTATTACTATTTCATGTATCCACATAAAATTTTATAAGGATTTTCAGTATTTACTTCAACAGTGCTCAATACGTAAGTTATGAAAATATAATCTATTATACACCACCCTATAACTAGATGCTAAAAACTAAACTGGGCAAAAAATTCCTAAATTTGATTGAAAAACACTTCCTCGTGACCAATCCTCTGCATAAAATATTCAATAAAAATATTCAATAATAATAAGCTAAAACTGTCCTACAGCTGCTGCGAAAACCTAGAAATGATAATTAAGGCACACAATAACAAAATACTAAAAGAGAACAGCAGAGAGGAAGAAAAAATAACAAATTACATAAAAAGGCGAAACATATAGCAAAATAACACTAAGAAGAACAAAAATATAAACACTACAAATAGAAATAAACAAAACCCTAATAGTAATCACTCGAATAGAAATGAAAAAGTTAGCAATGAAGAGAAAAGTTGTAACTGCATAAATCGTCCACTACAAAATAAATGCCTAACCAAAAGTATTGTATGCCAAGCCACAATATTTGCCAAGGAAAGACCGAATAACAAGAAGTACTATGTGGGTATGACCTCCCTAGATTTTAAAACCAGATATTATGACAACAAAAGCAGATTTAAAAACAAAAAACGTCGAATTAAAACAGCACTAGCAAACCACTATTGGGAGCTCAAAGAAAATGGACGCTCACCAATAATTGAATGGAAAATGATACGACAGGGCAGTACATGTAGAAATTTAGACGACCCGTGTAGATTATGTCTGAATGAGAAATTCGAAATCTTAAATTTTAAAGACCCCCAAAATCTATTAAACTGTAGAAGTGAAATAGTAAACAGCTGCCTGCACAAAATAAAATTTACCTTAGGCTAACAATACATAAATAAATAAATAAATCAACAAACAAATAAGTAAAGAAAAAAAACTAAACTAAAACCTAACAACTTAAAAACTAAAGCCTAAAATAGAAATACAAGGAACCACATGTTAAAATAAGTTCACCCATTATATTGACACAACAAAGAAACAGGATATAGGCCACTCTATAGAAAACAAAACAATAGAACATGAAATAGATAAAAACTAACCGGACTAGAATGTGTCTTAAATCAGAGGGAGGGCAGTTATGTTTAACTTGTGAAACATATAGAATATTTATTAATTTTTTGATTTTAATACAAAAAGACCATCAGAAAAACTGAAAAAATAAAAAAGGTATAATTAAAAAGACAAATTCTGTTATTTTTAACAATGTTTGCATAAATGAGAAAATGCTGCCTAAATACACACAATATATATATATATATATATATATATATATATATATATATATATATATATATATATATATGTATATATATATATATGTATATATGTATTTGTGTGTATGTATTTATCAATATATATATATATACTCGTTTTTCTTATTTTATTTTATTAAACTTTAAATATTCTGACATAAAATTTAAACTGAAACAAATTCACACAAAATCGAAGGAAATTTATTAATTTGTTTAATGATTATTTTTATAAATATCAGCTTTTAATTTATTGACTTGTGACATCAATATAAGGACAAACCATCCATGACTCATCATTTCGGGTTTTGCTGCCATAAATTCTATCACAGAAATGTTCTGACTTCATTTTTCTTCAATCTTTTTCTTCTTCAATTAAATTGTCACTTGTTGGAGGAAAATATGAAAACTTTAATGAAGATTTACCGTATTTGACAAAATAAAACAGACACTAAAAAACTTGAATCATTTTTATGAAGGTTGGATCATTCTACAATTCTAGAAAATACTTGACTCCTGATGCAATTCTCTACCTGTATAAGAGTCAGATACACCCTAAGATGGGGTACTATTGTCATATTTGGAGAGGTGTCGTTCAGAGCATTCTTTCTTGCCTTAACAGAGTACAAAATAGATTTTGCAATCGAGTGGGGGATTACCCCTTTTCTTACATAAGCAACGTTGCTAGTCTTTTTCTACTCTATTGGTATTTTTATAGTTGGTGCTAGACTTACTAAAACATTTAAAGCCAGATCTCGTCTAACTATAACACCTGCAAAGAACTTTCCTTTCTTCTTCTCCAAGAGTTTTTTTCCAAGAACTTCCCTTTCTTCCTCCGTGCACCTAAAACCAAATGGAACTTCCATAAACAGAGATTCTTTCAAAAAAAACCTTCCAATCTGTGTAACAAAATACTGCCTACAACATGGCCGTTTTCAAATAAAAAGTAATTATTTTTAATAGTTTGGACACACATAGAAAGTGATTATTTTTAATGGTTTGGACACACATAGAAAGTGATTATTTTTAATGGTTTGGACACACATAGAAGTGATTATTTTTAATGGTTTGGACACACATAGAAAGTGATTATTTTTAATAGTTTGGACACACATAGAAAGTGATTCTTTTTAATGGTTTGGACACACATAGAAAGTGATTATTTTTAATGGTTTGGACACACATAGAAAGTGATTAGTTTTAATGGTTTGGACACACATAGAAGTGATTATTTTTAATGGTTTGAACACACATAGAAAGTGATTATTTTTAATGGTTTGGACACACATAGAAAGTGATTCTTTTTAATGGTTTGGACACACATAGAAAGTGATTCTTTTTAATGGTTTGGACACACATAGAAGTGATTATTTTGAATGGTTTGGACACACATAGAAAGTGATTATTTTTAATAGTTTGGACACACATAGAAAGTGATTATTTTTTAATAGTTTGGACACACATAGAAAATGATTATTTTTAATAGTTTGGACACACATAGAAAGTTATTATTTTTAATAGTTTGGACACACATAGAAAGTCATAATTTTCTAAAATATAAAAGAACTATGGAGACATTCGAGAAAAAACCCAAAAAAACTGAGGAATATCTGTTTGATGTACGTACCTGTCACGGGCTAAATATATACAGGGCGTTACGGAGCCCTCCAAAAAGGAGCGCACTCCAGGAGCACGCTCTTTTTTGCTGGAGCGAAGCAGAGGAGGGCTCATTTTATATTCAGTGGGAGTGGAGCGGGAGCAGCTCCATTTTGAACTAAAGAGCGGTGGTTTAATCGTTCTGCGCTCCTCCAAAATTATTTGATTTTTTTTTCTTTTAAACATTAGTTTTTTATTCAGCAATAAAAAGGAAAAGAAAAGAAAGCTTCTGAGTTATTTAAAACAAATTATATCTGGTAAATGTATATGAGATAGGGAGAGAGAGAGGGGGAGAGGGAGGGAGAGACAGGGAGAAAGAAGGAGAATATTTAAAGTTCTCAGATTTTTACATCTATGTGTTACATTTTTGATGGGACAGTTTTCTTAAGGCAGAAGACAGACAATTTGGCACCAAATGTCTTTAAATGAGCCAGTGAGTCTATAGATGTCTTTGAAGTTATTTTCTTATAGATTTGAACTTTTTTTGTATTTATGATAGGATGTTTATTGTGATTGAATAAATAAGCCAATTTTTCTTTTTAATTAATTTGTGTTTTTAAATAAAGAATTTTAGGTTCAATTATACTATAGGGGCCGTTGGATTTTCTCGCCCATTTCGCTCGGTATTCACCCAAATGTTCGATAAAATCGATTGTGAGGGTGAAATGGTATATTTTGTCCTGACAAAAAATTCTAATTTATTTTTTAGCATATATCAAATTGAACTTTTACGCCACATTTTTACCCGTCGTCTTTTCGGCGACATTTTTTGTTATTCTTAAATTCACGACTAGTATGTTTTAACCTTTTCATGTTTGCTTTTAAATTCGTTAAATTCAGTTCAAACTTGTTTTTGTAAATAGAATGTTCAAAGTTTTTTTTGTGTGTAATAAAATGTTAAAGCAGTAAAAATACCTTTAGTCATAGGAAAAAATATATTTAGTCCAAGGAAAAAAACAATAAAAACCAACATGGCCGCCAGCGATTAAAACCAGGAATTAATTTAGATTCTCAACACTTTAAAAAGTAAATGAGAATTTTATTTCAGGACCAAAAATACAATTAAGACCAGCAATCAGTTTCATCCTAAATTTGGGCGAATATTTTTTCAACTCTAGGCCAGATATTTTGTATGAAATTTTAAGACATTAAATGGATCTCTGAATTGTTTATTGACAATTTATTGATATTTTTTGGGCAATCTAAGAAAAATATTTTTTTATTCAATCTTTAAAAATAAACTTCATTGGTTTTTTTCGCCCCAAATTTGACTATTGAAAAAAAAATGGATAAATCGATTTGTTTGAAAGTACTTGCACGTTTCTCTGTTATAAATAATAATATACATTATACAATATAGTTACGTTCGTAAAACAAACAAATATTAAACAACAACACGACGAGTAATGTTGTCCTGGCTGTCGCTCCTCTCCCAGAGAAATGTTTTTTAAAAAGAAAATAATCACTAATAATTTTTAAAAATAAAACTTTATTTACTTAAAACAAATCTAAATTCCCTTCCAAAATAAATTTAAAAAATATCGGGTCAAATTTTCCTTTCCTAAAAAAATAGGTTGTTAATATAATGAAAATTAAAATTGTTTAAAAATACTTCAGGGATTTTTCTATTTCCATTTATACCTCATGAAACGAAAATTTACGTATAATCCTATACTTCGTCCGACATGTTCTCCTATAACTCTCAAAATATTAGCGAGATTTTGTCAAATATTATCTTACGGTCTTACACTTAAAGTGACATCTCAACCCATATCGATGAGATCCTTTTACACCCACCCCTATCCTTCGACCATTCATTGGCAGAATAGAACGTTTATGAAAGAAGGTACATTTTCATTATGGAGTGCTGAAAAAGAGCCGCTCCTTTTTTTATAGAAGTTGGAGCAGGAGTGGCTCCTTTTTGAAAATGGGGACCGTGAGAGGAGCCAGCTCCAATTTTGGGCGTTGGAGCAGGAGTGGGAGCAGATCCAAAAGTAGTGGAGCGCGTAAAGCCCTGAACATATACTATACCAAAAATAACGTAAATTAATAAAGTAGTTTTTATTTTATCAATAAAAATTAAATTTTACCGATAAACTAATGAATGTACGCGTTTTGGTCATGCCTTTGTTCACACACCGCCAGAAACGATGCCCAAATCAACCCCGTATGCAATAGTTAGGGTTATCTCCCTTGAATATCCCTTGAATATGTCGTAATGGCGGCCGTATTCGCGTCATTCGTTTTTTTCCGAATGTCTCCGTAATTCTGGATACGCACCAAAGAAAATTCTCAGAAATGTTAAGAAAATAGTGTATTTTGAAAACTTTTCTTCTCCTTGATTGCATAATTTTGTGATTTTATCCGAACGTTAGAGACCTTCAAAGTGCACCATAAAATGACGCCATCAATAATGTTAAATATGTATGGATGAGCAAAATGGAAATAAATTACTTAAATTTAATACTACACTTATAATAACTACAAAAATATAACTGAAGTGAAGGGAAAAGAAATTTGAATTTCATCAAAATAAATATAAAAAATAATTTAAAAGGACTAATGGAAGTAACGATTATTGCTATTACTTTGTTTTGTTAGTGTTTGGCTTAAATTCTATATATAATAAAACCAAATTAAAAATGAAAATTTAAAAAGTATTGTGGTTTGTTAATGATTTAACAATTTTATTTGTCAATTAAAAATAAATGAGACCATTTCAAAGTGAAAATAATTTTTAAGTCACGTCGCATTTTCGCCAAATAAAATTAAAATTCGAAAGAAAATTTTGAATAGATAAGCCTTCAAATTTGAAAAATAAAAATGACGAAAAGTATATAATACTTACTTTGTCATAAATACAGTTTCTTTTTCAGCTTAAAGAATGTTAGCAACAAAAAAAAACTTGTAAAGATAATAAAATTATTAATACACGTGCGTTTGCTAAAGCGATGACTTTCTCCTTATAGTTAATAAAGTTTATTATGATCTTCCATAGTTTGACAATGTCAGGAAATCCACAAACTCTTGCTTACCTCGATCAAATAAACATTCTTTAAAAAGCACAAATTAATCGGTCGAAGTAGATGTCGGTCTTTTACGATTTATAACAGTTAGGTTTATGTTATATTTTGAAAAATTGGAAAAACATATTTTCAAAATAGATGTTTAAACTTTAAAATATCTAAATTATGTAATTTAAATGAATTAAAAGCTCTGACAAAATAATTATTGTTTAGAACATTATTTTTATTTGCAATTCACCAGATCAGAGTGTATATTAACGAGAAAATGAAGTAAAATAATTAAAAACATAATAATATCGTATTTATTTCCGCTTTTTATTTATGAATTCATAGATACTCTACCCAAAAGTGTTTACCAATAAAAAGGGTAAATCTGATGTGCTTTTTAAGACTCTTTCGTTTTATATAATATTAAAATTTCGATTCATCAGAATATATTTTTCAGATTTCATATTTTCCCCTAATATATTTTACGAAAAACGCATTTTAAAGATAATTTGGTTCAATAATGAATAAGTATCGAAGATTTCGTGAAAATCTGACCATTATTTGCACGGGTGTTATCGGGTGAAAATTGGTCACTGCATAGGAACGTTGTTTTAAAGCGTAAATAAAGTACACACGTTTTTAGTTTCTCATTTTCATTATTTTCGTACGCTGAAAATTAAAAAAAATCATCAGCGGTTTATTTTATGTTTCTCCTTTTGAATGGTAAAAAAGTTATGATGATAATATAACCTATATTAAAGTTACATCGTGTTACATATAAATTCTATGATTAGCTTTGGAGGTCCCTACCAAATGTATTTAATAATAAGCGAGTTTAATTTCTGCATAGAGCTCCTGAGGTACGTGGTCAGGATTGTCTGGTATGCATGAAGTTGTAGCAGTTACCTCCTCCTTTCAAAACATAACTGCACCGGTTGGCCATTAGGTGTCGCCTTTTCACCGACACCAGAGTTATCTGCCCTTCGGACTATAAAAACCGTTGCAAACGGAAATTCGCTCTCTTCTTCACCAACCAGCCTCGGCAGAACAACGTTGGCACCAGCGCTCCATTTCACTCGCTTTTTCCTACTCAATTGGCCTCGACAGAACGACGCTGACACTAGCGTTCCGTTTCACTCTTCTCTTCTGGTCAATTGGCCTCGGCAGAACGACGCTAATACACTAGCGCTTCGTCTCACGCTTTTCTCTTCAAATGGCATCGGCATAACAACTACCAACACACGTGGTCAAACAACGGTAAGAGTTCTCAACTCATTTTCTTTGTGTACGGCTTTCAAAGACTTTCCTCACACCGGATTCATTTCTTCTTATACCTTTTTCAAGAACTGTTTTTCCATCGACACACATCCATACATCACACACTTCATCATTCCACGTACACACCCGTTCAATAAACGTTATTTGAACTACCTCATTTTGTTTGTTAATTATTACTCTGTCTTTGCATGCAACATTGCTTGATTTACTGAACACGTTTATAATCGGGGAACACGACCCTCGATCCTAACAAAGTCCTCCTCGTTGGCCATAGATATTCATTAGCTCAAAGGAGTACTATAACCGGTACAAAAATAACCAACACAAGAGATCCTGGTACTACTGAGGCAGATTATGGCCTATCGAATTTGTAAAAAAAATAATAGATGGTCGAGCCTATTGAATGGGTGAGGCCTTCAAGAGGGGGAATATATACCCAACAAAGTAAAGTTGGGCGAGACCGTTTTTGGTTGAGGGAGGAGACGTAGTTCAAAGGCCTATATCTAGGTTCTGCCTTTTCTCATTGAGTGGCCAACAGGGCAAATAGTGGCAGTGGCCAGTGGCCAACAGGGCGAACAGTGGTGGCCGCCATTCCCCATTAAGACAGACTCTCTTACGAGTCGGACATTTTAAATTCAGTTTTTCTACTTACAATAGTACATCGACAGACTCTTTTACGAGCGAGATATTTAGTTTTTCTACTTACAGTAGTATATCGGCAGACTCTCTTACGAGTGAGATATTTCAACTACAGTATTTCCCCTTACAGTAGTACATCGACAGACTCTTTTACGAGCGAGGTATTTAGTTTTTCTACTTACAGTAGAATATCGACAGACTCTCTTACGAGTGAAATATTTCAATTACAGTTTTTCCCCTTACATCGACAGACTCTCTTATGAGTAGGTAGCCATTTGCACGAAATGAACAGACTCTGTTACGGTGCCGAACGAACTTCGACACTGAAGAGTTCATTCAGATTCGGATTCACACGTCAACCCCTCAACGAGATCAACAGACTCTCTTGCAAGTGGGTGGCCATTTGCACGACATAGACAGACTCTGTTACGAGTCAGCGTCCATAATTCAACTTTGCTCCATCCAGAGACTCCATTTTTTACCAGACCCTGTTGGGTGGGTGTTACATTACGATGTATTTAAGAAGTTAAGAGAACACAAGTGAGATAAGACATACTGGCCGAAGCCAGGCTTTATTCCGAGAGAGATAGGAAACGGATGCTGATGCATGCTGGGAGTAGGCAGGGAAAAGAGGAGGGTATAGTCCAACGTACATGGGTGGGGAGCATAATGTAACATCCTCACTTTTATGGATGAGGAGTGTCCTTACACTATGGAGTTACATTGTTTAGCCAGAACTGCTATTCCTCTGCCAGTGCGTGTGTGGGTCCTGACAGGGGATTCGCCTTGGAAAGATTCCTCAGCGTCGGTTGCTTGCTGTGGTGAGAAAGTGTCTTGGGTCCTGTCGGTGGAGGTAGAGGGGGAATGAATATTTGGTGTGTACCCCATCACTGTCTGTGGTTGTTCTAGCTGACGAGTGGGTGTGCGTCATATCATTTGTTGCTGCTCCAGGAATCTTCGCAGGTGAAGCCTGTTGTGTCGGTAGCTTCCACTGGGTGTCTCAACCATGTAGGAACGTTCATCTAGGCGTTGGTTCACAACGCCCTTTTCCCATACTCTGTCACCTTTCTTGTAGGAGAACATCCTGATGACCTCGCCTTGGGTCAGCACCGGTAGGTTGTGTGTACGACGATTGTAGTACTCTGCCTGAAAGCATTGCGTATGCTCAAGGAGCATTTTATCCTTTCCCCCCTGGTTTGTGGACCTGGGTTTCAGTAGGTAGCTGCTCATGGGCAGAAGTGAGCATGTGCAGCGGTTCTGCACGCGCAGAGAGGGGCTGCTTCCCATATGTTGTGTAGGGATATTCCTGAAGTCTAGTAGTGCCAGGAACTGGTCGGTGCCAGTGTCTTTGTTTTTCCGCATGAGGCGTTTTTCACTTTTCACAACGGGTTCCGCCTTTCCGTTAGCTTGCTGATTTCCGGGGCTTGCCATGAGATGTTCGAAGTCCCATTTCTCCAAGAAAAGCTGATGAGGTGAACTGGGTTCCAGCGTCGGAGATCACCTGGCAGGGGATCCCATATCTCGCAAAGTGTTCTTTCAACTTGCGGATGATGGTGAAGTTTGTTGTGTCTTCTAATCAATCTATCTCCCAAAAGTTTGAGAAATAATCGACAGTTATGAGGTACTTCACTTTCAAACAAATCAATGCCAACTTTCTGCCATGGCTGATCAGGTATATCATGTGGCATCAAAGTTTCTTTCGGTTGCTCTGTCGCGAACTTGCAGCAGGTTTCGCAAGTTGAGATGTATTCACGTATCTCCAATATAATTTCTGGCCAGAAAACACATTCTATAGCGCGACATAGGCCTCCATCTTTGCCAATGTGTGAGGAGTTCATTGAGCGCTTGATGTCACTCCGGAGATTGAGTAGAATGAGTACTCAGATGAGTCCATCTTGAACTGGCATCTCATCACAGGCGGAAAGGTCCATTTTCTCGGTTGGCCAACACTGTATTATTGTCTTCCTGAGTTGGTCGCATACCTCGTCTTGATTCGTTGTTTTCCGGATCTGAGTCAGACTTTCATCCCGGATGGGTAGAAAGCTAACCATGTTGACAAGCTCGAATTCGGCTTGATAGTTCTTTTTGGTTGTCATGTATGACCGCGATAGCATGTCAGCGATATACATGTGCTTTTCTTTGAGGTACACAACGTCGATGTCATACTTCTGAGTCCACAATATCATTCCCTGTAATCGTTTTGGAGCTTTTGTAAAGGTTTGCTTTTTACTTCCAGTGGTTTATGATCTGTGTGTATCTCTGTTCGTCTGCCATAAGTGTATTGGTGGAATTTCTCCAGTGAGAAAACAATCACCAGCATTTCCTTTTCAATTTGGGCGTATCTCTGCTTGGTATCAGTGAGCGCTCTTCTTGCATATGCTAACTATTTCAATTCTTGGTATACATCCGGCTGGGGCAGTATGGGTTGTTATGGTGGTGTCCACTTGTAGGAGTCACTTGACCGGGCAGTGACCCCAGTTTGCTGTTAAAAACGTCCGAGTACTATGTCATCAGTTGCTCATGGACTGGGTCTGAGTGAACATTAGCGATGTTGTCATAATGTACCGTTATTAAGTTCATCTGTTCACTTGCACGTTTCCCCAGCAATAGGGTTAGGTTTATTTTAACCACCGTGAACTCAACAGAGTACTTTTTTGTGTTTTGGGGGTTGCGCAAAGTAATCCTGTTCTGCCTAGCGGTACGAGTTCGGTTGTATTCCACATCTGTAATTTCTTAGACGCTGTTTGCAGATTTACATCGCGCACATATTTCAGTGGAATTACATTAACAGTAGCACCACAGTCGACTTGGAATTTTACCTGTTTATGTTCTAGCGTCATTCTAGCATAAATAGTTCTGTCGTTTTTTTTTCTCTCTCAGAGTTGATGCTTAGTACCTAGTCCGTATCACTAGAAGAGTCAGAGTCGGACACTATTTGATTCACTTTGTGTCTTGGTTTAGATGTCGATTCTCCGAGCATTTCAGTGCAAAGTGGTTTTTGTGACTGCAAAGGTTGCATTTCTGTTCCCATGCAGGACATGCTTCTTTTCTTTTGCTATGCCTTCTGCCACAGAAATGACAGTCTATTTGCCTGTACCTTTGGTTCTCTTTTTTATAACCTGAGCCTTGGACCATGTTAATCCATTCTTGTTGGTCAGGATTAATTATGTTTAGCCGTGTCTCCGTTGCTTCACAGCGACGGCATATGTCAACACTTTGTTGAAATGCTAGTGCCGTATTTTGCAACAATCTTTTCCGGGCATGGTTATCTCTTACTCCTAGTACAATACGGTCGCGTAGCAGAGTGTCATGTACACATTCACAAAAATTGCATGATTTAGCTAGGTTGCATAGTGTCGTAACGTAGGAGTCGATAGTCTCACCTGGTTCTTGGTCTCTTTTGTTGAAGAAGTATCGCTCATAGGTCTCATTTGTCTGTCCTATGAAGTGTTGGACGAATTTGGCTATAAACGTCATCATTGTCTTTGGTGGGGGCAAATTGAAACCCATTGTGGATAGTAAGGGCGTCTGGTTCGACTGCGTGTAGAAACAACATTGTTTGGTATGTTTATCCTGGTCTGCAAGTTTAGCGATAATACAGTAGTTCTTCCACGTCTGTTTCCATAATTTCCACACTTCCGTGGGGTTGGTTTTAACATCCAAACTGCTTGGGGGCATTATGTTTGTTCTAAAACTTTCCGCCATCTTTTTCGTACGAGGGGCGTTGTTGACAGTTTGTAGTAGTAGCACTATCCGTCGCTTGGGAAGGAGATAAAGCTTCACCTGTTGCTCGTTCTGCCGATGATTTTGTATTTCGGGTTGCGAGACGTGTTTTACATCCCCGCTGCCACCATGTTACATTACGATGTATTTAAGAAGTTAAGAGAACACAAGTGTAGGAGCTTTATTCCGAGAGAGACAAGTAACGGATGCTGATGCATGCCGGGAGTAGGCAGGGAAAAGAGGGGGGTATAGTCCAACGTACATGAGTGGGGAGCATAATGTAACAGTGGGTCGCTGAAAGAGCAATTCTTTTAGCAAAGCCTTTTCCCCTTCCGACTGCATCCTCGGACCCCAGGGTACAGCGAGGAGAGAGATACTTTTATATTCGATAATTTTATATATCGTACGTAAATACATATTTTCCCCCCAACAAATTGATTCCCGTGGCGAAAGTCAGTATATAATTGTATCCACTTTGCGTTAATAATCAATCCAAGTAAGGCGGTGTCTGTCATTTTTTTTCACATTAAAATATTGAGATGAATAAAATAATAATAATTATAATAATTTTAGCCGTTATATTCAACAAATAGATCGGTTCGGTTTTGAAATGATTCCTCTTTAATTTTCTGTGAACCTTCTATTCCGGTCGACATCTTAGATGTTGACTTCCATCCTTCAACTTCGCTACGTACGATCATTTCTTTCTTGAATGAAGCTAAGTCATTCAAAATCAGATTGTCAAACAAAAAAGTAAGTATTACTGTAATTTAGTTGCTTTGGAGGGTTCTTTTTTACTACAGAGGCGCGTCCAAACCATTTAGTTTATATATGAATGTCCAAAATGAGCCAACGTTCTGATTTTGCATGTAAACAAAGAACCTCCTGCTTTTGAAAACATCACAAAAAATCAAGAAATAATCGGATTTTAATGAAATTTTCAGTATTTATAGAAAAATAATGTTTTTTTTTATATACTAGATGCATTAGTAAATCTAAAACTTCCTGATTGTATTACTTTTAATTGTTAGGAAAAATGTTCTGAAAATGTTTACTTACCTGCAATTTTTTTTTGGGGGGGGGGGATTTGCTCGAAGATTGCTTTAGTGATATTTCTATATTTATTGTTTGTTTTTACAATCGAGTCACCGCTTATCAAGGCCAACAGTCTACTGGAGGATAAGGGTAGATGGTGAAACTCCAAGGGGATTAGTAACGATGGTTTTTACTGGTCAGTAAGTGACTATTTAGGAGGACGGCTCAACAAGAATTTGTTTATATTGGACTTGAAAACGACAATGTTATAGTCAGCCTGGAAGCAACCCGATGGTACTGTGTTCCACAGACGGGCAGTTCTAGGAAATAAACTTTGCTCATGGAAGTTCTACTTAGTTCTAGGTTCACAGAGGGAGAAAGGGGATTTATTGACAGTGGTTATAGTTAGACGAGTTTTGTTGTGAATGTTTTACAGGGGGATACCTTAGATTGAAGCTCAGTCGAGCACCTGCCATGAAAATAACGATATGTGTCGGTGGTATTAATACTTATCAGTCGTTTGATAGGTGGAATTGGTAATAAATGCCACATTACTTGCTAGGTTTGGTGCCCCTGGTGGTTAGTATTCGTTATAGAACACAGCGCAAGGGGTGTTAGTTTATATTTACCTTTCCTAGTGTCGTTTTTAGACATATTCGGCCTGGCCTTTTTGCTAGGAGAAAAGTGTAGTACCTGTTCTGGTACTACACGTCATGCTTTCTGTTCTCGATTGGTGAAGGAAGAATGATTATAATTTTTGTCCCAATAATTATAATTTTTGTCCCAATCCAGAGTGTCTCTTTTTGTGGAGCTCGAGTTTCTGTAGCAGCCATCATGCAGGTCTACAGGGAAAACGAGTGAGGGTTGTGCCGTGCATTGTCCATCGGGGATTGAACCCAGAGTGTTCCGGTTACAAAATGGAAACTTGTAACTTTTGTCAGGGACGAGAGTTCACATGGGCATTTGCCGTTGTTTCTCATTGTCATAAAAAGACACTTTGCTCCGGTGAGTGGAAGAGAGAGGTTGACGTTGTGACTATGTCGAGTACTGAGAAAGAGAAAGAGGAAAAGGAATTCAATTTCCGACTAGACAAATAATTCGGCGTCCCATTTGAACTCAGTAGTAGAGCATTCTTTCAACCAAATACATTTCATTTCAGTTTATTAACTCTTTATTACAGTTTTCCCACATTAAAAATCGACTAACTCTGCCCTAGTTGGGAAGCAAATAAATAAGGAAACAACCCGCAAAAATAAAAAGGTAGGTATGGGTGAGGAAAGACAGAAACTTAAAAGTGGTATTGTCTGAAATTAAAAAGACAAGGTACAAATTATTGCAAATATTGCCGGTGCACGTGTTTACACAAAGAATGACTAAAAATCACCAAATAACAAAATAAGCTGCATACAAAACGGTTTCTCATTAAAAAAAACATTGTTTAAACAAACAATAAAATATAATGCGAGAAAAAGTAAATACTTCCAATGTTTTAACCAAAAAATAATAAAAGGTGCTCTTCCAATATGTGACCTACCGAATGTTTTTGTGCTAAAATGCCTTGTCTACACAACTGAGTTATCTTCCCTTTGCAAATTGGCTGTTTGGAGTCTCTAAAGTTAGATCGCTCTGGTTGGTAGTGAGTTTGCATAGGTGGTGGGTTTATTAGTATAAAAACTGTACTTTATGGATTTAAGAGTTCAGTTGATCTTAGGAGAGAGATCAGAGAGAAGTGCAAAGTAGTTGAACGTTGGATTGCCTTTGAAACTTTTTTATGCTTTCACTGACGGATATATTAGAAGTTATTTCGGCTAAACGAAGAAAATGGGTGAACGAGTGAAGTTAAGCAGTGACATCCTGAAGCCATTTAACAGAGAAGGCGATGTGGTCGTGTGGCTTAATAAACTGAAGTTGGTTGTGAAGTTGCAAAAGATTGATGACGTAGCGACATTGATCCTAATGTATTTGGAGGGGAATGCACTAGCAGTCTATTTGGAAATAGGAGAGGCGAACCAGACAGATGCCGAGAGTATTGAGAAAAGATTAAGGATAGCATTTTCGAAAGGTGTTTTTAGGGGTTATAACTATCTCAGAAGAGTTACCTGGACCGGAGAATCGGTGGACGTGTATGCAGCAGAAATAAGGCGACTAGCAGGATTGGGCAGATATACGGGCAAAGCCTTCAGAAGACTGTTAAAATGGCTTTCGGGAGTGGTTTTCCTGACCGCATCTCGATGGAACTGCAACGAATAACTCAGATCGAAACCATGGAGGTAGATGAAATTTTGAGGCATGTCAGGGTGTTAATGAAACCTCTCAGTGAATTTGGGGCAATTGCAACCTCTACCGCAAACAAGCCCGGCGAAGAGGAGCATACAGTGAGGAGACAAAGCCGTAAATTTATTGGAAAATGCTTCAGATGCCAGGGGCCCCACCTGATGAGAGACTGTAGAGAACCAAGGCTGGGCGTTATCTGTTTTCGGTGTTACCAGGTTGGGCACATTAGTAAGAACTGTCCTTCACTTCAGGGAAACGAGTAAAATGGTGCTATTGTGCCAGTAGTCGCCGCTTTAATTCTGAAAAGGAATGCGAGAGTTTCTTGCCACAGATAGTGATCACTGTCAATGGGAAGAAGGCTAGAGCTCTTGTTGATACTGGCTGAACAACTACTCTTGTCACAACGAGTGTTGCCGACTTTTGAAATCGAGCCAGCAATATTAGAGAAGTAGATGGTAGAGAGGTGAAGTGTTATGGAGAGACCGATGCCGAGATTGTAGTAGAAAATATACCGCTATGACTCCGAGTACTTGTTTTGTATAATCTCATTGCGGGAATTGATGTGATACTGGGCCTAGATGTTATAAACCGGTTGGGAAGAACTACAATTTTTAAGGGTGAGGTGAAGTTCAGCAAGCATGTGACTAGAATGGCAAGAAGCGGAAACAGTAGCAATGTCATCCAGCCGATAAAACCCATGGTAGGATGAAGACTTTTGAGCCCATTTTGATGGTAACAAGTGGACAGAGTGGCAGTGGACCACGGGACCTCTTGTGCTGAGAAATCGGTTAGCTGCTACGAAAGCACGCTGAGATGAGAGATAAGACCGCAGTTCGAGAAAGAAGTTGAGAGGTGAATTGACGAAGGAATTTTAATACTATGGTTAGGGAAGGTTGAAAGAATTCTTCCACTCATAGCAGTGGTTCAACCTACCAAGAAGTATGTCAGGCCAGGATTGGACTTCCGGGAGCTGAACAAGTACGTGGCCTGCCACACCAAAGATGAAATTGATGTATGTGAAGAAGTCATGAGGGAGTGGAGAAGGGAGCGAGCAACCAAAATCTTGGACTTCAAATCAGCCTACCTTCAAATTCATGTGGGCAAGAAGCTATGGTGGTATCAATTGGTCGAATATAAATGTAACGGAGAGCGGCCGATTGAAGTAGATGCAGACACTTGTCGGCGCCGTTCAAAGAGGCAGCGTCTGCTATGCTGTGTGTGTACGGCGAACCCGAAAACCCTCGTTGCCGACATAAAAAGAAAGAGGAGTGTTATATTACATTCGTATGGGCTTCCATACGTGCTCCCGGAGCCGGAAGTCGTTAGCTGACGTGTATAAAACTGGCCATATCTACCACCATTTTGTATTCCTCTTTTTAGTTGAATAAAGCTTGGCTTCCAAGTAACACATGTTTTTTATTACAAGGAGTGGGAGGAGAGAGGCGTCAGAAAGTGAAATAAGATTTTAATTATTTCATTTGTTCATGCAAATTAGGTTGTTTGCATGCGTGGGATTTTCGTTTTAATAAGAGAGCGAAAAGTTAAGAGTCAGTCAGTTTTTTCATGGATATCGTTCTGAACGCGTATTGGAAAGCGAGCAAAAGAAAAGAGTGCTGGATTTTCTTTCATGTTGATTTGAAGGACGTTTTTTTTTTATATACAGTTGAGAGAGACGGTTTTTTTCTCTGCCATTTGGACTTGATCTTGGCGACATCTCTATTTAAAGATTAGTTTGTCATTCTTTTTTTTTACTACAATAAAGACCGGTGTACTGTTTAGTAGAAGATATGAAAAACCTTCATAATATGCATCATTTGGGGAAGGAAAGAACTTTGTATCTGGCGAGGAAAGTGAATCCAAACATCACGATGAAAAATGTTCAGCAAATAGTGGAGCACTGTAAGGAGTGTCAATCCATTGACGTTTAACCGTTCAGGCATGGAAAAAGGGGAGCTGCATGTAACAGACAATTTGAGGCAACTGGCCATTGATATCATGCATTACAGCCATGAACTGTATTTAACTATGATTGACTGTGGACCAGGGAGAGTAGCAATATGGCAAAAAATTGGAATAGAAACAGCAAAAGAGATAAGGAGAGTTGTTGAGGAGGTGTTTATGGAAAGGGGGCCAGTAGAAGAGGTCCTAATGGATAACGGTATGTCCTTCTGCTCGGAAGCCTTTCGAGAGCTGTGTAAAAAGTGGGGTGTTGGGAAATATTTTTTTAGATCTGCGTACTGGCCAAGCTGCAATGGAATCATAGAGAAGCACCATCGAGCTATAAAAGCTGTGGCAGCAACAAGCCAAATTTCGCCCCAAGAAGCGGCCTTTTGGTATAACATGGCACCAAAGGCTGGCCAAGACAAAATATCAGTGCCACAACGATCTGTTTTTACGTATGAATGGTGACATCAACTGGCCATAACGGAGAGAGTGGAATAAGGGCAAGCGAAAATCACAGTGGGTGAGGAGGTGTGAGGGAAATCATTCAATGTTAGATGTACAACCCGCTGAAAAACAAAGTATCGGTTAACGGAGTACCACGTCACATTCTAGATATACAGATGAAGAAGTTATTGAAGTAACTCAAGAAAAACCTGTACAAAAGTCGCAATGTGAACGAAGATTCCCGGCTTGAATGGTGGATTATGAAGTTAATTATCATCTTGAAGGGTGTTAAAATTCCTTGTCGTCACGCGTAGTGTGTCAATATTTTTCAATTAAGTTATCTCCCCTTTACAGATTGGCTGTTTGGAGTCTCTAAAGCTAGATGGCTCTGGTTGGTAGTCAATTTGCATAGGTTGTGGGTTTATTAGTATAAAAACTGTACTTTATGAATTTAAGAGTTCAGTTAATCTTGGGAGAGATCAAAGAAAAGTGCAGAGTAGTTTAACGTTGGATTGCCTTTGAAACTATTTTTTTTAATTTTCACTGACAGATATATTAAAGTTTTCTAATCCAATATGTGATCTACCAAGTTGTTAGGGTTAATGGGCAGATAACATATTGGAATGTAAACCATTCGATAGATCGCATATAAAATTAGAAACCATTCGGTAGATCACTTACTGGAATGTAAACAATTTGGATTTGAAACCATTCAGTAAGTCATATATTAGATTATTAACCATTCAGTAGATCACGTATTGGATCAGAAACAATTCGTTAGATCACATATTGGATCAGAAACAAGGCTATCCATAATACAGGCCTGGCAAACATACGACTGGGGTCCATGCCTGGAGGCGGACATGTGAAGATAAAAATTACTACTAAATAATAATTACCAAGAAAAGTTTTAGTAAAAATTTTTTTTAGTAATGCCCCGTAATTGGCAACTATACATATTATGAAGCAGCTTACAATAATTGATTTATTTCCATCAAATCAAATGTAAAAAGTACAAAAATATAAAAGAACTAAATTCACAAAAAATCATTATTCACCATGAATTAGATACATTTTTGATATTTCAAAACTCATAAGTCAATTTGTTTATATTGACTACTTGATTACAAAAAATATAATGACATGATACAATCAGAAAGCAAATTCAACATTTTACAAAATCAAATACTTCATGAACAAAATAATTTTTGGAGAAACAATTTTGATAATTTTTACAAAATCTGTTATGTTTGTTACATATAGAATTTGTTTTTATAGAAGATAAAAAAATACTTCTTTCTTCATGATACAATAATACATATTATACACAGTCTAAATAATAAAATCAACTTACAAGAACATAAAACCAATAAAATATATGTAACTTGAACTTAGAGTTATAGGTAAAAATCTTTTAGTTAAGTGCTCTAAAAATCTAGAATGGCCCGGAAATAGGGGATCATTTACATTAATTTTATATACAAAACAAATTTCCACTCTAAATTCTTATATAATTGTTTGTTTGTTTTTTCTTCTTTTCGACAGATTTTTCATGGTGTTAACATGTAATCGCCTAAACAAAGTAGAATCTCGTCTTCTCAGAGTTAAGTAACAGAACAGATCACGAATATCGGCCTGTAGTGACGGCGTGGAAGGAAACAGTCGTCACACATAGGCACGAATCCATGGCCATTACAGGAAGCGATATCCGTATCACGAGAGGGTTGCATTATGAAAATTAGGTGCGGTTGGCAGCGAAGAAGGGTAAATAAAAGGAGGGTTTTTTGATCGACGGTGTCAGTTTTGTGATGAACATGGCGTTGTTCACATGCGTGTCAATAGAGAGGAAAGGAAAGGAAAGGAAAAAAAGAAAAGAAATGAACGGTATTTTCAAGGAATGAAGGAACAATTTGGTGTCATTTTATCACACTCCACGGTTTTTTGATACAATAGAGGCACATTCAAGCTATTTCGGCATTTTACTATGGTGAAGGTACGCATACACAGTGATATGGTAAAGCCATTTACTGGCGAGAGAGACGTGGTTGCATGGCTGAAGAAATTGAGGTTGGTGGCGAGCCTGCTCCCATTATATCTGGAGGAGGATGCGTTGACGAGACCGACCAACTGGACGTAGAGCAGATAGAGGCCCGGTTAAAGGAGGTATTTACAGACGGCACGTTCACAGCCTATAGAAACAACCATCTGTAAGAAACTGAATATCAGGTGTAGCAGCAGGCCCTGGGAACATCTACCTGAGAGAACTGTTGGGAATGAGACATATACCATCCATTATGACCATGAAATTCCCACAGCTACCTATCTGGAAAACGCAGCTGTCAAACCTGACATTGTCATATTGAACAAGACAGAGAGTGGCAACTTTGGTTTTAGGTCAGTGTCCCTTATGATGGGGGCCTAAATAGAGCTGAAAGCGAGAAAATAACAAAATATCAAGATCTAATGTATGATATGAAAAGAAACTGGAACCTCAAAGAGATCTCCATCATTCCAGTTATCATAGGAGCCACTGGACTCATGAAGAAAAACTTGAAAAAGTATTTGGCAAGTATACCTGGTGAACCAAGTGCAAGAGAAATCCAAACAACTGCACTCAAGGGAACAGCCAGAATCCTGAAAAGAGCTCTCGGTTGGAGTCTGTAAATAGCGGGTGATCGTATGGCATTTGAAAGAATACCCCGTCCCCAGCATATTAAAGAAAATGAAAAGAAAAAGAAAAAAAATAGAGAACACTAAAACAAGATAAATGTTGACAATGTACAGAGTAATGTACAGGAACCAGTGTCTACCTGTATCTGCCAAAAGGAGCAGGGGTATGAGTCTTTCAGAAATGAATCATCAACATCGAGTCACTATTGTGAGCACAGACCAATATCTGATGAGCTCTCAGAACCCAAACCTTGTGAAGGTATGCCAACATCAAGAAACCAGAGCAAGCAGAACGACCTCTATCACAAAACTGGCCAAACATTTCAAAAGCTATCTGGCGAATATAGCCGGTGAACCGAGTGCAAGAGCGATACAAACAATTTTTCTCTTTACAATGAAAATAATTTATTTAAATATATATATTGTGAAATTAACTTTTAAAAACCACATCTCATCTATTTGTAGTATGTTGACTTTTCTTTTTATAAAAAAAGGAAAAATAGTCTGTATTTTATTTCTTTTAAATAAGAAATACTTTTTTTTGCAATAAAAAAAATGATTTAACAAATATATTTGCTTTTGTCTTAAAAAGATGCTTCCATATTTTTGTGGAATTCTGTTTTCTTAGTGAATTGAAATATAACAGAAATATAACAAAATGAAACCGTGTGTGCATTTGGTGTAAAAGGAAATTTTACTTACCCTTATGGTGGAATGGAAGAATCAAAGGCATGAGAAGCCTTTATTGGGTTTAAAACGGAAATGAAATGCATTGTGGGAAATGGTTGTGAGATTAAAGAGGAAAGATTGCAATCTAAAAGTAAACCCAGTGACATTGCCGTGATAAGGAAGCTTGTACAAGAATTAGGGTAATGTAGAGGCAAAGAATGAAAATAAAAAAGAGGAAAAGTCAAAACAGAAATTATTGAAAATAAAATGACAAAAGTCGATTTAAGCTTTTAGGATGATGAAAGAAAAAATTTCTTGTAAAAGAATGAGTATTGATTTACTCCTCTCCAGGAGTTAGGCACAAGGCCAGTTTTTATCTTACTCCCACAAGTAAGATGTGCCCCAAGGTCGGGTCGGGAAAGTGGGGTTTAAAAATTGCCTGGGCAGCCCCGTCGGCATTCCCCGGTAGGGGCGCCTTATGCAGTAAGCAATAAACTTACTCTCTCAAAAGAGGGGAGGCGAAGCCTGGGAGGGTGAACCTCCTAGAACTGCACAGGGCAGACGCATAGACCGGCATAAATCAAGCCCCGAAGGCCAAGACAATACCAGTCTATGGGGTGCAGTATCCATCGGAACAGATACTACACTTTGATCTTAGCCAAAGGGCCAAGAACAATCCATTAAAACATTAAACATTAAAAAGAATGAGTAGATAGAAGCAAATAATTAAAGTCAAGGAACAGAAATCAGACCTGAATACTTAAATATCTAATAGCATTACCCTAATTTTCTATGGTGGCTGATGTTTAAAATGACTTGAAGTTTCTTGAAGAAATTACTAAATATTTTTCTCAGTTTTGACACTTAAAATATATAGAAAGTGGTGAGATTAATAATTCTAAATAAAATTGTATGTCGAGTGGTTTCTAATACCGTGGGCGACCTCGGACTGAATTTGGGAAAACAAAAAAATCAATTTTACAATGTTCATGTGTTGATAAATAGCAGAAGTAATTATCTGGAGATGAAGAACTGAATAATAAGTGCTGTCAGTCTTAAGATTCGGCTAAGTGACTAGGTGGATAATTGTATTAAGGCTAATCGCCTAGCAAAGCCAAAATTATAATTAGTCCTCACTCCTTCTGAAGGCAGAACAAAAACCCTGAATTAACTATTTTAAATAAATGCTAGCCGAGGAACAAAAGCAAGTTAATGAGACAATTTAGTCAAAAGCGACAAGTTGGAAATTGATTGACGCTTGAATCTGACCATAGTTAATTAGAGATGTTAAGTGACCATTGAACGATTGGATTGAGTTTAACTGAATTAGTCGAAATGGAATAAAGATTATAATTGTCACATAGTCATTTAAAAGACAAGATTAACCATTTAAAATTAAGGCTGACAAGATAGGAAGCAAGCTAGCACAAATGGAAATTGATACTTGACCATAAAAATAAAAAGAAACATTTCCTATTTTGATTCTACTTGCCTAAAAACATGGAAGTTCTGAAGCCTACGTCATCACTAATGGACAGAAAAACGGTTGGAGCATGCTATAACACTGCCAGTGGCTAGAACTTATGCTATACATATATACAATGAAGTTAAGATCAGACAGACGTCTCTGCCTGCTGCTCTTATAGCCAAAGTGATACCAAACTATCTACTAAGCCAAAACACATAGCCAATAGGAAAGTTCACTGATGAGTCAAATAAGTGTCACAAACAGCAGAGGGATTCAAAAGTGTATCTTTTTACTTATTATTATACTAAAGCTGAGTTGGCGTTTGTTTCCATATGTTTTTTCTGTATATGTTAAACACAAAATACATATTAAAATATTCCTTGGTTTTGGAATTGAGTTTTGCTAGAGCAAAAATATAATTTTAATTGTTCTAATTAGCCGTGATTTGGAATTTACTCATCAAGTCACCCATCTCTTACTAAAGCTCTGGCTATTGCACTAAACGTCCCTCACTGTATATTGTTTAACCCCCACTCTTATGCAGTGCTTATCACTCTTGCATAATTCACTCTCTCTTTCTCTGTTTATTAACCGTCAAAGGTAAGAAAATAACTATAAAACAGAAGATTGTAATAGTCTATTATAAACAATATGGCATATCATCACACTTTAACCTTGGCTTCCTGTCATAAAGAAAACCGATCACTTTTATTAAAAAATAAAAGATAATTATCCGAATTAAAAAAAAACTCTCACTATTCATTTGTTCTGTAATGAATATTTCAAATGCACAATTTACTCTATTAAAATATTTAGGTACTTAATTTGATATCTCACACTATTTATGAACATTCTTGTCGAAAATCAATGGAGTATGTTTGCATTTAATTCTAACAAATATGTGTTAAAATTAATATTTTTAGACGACGGGTTTTGGAAAAAAATAAATCTTTTATAGTCTCGTTATATCCTGGAACCAGCCTCCTCATTGTAAAAATGTGCCAGACGGGGGGGGGGGGGACTAGTTCTACTCGGCGAACAAGCCGCAACAGTAAGTTTTTGTTGCAACTTTCAATTTCCTGTGTCACCTTTGAATAGCTGAACATGAAGCTTAAATAGCTTTATATGTAATTCTCTCTTTTGTGCATATTTTTACATACTTTTGGATTTCTTATGTCCATTTCTATTTGAGTTTGTTTCTAGTTAATCCATAGTTTCATATATAAAACTTTGTGTAAAGGGAGATTTCTTTTAGGTCACTTAATTTGACTTCCCACACCATTTACAAACATTCTGCTTGAAAATGAATAGAGTTAATAAGGAGAATATTTTTTTAATATTTTGAAAACCTGGACAACACAAATTATTTGTTTTTTTTAAATAAATTATTTATTCACTTTTTAAACTTAAGTACTTTCGGTGATAAACACCCTTGTCAAAAGTATAAGCATATTTTTTTTCTCTTCTTTTTCATCCCTAACTGAGACATATCTATCGCAATCAAGTTGAAATTCGTATTGATGTTATCAACGACCAATGTTGATATGCCGCTGTGTGTAGCACGCGTTTACGTGAATAAGGTACTTTGAAAAGTCACACATTGAAAACGTTGCTGAACTGGCAATAATAAGGAGAATATGCTTATACTTCAACTTTATTACTGCACATACGAACACATACTGGCTGAAAGGGAGAAAATAACAAAATATCAAGGTCTAATGTATAATATGAAAAGAAACTGGAACCTCAAAGAGATCTCCATCATTCCAGTTATCATAGAGCCACTGGACTCATAAAGAAGAACTTGAAAAAGTATTTGGCAAGTATACCTGGTGAACCAAGTGCAAGAGAAATCCAAACAACTGCACTCAAGGGAACAGCCAGAATCATGAAAAGAGATCTCGGTTGGAGTCTGTAAATAGCGGGTGATCGTATGGAATTTGGAAGAATGCCCCGTCTCCAGCAAATGAATGAAAAGAAAAATTAAAAAAAAAGAGAAACCACACTCTTATGAACTATGTAACTCGTCTTTTTCAATTAACTCAAATTAGGTGCGACATATGTGAACACACTACAAATAGGTAGAAACAGAAAATAGGCCTGCCATGGTAATAGCCCGTAAGAGCTGTAAGAAATACACCAAGACCTTCCATTTAAGAAAACTGGAAGAATGGGTCAACCAACAACGTGCCAAATATTTTCAGGTTAACTATCCCGAGAATATGTAGATAAGGAAGGTTCTGTAGTCTGGCTGAATAGAGGATCACTCCACTGTGATCAGGAGAGAATGATAATGACTGCCCAAGATCAAGGTTTGATGACCAATGCTTTTAAGAAAATGAGTGGCCTCAGCAACGGCCAAAAGTGCAGGTTCTGCCACACAGAATTAGAGAGTGTGAGCCACCTGACATCCAGTTGTAAGGTTCTGCTAGGGATGGCTATTATACTATGAGACAAAATTGAGTGTGTAAATATCTCCACTGCAACTCTAGTTGAAGTCAGTGTACCTAATGATGCTGGCCTAAACAGAGCTGAGAGGGTAAGGATAACAAAATACTATGGTCTTATGTACGACATGAAAAGAAGCTGGAATCTTAGGAAGATTTCCATCATTCCAGTAATTATAGGAGAAATCAGACTCATGAAAAAGAAAAGAAAAAAGAATTTCAAAAATGACCTGACGAATATACCCGGTGAACCAAGTACAAGAGATATACATCAATTGCACTTAAAGGGACGGTTAGAATCTTAAAAAGAACTCTCGGTTGGAGTGTCTGAAATAGTGGGTGAATGTCTGACATCAGGTAGAATGCCCCGTCCCCATCAAAAACAACAAGTGAGAAAACCCATACTCTTGTGCAGATTGTGACTCTTCTCTTTCACAGATATCAAATTTACTGATGCATATGCGAGAAAACATTGGAGAGAAATAAAATTTGAGCTGATATGCAAGTGTAGATTTGATAATATAACTTTAATTAAAACATGAAAAACTATTCCTTAATAAAATGAAAATACTGAAAAATGTTACTGAATGTAGGGGTGGGACGTAATGGGTGAAAATTTCAGATTCATGCGAGTAGTATTTGTTTGTGTTCATTTATACATAAATAACACTAAACAATCAAACATGTTGAAAATTTTGCAAAGTTCAGAAGGTGCAGGCCAAAAATAGCCGTTAGGGCTCCACGGGACTCAAAATCCATCATTTTTCAGTGAAAAAGTGGTTTCATGCGACATTGCAGGTTCTAAAACATCCTCAAAAGCTATGCCTGGATACAGATGGTTAAATCTGATATAGTACTGTAATATAGGACCATTTTCAGGCTGTGAAAGGGTTTTCATGAATGTAAAATAGCCAAAAACTAGTGAAAAATAGCCAAAATTAGCCAAAATCCTCCGTTAAGCAACCTAATTGGTTCCCAAGCCTCTACAATGGTTATGAATGGGTGTAGATAGTTGAAACCATTGTAGTGTCGAAACCATTGCATTGTATTATATTCAAGCAGTTTAATAACAATTATTTTCTTTTGTTTTCAGTTCAGTTCAGTTTAGTTGAGAAGATAGGATGAGTGGAACAAAGTACCAGTACGATGATTGGGATTTCACTTTGCTTGAAAACCTCCCAACTGTACATGAGTGCGTTTTGGCCATAGTTCATCATGCTCCAACTTATGGATCTACAAAACAGAAAGAGCATCTCCATCAATTTTCTCTGTGTCTGCTGGCTCACTGGCAACGAGCATTTGGAAGAGACATTAAACTAACAACAATAAAAGGAGTGAAAGATAAACTTGATCGATACTTGAGAGAGTACAATAGCAAAGTTCAGAAGGGCCATGGATTGAAGAGGTCAAACTTGATTCAATGGAAGACAAAAAATCACATTCTTTTCAATATTCTGGGAAAGGGTGTTGACGTGGAGACGTTTGATGCAAATGAGAAACAGTTTTTCTTTGATCAAGTTGCACTCAACTGGAAGGTCATAATTGACAACATGCATATCGATGAAGAACATGAATCAATGGTTGTTGAGACGGAGGAAAGGAAGTGACAGAGAGATGAAAATAAATTTGGGAATTCTTCTTTCTGGTGACTATGATGAAGATGCAGACGAAGAAGTTTTATTTCCAGATGAAAACTCCATTCTGCTTTCTTGCACGACAGATAATGATAATAATATGAGCGTTGATACTGAGGAAGATGTTGAAATCCTAGAAGAGTCTGATGATATTCCTCTGAATGAACCTTGTGTTGCAGTTGGGGACACTCCACTTGGAAGAAATTGGTACATCGGAATGACTAGAAAAAAGGTTGACGAGAACAACTACATGGTGGAGTATCTGGAATGTTTCAACCATGATTCTGCAAGGCGTTCATGGAGATACCTCCAGATAGATGATGAACAGAACACGAATATAATCCAGATCATTCCATGCAATGTGCTCGGTGCTTGGGACATGAGTACATGCCAAACCAAGTTCGAAGTCGAGAATTGGGAAATCATTGAAGGTTTATTTCAGTCGATGTACAAGTAATTGGCTGATCTCCTGTGCAGTTCCCCATGGATTTCCACAACTTCAATTGACTATTTCATGACATTTCATAGCCATTAAGGATGTTTTATTAGATTGACTGCATTATCCACTATTCGGTTTTTATGATTCCAGTAGTGTCATTTGAATACGTAGTTTGTGGTGCATTTTTAACCATTTTGGCTGAAATTTGACCCCAAATTTGGCTCCTAAAACCCCAAAACTGGTGTTAAACCTAAGTGTCTTGTCAGTTTCAACTATCTACAGCCATGAATAACCATTGTAGAGGCTTGGGAACCAATTAGGTAGCTTAACAGAAGATTTGGGAAATTTTAGCTAATTTTGGCTATTTTTCACTAGTTTTTGGCTATTCTACATTCATTAAAACCCTTTCACAGCCTGCAAATGGTCATAAATTACAGTACTATATCAGATTTAACCATCTATATCCAGGCATAGCTTTTGAGGATGTTTTAGGACCTGCAATGTCGCATGAAACCACTTTTTCACCGAAAATGATGGATTTTGAGTCCCGTGGAGCCCTAACGGTTATTTTTGGCCTGCACTTTCTGAATTTTGCAAAATTTTCAAAATGTTTGATTGTTTAGTGTTATATATGTTTGAAAATCAATACAAACAAATACTACTCGCATGAATCTGAAATTTTCACCCATTACGTCCCACCCCTACTGAATAACGTTTTTTAATGAAGGAAAAGAAAATAACTTTTGTAAATTTAATAAAGTCTGATTATTACTTTATGAACACATACTGGAGGGAAACCATATTCTTATGAAGTATGTTACACTTCTTTTTCAAACAAGTCAAGTTTATAGCAGTATATGCGAACAGGGGAGTTTGAATTTTCTACTAGACACAATCCTCAAGTGACTTCGGGTCTCTCTGTACATGGGTTTGTCAGAATAACCTGACATGAGAATACTTCCCCTGCAAGTAAACCCTGACCAAATATTCAAAATAACAGAATTTGAAGCCCAAATAAGATCCCTTCGACACAGCTATACACTAGCCCATACGGGGAAGTATGTGCCATTTCCAAGTAATGTTACCTCAAGTAAGATCACTTGGCTGAATATTCCACAAGACTAGATGAATTATTGTCCTGGAATCCGGTAATACCAAGTGACCACAAGAAAGATATACTATAACATAGTTCACAGATCAATTGGGGAGAGGAAAATTAATGTTCTTAACTTCTTTACTGACTCAACGTTTGACAGGTAGAGATCAAGTGTTAGCCCCAGGAAGGAGCCGCTTGATTTCTGAGAACTTCGACTAAAGTAAAATGAAAAAAAAAGAGAGATAGCTTGAATACTACTGGAGAGATTGTCAATGCCTACTAAACACTATGCTCAAGTGTTTTAGATTTCACTGTATAGGGGTTTGTCAGTAAAACCTGACATGAGGATAGTTCGCCTTACAAGTCTCCAAAATCAGATAGTATTCGAAGCACAAATAGGATCCCCTCTGCATAGCTACAAACTGGCTGAAATGTGTACTGTCTCCTAGTGATACTACCTCAACAGCATTAAGAAATTATTGTGCTGGAATCGGATAAAACCAAGAAAAGACCACAAGGAAAATAAATTATAACAGAGTTAAGTAGTTCTTTAGAGAGGAGAAAATTATGCTTTACTAACTCCAGATTTGAAAAGTAGAAAAGAACCATAAGTAAACACTCGGATATCTATGTAAAGAAAGCAAGTGTTAGCCCCAGAAAGGGGCCCTTTGATTTCTGAGAGCTAACTGAAATAAAAAATTTGAAAAATGTATAAACTACAGTCTTATGAAGTATGTGGCTCTTTTTCAACTAACTCCAGTTTACTGTGGCATATGTACCTGTGATGAAAAGAGAACTCTTCTATCCCCTTCTATGCTTCGGAAGTGAATTACTTCCCTTGATCACTCTTTCTTTTTTAGTCAGCCATTGTTTTCTCGTAGAGACTAGATCCCTGCGTAGATCTTTGTCGAATAAAGCTTCTTTAAGCTAACTCAGTCTTCTTAAACTCATTCTATTCTAACTCATTACACTTTATTCGACAAAGATCTAAGATGGAAAAATACCTCAAGCCTGAACAATTGAACTTAGACCTATTAAAACACGTGGCGACACTGGAAGAGGTCTTTCAACATTTTCTTGGCGCTGTCAAAACTGAATTTGTTAATCAACCCCATGTCTCCATCAATTTTTAAACACATATCGGACATCGGTGATTATCATTCAGCTATGAACGTCCTGGAAGAAGTTTTCGGCCACCCCAAAAACAGCATTTTCTGCCGGCATTTATTGGCAACTCGTCGGCAACAGGCCAACGAAAGCGTGGACCAATATTTACAGTCTCTAAAAACACTCTCTAAGGATTGTGATTTCCAGACCGTGACAGCTATACAGGCGAGGGATGAGTACATCAGGGATGCATTCATAAATGGGATTTCGACATCCCACACCAGACAAAGACTCTTAGAAAACAAACGTCTCGACTTACACACGGAATACAACCAGGCATTAACACTCGAGACAGCCCAAAAACAATTAATGTCTTCTTGGCTGCCTCGGTCTCCACTGCTGAAAAAGAAGAATCGAAGGATGACCAGTCTACATATGAGGAGCAACCCACGATAGCGGCACTCTCCGGACAGAAATGTTTTTACTGTGGAAACCTGAGACATGACAGAGCGAGGTGCCCTGCTAAAAACTCTATTTGCAAAAATTGTAAAAGAAAAGGGCATTTTGCTCGTGTCTTCAGGTCACCAGACCCTTCTTGCTTCATCGGTTCCTTTTAACTTCTCGGAGAATCTATCTCGTTCGTCCTTATGGGAGAAAATCAAAGGTGAGTCTATGCGGATACTCGTCGATACAGGGAACTCCGAAAATTTTATTTATCTGGATAAGGTTAGGGGGCTCGGTCTGGCAGTCACGCCAAGCTCTGAGAGGATTTTGATGGCTAGCCATTCTCATTCGCCCTCTACTCTCGGGCACTGTGTCGTGTGAAACTATCAATTATGGCCAACCTATGCTGTGACATCATTCTCGGGCATAAATTTCTATGCCAACACTCCTCAGTAGAAATACCTTTTGGGGGACCCCTTCCCTTCTCACTGTTTGTAGACTGACCACCATTAAAAATATCCCTTACCCCTCTCTGTTTACCAATCTAACCTCGGACTGTCACCCGATAGCTGTTAAATCCAGGAGACATACCCTACCTGATGCTAAATTTATCCAATCGGAAATCTCCCGTATGCTAAAGGAAGGTATTATAGAGCCCTCTCAATCCCCATGGCGAGCCCAAACGACACTTGTGGTATCTCCTGAAAATCACAAAAAGAGACTTGTTGTAGATTACTCTCAAACAATAAATCTCCTTGACGCTTATCTTCTTCCTCGAATGGAGGACATGGTAAATGAGATTGCCACTTACAAAATATTCAGCACTCTTGATCTAACCAGTGCTTACCATCAGGTTGCTATCAAGCCGGAAGAACGAAAATACACAGCCTTCGAAGCTTCTGGATCTCTGTATCAGTTTTGTCGAATCCCGTTTGGAGTAACCAATGAAGTAGTGAGTTTTCAACGAGTCATCGATGACATCATCAAGCGAGAAAACCTTCGAGGAACCTATGCTTACATCGACAACGTTATCATTTGTGGAGAAGATCAGGCTATGCATGATACTAATTTGAAAGAGTTCATGAATGCAGTAGCGAAGTACGGACTGACGCTGAACAAAAACAAGTGTCACTACTCACTTACTTCTGTAGATTTGCTTGCATATTTAATAAGCAAGGGCTCGGTAAAACCTGACTCTGATAGGCTCAAGGGATTGATGAACGCCAGTACCTCAAGATCTTCCTTCTCTTCACCGAGCAATGGGGATGTTCTCTCACTATTCTAGGTGGATCTCGAACTTCTCTGAAAAACTACACCCCCTTACCAAAGTTACCAATTTTCCCCTCACTAGGGAACAAGCAGACGCCTTCAGGTACCTGAAGAAGGAAATTGCAAAATCATCCCTGATAGCCATAGACTCTTCTCTCCCTCTCGAGGTCGAAACCGATGCTTTGGAACATGCGATTGCTGTCTCTTTAACCCACAACTCTCGGCCCGTGGTTTTCTTTTCAAGAACTTTAACGTCTGTCGAGCAGAAGCATTCCTCTGTTGAAAAGGAGACCTATGCTATTGTCGAGGTGATCCAAAAATGGCGACACTTACTGCTCGGGAAGCATTTTAAGCTAATCACAGATCAAAAATCTGTCTCTTTCATGTTCAACCCTGAAGACAAAAGCAAACTAAAAAATGAGAAGATAACAAGATGAAAGTTGGAACTTGCCTGTTTTAGCTACGACATAGCATATCGCCCCAGGAAACAAAACGCCACTGCAGACGCCTTGTCTTGCATTTGCTCTACTACCACCTCTGCCGACAAGTTACACACCTTGCACTCAGACTTATGTCACCCGGGTGTCACCCGAATGCTACATTTTGTCAGGAGCAAGAATCTACCATACTCTGTGGAAGATGTAAGAGTGGTAATAAGGGCCTGTAATGTTTGTTCGGAGATAAAACCGAGATTCCTTAATGCGGCACCTCAGACTCAACCATTTGAAAAACTAAGCGTAGACTTAAAGGGACCATTACCTTCGAATACTCGCAACCGCTACATACTAACAGTGGTTGATGTCTCAGCCGCAACTGTCCGGAAACATCTAACTAATCTATTTTCTGTTTTCGGAAATCCTTCTTTTGTACACTCTGATCATGGTACGGCTTTCATGTCAGATGAACTAAAGGAATTCCTGCTTTCCAGAGGCATTGCTACCAGTAGAACGACCGCCTTTAATCCTTAAGGTAACGGACAAGTGGAGAGGTACAACGGTATCATCTGGCAAACAGTAAGTCTGGCTCTCTGGTCGAGAAATCTCCCTATTATCAATTGGGAAAAAGTCCTAGATGTAGCCCTCTACAGCATCCGCTCATTGCTCTCCACCTCCACTAATTGCACTCCCCATAAACGTCTCTTCAACTTCTAAAGGAAATCAGCTACTGGAGATTCCATACCTACATGGTTAACGAAAGCGACATCTGTCCTCTTAAAACGGCATGTACATGGAAGCAAATACGAGCTATGCTCACGTACATTTCAATAATAGACGAGAGACGACGGTGTCCCTACCCCACATATCTCCATGTGGTGATGGAACAGGCAGTCCGGAAACGGAAATTTATCCTATGCCAGAAAACCAAGAGATACAGACTGCACCTCTCCAGTCTAATATTTCTCCCATTCATCCTCTGCCGAGAGCTCACAAAAACTCCATCGCCGAGAATTCAGTTCCTACTCCTCCTCACTCCCCACACTCTGAGGGTGGCTCGAGGATATCTACAGAAGATGCCGATGTGCTGAATCTTCGACGCTGTACCAGAATCCGTTGAAGTCCTCAGTATTTAACTGAAAACTATCAGCTTTGAACTTTTGTTTGATTTTCTCTTTTTCAGTTTAATCAGAGACGCCCACCTGAGAGTCTTTAGAACCCTTCTTCCCAAGTCGAACACACAGCCTTGATCCTTCCCTGGGTGGGGGAGAATGTGATGAAAAGAGAACTCTTCTATCCCCTTCTATGCTTCGGAAGTGAATTACTTCCCTTGATCACTCTTTCTTTTTTAGTCAGCCATTGTTTTCTCGTAGAGACTAGATCCCTGCGTAGATCTTTGTCGAATAAAGCTTCTTCAAGCTAACTCAGTCTTCTTAAACTTATTCTATTCTATCCTTTTGACTAAGTCATTACCGAGAAAGAGGAGTTTGAATTACCTACTAGACAATATCCTCGAGTGTTTTCAGTATCTCTGTACAAGGGTTTGTCAAGACAACCTGACATGTGGATACTTCACCCTACAAGTAAACCTGGACCAAGTATTCAAAATAACATAATATTCAGAGCCCAAATAAGATCACCTCAACACGGCTATACACTGGCTCATATGAGGAATGGTGCATCTTCTCCAAATAATGTTACCTCAAATAACAGTACTTAGCTGAATACTCCACAAGATAGATTCTTGTCCTGGAATCCGGTATGACAAATAGACCACAAGAAAGATATACTATAACATAACTAACTGGTCAATTAGGAGAGGAAAATTAATGTACTTAACTTCTTTACTAACTCAACATTTGACATGTAAAGGAGAACTTTAATGGAATATATATGTATCTCATATAGATATCAAGTGTTAGCCCCAGGAAGGGGCCCCTTGATTTCTGAGAACTTCGGCTAAAGTAAAATGAAACAAAAGAGAGAAACTTAATTCTTGTGAAGTATGTGGCTTTTCTTCTGATGAACTCAAATTTATTGCAGTATATGCAAACACATACTCCACCTAGCAAAACCAAAACTCCCTTCCAAGACACAAAACTCGCTAAAGTATAATTGCCTACCTGATTTCAGTTTAGCAGAGCTTTACTCTATAACATCAAAAAATGCAGCTCTGAAAACAAACAATAATAACCCCATTGAAAACTCCATCATGTCAGTAATACGCCCACGATTATCAGAGATGCATGCACAAACACCACAACGACATCAATACACTCACAAAAATTATAATACACATCAGTATACTCTACCCAATAATCCCCACTTGATAGCACACTTTCTAAGTCTCCTTCACCACTGAAATCTCAAAAGACAACCCACCTTAATTAACACTGAACCCAGAAAAGTGTCCAGGACTAAAATCCTCACCAACAGCAGCACCAGAAACACTGTATTCACTGGCCCGATTGTCACCGAGGCCACCATTATCTTCACCATAACCACTGGAGGTGCATGGTGAACAATTAGAGGTAGAGGAAAGCCTCATCAACACCATTGAAGGAGTGATAGCTATAAGGCTAGAGGATAGAAAACAACTATCCAAAATTCAAGCCTCCAAAAACACTAAGGCCCAAATAAATAAAGTGAATACTACATTAACACTCTTGTATCGGCTTCCATATTCCTCACATAACTTAATCAGGTGACATATGCGGCTCGGTTATTTGTTGAAAGGCAAATATTCCTCCTAGCAAAAGTACATCAAAATCAAATAAAATCCAGAGCTCCGGAGACTAAAAGCTCAACTGCAAAAACAAATGAACCTATATAGTAAGGAGCTGAGCCAAATCAAGCAGCTCCAATAAAACGCAGCTGATTGAAACTCACAATCAAATAAATACCACACCACCATCGAGGGACTAAGCAATACTGCCAGGGAGTTGGAAAGCAAGATACCAGCGTTTACCAAGAGAATTAAGTATCAAGAGGAAACAACTAGATTCGAAACAGGCAATTCCAAACAAATCCCAGAACATTCTACAGGACTCTTGCAAGAGACTCACTCTTTGTAGAACAATCTACTGGTAAACAACACCTAGAGAAGGATTAAAATGAAATCGCACACTAGAGGCCAAGTGGATTGAGGACATCTAAATGGTGAATAGGACCAAAGTGGAAATACCAAAGCCAGTAATAACACCAGAGAACATATCTAAAAAAAAAGTTGGCACAATATGCAAACTACAAGAAACCTGGCATTGACAATGTCCCTAAATTTCTGGTTGAAGCAGCTAATTGTTCTACATAGCCAGTACAGTGACTGGTTCACCAGACTACTAAGCTGCAAGGAAACTACACGAGCATGAATGAAGAACAATCAACGCCCAATGCCTAAACAAATATCGACCAATAGGTGTCTCAGTACTACCTAAAAATTATTCACTGGCATTAAAACCTACAGCATCCATAACCTCTTCTCCTCTGAAAACTACCTGAAAAGGGATCAGATTGGATGCAGGAGAAGATAATTGGGTATCAAGAACTAGCTTCTAATTAAGAAAACTATTTTAGAAGACTGTAAGAAGTGGCAGAGTGCCTAACTCATGGCTACTGCGATGTCTTCAGCTATATAAAATAAATTTAATCATAAGACAATGGTTGTTCACCTACAGGTGTGGCAAACCACTATCTGCCCAAGCCACACTAAAGGAAACATTACAATCCCTGACATCCACATCAGAAGAGGAATCTTCCAAGGGGACATCCTATTGCCACTTCTATTCTGGATTGCAATAGATCTGCTCAAAAACAATCTTAGGTAGGGCCGCCAAAAAAATCCATCAAAGAGAATCCCTCTAGATTATCTAAAACTTTATGCAAGTTAAGACAATGAATTGAACCAGCTTCTGAAGGTGGCGCACTCTCCAAAAACATTGCGATGATATTTGGTATAGACAAATGGACGAAGTACACACTTAGGCTTGGGAAGAGGATTCATGCAAAAAACTTCCAACTAGACATGGAGAACAACATAAGAAATCTGGAAGAGCAGGAGCCATATAAGTTCCTTGACATTGAGAAAAATGGCACCATCCTACATACCAAGATGAGCGAAAAATAGGCAAAGAAGGCACACAACATGTGAATAAGATCTGTAAAACACAGCTCATCAATAAAAATAAGATTACTGCGACCAACTAGTTTGCCATACCAGCTATCGTGTACAGTTTTGGCATCATAGATTGGCCCCAACAAAGCATCAGCAGGCTGGATGTAAAAACATGAAAGAAATTAATACTCTACCAGGTTATATACAAACATCAATGTTTGCCAAGGCTATATCTGCCTAGAGGAGAAGAAGGCCTGGGGCTCTCAGAGATCAACCACCAGTACAGAGTCACTATTGTTAGTGTTGGGCAGTATCTGAGAAGCTTCATAAACCTGAACATTGCAATGGTACAGGAACGACAAGAGATTGCCAAACAACTTCCATAACACATCCGGCCAAGCATTTCGGACAAAACTGTCTAACCGATGAGATGGAAGCACCAACCAAACCCGCAACAGAGTCGGAAAAAGTGCATACAAACTTTCAAAAGTACGAGCCTTAAAGAGTGGACAGAACAGAAACGTGCCACACAAGGATTACCTCGACAAAGAAGGTTCTTGGACTGGCTCAAAAGAGGAGATTTCGATTCAATATGTAATCAAGTTTCTGTCATTAACAACATGATTCGAACGAAACTAACGAGGTTATGCTTGCCTTTGCCATGATCAGAGAACAACCTATCTTTTGGAGATTGACAAATAAGCAAAATAAGACTTCAAGACCCCTCTCTCAAAGAGATAGAGAATTGGTCTTCTGAATATACAAGTTTTCTGAACTCTCTTCACCAAATGTGAATTACTCTTCCTCCTACGGCTCTACACCTTCGTTTGTTTGATTCCTCTCTATGAAAGCAACGACTCTTCATTCTAGTAAAACACCCAAAAGACAGATAATAAAAGAGAGATCTAATGAGTTTCTGTAGGTTTCTCACTCGATTTGAAAATTCCATCTTGCGTATGGTCAATGATGGTGAAAGATTACATTTCCTTAAGTTCTCCTTAACTGGTAAAACTTTTCTGTTGGTAAACCTCAACTATAAAGTAGTGCTAGATATATCCTCATCGCTAAGTATTTGGATGGAAAAGAAAACATCTAACAAGCTTTCAAAGATATCCTGGATTATGGAATCGGAAGCAGCGACTCCCTTCAGATTTAGGGGAATTCCTGGCCATAACCTCTACCAGTCTTAAATAAAATAAATTTTGAAAAAATAACTATGTTATGTTTTTTTAATTAAAATACTAGCGATCGCGACCCGCCGTTGTCTGGGATTAGGATAATAGCAGGAGTAGTAGTTTCCCATAGTATGTATATTCTAATTACTTATTTTTATTTAGGTTTTCTTTGTGTTTGTATTTTATATAATTGCTGGTGACTAAATTATCATTATATAATTATCGGTATTTCTTATGTACCCCATACTGCAGAAGCACCGATAGTTCCTATGTACCACATACTGTAAAAACACTGATATTTCCTATGTACCATACACTGCAGAAGCACCGATATTTCCTATGTACCCTATACTGCAGAAGCACTGATATTTCCTATGTACACTATACTGCAGAAGCACCGATATTTCTTATGTACACTATACTGCAGAAGCACTGGTATTTCCTATGTACCCTATACTGCAGAAGCACCGGTATTTCCTATCTACACTTTAGTGAAAACTATGATGGAGCATAATTATTTCTTCCTTTAACTTCACTGATTGAGAAATTAATTCATATGAATATAAATATTAGTGCAAACAATGACGGAGCATAATTATTTCTTCCTGTGACATCACTGATTGAGACGTAATTTTATATGGATATTAATATTAGTGCAAACAATGGCAGAGCATCATTATTTCTTTCCTGTAACTTCACTGATTGAGACGTTATTTTATATTGATATAAATATTAGAAGCACCGGTATTTCCATATGTACCACATATTGCAGAAGCACCGATATTTCTTATGTAGCCTATACTACAGAAGCACTGATATGTCCCATGTACCCCATGCTGCAGAAACACTGATATTTCCTATGTACACTATACTGCAGAAGCACTGATATTTCCTATCTACACTATACTGCAGAAGCACCGATATTTCCTATGTACCCTATACTGCAGCAGCACCGATATTTTCTAGGTATGCTATACTGCAGAAGAACCGATATTTTCTAGGTACGCTATACTGTGGCTAATGATTGAGCAAGCCTTGCTTCACTACACACTTTTGTTAATAAAACGTTTGGTTGCTAGGTGCGGATGCTGATTGAGTAATCCACACTCTTAGCGTCTATTAATTTTTACCCCCTCCCTCAGCAGCCTCCCTCTGTTGTAATTTTTTTTACAAATTACTAAATAATATAATTGTTTTCTAGTTAAATTAATACATTATTAATATTTTAGAAGCTATTGATTGAGAAACCCTTGCTTATGTACACACTTTTGTTAAGAAAATGTGAGGCTTCACTACACACTTTTGTTAAGAAAAGATTCGGTTGCTAGGTGGGAGGAAATAAAGAAAGGAAGGTAGAAAGGGTGGTAGTGAGAGGGAAAGAAGAAAGGAAGGAAAAAAGGGGTGTAGTGGAAGTGAATTTTTTCTTGCCACGCCCTTTCTCTGATGTAATTTCCATTTGTATAACTTGCAATTTTTCTCAAATTATACATAATACCATTGTTTTTTCCCCAAATTAGTATAAAAACGTTGGAAAATGGAGGAAAAAAGCTACCCCCATTGGAGAAAATGGCTCCATTGATGCCCAAAGGGTAATTTTTTTCTAATTTTGAGATATTATACATCCGAGTTGATGCTGTTTCAGAAAATATCAACTTGATAGTTGTCTGTTGCGTTTGACGGAAGCCTTTTGCGGACATACAAACATAGACACACACACAGATAACTGCCCTTTATACAATAGACTAGCAGGGCTACCCGGGGTTGCCCGGGTATCTCTCTTCCCTGGTCACCCCATTTCACCGCCCCCCTCTCCCCGTTGCCACCTTCTCCCTGTTGCCTTTGGCGAAAGCTGTCTCTTCACACACCCTTCCTCTTCCGTTGCCCAGGGCAAAAGTATGACATATTTCTATTAAAAGTACCACCTCTGTCTGCGCCTTCTATATAGGTACTTATCACCACCCCGGTGTGCATACTATATACGTACCTATCTCTGCCCCGGTGCGCATACTATATACATACTTATCTCTGCCCCAGTGCACATACTATATACATACCTACCGCCACCACGGTGTGCATACTATATATGTACTTATTTTTGCCCCGGTGCGCATACTATTTACATAGTTATTTCTGCCCCGGTGCGCATACTATATATGTACCTATCTCCGCCCGGTGCGCATACTATATACATACCTATCTCTACCCCGGTGTGCATACTATATACAATATACATGCGCACCGGGGTGGCGATAGGTACTATCGCCACCCCGGTGCGCATGCTATATACGTACCTATCCCTGCCCCGGTGTGTATACATAAGAACTCATATTAATGCACCCCTGTTGTATCAAAGAACCAAAATTCTGTTTGTTCATGTTGTGTCACTATCATAAAAAAAGAACTCATATTAATGCATCCCTGTCATATCAAAAAACCCATATGGTGCCTTTGTACCCCTGTTCATGAAGAAGAAGTAAACATATTCTATAGAGGTGCAATACTGCACAAGCCGCCTATAAACATATTCCATAGGAGCGGTATATTGCACAAGCCCCCGGTCACATATTTTTGCTGGTTGGAAGCAGAACAGATACTACATCACCTCCACACCTTTAAAAAAGGAGGAGGTAACACCAACCCCTCTAAAATATTTTTTTTTTGTAAGAAAATATTTTTTTTTTATCCACCTGAAAATTTTTTCTTTTACCCAAAGAAATATTTTTAGTTAAAAAAAAAATTCGTCCCCCCCCCATCCCCCAAAATTTTTACTCTCCACAACCCAAAGAAATAATTTTAGTTAAAAAAAACAAAAAAACATAAAACCCCCAATTTTTTTTACTCTCCCCCACCCAAAGAAATATTTTTAGTTAAAAAAAAAAAAAAATTCCCCCCCCAAAATTTTTTTATTCTCCCCCACCCAAAGAAATATTTTTTCTAGTTGGAAGCAGAAACTACACTACCTCTACACCTCTTAAAAAGAGAAAGAGGTAATGCCTAGGAGGATTGTATCATGACAATAGAACAGATACTACACTACCTCCACACCTCTCAAAAAGGGAGGAGGTAATGTCTGGGAGGATGGTATCATGACAACAGAACAGATACTACACTACCTTCACAGCTCTTAAAAAAAGCGGAGGTCATGCCTGGGAGGATGGTATCGTGACAACAGAACAGATACTACACTATCCTTACCCCTCTCAAAAAAGGAAGAGGTAATGCCTGGGAGGCGGGTATTGTAACAACAAAACAGATACTACACTACCTCCACACCTCTAAAAAAACAAATAAAAAACAAAAAAGCCATCACAAAACATCAAAATTTGCGAAAAAAAAAGCAAAAAAGCAACAAAAAAATTGACAAAAAACAGGATAAAAATGTACCCTATACTGCGGAAGCACCAATATTTCCTATGTACCCTATACTGCATAAGTACCGATATTATCTATGTACATTATATTGCAGAAGCACCAATATTTTATATGTACCCTATACTGCAGAAGCACCGATATTATCTATGTACTCTATACTGCAGAAGCACCAATAGTTTCTATGTACACTTTACTGCAGAAGCATCGATGCTTTCTATGTACCCTATACTGCACAAGTATCGATATTTCTTTTATTATTTTATATGAATATAAATATTAGTGAAAACAATGGCGGGGCATAATTATTTTTCTTTTAACTTCACTGATTGAGACGTTATTTTAAGGTGGTAGTGGGAGGGGGGAAAGAAAGAAAGGAAGAAAAGGTGGGAGATGACGGAAGGAACAAAGGTGGGAGTTTGAGGATGACGGAAAAAAGGGTGGTGGGAGGGAAAGAAGAAAGGGAGTTAGAAATTTTGGTAGTGAGAGGGAAAGAAGAAAGGAAGGAAAAAGGGGTGAAGTGGGAGTGCATTTCTTCTTGCCACTCTCTTCCTCTGATGCCATTTCCGGTTCAAGAATGATGGCATTTTTTCTCAAATTATACATATGATTGTTTTTTCCCAAATTAATATATAAAATCGTAGAAAAATGGAGGAAAAAAGCTACCCCTATTGGAGAACATGGCTCGGTTGACCCCCAAAGGGTAATTTTTTTTCTAATTCTGAGATATTATACGTCCGAGTTGACGCTGTTTCAGAAAATATCAACTTAATGGTAGTCTGTTACGTGTGACGGAAGCCTTTTGCTGAAATACAAATATACACACACACATACAAACACACATACAAACGCACACACACACAGACAACTGCTGTTTATATAATAGAAAATGTAATCTCTTGTGCAGTATGGCACATGCACTGTTAGTCTCAGGCTTGTGTAGCAACGTCTGTGTTTGAAACAGTGTGCATGTGCACCTTTCAGACGTTTTCGCCTAGCTCTATTTGCTGTACAAATATAAACAGTTCCTGTCTGATGCCAACGTCTGTTGCGCAGTATTGGTGCACGCACTGTTATGCCCAGACTTGCACAGCGACTTGCGCGTTTGGAACACAATGTGCATATACACCTTTCAGCCCAGCTCTATTTTCTGCACAAATATAAACAGTTCCTGTCTAGATGCCAATGTAACAAGATGTCACATTTCCTGGAGCGTCTCTCGTCATGGCTTAGATAGGAGGCAAGTCCAAAGACCCGACCCCAAAAGACCTGGAATCAATTGCATTTATCTAATACATGCCGGACGAGCCAACCGTGGTTGCCACTAATTTGAATATAAGAAGTTGTTTCACATCTTAAGAAAATGTTGTTTTTTTTAAGGTTATTTATAGAATTTTGAATCCAAGAAACCTTATTTTTTATATATTAGGGATTTTGTTAAACTGTGAAAGTTGAGAACAATGAGAAGAGAAGGAAATTGGTCACAGGGTGTGGGGACACTTAACCGAATGGAGCGACCATTTTAAAGAATTAAGCACTTATGGCCAGGATTGGTAAAAATACAATGAGATCCCTAGCTAATTGGATTGGCACTCTGGTGGTCGATCGGAGAGAGGACCTCAGATAATTAAGGGCACTTGATTTCAGTTCTGTTTTGACGAAGAGGAGAAAAAAAAAGGAAAATCTCTAAAAATTACATTTGCTTTACCGAAATCCGAAGGGAGGAGATACCGAAACCACGTCAGCATTGATGGGCAGAAAGGAGAACTGAATCAGGACCAAGACGTTATAGATGGGCAGGGCTAACAGTGAGCTCATGTCCATATAAGCAGGCCCACAGAGCAGATTGTGAGTCGGAGAAATCGTCTGAAGGTGAACGTCAGACAAAAGCTCGAACCCGCTGCTGCCAAAGTGTCTCCAACTTGTCTCCTGAGTCCACACTTTACGCTGTTCCCCAAGCAATGCTATCAACAAGAACTTTACTAATACTCGATCCGTGTCACAAACAGCAGTGGGAAGGGTTTGAATTGCATTTTCTCTGATTTTATTTATACATATAAATTATTTTTTCTTACTCTTCAAACTCGATCCTTGTGCTTTTTGTTAAATAACATCTGTGATGCTGTCACCTTGAACGTTCTCTTCAGCAGCCCTACAGTCCCGGCATGTGATCAGATCTTGCGCGAGATCAATAACACAACGTGGCAGACAAGTGATTGATCGCAGACCACGGCAGACCATTTGTGGACCTCAATGCCGAGACACTCCCAGGACGAAGAGACCGCAATGGGGGACGCATCGTCATATATATATATATATATATATATATATATATATATATATATATATATATGCTTCAAAGTAGGATTTACAAGTTGACATAAACACTTCTACCTTGATTCCAGAATCAGATTATGGCGAGATTTACATCTATATGCTAATATAACCCTGTGGATCATACTTGCTTGTTATCTTGATGACGTCACAAAAGGCAAATAACGTAAAGAAAGGGTAAATGATAAAAGAAATAGTGGGAGGAGGCGAACAACGTAAATAATAAAAAAGAGGGAAAAAAGGAAAGAAAGAGTGTGCAAAAAAGAGGGTGGAAAGCAGATAAAATGAACGAATAATTTTTATCAAGGAAGAAATATATATATTTATTTGAAAATGGATGACGTCATAATACTGACTTAAGTGCATTGTGGTAGCACAGGCCTTGTGGCATTGGCCAGGACAATATGACTATCTTTATAAGATATGGTGATGCCGATCTATGAGTACATGAAAGTATAATTATTAAAAGAACCAAATTATGCCAACCAAAGATGTAAATCCTACAAATTTGAGAAGAAAATTTCAAGACAAAAATGTATCGATAATGAAGATATTGTAGGTCAAATACAGATATGTCGGAAAGTAAGGTTATCAAAAGTATCGATGCTTCGACATTTTAAAGGCTTTAATAAGCCTTTCAAAGAGTCTGGCACAGGGGGTTGCTTCATACACTTGCTAGCTATGAAATATCTGACAATGTCTTCTCAACCACCAAATCCTTTCTTTCTGGTAGCTCTATAAAAGTAGTTGTCGATGGGCAAATAGTCTGAAGCAAATAGTGAATCTCAAGAATCCATTTTAGATTCAGCTTTTCATTAATGATCTTCAAAATCATATTCTGAGATAATTTGTTGACCTCTATGCAGATGATAACACTGTCTATGGTAACACTTCGAAGAGCATTAGTGATCAAGATCTTACTGATCCTCTCTCTTCTGATCTGGAGCATGTGATGCAATGGGGAAAAGGTGTCTTGTTACATTTAACACCTCTAAAACGAAGCTTCACTCTTTTCACTATTAACATTCAGATCCTTGCATTGCTCCAGATGAAATGAATGGCTGTCTCTTGATCAGTTCGTAGTGTAATATTTTGCGTTACAAATAATATGTAAGTTCTAGATAGTTATTTGGGGTCATCGTTAATTCTTTTCATATTTTTTTTTTGTGCGCGTTACTTCTTTTACTCCTCTTCTTCTTTTTAATTGTAATCAACGGGCGTCCAAATGTTCTTCATAATGACGTACCTTATGGCGTTAGTTTTTCTTCTTCTTCTTCTTCTTATTCTTCGGCGGCGGCTGTTGCTGTGTGCTCAACTTCATTACTCTTTCTTCTTCTAAATTGTCGACTGTTTATTGCGCTGCACGATTGCCTTGTTTCTCTTTGTTTCTATACGGCTGATCCTCTACAGTGTATCTGGACCCGCGTTCGCTGTGAATAAAGGATCGCATTTCGCACAGAAAGGAACAATCAACAAGGCAGATCTGAGAGTTTTTAAGTTTATTTTAGAGAGAAATATTCACGTTTGACAGATTAAAAATTACTTCTCGAGAGACAAAAATTCTTATTCTACTTAAATATGGATGGACAGTCAGAACTTTGGTTCTACATTTCAACTTATTTTAGTATTACATCATCTGAATTGCGATCTGTCCCATCTAAGCTTCCATCAACGACTGATTCTAGAACCTTCGTTTTTTGTTAATTCAACATCTATGACATCATCACTTGATGTCCTCTCATATCTCTTTGCCTAACCTGTTAACCTCATACTTTAAATTTGACCCTACAGGTCGGTCTGTTTCCCAAAACTATCGATCGATCGCCTATGTCAAAATGTGCATGTAACTGCTATTCGACATACGTCCATGCATAATGCAACACGAGGACTGAATTTCACTCCAGATCTAAAATAGAAGATTTATATCAAATCTGTTGCCAAAGTTGTTGCAAAAAACATGGTTGAATTATTCTACTGCTCCAGAAAGTATCTAATTCTTTATGTAATCATCTACCAATATAAAAGTACGATACATATTAAAATGAAGGGTTGCTGCCACATTTGGAGAGGTTCTGCTCGGAGTACTTTCTCTTTCTTTCCTTGACAGAGTTCAAAACTGACTTCTGTAATCGACTGGTGGATGATCTCCTCTGTTCTCTACTACCTCTTTCTCACAGAAAAGACGTTGCTTCGCTTTCTCTACTCTATCGCAATTTCCATGGTAGATGCTCAACTGAGCTTCAATTTCTGATTACTCCTTGTTCACTACAAGAACTCGTCTTCTACCACAACTTAAAAGATCTTTTCTTTCTTCCTCCAAGTGGAATTTCTATGAACAGAGTTTCTTTCTAAGAACTGTCCATCCGTTAAACATGTTACCACGAGATTGCTTCTCTGTGAGCTACAACATGGTTATCTTCAAACCCAATGTCAATTAATATTTGTCATTTACCGCTCTCATTATTAATCAAATGTTGTTTATTCAAATTACATTAATTAGATAGCTTAAACTTGATGAATCAGGTCCTGAAAGTGATTGAGAGAAATTGAGCAGCAAAAAAGAAGTCAGATAATCCTAGCGAAATGCAGTTTTATTTTATGCCTGAGTAAAGTACCACTTGTGCTATATTTATACTAAGACAAATGCAAGAAAAGTACCTTAATAATAATAACTTTTGCCTTTGTGAATTGAGAGAAAGCTTTTGACAGAGTGCCAAGAGATGTTGCCTGGTGGGCTTTGCATAAACTAGGGTTGGTAGAGGTTGTTCAAGCAATGTACAAAACTGTTTAAAGTCATCAGGGCTCTATACTGAGTTTGTTGCTTTTCATTTGTGTCTTAGAAGCATTGTCCAGAGAGTTTTGTACGAGTTGTCCAGAAGAGATGATGTATGCTGATGATTTAGTAATGAAACACCTACTTGTTAAGTTAAAGACTTGGAGGAATACTATAGAAATTAAGGTCTGAGAGTGAATATTACCAAGACAAAAGTGATGATCAATGGTTACAGTGTTAGAAAGCTCTCCAAAAGAGGAAAATTCCTCAACTCAGTTTGTGGAAAGGTAGTCGGGTGCAATTAAATCTTTTGTGGTACTTGTAAGCATTGGGTACACAAGAAGTGTAGTGGAAGTGTAGTGGAAGTGTAGTGGAAGTAGGTTGAAAGAAGATAATCAGTTTATGTGCAAGACGTGTAAGACAATGGAGAAGGATGAACAGGGTAGAGCACATGCTAGTATTATTACAAGAATTAGGAATAGATGGAGTAAGTTTAGGGAACTTCTACCATTACTAACCAGCAGAGTGTTACCACAGTCGACCAAGGGAAGAGTCTATCAGGCATGTTGGTTGAAGACATGCGTTGTATGGAGAGAAATGATATGAGAATGATACGATGGATATGTAATGCAAGTCTTAAAGACAGGCTTAGTTCTGATGACCTCAGAGGAAGATTAAATCTAGACAGAATAGAGAGATGTGTACAGAAGAGTAGCATTCCATAGTTTAGCCATGTTGAAAGAATGGATAGGAGTTCTTGTGTTTGTAGATGTAAAACAGGTAGCAGTTTCAGTTCACAGCAGAAGACCAAGGAAAACATGGGAGGAAGTGATAAAAATGGATCTGAGGGAAAAAGGTATAAATAAAAACCTGGCCAGAGAAATGTTTGTTTAGAAGTCAATTTGTTAAAGCCGTCCAACGCATGCCAGAATATAAAACAGACGTTAAACCGAATATGATGATATATGATGATATTCTAGAAATTCGAAGTACATCTTGAGACATAACGAAAAACGGCATCGTCCAAGAGCATTAAATGCGCACTCTTTGTACACATGACTTGTGAAAAAGCACTTGCGGTGTATAATACATTGTCAGTCACAGATGCGGCAAAAGGTATCTACACTGCTTTGATTTGTCATTTTTCAAAGTTTGTTGCAGGTAAAAATGACTTAGAGTACAGAAATCAGAAAGAAGAAACATTCATGTCTTTCTTGACAGACATCACAGCTGAACAAGTAAAAGACAGTATGACATGCGACCAAATAATATTTGATGTATGGAGTGATAGAAAAAAGTCAAAATTAAAAGACCTGGTCGACTTGAACCTGAATACAGTGATAAGACTCGTTAAAAATGATGATACAAACAAAAAATAATGCACACAAGACAGAGAGAAATTAGATGTGTTTGAGACAAATTTGATAGTTCTTTTTATATTCTTTTCTTTCAGAATCATTTGGAATATCTAATAGCTGTAAAGTGAAGCAAATAGCTGTTTCTGCATACTATTGGTGGGTTTGAGAGCTGGAAAGCATCGGAATATTGAAAGAGTAACCTACATCATGATGATTTGCATCAGATTAAAAAAATTGGGAAACTTAGTTGCAGCTCAATGCTCCTTGAATACCTTGAAGGCCGTGAAATGTGAATTGGAGAGTTGAGACGAAAATGTGGAAGCAATGGTTAGCAGGAAGGATTATAGTAGGTGTTCTGACTGCGCCAACAAAATTCGTTGAGAATTTTAGAAAAAACGTACAATTAATGTGTAATATGAGTCTTACGGCTTACTTCGTATGATCTGGAAGATATATGGATATTTGTGTGCAGAACAGAAGAGTTCGATGGTTTAGCCAGGTTGAAAGAATGGATGAGAGTTCTTGGGTTAGTAGATGCAGAACAGTTAAGGTAGCAGATCCAGTTCACAGGGGAAGGCTGAGGAAAATATGGAGAGAAGTGATAAAAACGGACTTGAGTGATAGACCTGACCAGAGATATGTTAGTTTGGAAGTCAATTTTTAAAGCCGTCCAATGCATGCCAGTATGTAAAACGTGCATTAAATCGATGGGTCAACACACAATATTCCTGACATTGCAGATTGCAAGATGAGAGCTAAAGCAAGACTCAGTTTTGTTTGGCCAAAGGTGTCATACCTCCGTGCTACCATGCACACACACACACACACACACACACACACACACACACACACACACACACCCTGCAACAAGTTGAATTGTGGGCACTAACCATACCCACAATTATTTACTGCTGTTAATCTTAGATCGTTGAATCACACCTTCAAAAACTCGTGCAATTGCTGATTCCTTTTTTCTTCTTCACCACGACAAAATGACATATGTTTTTATGTGTGGATACAATTGGATAAAAATGGTTAAAAGTCTTATTCAAGAGTCGTTTGTGAGACAGAGAAAAAAAACATATGCCATTTTGTTGTGTTCAAGATGAAGAAAAGAGTCAACAGTTTTGAAGGTGTGGCTTAAACCAATGCTTCAGAATAAATGTGGGCGTGGTTCATCTTAATGGTAGGTGGGTGTGGATAGTAGTGCGGAGATACGACAAAAGCTTGTTTAACTCCAAAGTAGTATCTAAGTTAAACAAAGACGGATTTCGTCTCCGAGGGGAAGAAAATGATTCTGGTGGCGAAAGTCGTCTGATGATTCTTTCGCCTAAATACCAGTCGAGAATACGTTATCGGCAATCAGTCCAACAGAGACCAAAGTGTAGTATCTGTTCCGATGGATACTGCATGCCTGTCCTGTGCAGTTCTAGGAGGTCCACCCTCCCAGGCTTCGCCTCCCTTCTTTGGGGAGGAGTAAGTTTATTGCTTACTGTCTGAGGCACCCCTACCGGGGAATGCCGACGGGGCTGCCCAGGCAATTTTTAAATGGCTAGAGTGCTCACCTCTCGAGCGCTGGCTTTTAACCCCACTTGTTCGACCCGATCTTGGGTCACATCTTACTTGTGGGAGTAAGATAAAACTGGCCTTGTGCCTAACTCCGCGAGGAGTAAATAAACAAATCAGTCCAACAGAGACTGGTCATTTCAGTGCCCTTAATCTGTCAAACTGTTGTATATGTCTTGGGTAGTCCTAGGAGGACCACCCTCTCAGGCCTTGCGTTCCCTCTTTCGGGGAATGCTAATGGGGCTGCCCAGGCTATTTTAGAAGTCAGTCTGACTCTTCCGCTAGGACGCTGGCTTTTTTCTCCCTCATTCCGGCCTTGTGTCACATCTTCCTGCTGTGAGAAGGATGTAAATAAAGAAGACATACCTAAGTGACCGGATTTCTAATCTTATATCTGTAATTTACACAGGAAACATATACAAATGCATAAACTAGGGACGAATAGTGAAAATGATGAAAATAATCCACCAAAAATGAATGTTAATATAAAGTATTTATTTTATTAAAAAAAAGAAAAAAAACTTGTAGATATTTTAGGTCACTTAAATTACTTTACCCTCCCCCCTTTTCATTTCAAGGATTAAATAATCTGATTATACCCATAGTCGAAGCCCTAACAACCTTTACAAAGAGATAACACCCTGAAGGTGCAAATGATTTTTTTTAAGGCAGCAAATATTTAAAGCTCTCAAGAGATGTAATTTTTTTTACATTTATATTTTTGATTGTGTAATATCATTTTCTACCGAGAGCTGCCTCTATTTATTTTTTTTATTATTTGCACCTTCAGGATAGTATCTCTTTGTAAAGGTGGTCACTGAGTTTCGACTATAGGTATAATAAGACGTATTTCCTCTTTTAAATAAGGGGGGTAAAGTAATTTAAGTGACCTTAAAATCGATAAGCTTTTCTTTTTTTTTTTAAATAAAATAAATACTTCATATTATCATTCATTGATGAATGCTGAACATTTTCTTAAGATCTGATAATTCTCTGATTCTTGTTGGGGTTTTTTTCCAATCAGGGTTTGTTGTTGTTTTGGGTTAAAAAACAAAAAACAAATTTAGAATTTGATCGATTAAAATGGAGCCTTCGGATCGCCCTCGACTACAGTCGAACCAAACGGAATGGTTGAAGGATGCAGAAAAATGATGTAGACCACAGAGAAGATGGCGTGATAACGTATCTTCCTGGATTTCTAGATCAATCAGTCAGCAAAGTAATGAGAGATAGGAGGTTTTGGAGACAATGACTGTTCATAACTTGCACGATGCTGAGAAAACTTTTGATAATAGGCATTTTGATAGAGTTATCTCCCTTACATTATTTTAATGGAATTATCTCCCTTGCAACATTGCTGACAATTATCTTTCGTCTCACATTATTGAAGCCTTAAAAAAACATAATAAATGTCTTTGTTAGCAAAGACATTTATTATGTGTTTTTTTTGCTTTTTTTAATAAAAAAAAAAAAAAATTGAACACCACTTATCAAGGCTAAAAGCCGCTCGAGGATGGGATGAAACGATTGTCGTCCGAAATTTATCAATGCAATGAACTAAGATTATTTATGGGAAGGTTCACGAAAAGTACTTGTTGAAATTGGATTTTTGAAAAGGACTATGTTGCAGTCTGCAGGGAAACAGTCGAGAGGCTTTATCCATGAAAATTCCTCCTGGTGCCAGGCACATACAGGAAGAAGGGAAATACTTTTCCGTTGTGGTTAGAAGAGTTCTTGCTGTAAATATTGAAAATAACGATAAAATAGAGAGAGAGAGAGAGAGAGAGAGAGAGAGAGAGAGAGAGAGGGGGAGAGAGAGAGACTAGCAACGTCTCTTCTGTGAGAGAGGGGCTGTAAGCAGCATAAGAGATCATCTCCTGTTAGATTTTGAACTGTCTAGTCAACGGAGATTGGTCTTGTAATATCTTCATATTTTGCCCCATAAAGCGTGGAAGGGAGTGGGGGACTTGTCGGCACATGTTCCCCTACTAATACAGAAGACGGTGGAGGCGGCGAAGTTAGTCAAAAACTGTGTCGACAGGATGTTTGCCAGGCGACATCAGCCCACGCCAACGCGTGGGCGAAAGACTCAACCAATCAGGTGAGGGAATCCTGTTGTCATATACGGGCCGCAAAATCAAATCAGGGAGAGGACACGAGGAGTCGAGCTGCTGTCACCGGCGAGAGAGGACGTCTCTGAGGAGACGGCCTCGGCCGAGAAAGAAAAGACACGAGGAGTCGATCTGGGGTCAGCGTCAAGAGAAGACGTCTCTGAGGAGACGTCTTCGCCCCGGAGAGGGGTCGAGCTTCGAGCATTAAAAGCGGACTGTTAAAAAACAAAGTGGAAAAATAAAGGAGTCGAGCTTCGGGGTCCGTGGAGAGAGAACGTCTCTGAGGAGACAGGCCTCGCCCGGCATTAAAAACGAGCGTCGGGAGGTGAAGGATCACACCGCGGTAAATTTCAAACAATTTATCCAAGATATCCGGAGAATAGACCGCTCACCACGCCGTCATATTCAGACAAGTTATCCAGAGAACGCCTTTGAGAAACAGACCGCTCACCAAACCGTCATATTCACACAAGTTATCGAGAGAGGGCGCCTCTGAGAAACAGACCGCTCACCAAGCCGTCATATTCAGACAAGTTATCCAGAGAGGACGCCTCTGAGAATCAACCGCTCGCCAAGTCCATATTCAGACAATTTATCCAGAGAGGACCCCTCAGAGAATCAAACGCTCACCAAGCAGAAAGATTCAGAAAATTTATTCCCGCACACAAAGCCTTGGAGAAGGTCTCGAACCGACGTTAAAAGCGGACGCCTCAGAGAATCAAACGCTCACCACGCAGTCAGATTCAGAAAATTTATCTCCGCGCACAAATCAAAAAATAAATAAATAAGATTTTGAAATCTAACGCGGAAGAAATGCAGCGACATTTATACGGCTGTATGCCGGACACCTAACCAAACCCCGTCAAACGAAATTTGATTACGACCGAACACTAACAGTCGATCAAAGAGCCTCTCCAGCGTCGAGATTGTGTGTATCTCAAAGCCCTAAAGAAAATAACAGCTTCTTAAAAGCGAACTATGGAATCCAAAATTCTATGAAATATCTTTCTCTCCGCCGTCAACAAAACAAAAGAAAAAAGTATGTGTTTACAAATCAGGACAAATCAAAGGACAACAACAAACAAAAAAGAATACTATATTAATTGTCCTAAATGAACTTTCATTTTGTTTGTGTTCTGTTTTCTCATTTGTTTTCCTCGAGTTCATAAGAAAAAAAAAGGGGAAAAATAACTTTCCTATTTTATTTCCATAACGGCTAGAAGCCTTTTTAATTGGTATAATTGAACTCGTTACGGTCTCTTCACAAAATCGTACTCGCGCAGAAACGCGTGAAAAATAAATTTAACAATTATAACATTTGGTTTTCGACACAATTATAACTTTGGTGTCAGGAAAAGAACTTTCCTATTTTAATTTTCATAAAGCCTTCATATTTGCTATAATGAACTTTTATTTCGGATCGACTTTCTCCGAATAAATACAAACCAGCCTCTTTTTTTAAATAAATAAATACTTGTTATGTACTGTTAATTTGTCTTGCTTGTTTACATATGTTTATAATTTGCGATAGGATGTGTATTCATTTTATGAAGTACGGGTTGATTTCCTTTCATCGGGTTTTCAACCTGTGCACATTTTACATTCGTGGCTGAACTACGTGTCGGTACGTTCAGAGTCTTACTACCACAATTATAACAGTCTGAATGGCACCTCCCAAAATGTGGCAGCAGAAGCCTTCCAATGAGAATTGTATGTGACACACACTTGGGATTATTGTGGAGGTGTATTCATTATCAAACGCCACATGAACCTTGGTAAAATAGAAAATGTCCACTTGCTTATGGCCGCCATATTTGAAATAAATCCAACATTATATTTGAGGTCGGATTTCTTTAGGAAGGAGGAGGGGTAAATAATCATTTGTTTTCAACAAAGTTTAATTATTACCAAATAATAAAATCAAACTGTTTTTATATGATTGGAAATTTTTTTTACTTTTGAAAATATTTTTTACAAATAATCAAATTTTAAAAATATTTTCAAAATAAAAAAAAATGACAATTATAAAAAAATGTTTGTTAAATAATATTTACAAATAATTAAACAAATTACTGGAAACAAATTATTATCCAACCTAATATTTTTTATTTTTTTTATTAACGCCGATTCGCAATTTTCACTTTCAGGTATGGCGGTCATGAGCAATTTGATATTTTCTATTTTACCCGAACCTTGACTTAAATGATCTAACTGTATTTGAAAATAAAAATGAACTCCGACTATAAAAATAAAATTGCATCAAAATAGAATTCAAGGGGAATAACTCACGCATTAAAGGGAGATACATCACGATTTTTTTAGACACGTTTTCAAATATTCAAAGTTCGCATTGTATCATGGATTTTTATTTACTATTTCTATTTATTTTCTCCCACCCCACCCCACCACCACGAGGACAGGACAGAGTTAATCAGAAGTTCGGTTTTTTATGTGAGGAAAATAAATTCTTGTTTTTAATTTTATTTATATTGAATAAAGTTCAGTTTCAGTAAAAATCGAATCGTTTTTCTTTCTTTTCTCTTAGATGCAATTTTTTAAGTTTTCTAATGCTTTTTTAAAAAAGACTCTCATTCATTACTGACAGCCTGACTGTTTGACAGATCTTGCTTGCTACCTAATAGCATGACGTCACTTCTCAGTGAACCGGCCTTAGTTTACGACGGTCACGACTTGCTTAAGTTATTTTTAGATGTTTAGTAAATAAAAATTGATTTTTGAAAAAAATCTTTGTTAAAAGAAATTTCGACAATATTGATATTTCTACGTAGTAATAATTTTCAATGTTAATTATTTTGCCCTTTTTTTAATTCATGTTGTATAATAGGAGATAACCAAGGCGATCCATAATACAGGCCTAGCAAACATGCGACTGGGGTTCACAACTAGGGGCGGACATGTGACGACCAAAATTACTGCTAAATAATAATTACAGAGAAAAGTTTTAGTAAGAAATTTCTTATTCGGTAATTAGCAACTATTCATATTATTAGGAAGCAGCTTACAATAATTGATTTATTTCTATCAAATAAAATGTAAAAAGTACAAAAATATAAAAGAACTAAATTCACAAAAACATCCTTTATTCACCATGAATTAGACAAAAATTGTTTATATTTGTTTTCTGATTGTATTATGTCATTATATTTTCTGTAATCAAGTATGATTACAGAAAATATAATGACATAATACAATCAGAAAACAAATACAACATTTTACAAAATCAAATACTTCATGAACAAAATAATGTTTGGAGAAATAATTTTGATAAGATTTAATAAATTTGTTATGTTTGATACATATACAATTTGTTTTTACAGAAGATGAAGAAAATGCTTATTTCTTTATGGTATGATAATACATATTATAACCTGTCTTAATAAAATCAACTTACATTAACAAGAACATAAAACCAATAAAATATGTAAACACGGGGTAAATGTAAAACATATCTGATAACTGCTTGGAAAATTATGCATTATCAATACTGATTATGTTGTCATGAGAATTGTATAAAGAGTTTTATTTCATAAATAATATTTTAAGATTATTTCAAAACTTTTAGTGCTGGAATTACCTTAGGAGAATTAAACAAACAATAATTTTTGAAAAATATACTGAATGATATAAACCCATGCTCTTTTTTCATGTGAACACTCTAAAGAATATGATGGAAAGAAGAAAAACAAACAAACAAACAATTATTTAAGAATTTAGAGTGGGGATTGGTTTCGTATATAAAATTAACGTAAAATGATACCCTATTTCCGGGTCATTCCTGTTTTTAGAGCAGTTAACTGAAAATCTGAGTGGCATGGTCATAAAACCACACAATCGCCTAAAAAAGTAGAACAACTATTTACCTCCACCCCCTAAAAAAAAAGGTACAAGTTTTATCTCTCATGGCAAAAAAATGGTTACTGCCTTAAAACGCTAGAATGACTCGGAAATAGGGTATCATTTTACGTTTAATTTATATGCGAAACTGATCCCTCACTCTGAATTCTAGAACAATTGTTTTTTATTCTTTCTACTAAGTTTTTCAGGGTGTTAACACGTAATCACCTAAAAAAAGTAGAATCTCATTTTTTTTTATGCATAATTTTCCAAGCAGTTATCAGATATGTTTTACATTTTCCCTCTTTCTACATATATTTTATTGGTTTTATGTTCTTGTTAATGTAAGTTCATTTTATTATTAAGACTATGTATTATATGTATTATCGTATCATGAAGAAATAATATTTTCTTCATCTTCTGTAAAAACAAATTGTATATGTAACAAACATAACAAATTCTGTAAAAATTATCAAAATTGTTTCTCCAAAAATTATTTTGTTCATAAAGTATTTGGTTTTGTAAAATGTTGAATTTGCTTTCTGATTATATTATGTGATTATATTTTATATAATCAAGTAGTCAATATAAACAAATTGACTCATGATTTTTGAAATATCAAAAATGTGTCTAATTCATGGTGAATAATGATTTTTTGTGAATTTAGTTCTTTTATATTTTTGTACTTTTTATATTTAATAGAAATAAATTAATTTTTGTAAGCTGCTTCCTAATTATATGTATAGTTGCCAATTACTGGACATTACTAAAAAATTTCTTACTAAAACTTTGTTTGTAATTATTATTTAGTAATAATGTTGGTCTTCACATGTCCGCCCCAGTTGTGGACCTCAGTCGCATGTTTGTCAGGCCTGTATTAAGGATCGCCTTGGAGATAACTCATCTCGATTTTGACTTTTCCTTTGAGCAGAAAACATTATGCTGAAATTATGATCGTTGCATGCTACTTTTTAGATGAAGTGTTGCCAATTTAGCGGTTTTCCCGCTAGATCTAGAGATTTTGTTTGTAATAAAGCTAGTAAAATTTGGATCTAGTAGCTGTTATGGTATCTCAATACATATTAAAGACATATTAAGAACAATTCAAGCGCACAAAATAAGATTTCAATGTGCCTCGAATGCTTTATTGAACTGCTAGAGAGGGGCGAGGGGAGAAGACATTCTTTGTTCTCCCTAATTGAAGAGTTCTAGTAGGGGATGTTACTGGGGTCATAACATCACATCCCTCTTTTCCTAAATGATTAACGGAATCACACTGACTGAAGGTTTAATTCGTCAAATCTTTTGGATGGCTTGATTATACGGCCAGATCGGGATGTGTGGTTAGGAGGCGTGTTACTCTCTTGACTTATATCATTTGTTATGGTTGTATGTTGGGTGTGTTTCGCATCTTGCTTTTGAGTTTTCTACATGTTTTATCTTTCGATGGGAAGGCTTCGTATGGGGCTTACTTCGTATGGGGTGTGGAGATTACGGTGAGACCCTGTGAGGCCCCAGGTGGATGAACGAAGGCTCATTGAGGCCTGAGATGGGTCTTCCCTCAGGTACTATCGATTCCTGTGGATTAATGTTCCTGATGGAGTCTGCACTGTGTAGGATCCGGGCTTCATACATGCTTGTGTGACAACTGTATGTTACTATTTCCCGGCATTCTACTCCAGTATTCGAACATGCTGTCTAAGCTGTAAATTGGGGACATCTCTGGCATGCTGGTCATAATACCTTTTTTGTTCGGTTTGCCTTTGGTATAGGTGAGTTGTCACTTCCTCTCTTTGTGCGGTGTGGTTGGCACATTTTACTGGCAGGTTCCCAACCAACTTCTTGTTGTACAGCAGCTCACCAGGAAACGGGATTGTATGGTCTATCAGAGTTGTTCAAAGATATAACAGCACCATGTTCAGCTCACACCCACTTGAATTGGCTTTCTTGATAGCAGATTTTATTGTCTGTACATAACGCTCAGCCATGCCATTCGATTGCTATATATCTGAGTGATGAGGTGCGATTCTCAAAACCCATTTCCGTAGCGAACTTCTTAAAAAGAGCAGAGCTGAAATGTGGTCCATTATCACTGATAACCCTCTTTGGGATTCCTTGTTACCCCAAAATTTGTCTGGTCAAATCTATGACCTCCTGGCTGGAGAAGTTGTTAAATTTTCTGACAAACGGATATTTGGAGTAGTAGTCCACTATCACCATATAGTCAGATCCATTGAAGTGAAACAGGTCTGTAGCCACTATCTGCTATGGTCTCACGGGAATCTTGCGTGGCATCAGGTATTCCGCACTCTGCCATTTCTGGTTTTCCTAGCATGTATCACAGAGTTGCACAGCCCTGTCTATGTCTTTGTTTATATTATCCCAGAATACACAACCTTTTGCTCTCAGTTTACACTTTTCGATCCCTTGATGCCCATAGTGGATCTTCTACAGAAGACTGCATGGACTTGGGTATTATAATCCGATCGCCCTTGGTTAAGATTCCATTTCTGATGGCCAGTTCGTCCCGATAGGGTCAGTAGGGTTGCATTCTTTTGCCAATCTCCCTGACCGTGTCAGGCTAGCCTCACAGAATCAAGTCCCTCAGCTCACACAGGGTAACATCAGCATTTGTGGCCTGGTGTACTTGTGTCAATTTCTCTGTTGACAATTGTACAAAGTAAACCCTGAGGTCGCGGTTGATTGCCTCCTTGGCTTTCTTGTTAGTTAACCTTGAGAAACCGTCAGCTAGAGCCATTTCCTTGCCAGGGCGGTAAACGATGGTTAGGTCATAACCCTGTATGCATAGTAGTATCTGTTGGAGACGAGGTGTGGCTGCAGTCAGGTTCTTCATATCCAGTGGTTTGTAGTCGCTTTTGACCTGGAATGAGCATCCGTAGAAATATGTCAGAACATAACTGCTAATAGCTCACGTTCGATGTTAACATATCGTTGTTCTGTGTCTGTTAGCGATTTTGATTTTCCTGCAGAGTTGCTGCACCAAGGCCTTTGTTTGATGCATCTACCTAGAGCACATTCTGTTTCGTTGAATCAACGTAGGTTACTAGCAGCTCTTTGCATATGACGTCTTTGATTTGCTGAAGGGACTTTTGATGACTTTGAGTCCATCTGTACTCGGCTTCATTCTTTAGTAGATCTCTCAGGAGTGCTGTGAGATCCGACAGATGCGGGATGAAGGGTGCCATGTAGGTGATGATGCCCAACACTTTTGTAGGTCAGTGATGTTTGTTGGGCTGGGTAATGCCTTGATTCAATCCACCTTGCTGGGATCAGGGCTTATTTCATTTTCGTCCATCTTTTGCTCCAGAGAAGTGTATTTGCTTCTGGTTGACTGCACATTTTTCACTGTTGAAAACGAGTCCTTCCACTTGTGCTATTTTCATCAAGTTGTGCAAGTATTCATCATGCTATTCTTTGGTTTTACCATAGATGATGACATCGTCAACTAATCCAAGTATCATATCCATTTTCTACATGAAGACATCCTGCGACATCACTAGATTAAAAAGCATTCTCTGAAAGGAAAATCTTCCAAACGGTGAGTTAAAGGTAGTCAGTAGCTAGGATTCAGTGTTTAGCTTGACAGACCAGAACACATTTTGGCATCCAGTTTAGAGAAATACTTCACACTGGAGAGCTTTTGCGCAAGCTCTTCCCTTGTGGGAGTCTTGTATTGACATCGCATGATAGCCCTATTTAGATCTTTTGGATCTAGGCAGAGGCAAAGTTTTCCATTGGCTTTGCAACCATACGCTAGGCTGTTGACCCATTCTGTTGGCTCGCTAGTTTTCCATATGATGTCTTGTTTTACCATATCCTCTAGCTCGGTTTGGATCTCATCTCTCATGTGGATGGGACATTTCCGGATTGCATGTATGACTGTCTGCCTAAGGGCAATGTGGTATTCATTGTCAAAGTTGCCTATTCGGTCAAACTGATCAGGGTACGCATTCACTAGCTTTTTTATGGAAATCTCTCCAGACAAGGCATGAAACCACTTAATGTAAGGAGCTAACAAGAACAAAATATGATTATCACAAAGATAGGAGATGTCTATTGACCTTAATCTTGAAAAGACCAAGGCTGTATGTGGGAGGAAAACAGTCAGCAGGAAGAAAGTTCAGACACCCAACAAAAAAAACATCTTCGCCTCCGCTCTTGAGGCTCGCATTCAAAAATATCCGTGGACTTAGAACCAACATTAACGACGTAGAAACTTTTCTCTTGACAAACTCCCCGGATATCCTAGCTCTAAGTGAAACGAACCTTCAATTCTCAATTTCCTCTCACCACTTTGACATGACTGATTACCTTCCACTCTACCGTAAGGACTCTGACAAACATATGCATGGGCTAGGAGTTTATGTTCGGAACACCCTCCCCTTGACTAGAGAACATAGGTTAGAATCAGATGACCAAGCCTACATGTGCTTTAGATTGACCTTACATCACAGAGTTAGTTACTTATATTTCTTATATCATTCTCCTTCGACCCAGGACCATTCACTACTTGACTCTGTCTCTGAAAGCTTAGATAGAGCACTCTCACTCGACTTGAATGCCCAAATACATGTATTTGGGAATTTTAATGCACACCACCCTGACTGGTTGGGATTCCCCAGCGTTACTGATGCAGCTGGAAACTCTACCTTTAATTTCACCTCAGCTCACGACCTCTCACAGGCTGTCATTTTTCCAACCCGCCTTCCAGATCACATGGATCAGCAAGCCTCACTTCTCGACCTGTTCTTGACCTCACTACCTGAGGCTTGTGTGGCGAATGCCCATAGCCTGCTCGGAAACTCTGATCACATTGTGGTAATGATACTTATCATCTTAAAAACTCGTCAAAAAGCTGAAGAGCTGTTGCTTAAAACGACGAGAAACTATGAGCAGACTGATTTTGAATCCCTCAGGGATCACATCAGCGACGTCCCATGGGATGTAACCTTCTCACTCCCTGCTGATCAGTGTGCAAATGAGCTAACCAAATGGGTCAAAGCAGGCATTGATGCTTATGTACCAACGCGAAAATTCTTCAGCAAACCCCACTTTCCTCAATGGTTCACCTCAGAATGTGCAGCTGCTATTGCTGAGAGACAGAAGGCATTCTGAAAATTCGGCCGCCATAAGTCAACTGCGAACAGAAAAAAATGTGTAGAAGCAAGAAATGATTGTAAAGTAGTGATAGATGAAGCAAAGCGAAGGTATACAGAGATAACCAAAAAACACATTCAGTCACAGAAACTAGGTACTCGTGATTTCTGGAAAATTTACAGTAGTGTGATGAACAATGAACAATCAACAATTCCCCTGCTATCAAATCACCACGATGTTGTTTGCACGGCAACTGATAAGGCTGAACTACTTGCCCAGCATTTTGCCTTAAACTCCACTCTGGACTCGGCAAACCACCCCCTCCCAAAATTCCCATTGCGGACTGAAACCACACTTGACACCTCCAAAGCCTGTGGGCCTGATCTTATACCAGTAATAGTAATAAAGAAATCCTCTGCTGAGCTGGCCCCTATCCTCTCCAAACTATACAACAAATGCTTTACTGAATCTTGTTTCCCTGATAGTTTGAAAATTGCCTCTATGGTACCAGTCTTCAAGAATTCTGGAGATAGAACTGATCCTCTAAACTATCGCCCAATCAGTCTACTCCCGATCTTTGCTAACATCTTTGAATCATTAATCAATCTAGCGATAATCAGTCACTTAGTTAATGCTAAACATCTTTCTGATCATCAATACGGATTCAGACAAGCACGATCTACTGCAGATATCCTAACGGTCATCTTTGAAGCATATACCATACACCGGACAAAGCAGGTGAAGCTAGGGCGGTAGCGCTCGATATATCCAAGGCCTTTGACAAGATCTGGCATGAAGGGCTTCTCATAAAACTGCACTCATATGGTATTACTGGACAAATATTTAATATAATTAAATCCTTCCTAACAAAAGAAAGATCCAGGTTGTATTTGATGGCCGTTCTTCTAAGCAACATGGCATAAATGCTGGTGTACCCAAGACCTCTACTGTTCCTGATTTTCATAAATGACCTCCCTGATGCCCTTGCAACTGAGATAGGAATATTTGCTGACGACACCACGCTCTACTCTCGTCATGTGGGCAAATCCGACACGGCTTAATCCTTAGAAAATTACCTCCAATCTGTAGTGGAATAGGGTAAAAAATGGATAGTAACTTTTAATGCTGCAAAGACAAAGCTACTTTCCTTGAATAACTACAAGAAACCTCTTCAACCACTAATTGTCATGGCAAATAGCACCCTGCCTGAGAGTTTATCATTCAAACTCCTCGGCCTAACTTTCACAGATAACATAAATTGGAATAAATACATTGAAAACATTGCCAGGGCTGCTGCAAAGAAGGTGGGCTCCCTCTACCATGCCAGTAAACTTCTCACACCTGACATTATCCTATATCTCTACAAAGCCACCATCCACCCATGCATGGAGTATTGTTGCCACATCTGGGCTGGTGCATCATCCGCTAGTCTCTCCCTCTTAGACAAGGTCCAAAAAAGAGTTGCCAACTTGATAGGTCCTTCACTATCCACCAAGCTCCAGCCCCTGTTCCATCGTCGCAATGTTGCTTCCTTGTGCCTGTTTTACAAGTACTTCAATGGATTGTGCTCTGATGAGCTTGCTGCTCTGGTACCCCCATGACGTAAATTCACTAGACCAACCCGACAATCTGCCAAATCTCATCCATACACTGTGGAGGTCCCCAGATGCCGAGGAGCTTTCTACTCCAAAAGCTTCTTTCCTCGTGCTGCTGGACTCTGGAACTCCCTCCCTGCTCCCTGCTCCCTGCTTTCCTGACGTTACTGACATGCAGAAATTTAAAACTAATGTAAACAGACATCTTGCTGCGCCGCTCCTAAATTAGGTTGACCCCCCCCCCCAAACCTTCGCCCTTTTTTCTAAGTAGCCCCTTACGTCTACAGTGGCGGACTTGGTATCAATGTTACTTTGACACGTTACCTCAAGTGGTGCAGGACAGAATAGAAACTAAAAAGAGACACAGCACGTTTAGATTTGGTAACGGTGGTGATTTGCCATCGCTGTATGATGTTACCCTGTGTGTTTAGTTGAAAAAGAGTAGATATCATTGTTGATGTTGTTGATTCGGATCTTCCAATGTTACTGAAGAAGGCAAATGCAATTTTAGATTTAGTAAATGACTCAGTTGAAATATTTGGAAATTGTGCTGCACTGATTCTGGGAATTATTATGTGCCTTTAACCAAACCTATAACAGTGTCTGGAAATCATAAAGATATACTATTTGTCAAAAGTGTATCAAAAAAGAGCAGAAATGAAAAATGAAAGTTGCAGAAAAATTGCCCTGACAATTTAATCATCCAAGTGCAGAGAAACTGCTTGGCTTAATTAAAGAAACCGGAGTCAAATATGAGGAATTCTTAAATATTGTCAGAGAAATTCCCTCTCCATGTGAAATATGTCTAAGATACAAGAAAGCAGATCCTAAACATAGTCGGTTTTCCTTTGGCCTTGCGCTTTAATGAAACGGTTGCAATGGATTTAAAGGATATTGAGAAATATAAAATCCTACATATGATTGATCATGCAGTACAGTGTTGTTATAAGAATCCCAAACAAAGAGAGCACCACAATAATTGATGCAGTTTTGAAGTACTGGAGTTCTTACTTTGGCACTCTGAAAGCTTTTCTAACAAATAAAGGAAGAAAGTTCAATAATCAGGACTTCCAAGACATATACCAAAATGTGAATGTTTATGTTAAAACAACCGTTGCACAAAATTCTTGGAGTAATTTACTTGTTGAACATAATAATGTTGTCCTTGAGGAAATGGTGATGAAGACGTGATGATTAGGGTGGTCTGTTAGTGCAAAGAATACCCTCCATAGTATACATGGGTACAGTCCCAACCAGGTAGTCTTTGGTGGAAGTCGGATTTGGTGCTGTCAGAAGAATGAAGTTGGAGTTCAAGTTGGTGTTTGCGAACTAGTGACTGTTTTGGGTCGAACTGGGTGCCCTCTGAAGAGAGACATTTTGGTGTTTTCGGACGACAAGCTATTTCGACGGTCTACCTACATAACAGGATGGGTGGCAGAATCAAATTAAGCAGTGACGTATTGAAGGCGTACGCTGGTGATGGAGACGTAGTGCGATGACTGTCTAAATTGAAGATGGTCGCAAGATTGCAGAAAATTGAGGATGTGGCATCCTTGATTCCATTATATTTGGAAGGAAATGCACTTTCGGTCTACCTGGAAATGAATGACGCTGAACAAGACGACGCAGATTTGATAGAGGCAAGACTAAAGACCGCTTTCGCAGAAAGCGTTTTCGACGCCTATAGCAAAATGCGCAGGATCACATGGACAGGGGAGCCAGTAGATGTCTTTGCGACGGAGATCCGGAGGCTAGCGGGACTGGCGGGTTATGCAGGGATGAGCCTTGAAAAAACGGTGAAAATGACGTTTGTGACTGATCTTCCTGATAGTGTGTCCACAGAGCTGCAGAGACTGACTATGATCGAGAGCATGAACATGGATGAAGTGCTGACCCATGCCAGGGTGCTGACAAAGAAGAGTCACCAGTTGGAGGCAACCGCGAGTGTAAGCCTGATGGGAGGGAAGTCCGCAGTTAAGGAGAATCTCTCGTGGGGGCGGTCACCTGGAAAAGCCCCAGTGAAATGTTTTCGATGCCAGGGGCCTCATTTTGTACGGGACTGCCGAGAACCTAAGCCTGGCATAACCTGCTTCCGTTGCGGACAAACTGGGCATATCAGCCGAACCTGCACGGTACAGGGAAACGATTAGAGGGGTGCCATAGCGCCAGTGGCTACCCCCCTATCAAGTGACGGCGCATAGGACTGCATTACCACAGGTTGAGGTCACCGCAAATGGGTGACAACGGATGTTGCTAAATCTTGGCATGGAACGACCAGTGTGAGGGCGGTTGATGGCCGTGAGGTGATGTGCCGAGGAATGTGCACTGTGAGAATAATAGTGAGAGAGACCGAACTTGAGGTGAGGGCAATTGTGATGAAGCAGCTTGTTGCAGGTGTTGATGTTGTGTTGAGCCTGGATGTCATCGATCGACTAGGGGGTGCTATGTTTAGCATGGGCATGATCACATTTGGATGCGAGCGCCCAGTCGGATTGGCAGGAATGGAGAGTGTTAAACCCAAGAAGGCGGAACCGTGCCAAATCAAAGACAAAGACTTTCAGGCCAGTTTTGATGGAGATAAGTGGACGGTGGAATTGCGTTGGGTTTCAGAGCCGCCAATACTAAAAAATCAAGTTGGGTGCTACGAAAGTACTCTGAATGGTGACATAAAGGCTGAATTTGAGAAAGAGATAGCGAGGTGGATTGAGGAAGGTATCCTTGTACCATGGTCCGGGGAAGCAGACGGAGTCCTACCACTCATGGCGGTAGTCCAGCCCACCAAAGGGAAGGTTAGGCCAGTATTGGACTACAGAGAGCTAAACCAGCATATTGCTTGCCACACAGGGGACGGTATCGACGTTTGCGAGGAAGTAATGCAAGAGTGGAGGAAGATGGAGCGGGCAAGCAAGATTGTGGACCTAAAATCAGCCTACCTCCAGATACACATAGACGAGAGGCTATGGCGGTACCAGCTGGTTAAGTTCAAGGGTCAGACCTTTTGCTTGACAAGGTTGGGTTTTGGGCTCAGTTCTGCACCCAAAATTATGACTGCAATTTTGAAAACAGTGCTGGGAAAAAATAACGAGGTGGAGAGGGCCACAAGCTCATATATTGATGACATCCTGGTCGAGGAAGGAAATCTGTCCGCGGAAAGTGTTAGCAATCACGTTGGAAGATATGGATTGATTGCGAAGCCACCTGAGCCACTAGAAAATGGCACGGCCCTAGGACTAAAGCTGCAAAGGAATAAGGAGGGGACATTAATGTTCGAATGGGGTAATGAGGTGCCCGATATCTCAGACGGACTGACTAAGAGAGAGCTGTTCTCCATATGTTGGAAGCTGGTTGGCCATTACCCCATTTGCGGGTGGCTCAGAGTGGCATGCAGCTATATAAAAAGGTGGACCGAAGGCGGCCGCTGGGATGACACAGTGACCGAGGATGTTGTGCAGTTGATACGTGAGGTGTTGGAGGAGGTTAAGGTGGAAGACCCCGTCAAAGGAAAATGGCGTGTCGAACGGGGCAAAGAAGGTGTGATCTGGTGTGATGCTAGCACTCTGGCTCTCGGTGTGCTGCTTGAAATTGGAGGAGCAACAGTGGAGGATGCCGCTTGGCTATGCAAAAGGAATGACCATGCCCACATAAATGTTGCAGAGCTCGAGGCTGCAGCAAAGGAAGTGAACCTGGCTCTAAAGTGGCGCTTGAAAAATGCAGAGTTGAAAACGGACTCGGCCACAGTGGCCTCCTGGATCCAGTCAGAAGTCTCAGAAGACAGGAGAGTAAGGACCAAGGGAGCAGCTGAGATGCTGATCAAGCGTAGGCTCGGGATTTTGGGAGACTTGATTCGCGAGTTTGGACTGAGAGTGTCGGTTACGCTTGTCCCAACTCAAAAGAACAGAGCAGATGCCCTGACCCGAGTAAAGAAGGCCTGGCTTAAAGAGAAAGATGCAGCGGCTGTGTGCGCCGTTAGTGAGGAAGCGAGAGAGCTGCATGAAATGCACCACTTTGGGAAAGAGAGGACACTTTTTCTTGCAAGAAAGGTGAACCCGAGTGTGACAAAGGAGGCGGTTAAAGAGGTGGTGGAACAATGCAGAGAGTGTCAATCAATTGACCCTGCTCAATCCAGGCACAAGAGAGGGGGAATTACAGGTGACTGAAACTTGGAAACGGCTGGCGATTGACGTCACACATTATAGGAACGATATATTCCTGTCAATGGTCGACTGTGGACCTGGGAGAGTGGCAATCTGGCGTAAGTTGAGAGCGGAAACTGCGAGTGAAATCTGCAGAGCCATGGAGGCGGTATTTTTGGAGAGGGGGCCAGTGGAGGAGATATTACTGGATAATGGTGCCGCCTTCCGCTCTGAAGACTTTACAGAGCTGTGTGCCAGGTGGGGAACCCGGCAATTTTTTCGGGCTGCATATCGACCGGGAGGAAATGGGATTGTCGAAAGGCATCACCGAACCATAAAGGCTGTTGCAGAGAGAGGCCGAATCTCACCAGAAGAGGCGGTATTTTGGTACAACATGTCTCCAAAGAGTGGTCAAGATGAAGAGTCAGTGCCGCATCAGTCAGTCTTTTGGTATGAGTGCCGTCATCCTCTTGCTAGAACGAACATGAGTGAAGAGGGACAAGGATCCATCACAGTTGGTGAAGAAGTGTGGGTCAAGCCACCGGGAGCTCTATGCACTACACGTTGGGGACGAGGAAGGGTAACACATGTACAGTCTGTAAACAATGTGAGTGTTGACGGGATGCCGCGACACGTGCTTGACATACGTCGTGTCTCTCTGCCATCAAATGGAGATGCTGAGGAAGAAGTCGGTGAACCCCCGTTGGAAGAACCCCCGTGACGCTCTAATCGTGAGAGGGACAACCGGTCTGGATGGCTGACTATGCGAGGTGATTTTAAGATCACAGGGGCATGTAGTGGAAAATAAAAAAATAAAAAAATAAAAATAAATAAAAACTTAAAAACATAAGACTTACCTGTAATACCAGACCAGGCCATGTGGAACAACAGAGTTAAAACAAATGGCTGGTTTTATAGAAAGGAAGTACCAAATGATCATGTTACCTATTTTGCATTGCATGATGGGAGTCCCCATAAAGAGGACAGGAAATGAGAAAGCGCACTTCTTCTTTGGTTCATCCCGGATTGAGACCAGTGAAGGTGGAGGTCAGATTTGGTGCTGTCAGAAGAATGAAGTTGGAGTTCAAGTTGGTGTTTGCGGACTAGTGACTGTTTTGGGTCGGACTGGGTGCCCTCAGAAGAGAGACATTTTGGTGTTTTCGGACGACACAAAATTATTCTCATCTGGATTTCTTCCCAACAAATTTAAGAGACATCAATGATGAACATGGGGAGAGGTTTCATTGCTATAATGAAGAGTAGGTATCAGGATCGGTTTAATCCCAATATGATGGACAACTACTGACTTGCCTTATCCTTGTCATAAGCAGGTTCTCTTTGTCTGGCATTTCGTTTAAAAATTAAATGAAAGTCAGGTGGTCAACATTCACCAACAGAGTGGCACCTGTCGTAATGGGTCATGTACATTGCAAACCTGCTTCAGTTTTTTTGTTTTTAGATGGGGGACGTCGTCAATGCCTCTCATCCGGATATGGTACCTATGCAGTACGTCAGCTGGCACCGTATAAGGTGAGAGCTTGTCCTTCAGTGTGAGATTATGCCAGTAGACAGCTTCCACGGTGCCATTCCTGGACGGAACGTAAACATACCAAAACCTTAAATGCATGTTCTAGCGACACACAAATTCTTTTAATTTCCTGCAAGTTAATGGAATGTCATTATCGATCAATATTTCAGTTGGTGGACCTCGTTCATAAACAAAACTGTCTGTAGCTGACGAATGATGTTAGTCGAGTCTTGTCATTGTACTGGCTGCCATATTGTAAGCCGGGAACGATCACAATCGATAAGCGTCAGAAAAGATTGCAGCTAGATAATTTTTTCTTTATGCACATCACGTCCACTACATTATATCTAAGTTACATATGTTACAAAACAAATACTATTGTTCTAATGTACACTTGTTCTTTCTTACATCCAGGTTTTGCATGCCAGGCAGAAATGGTCTCTTTCTGACAGCGATAAGGATATTCAAGATTATTTCCATTGCATGATTCATGCTCATCACGTCCATCAAATGAAATTAGTTAGATGTACACATTCACATGTAAGAAACATTTTGGCTGTCGACCAGTGTAATCGATTCATAGTAAATAAAATAAATAATAACGTTAGAAGCGAGAAACACACAAAGACACACGAGAAGTGGTCACACAATTTTATTAATATAGAGATAGATTTACAGAGATGCATTTAAAGATCTTTTCGCTTCAGAAAACTCATTAGGTACAATAGTCGGTGTAGTTGTCGCCTTAATGTGTAGCAAGTGTTTTGCTGTGTAGCAGTTGTTTCCCCTATATTGTCTGTGTTAATGACTACTAAAAGAAGGAGCAACTCGACTAAACTAATTGACGCACCTACAATCGTTGTTTTTTCAGTTTGAAATTACAATTGATATTTAAATTAACATGGTGGTGGGTGGACGAACAATCCCAACAATTCATGCTGAAGGAAGTTGTGTCTGGCATTCTAAAAACTAGACATACCATAGTAAACCATAAAAATATTTGTTCAATTTCAAAAGTCATATATGTTGGGAACTATTTTCATAGCATGCTGCCTACAGATAAATTCTACAAAAATGTTTGCAGGCAAAGTGCAGTCGCTGCACCATACAATTTACCGTAACTATCATATAAAATCCAAGTAAATGTAACATGATTAGCACCTTCACCTTTATTTGTATGTATCCTTTAGAAAGCTATTTTCATGATAAGAAATATTTATTATGTAAAGTGTTGTGGTTGCTTTGTTCCTAAAACGTAAAGTCCCAAATCACGTGACCACTGGGCAATCAACGATTGGTTGATTCAACCACGGGTCACCCATATAAAAGCCGTGACTCAGAAATTCACATCCTCTTTCCTCCTTCAATCACCAAAGTTTGTCCACTGCTCCATTTCGTCCAGACAAGTTCGGGGACATGCGGCCAGTCTCTTCACCAAACAGACTAGTTCTGTCGATACGCCTCTACACATATTTAGTAAGTCCGTCTTTCAATATTTCATCCATGTATTAGGAAGGTCGACATGTGTGCACATTTGGTGTATTACTTTTGAGTGCAAGATAAATCTTGTTATATTTTTCTAAGTAAGATTTTTAGTTCTTCTTTGTTTATGTGTAAGAACAATTAAGAACGCGACAATTCTTATAAGTGATGACCCCAATGTGATATTTGTTGTGAAACGCTTTAAAAATAGCAACCACAATAAACAGAATTCTTATCAAAGTAAATAGATATGATGTTTAAGTGGTGATCCTATTGATTAATTAATGACTCTCTCTCTCTATATATATATATATATATATATATCTTCTTCTCTCTCTATCTCTCTTCTTCTTCTCTCTCTCTCTCTCTCTCTCTCTCTCTCTCTCTGAACTTGTTCAATATAATATAATAGTAAATTAGATTTTTTACTTCAGCAAACTGCCAAACATTTACAAATAATATTCTCTATCTATATAAATTTGTACATAATAAAAACATTAAAATGAATAGTAAAAATATAATAGAGATGTTGTGCCTGCATGTCTGTAACCAAACCTACATCACAGTTCTCAACAATATTACTTTATATTCTCACAGTTTAATTTTCTGAATATTGAAAAGAATTTAATACAAGCAAATAGATGCGTGCTCCACATATATTAATAAGTATTAAATTCTTATTAAAGCCGATTTTCCCACCCCCCAAAGTAATTTATTATTTATATCACAAATATGTTCATACTCATGGGTATGTATACATATCATTGCAATAAATGTTTTAGATTTATCTTCATATACATAAAATTGTATATTGGAATAGATTGACGCCAATAGAACCTGTAACACTGGATATGTTCAAGCAGCAAAGATTGATATCGTTTATTCTGCAGACAAAAGATTACAAATCTTCTGTGGACCATCCCATTGATTCCTCGATCCATTGGCGCATTGAACCAATTTTGGTGAACACATTTGGAGAATTGGCTGCACAATTGTAACGTCCTTTAGACAAAATACCAACCAGAGTCCATCGATTGTCGGGTTCCCAACACATTAATGCTCCACCACTGTCACCCTAAAGGGAAAAAAGAATTTTACTGAATGAAGGAATAAAGGAAAGTAAAAAGAAAACAGTGTCTGCAAATGAAAATAGTGTACTTGCCACCGGAACTTCATTCTGCGATGTACTCTTCTTCACTAACACCGTTTTTAACAATAACCTCTATTGTTCAATGATCTTAGCCCTTCGAGTGCTAAAATGTGACTGACAACTTCTATTAGGCTCGTATTTTATAGATGAAAAAGCAAGTCGGTCACACGTGGTTGATACGCATAAATATTTTTCTGGCATGAACTTGTTCTTTCTCATATCTGGGTTCTACACAGCAGAGAAGGCTCTTTCATGGCGATGATATGGTAGGTCAATATTATTTGCACCACTTGATTCGAGTTCTTGTTCATCATGTCCGTCACACGGAAACAAAATAAAAATCTAAGATCTAATTCATGAAGACACATTGCATGCCGATATTAATAACAAAATGACAGAATTAAGCTGATGAAAATGTAATGACTAATTGGGGACTAATCTAATATATAAAATATGTTTCTCGAATATTTGTGATTAGTAACTTTAATTAACTTACTTCCTACAAAATCAATATTTAATTCTGTCTCGACAGTTTTTTTTTTGCTATATTCTTAAAAAAGAATTGTATTTCGATTTAATTTTAAAAAAATAATTTCCCGCATCAAAATTCCATTTCTCTGTATTAATATAAAAAGAGAGTAGGAGTTTTTCCTTCTACTACCAAATATGTACTCTCCCCAACACTCTTCAGACACCGAGAAAAGTTTTTGAATAGATGGCATAGTTGTTATCAGCAGCAAATATAAATGCTAATAATAATACATTATTTCATTTATTATTAATACATAATAATCTCAATATATATACGTAAAAAATCTGTGTGTATGTATGTCTCGCTAAAACTTGAAAAATATACAACAAACACCCACAAATTAGGTATTATTAGCAAAATAATATAAAAAATTACAAGAAAAGATTCATTTTTTTTGGGGGGGGGGTAGGTCAAATGGCCACTTTTTCGTTTAATGTGATCACAATTTTTAATGTTATCTTGCGCACATGATGTCATATTGATAGGTACATTACGTCATGGTGATAGTTTGGGGTAATATTTTTATGCCATCGTCACATTATTATTGATTTTATTACGTTTCTCTTCGGAATCAAAAAGAGTGTTATTCTGGAGGCCTCATTGATTTTATATTTATAGAAGTTTCCAATGTATTTATGTACTGATTTGTAGTAATTTGTAAAACACTGCAAGTCATTCCCTAAAATGCGGACGGGGGGGATTCTAAATTTATAGACGTTAATTCTGGGGAAATACCGGTACCGTCCTTGATTCTGTCGGTCTGAATCGAGTTCTAGGAAGAAGAAGCTTCACTCTCCCAGGTTTTACCTTGATACTCATGTCATTCATGTAGCAGCCATCACGCAGGTCCGGAGGGAAAGAAAGTGAGGGTTGCATTATGCAAATTAGGTGCGGCAAAAAGGGCTAAATAAAAGGCAGGTGTCTTCTGGGGTTGCATTATGCAAATCAGGTGCGGCAAAGAACACTAAATAAAAGGCCGTGTTTTTTTGGGTTGACGGCTGTCGTGGAGAGAACGTCTCGAAGTTCGCATGCGTTTGGATAATACGATTAAAAGAAGAAAAAGGAACACAAGTCATTGTTTCAAGCTATCTCGGCTTTTGTGTGCTGTTTATTTGTGACATAATGGCGGATGTTAAGTTCGACCTAAAACTCATCCCTGAGTTTGACGGATCTACGTCTGTGGTGGATTGGGTTGAGAGAGTGGAGCTAACCTGTCGTTTATGTGGGGTCAAGCAGGTCGAATTGGTCATTCCCCTTCGACTAACGGGAGGTGCTCTAGATGTTTACCAGCAGCTAAGCGAGAATGATAAGGCCAATGTCGAGCAGACGAAGGCTGCGCTCTACAAACCTTTTGTGATAGACCCCTGCACAGCATACAAACACTTTACTACCCGGAAAGTTGATGTCTTCTTTGCTGCATTAAAAAAGCTGGCTGTTCTGTTTGGAAGGTTACCTCAACAGACTTTCGTGTACGCTTTTGTGGCCGGACTCGCTGTTTGAGTAAAGCAACTCTTGAGGACATCCGTAAGCATAGAAGCGACACCGATAGAACAACTACTTGAGCGTGCCCGTGCTATCATCAGGGATGAAACGGAACTTGATGAGCATGTCGTAGTGGCCACGCAGTCGGCCCAGAGAGTGCTTAAACATTCACAGAGAACGGACTTGAATGCCAATGTAAATGTTTACCGTTGTAGGCGAAGTGGTCACATTGCAAGGAATTGCATGGATAGAAGACTGGGGCGCATACGGTGCTTCCAGTGTGGTGGGATCGGACACATGGCCTCAAGCTGTTCGGGAAACGAGTCAGGGGACAAGATGTCAGCGCCGCTCTGCTCCCCAGACAAGATGTAAACGAGGTGCAACCAATCATCAGAGTACATGTCAACCAAACGCCTTGCTCAGCGCTTCTTGATTCAGGCTGCTCCCGTACTATAGTGAGTGCAAGGTTATGCCGCAACTGGAGCAAGAGGGGCATTAAAATAACCACAATAAATGGTGAGACACAGGCATGCTTTGGAGTAGCATTGGTAAAGATTTGCACAGACTCTGGTGTATCCGCTGAGGTAAATGTCCTAGTTACACAGAAAGACATACTGGGCTTCAACCTACTGCTCGGATATGACGCTATTAAGGCACTGGGTGGTGTTCTCATTACACCAGCTGGGACTGTGAAATTTCCTAAGGCACCGGTGTGTGCCGCACTTTGTATTGATCGACCAGACTTCAAGGTGGAGTTTGATCAACGCCGAAAGATCTGGACTGCGTCGTGGAAATGGTCGGACAATAAAGTACCAATCAAGTTACGGAATGGCGTCACAGAATACCCCGTGGCTGCGAATGTTAGAGCCGAATATGAACAAGAGCTTGACGCCTGGATCAAAGATGGCTGGTTGATCCCGTACCCCAACCAAGAGCTTGGATCTCCAAAGGGTCTTATCTCTTTAATGGCAGTGGTACAACATAACAAATCAAAGGTGCGATCAGTCATGGACTACCGTGAGCTTAATCAATATATTGAGGCTTACACCGCTGATGCCGATGTATGTGCAAGCAAGTTACGGGAATGGCACCAAGAAGGATCGAATGTATCATTGCTCGATCTAAGGAAGGCCTATCTGCAGGTGAGGATCGACAAAACTTTATGGCCATTCCAGACGGTGGTATTTCGCGGCAAGACATACTGCCTAACGAGACTTGGTTTTGGGTTGAATGTGGCACCGCAGATCATGAAGACCATCGTTAGTGCTATGTTATCCCAGGAAGAGACCGTCGAAAAGGTAACATCAGCATACCTTGACGACATTTACATCAATGAAGATGTCAAGTCGGCAATGCATGTCCGCGCAAAATTGTCAGAGTTTGGCCTAACGTGCAAAGACCCAGAGCAGCTTAGAGACGGAGCACGCGTACTTGGCCTGGAAGTCAGACGGGAGGATGGCACCCTGCGATGGAGATGAGGAAATGTGATTTCCGGCATCCCTGAAGTTCTCACAAGAAGGACCATTTTTTCCTTGTACGGAAAACTTGTGGGGCACCTGCCAGTGTGTGGTTGGCTGCGTGTGGCAGTAGGTGTAATAAAATGCAGGGCGAATGCGGTAACCAAAAGGTGAGATGATCAAACAAGCGATGCCCTCCTCACCCGAATGATTGCAGAAAGTGTTGAGAGAACGACGCACGAGGATCCGGCTCAAGGAGAGCGGTGTGTCAATGGAGAAGAAATAAATGTATGGGTTGACGCTAGTTCACTAGCATTGGGAGTCCTGTTGGAGAAGGATGGAGCCATGTTGGAGGATGCCTGCTGGTTACGGCCTGCAAACACTGCCCAGCACATCAATCTTGCTGAGTTAGATGCTGTGATGAAGGGCGTTAACCTAGCACTACAGTGGCAAGCAAAGAAGTTGCACTTGCATACTAACTCCCTTTGTGTCTATCAGTGGGTGTCCGACACGCTGACCGGGAAAGCAAAAATACGCACTAAGGCAGCAAGTTAGATGTTGATAAGACGAAGGTTAGACACGTTAAAGAGTCTGGTCTGCGAGTATGGTCTGGTAGTCAGCGTAACATTGGTCCCGTCATACTGCAACCTTGCTGACCAACTGACACGAGTGCCTCGCAAATGGTACGATGCAATTAAGGTGGGTGCCGAGCCCGTTCAGCAAACATGCGCTGCTACAGTGAGCACGATGAGCAAGCAGCAGATAGAAAACATCCACAGACAGAGCGGACATCCAGGCGTCAAGAGGACTCTATATTTCGTGAGGCACGTAAATCCAGCTGTGGCAAAATCAGAGGTGAAACAAGTCATCAAGCACTGTGAAATGTGTCAGTCAATTGACCCAGCACCAGTGCAGTGGCAAAAAGGACGACTGGAAGCAAGTGACGCATGGCAAAGGGTGGGAATGGATATCACCCATTATAATGGAAACCACTTTCTTACTCTCATCGACTGTGGACCAACCCGTTTTGCAGGTTGGCGACCAATTGCACGCCAAGATTTGGCAAGCGTTATTCGACAACTATTGTCCGTCTTTTATGAAAGGGGTGCACCACATAAGATTTTGACCGATAACGACCCAGCATTTTGCAGCCAGCGAGTAAGACAATTTTTATTTGAATGGGGAGTTCAATTGCGGTTGCGATGCGCTTACGTACTATCAGGCAATGTATCGCGGAAAGAAGCCACCGCAGCATAAAGAGGATTGCTGCCAGGAAGAAGTGTTCTGTTGCGGAAGCAACATACTGGTACAATGTTACGCCGAAGGATGGCATGTCCCCGGCAACCACACACGCGAATGCCATCTACACGTACCGGACTCGGGTAAAAGGTATCGACATTGTGCAGTCACTTGACAATGAGGAGATGGACAGGCCATATGATGTAGGAGATCATGTCTGGGTGAAACCGCCAAGCTGTCGATGTACCACTAAATTCAAACGTGGACGAGTGACAGGCATAGTCAGTCAGCAATCAGTCCTGGTTGATGGAATTCCACGACACATACGCGATCTCCACCCTGCTTTGGGGGCGGACCATTCAACTACTGAGAAAAGTAATAGGTCGTCTGGCGATGATCTATTAATAGGCATCGCCAGTGATCCCCACGAGAATGAAGCCGCAAGTTCAGAAGTAGAAACTTTGTCAGTAGATTTAGGAGCGGAAACTTCATCAGACGATTCAGAAGCAGAAACTGAGATACAAGTCCCTCTTCGGAGAAGCTCACGAATCAAAAGGCCACCACCACCCTGCATCATGTGTGATCAAGAGATCAGGGGGGAGTGTAGCAGCCATCACGCAGATCCGGAGGGAAAGAAAGTGAGGGTTGCATTATGCAAATCAGGTGCGGCAAAAAGGGCTAAATAAAAGGCAGGTGTCTTCTGGGGTTGCATTATGCAAATCAGGTGCGGCAAAGAATACTAAATAAAAGGCCATGTTTTTTTGGGTTGACGGCAGTCGTAGAGATAACGTCTCGAAGTTCGCATGCATTTGGATAATACGATTAAAAGAAGGAAAAACGTGTTGCCCGGAAGAAAAAGTCATTGTTTCAATTCATACATCTAATCCGAAAATGACGTCATAGGGGGGTTTGTCTATGGAGGGGAGTTCAAGAAACAAGTACTTGGAATGATTTTAATAAACTAACCACCTCTGGAAGAGTGAAAGTATAATCCTAGGAGGGTGCACCCCCTAGGACTGCAGCCCCATCAGCATTCTCCTGTAGGAGCGTCTCAGGCGATTAGCAAGAAGCTAACCACCCTCTTTTTTCTTCTTCTTCTTCTTTGTCTTCTTTTTTTTTCTTGTTTTCTTCTTAGACGATGCCCGCCACTACCTGATAATATCCGCCACTATCCGCCACTATCCGCCACTATCCGCCGCCATGTAAAGAAATTGCCAACTCATAATTCAAAAAAGGAAATGAGTCAGCATTTTTAAAATTTTACATTTTTGTAGAGGTTGCCCGCCACTACATTCTAATATCCGGTAATGTCCACTATGTAAAAAAATCACAAACTCATAATTCAAAACAAGAAATGAGTCAGTATTTTTAAAATTTTACATTTTAGTAGACGATGCCTGCTAGTACATGCTAATATCCGCCACTATCCGATAATGACCTCCACTGTTAATATGAGTTCTTTTATATAATAGGAGCGCTACATAAATGAACTTGCTTTATGAGTTCTTTTATATTATATGGGCGTTACATAAATGAACATGACTTTTGTTCAGGGGAACAAATGAACCATATAGGTTCTTTGATATGACAGGGACGCATTAATATGAGTTATTTTATATAATAGGGGCGCTACATTAATGAACTTGTTTTATGAGTACTTTTATATGACATGGGCGCTACATCAATGAACATGATTTTGTTTTCGGGGCACAAATGAACTATATGGGTTTTTTGATACGACAGCAGCACATTAGTAAATTAATGTTGTTGTTTTAGGAGCACGAACTAAGCATAATATGAGTTCTTTTATATGACAGGAGCGCTACATAAATGAACACATTACTAGACTGGAAATGAGTCTGCATTTTTATTTCAAACTCCTTCAGTTTAAAGACAATATATGTGATATGCGTACGCTATTTGAGGACATATCTTATTTGTTTAATGGTAAAATAGAAGATACGCACTGACATCAGAAATTGCAAACCGGTGTTAATCAAAAAAACATCCTTCATTATATTTTAGGCTGGATGTTTTTTATCTGCAAATAATTTCTTTCCACTAATTTGTTTAATGGTAAAATAGAAGATATCAACATGAGGCCGCTCTGACATCAGAAATTCCAAACCGGTATTAATCCCCAAAAAATCCTACATTATATTTTAGGCCAGAAGTTTTTTCTACAAAAAATAATTTTTTTCAACTAATTTGCTTAATGGTAAAATAGACGATATCTACTTGGTCATGGCCACCCTATCTGACATCAGAAAATACAAACTGGTGTTAATCAAAAGAAAAATCCTACATTATATTTTAGGCCGGATGTTTTTTTATTCATTTTTTTATTCATTTTTTTTCATTAACTTTTTTCATTCATTTTGTTTTTAATTCATTTTTGTTTCATTCATTTTGCATTCATTTTTTCATTCATTTTTTACATACACTTTTTCATTCATTTTTTTACATTGACTTTTTCATTCGTATTTTAATTCATTATTATTTTAATTCATATTTCATTCGTTTTTTCTCATTAAATGTTTTTCATTTTTTTATTTTATTCATATGAATATCCTGGATAGAGCAGGTAATAACCTAAAGGTGCTCATAACAGTGTTCAATATCCTAGATGCTGCTCGGCATAAAGAACTTATCTGTCTTTTTTAGAATGTTGTATACACCCGGGAGCCATAATCCAAAGTGCTTAATATCCTTTATCTTCAAATTAATGTTAAATGGAGGTCGGAACATGGAATTAGTTATTTACCGGGACTATAGGTTCTACTTGGCATTGTCCGGGATCTAAAATTGTTAATTGTACAATTTCAGTATTAATTTTGTTAACTGGTATAGATTAACTCTCTTTTGACTATTGACTTCATCAACATAACGTATCTTCTTAATATGTTAAAATGGAGAGCAGAAATTAGGAATTGACCAGGACTATTTGTTCTACTTGGTGCTGTCTGAGATAAAAAAATTGTAAGATTACAGTATCATTTTTGGTAACTGTTATATATTAAATCTCTTCGGACTATTGTCTTTTTCAACATCATTTATCTTCTTCTTAATTTGAAATGTGGGGAGACAAGAAATTAGGACTTGCCCGGGACTATTAGTTCTACTCGGCATTTCCCGGAGTCAATAATCATTATCACCATCATTTCTCTCCATACTTTGATTTTAATGATACTTTAAGCAGTTCTGTGAAGACCTCCTTACTAACATTACAGTATTAAAACAGAAATGGAGAAAGATAAATAGACGGCTAGAGAGAGAGGGGAAGAGAGATAGAAGTTTTAATAGAAAGATGTTACACATGCTATTTAACTTGCATTTTATTTTTTATGGCCCCGGGCAACGCCGGGTAGCCCTGAAAATAAAGAAGACATTTTCTAACAGAAATAAAAGAGAATCTAAAATATAGAAGATCTGCTTAATTGATGAAATCAAATGTCATACTGATAACAAAATGGTAGAAGTAAGCTGATGAAAATGTCATATTTTAGGTGTAATCTAATATATAAATCAAACCCTGTATATTTATCAGATCTTTGCAATCAATAACTTACTTCCTTCAAAATCAATATTCAGTTTGTTTTTTTTGCAGAAAATTAGGGCATGTTCTTAAAAAAGAATTATATTTTAATTTAATTTCTTTGAAAAAATAATTTATCCACCTCAAAATTCGATTTCTTCTTATTCATATAAAGAGGGAGTAGGAGTTTTTCTCCTACTACCAAATGTGTAGTCTCCTCAACAATATTCAGACACTGGGAATATTTTTAGAATGGATGAGATTGTTGTTATCAGCAGCAAATGTTAATCCCAATAATAATAATACAGTATTTGATTTATTATTAATAAATAATATTTAAATAAAGTAAAAAATTTTTTTTAAAGAAACAAAAAATTCTAGAATATAGTTGATCTGCTTAATTGATATTAATAACAAAATGACAGAATTAAGCTGATGAAAATGTAATATCTGGGGTGTAATATATTCTATCAAATTTCTGAATATTTCAGTTTGGTGTATATAAATATATCAAGATGTTTTTCTTCTAATGCTGTGTCAGCAGTTAATTACTATCTGGAATCCAGATGGGTGTATCTTGTTATGCATGGATGCGACTCTAGGACAGATACTATCAGTCCGGAGGTCTGTCACGCTTAAGCATTGATTATTCGAACTACTATTCTCATATATGGATACACATAACTTAATATTTAGGTGATAAAAATCGTACATGTAACCATATATATACATGGGAATTTATTTCCGACAGTATATAGTATGTTATGTATTAAACTGCTTTTTTGTTGATGCTATTGTTTGTGCAGATAATATTACTAAACAAGCAATTATTTACTCCGCTGGAAAGAAAAGAATGCCACAAAGTGTACGAGTCTTATTTTTCACTTTGTGATATTCTTGACTTATTTCCAATCCCGTAGAATAAATAATTGCTTGTTTTTAGTAATATTATCTGCTCACACATTAAAAATAGCATCAACAAAAAAGCAACTTAATACATACATTCTCTCTCTCTCTCTCTCTCTCTCTATATATATATATATATATCTCTCTCTCTCTCTCTCTATATATATATATATATATATATATATATATATATGATAATAAGTACTGATACTACACATCCAGACAACGTTAGGCTTAAGGCTCCCAAAATTACAATTAGAATTGTCCACATAGACACGTGACATAAGAGGTAATGGCATTAGTTAACAATCAGTTCTAAGTGACAGTCTTCTGGGGGTCGAAGGTTCAATCCTTAGTAGAGGCGATAATACTAAGATTAGCATAAAATTAACACTTTTAACCGCTGATCAAATGCTGTTCTCATTTGATCAGCGGTTAAAATAAAAGATTCAGTTAAAAAGGTTATCGAATTCGACATAAAAATTCCCGAGTTCAAAAAGATGAGTATGGCTAACCACATATGAAGGGAAAGGGGAAACCATCTGCTCTTGTGGGATAAAGTAAAAATATAGACAAAGAGTATAATGTCTCAAAGAAACAGCGCATATGTTGGACGACAATGGCCTCCTAAGTATATCTAGTATAGAATTAAATGTATGACAAGATGAGTATAGAATTAAATGTATGACAAGATGAGTACAGAATTAAATGTATGACAAGATGAGTACAGAATTAAATGTATGATAAGATGAGTATAGAATTAAATGTATGACAATCAGAGGTTACATCGGTCAAACCGTTGTGAATATAACAACCAAGTTGAGAATAGTTGTCCGAATAATCCAAATAATACACTATTCTTATAGTTTTCATTTTAACTTCATTCAGGAATAAGTTATGCGACTCAACCCTGTTGAATGGTTCTTGGATAATATTTGCCTGCTTGTATTTTCCTAAATATATTAGAACGAAAATGAGTGAGAAAAAAGCAACCACATCATCATTCTTACATAGCATCCTGTGATTGTACTTTCAAGATATCCTGCACACAAATTGTGTTCCCAGTTTGGCTGCGGCCGGAATGTGGAACAATCAGAAGTATTCCGAATAATCATGCGGACTTCATGAAGAAAGTTGCTGTATCGTCGTCTGCCTTCTGAAAAATATAAATAAATGGATATGTCTTTAAATTGGTGGAAGCAAACTTTGATGTTTATCTAAAAATAAATAAATGATGTTAAATCTAAATGAATAAATACAGAAGTCTTTTTCATTTATCATACCATCAAAACGGCTCAATGTTATGTAAATCAATAATACACCATAGTCTTTCGAAATACTATGTATATAATAGAGAGCAAAGGCCCAAACACTATTATTTGTATGCCTAATTTTCATAATTATTTTTTATAGGGTCTATATAAATTAATGTTTGGTGTTATTAATTTGTAAATTTATTGTTTTATTTTCCTATATATATGCAATAGTTTTGCCGATATTTAATTAATTGAAGTGATTTGAAGTGAAGTGATAAAAAATATAAGTTTCCAAAACCTTAAATATTATGCTCATTAATTTTGAAAATTACAATAGATTTATATTAAGGATATGTAATGTAAGTTATCTATTATATAAAGGGAAGTTGTCTGTCTGTCTGTATGTATGTATGTATGTATGTATGTATGTCCAGCTAAAACTCTAAAACTACAAAACAAACACCCACAAAGTTATTATGTTCTTGATCGACGTTTCTCCGGTGTTGAATAATAATATCTAAAATTTAAAAAACATTCTTCTTCTTTGAGGGTCAGCTGGGCCAGTTTTTGTCATGCAATGAGGTTTTTCAGCTATCTTATGTCTTTACAACTGCCTTTTATACAATAGATAATGAAAGAAAAGGATTAACTTGATCGACGTTGCCCTTGGGAATCAACTGGGCAAGGTTTCGTCAGTGGGGCAGGCGGCGGGTTTTCAGCCATTTTATGTACTAATTTGGAAAGAAAATGACGACTCATTCCTCAATGAATCTATATAAAGGAGAGGTGTATGTGTGTGTGTATGCACACAAAGAGAAATGGGCTGGGCATAAGAAAAGAGGGAGGGGAGATAGAGGAAAACGGAGGAGGGAGGGGCGAGAGAAAGATAGAGAAACGGATAGAGAGGGGTAAAGAGATAGAAGTTTTTATGGAAATTTGTTACACTTTTGTCTGGGGCAACGCCGGGTATTCCTGCTAGTATAAAGAACACTTAGAGCTAGATTAATAGCCGTCAAATGAAGGGCAGTTTTTTGCTCTGTATTTATAAAACTATGTGATCAGATATTGTGTGTGTAAATACGAAGAAATGTGATCTGTAAAATTTAAAAAATTAAAATCCATGAAGTTGATTCTGCTCTTAGGTTTTATTATTTCAAACTAGCACGACACCATGGAAATTCCACGGTCCTTTCTACATCGATCTGTATAATTTTATTTCAATAATAATATTCATTTTGAAATAATAAATGTCTGTCATGGTCAATCAATACTACTGTATTAAGAAAAATGACTCTTTCTTCTTCCGTAAGAATAACTGTCATTGCAAGCTAAATATTCTTTAAATAAGTAAAACGAATTTATCTTTTTATTTATTTAAAAGTGTAGCAATTTAATTCTTTTAATAACAATAAATATTCTATGTCTTATTACTGTAAAATACATTGTCAGCAAAATATTCTTCAAATAAATAAAACGAATGTCACTTTTTGAAATGTATTTATTCAAAATCGTGCTGTTTTATTGGACAGGACGGCATAATTTGATTTTAGAACTATTCATTTTTAAATGGGTAAAATCGGAATTCTTTACCTTAACAACATTAAATTAATCACCAATCGTCATCTTTGCTGATCGGATAATCTCGTTTTTTTATGTGTGTGAAAGGTGATAACGTACGTCTGAACATGGTATCATTATATAGATAGTTATTTCATGTGATAGAATTGTCTTCGTGTGTTGACAACATTTCTGCATTCGATCAGAATGGGTTTCACTGTATATTGATTTCCACATGGAAATAAGTGGAGGTCCTTGTTTTAGAATGAAGGAATGAGTTAATCTGATATGACTTTTATGTAGTGTGTCAGGGTGGTCTCTTCTATTCTGGTATTAATAGGATCAGATTATTTTGGGTATCTACATCCTATATGTGACTGTATTTGACTGTTTTAACTTTTAGGTTTGTCTGCTGTTTCCGAAACTCTTAGGTAGCGCTAAAAACGGCTTCTCCAGCAACAATTGTATCATATCGTGGGTAACTGTACATGCCATGTCGCACATGGAAAGGGACCCTACATTTATTCCGGTGGGCTTTTCCGAGGCCACAATCCCCATGGACCAAGTCTCGACTAATGGTCTGGTTGGTTGATCTTATTTGCACCAAACAAGAACCCACTTTGCCCTCCCCACCCTATTCAAAACCAAAACTAAAATGACAGTACAAAGAAAAAGAAACAAACCTAAACCAGACACCCACCAAAAAACATCATCACCTCCAACCTTGAGGCTAGAATTCACAAATATCTGAAGGCTTAGAACCAACATAAATGACGTAGTAACCTTTCTCCTAGTAAACTTCCCGGATATTCTAGCACTAACTGAAACAAACCTACAATCCTAAATCTCCTCACACCATTTTGTACATGACTGAATACCTCCCACTCTACCGTAAAGACTCTGACAAACATATGCACGAGCTAAGAGTTTATGTTCAGAACACCCTTCCCTTGACTAGAGAACATAGGCTAGAATAAGATGATCAAGCCTACATGTGCTTTAGATTAATCTTACAGTGCAGCATTAGTTACTCATACCGTTTCTTACATGGTTAGTTACTCATTAGTTTCTTATACCGTTCTCCTTCGACCCAGGACTGTACCCTGCTTAACATTGTCTCTGAAAGCATAGATACAGTACTCTCACTTGACTCGAGTGCCCAAATACAGGTATTTGGGAATTTTAATGCACATCACTGTGACTGGCTTGGGTTCTCCAGCTGTACAGATACAGCTGATTACTCCCCATATAGTTTCTCCATAGCACACTTCCTCTCACAGAGTGTCACTTTCCTGACCCGCCTCCCTGATCGTGTGGACTAGCAAGCCTCAATTCTGGACCTGTTCTTGACCTCACTGCCCGAGTCTTGTGTGACGAATGCCTATAGCCTGCACAGGAATGCTGATCACCTTGTGGTAATGATTGATCTCACCCTAAAATCTCGTCCCAAAGCTGATGAAATACTACAAGTAAGCTGATTTTGATTCCATCAGAGGTCACATCGAAACATTTTCTCTCCCTGCTGATCAGTGTGCAAATCAGGTAACCGAATGGGTCAAAGCAGGCATTGAGGCACATGTCCCCATGGGAAAATTCTACAGCAAGCCCCACTCTCCACAATGGTTCACGCCGAAATGTGTAGCTGCTAGTGCTCAGAGGCAGAAGGCATTCCGACAATTCGGCCACCAGAAGTCAATTACGAATAGACAGACATTTATAGCGTCAAGAAAAGATTGTAAGACTGTGATAGATGAAGCAAGGAGACAGTATACAGAGATGACCAGGAAACGCATTCAGTCGCAGAAACTAGGTACTCGTGATTTCTGGAAAATTTTCAATAATGTGGGGAACAATGAGCCCCCAACAATTCCCCTGTTATCCAACCACAAAGCTGTTTCGCCTTAAACTCCACTTTGGACTCCTCAAACATCTCCCTTCCAAATTTCCAACTGCGGACTGAAGCCACACTTGATGACCTGGTCATCACCCCATCTCATGTCCGGAACATCATAAAAAACCTTGACACCTCCAAAGCATGTGGGTCTGATCTTATACCAGTAATAGTAAAATAGTAATAAAGAAATGCTCTGCTGAACTGGCTCCTATCTTCTCCAAACTATACAACAAATGCCTTGCCAAATCTTGCTTTTCTGATAGCTTGAAAATTGCCTCTGTGGTACAAGTCTTCAAGAATTCTGGAGATAGAACTGACCCTCAGAATCATCGTCCCATCAGTCTACTCCCACTCTTCACTAAAATCTTTGAATCCTTAATCAATCTAGTGATAGTCTGGCACCTCGTTAATGCTAAACTTCTTTCTGACCATCAGTATGGATTTAGGCAAGCACAGTCTACTGCGGATATCCTAATGGTCATCTCTGAACGTATATATCATACACTGGGCAAGGCAGGTGAAGCTAAGGCAGTAGCGCTTGATATATCCAAAGCCTTTGACAAGGTCTGGCATAAAGGGCTTCTCCTAAAAATTCACTCATATGTTATTACTCGACGAATATTTAATATAATTAGATCCTTCCTAACCAAAAGAAAGATCCAGGTTGTATTTGATGGCCGTTCATCTAAGCAACATGACATAAATGCAGGTGTACCCCAGGGATAGATCCTTGGACCTTTATTATTCCTGCTTTTCATAAACGACCTCCCTGATGACATTGTGTCTGAGATGGGTATATTTGCTGACGACACCAGCCTCTACTCTCGTCATGTGGGCAAAATGGACGCGCACATATCCGAGGTAATGGCTAAATCGTTAGAAAGTGGCCTCCAGTCTGTAGTGGAATCGGGTCATAAATGGATGGTAACATTTAATGCTGCTAAGACAAAGTTCCTTTTCTTTCAACAACTGCAAGAAACCTCTTCAACCACAGATTGCCATGGAAAATAACACCCTACCTGAGAGTCCAATGTTCAAACTCCTCGGTCTAACATTCATAGGTAACATGAATTGGAACAAATACAAAGAAGACATTGCCAAGGCTGCTGCAAAGAAAGTGGGCTCCCTCTACCATGCTAGTAAACTCCTCACACCTGACAGTATTCTATATATCTACAAAGCCACCATCCACCCATGCATGGAGTATTATTGTCACATCTGGGCTGGTGCACCATCCACTAGTCTCTCCCTCTTAGACAAGGCCCAAAAAAGAGTCGCTAATCTAATAAGTCCCTCACTATCCACAAAGCTTCAGCCCCTGTCCTATCGCTGCAATGTTGCATCCTTGTGCTTGTTTTACAAACACCTCAATGGAATGTGCTCCGATGAACTTGCTTCTCTGGTGCCCCCTTGATGTAAATACACTCGAAAAACCCGACAATAAGCTAAATCACATCCTTTCACTGTGAAGGTCCCCAGATGCAAGAAAGCCTTCTACTCCAATAGCTTCTTTCCTCGTGCTGCCGGCCTTTGGAACTCCGTCCCTGCTCCTTGTTTCCCCGACTGTACCGACATGCAGAAATTTAAGACTTATGTGAACAAGCATCTTGCTGCACAGCTCCCAATTTAGGATGACCCCCAAAACTTTCACCCTAATTCTCAGTAGTCCCTTACATCTACAGTGGCAACTTTCCTTATTTAAGGTGAACTATGTTAAAAAAAACGTAAGGTATTTTACAATTTTTGACGGGTACTATGTCGAATGCAGATTTTGCTACTCAATTGGCTTCATTGTTTCCCTGGATTCCTATAAGGCTTAGGATCCAGAAGAATATTATCTTTTTACGGTGGTTTATTTCGTTGAGTTTGTTTAAGAGTTTGATGAGGTTGGTAGGTAAATATTCTTTGTATCATTGAACTTTGCACTAAATTTTCAAAGAAATGATTTATGGTAGTAATTAGTACAATGATTAATTAAGTTTAAGTAATTAAAAAGAATAACTAAATTTTAATATTGCGTGAATGTTACTCACAAATGTTTTTGTTAGTATTTTAAAGCGCAAAATTCCCTCTACATTCTTCTGTTATCAGGTTAATTATAAATGTTATGTTTTTGTAAATGCAAATAAATTGCTGGGCCTCAAGAAGGGACTGTTTCAACTGGTAATACTTTATTTTCTCTAGATTATGTTTTTTCTTTGACTTGTATAATTGCAATTCCATTGAATTGTATTGTGTTATTACATTTTTTGTAACGACTCTGCTCTTTCCACTTTAATATTTCCATAACAATATGCCTGAGCGAAGTACCACTGATGCTATATTTATCCTGAGCCAAAATGCAAGAAATTATCTTGGTAAGAAGAACCTGTATTTTTCTTTTGTGGATCTAGAGAAAGCTTCTGACAGAGTTCCAAGAAATGTTGTCTGGTGAGCTTTGTGTAAATTAAGGGCAAGTGAGTGGTTGGTAACGGTTGTTTTAGCAATGTACAGAAATGTTCAAAGTTATATGTTCAGCACGTTTAGTGAATGTTTTAATGTTAAAAACGGAATACATCAAGGATCTGTACTAAGTCCGTTGCTTTTCATTTGTGTCTTCGAAACGTTGTTCAGGAGTTGCATACGGGTTGTCCTGAAGAGATGCTTTATGCTGATGATTTAGTGCTTGCCTGCGAAACAATGGAAGGTCTTTTTGTGAAGTTAGAAACTTGGATAGTAAAGATCTGAGAGTAAATGTTATCAAGACCAAAGTGATGATCAGTGGTTGTGTCAGAAAGCTCTTAGAAAGAAGAACATTTTTGAGAGATGATAACTGTTTTGTGTGCAAGAAGTGTAAAATAATGGAGACGGATAAGAACTTGAGTTCTCATCCGTCTCCATTATTTTACCGTCATCATCCGTCTCCATTATTTTATGTGGAGAAAGTATATTTAGATGGCGAAGCTATAGAGCTGGTTCAGAAATTTGGTTATACCATTGGAGCACAAAGAGGAGCTGCTGCTGCTGCTGCTGGTGGCGTTACAGAGTTAGAAGTGGATGGAGTAAGTTCAGGGAACTTTTGCCATTACAGAGCGTTACAATTGTTGACCAAGAAAAGAGACTATCAGACATGTGTACACAGTGTGATGATTTATAGAAGTGAAACCTGGTTAGTGGGGGGTGAAGTTATGTGTTGCATGGAGAAAAACAATATGAGAATGATATGATAGATGTGTAATGCGAGTCTTAAAGACAGACTTAAATCTGATGAGCTTAGAGGAAGATTAAATCAGTATAGGTAGATGTGTGCAGAGCAGTAGACTTTGTTGTTTTGGTCACATTGAAAGAATAGATGTTTTGGTCACATTGAAAGAATAGATGAGTTGGATTAGTAGATGTATAATAGTTAAGGTAGCAGAATCAGTTCACAGTGGAAGGCCGAAGAAAACATGGGTGGATGGATTTGAGAGAAATAGGTATAAATAAATACCTTGTTAGAGATAGATTAGTTTGGAAGTCAATTTTTAAAAGCCGTCCAACACATGCCATCATATAAAATTAAATATGATGAATAAGTGTTGTTATGTATATTAAATATGTGAATGGTTGTCTTAAACGTAATTTAAAACTGATATAGAAGAATTTATCAGCACCTGATATACTAAAATTAACAAAATTATAAATAATTAATATATCCTTACCTCCAGGTTTATGAGTTCCTCCCCAACCAGCAAGGTAACAAGTTGAGCTCTGGTCATGTTTTGGCAGCTTAGGCATACATATCGGCTCGATCTGCCGATTGGGTTTCGTCGGATACTTTAGGCGTAAAAGAGCGATGTCAGGATCAGGATTGAAAACAACCAATTTCATATCTCCAGGCAAAACTATTTTATCAATTGGGATGCGTGTTCCGTTCATCAGCCCCTTGAAAAGATCCACCTCTCCAAGAATGGCTGAGAAGTAATGGGGAACTTTCGTACGGTTCCACATCCTGAGGGGAGAAATAGAAAAAAAAAGAAAATACGATGAGAGAAAGGGGTTTTGAGTCAGTAATATCAGCAATGAAAAACATTTGAAACATATGGTGTTGAATATTGGACAAGTAGATCAACTAGAGTATATTTTAGTTAAATACTTTGAGAATAACGGAAAAAGTGTCAGGCAAAAGGTCAGCAGAGGTCAACTCACTAACCCGGGGTTAAATTAACTAAGGTGTCAGAATATATTATCTAGAGGATATTACATTACGTGGCTCTGAGAGAAAGAGTGATAGCAAAAAGAAATGGTAGTCCGGGGAAAAATGTGGCGCATTCGTACGTGTAAATGAAATGGGGTGACAAAAAATGATTAAACAGGGATTATCGATATCTCTTTGCCTCCCCTACTGATCAGTGATTTGGAACAAAGACTGAGTTGAATAAACGTCCTTTATCTTCCATCAGTTTTGTCTCGAGTTAGTCCTTTTGAAAGTATAAATATAAAGCTTTGATCACAGGACGGCAAGCCCTAGTCTGGAAGGATCACACACAATCACATACAAGGAGAACAACCAGCAACAAGGTATGGATAACAATTTGTGAACTTTATTGTTTTTGTGATGATTTCAACAACTTTGTTGTTGCATGTATGACACAAGAGTGAGAATGCAACATTGGTTTGTATGGTTTTATGTATTACGGCACATCAACCCTTTTCAGTTATTTAATGCAGAAAACATATGTATTGAAAACAATTTGTTATACCATTAATTAAAGATAAGTTGTTCTTTACCGATAACTGAAGAGGGGTGTCCGTACCTTTTCTCAATTCTTTTACAGTCTAAGTGAATATGTTAAATATTAAGGGTACGTCAGCTAGTACTTATTAGGAGATTCACATTCGACGGGGGAAATGTAAAGAGGATATAAGGTCAGACATGGGATCAAGTAGCTAGCCTTTGGGGGGGGGGCATTGTTTTCGATGAGAACATTAGCTACAGGAAATGACATCAGACAAGATACGATAAGTGCAAAAGAGAATCTGCATGAGACACTGACGATATGCAAACAAAATGACTTAATAATCAATTATAAACGAAGGTAGAGGTGAGGTCTCAAATCTGCAGCTACCAATCTTTCTTCTTCCCGCCGCTAGCAAAAATGGAGTCAACTCCAACTGCCGAATAAAATGGTTCTTCATCAAATTTGAGACTGAGTTCTTTTTTTTGTGTTGTTTTGCCGACTTTGATTCCTGAGCAGGAATGCTCTCCCTCCACAGAGAGGCAGCCATTGGAGGACGACAGAAGATCCCATGGATGATCTTATATGAAGTGCACTCAGTCTTGGAGGACCGCTGTGGTTGAAGTTGAAGAGACGAGGTATGATTTACTGATTTGCATTATGATAACAAACAGACATTTATTTGATAGTGACATTCAAAGTGTGGACCTCCCCTTAGAGGGGAGGTAATGCAAGAAATATAATAGATCGATTCCATCGTTTACATTGGTATCCATTATATCCTATTTGAAACAATTTAACGAATTTTAATTAGATAATGAAGATAATAGAATACCAGTTTCAGATATGTGAGAAATTAAATATTTTATTAATTTATGGTAAAGATCTTTGAGATGTTTTTGTCAGGAATTAAGAGAACTCATGTGGCTCTCTCCTCATTCTTGTATTAGTTGTGTATTTACACGTCTGAATGCCATGCTAACTATCGTTAAAAAGAGTAAGACAGCCCTTTATTATCTGCCATGTGACATCCTTGAAGAACTCTATAATAAAGCGAGATAACTTATAACTGAGATAACTTGAGTGCTACCGTGCTTTCATTTTTATAATAGACAAACACTTAAATTTGACGATTCTAAAATGCTATCACACATTTTACAGTAGAAATAAAAAAGATTTCTAGTATGAAACTTGCTACCAGAACAGTAGCAGAAACTTTTATGAAGCAAGTGGAGAACAAGAAATATTGTTGTTTGAGATAAACAGCTTAACCATATTTCATCGACTGTTTTGACTAGTGGTATATTTCCTTTCGGGTCATCAGGCCTTTCCTATCGACTTTTCTTTTGCGTATCAGCTCCCCTCACTGATGTGATGCCACATGATCTAAACTGCATAACAGTCATCAACTCAATAAACTGTTCAATAAAAGCGAAACAAATAATTGTTTAACGGTTTAACGCCTCACGTGTCGTTTAATGGCTGAGTGTCTCATGTGTCGTTTAACGGCTGTTGTGTAAAAACGTTTTATTATCGAAACATCATTTGTGTTTTTCTCAAAGATAACTATACAGTGGACACCTTTTGATTGTGAAATTTATTTGGAAAATATAGTAGAATAGAATAGAATAGTTTTATAATTAATAAGAAAAATATTTTTTCGACTTTGGTTTTCTCCTTGTAAGACATTCACAGCAAGAACTCGTCCCTCCATGCGCCTAGTATCAGGCAGAATTTCCATAGTCAGAGCTATTCTGCAAGGGCTTTCCATCAGTGGAAAACATAACCACAGGACTGCTTCCTTGCTGATTACAACTTGGGATCTTCAAATCCAATGTCATCAAAATCTTATAATGGACCGCCCCAAAAGTAATCAAACGGAATTCATACCATTGATCAATGTTAGTACTCCCATAGTGTTCCTCATCTTTCGGCTGACATTCATTCCCATCTCATTAACCCTTATCCTCGAGTGGCTCTTGATCTTGTTAAGTGGTGACCCCAATAGTAAAAAAAAGAAGATATTATAGTTCAAACATTAAGTGCTCTATATTTATAAGTTGTCATCAAAGCTATCATGTGCATGTAAAAAAGGGAGTTATTTCTTTTGTCTCCTTTGGACATATGAAAAGCAAAAAGGAATTGGAAAAAAAGTGCAAAAGGGAATTATAGACATACCCTGTAACAATGCAATGGGCTGCTGTTACTAGCCAACGGTCAGAGATGAGGGTTGCCCCACATGTAGGCTCTCCAAGATAAAGTAACGATACTGACCAGGGCCATGTGTAGCGCCGGGCTAGATCCCCACCAATTATGAATTCCTGATATTTTATTGAGTGATGTCGATTTGTGCCACAAACTAAAAGAAAACAAAAGAAAACATTAGATATATGGAAACTTAGATTGGAAAAAGAGATCTAAAAATGAAAAAGGACATGGCTCTGGAAAAGGCCATTGTTTTGAAAATAGACCTTTATTCGTCACACAAGAATTGGATGAGACGTCATTTTTTATTAATCATCTACCAATGAATATAGACGGGCGATCTGAGTTCTCTTTATCTCACCTATTTATGGATAGGCTGGTGTGTAGATAACTGTTCAGATAGGTCATCTAAAATTCACACCTAGTGTTCTTGAACTTGAGTAAGTAAAGTCATATAAAATCACAATCCACTTGTGTTGTGTGTTTGACCCAAATGAGAGATGATTATGGGACGCCCCTGTGGATGGCCAGATAAGATCAGCCGGCCAAGAATGAAATCGAAATCGAAATAATCATCATCATCATCATCATCATCATTATTTTAACGTCCATTTTACATGCTGGCATGTGTTGGATGGAAACAATCAAAATCAGTTCTGTAATAACTTTATGAAAAAAACATATATCTGGATAATTTGTAAATTGAACTTATTCTGAAATAAATACATTTTAACTTTTTGTATGTTTTAATCTGTTTCACATTCCTGTTAACTACACATCTAAATATAAATATTGATATTTGATATAATAAATATTTAAGGTGTTGTGAGTGTCCCCGACTCTTGGTGGGAAACAGCAGACAACATCTCACGCCGGTTCTCCATGCGGTTCGATCCAAAGGGGTTGATGTCAGTCATGTTGCATGTCGTGAAATCACTTCTTATATACTCAAGCTCTTCATTGATCTACCATGGCCCCTAGTGCCTGGGCTATCAGATATGTAATGGAGTTGATGCAAGAGGTGGCACATTGTACATGGCCAAACCAACTGAGATGCCGAGTGTATAAGGCATCCATAATCCCACCAATGCCAAGTTTTTGACAAAGCACGGTTGGCGGAATCCTTTGTTCCAGTTTGCTGCCGCACATCCACCTGATTATGGCACGTTAATTACGCCGAAGCCATTGCTGATCAGAAGTGTTTGGGGCCAATGTCTCACTGCTATGCAAGATGGCAGAGCGAACACAGGTTGAAAAGACGTTGGCCTGAATCTTGAAAGAAATGTGCCTAGATGTAAGTATTGGCACCAGCTTCTTGAACCTTCTCGAAGCAACACAATAGCAAGCAGTGATAACGTGTTCACAAAAAGCAAATATATTTGGTATTCTTTTCTTTTTTGTTCAACTCAAAATTAAGTCAAAATTTAGTTGTGTGTCTAAGAAGGTTTCAGATATTGAAAGAATTTCTTTCTTTCTTTAAGAATACTCACGCAGAATTTTATGTTTAACAAAATACAAACTCCACTTAGAAAAGGGGCTGCAATTACAATGGGTGCTTGCTAAAGTCAGGCGAAGAAAGCTGAGCTCGGAATTTGTTGTCCACGTCTTTTTGTTGCCCATTCAAATGACTGAGCCGAATATAAACACATCAATTTACTGTGCATATTCATATTTGGAAATTAGTTTATAGAATAGTGGATAAGCATGTCATCAGACTAGTAGAAATAAAAACACAAATATATCATTAAAGATGAACCCAGATATTTCGGTCGATTCGTTCGACTATATTCATTTTGTAAAATAAGATTTATTAAACAGAATTCAATATTCATATTTCTAAAAGAAATGATCTCAAATAATTTGAATAATTTGTGATATTTATGGATTCATTTATGGATTTCATTTATGGATTTCATTTTATTACATAATTACAAAGAATTGTGTTCTTTGTAGAACACAATTCTTTGTAATTATGTAATAGCACAATTGACATCTTTTTTACACCTCTGCTTTAATAGTTATTTTATCTGGTGATCAATATTTATATATTTACTATTGGTATTCATTCGGCGTTGCCTGTATGGAGAGATATTGCTGGTCGGGAATAATTTCAAATATAGTTTTGTTTACAATTATTGCCTTGAAAGAAAAGTTAAAAATAACATTTGCAATATGAGATCAAGAAATAAAAACCTGTTAGCACCGTGGTCTCTGTAAAACAGCAAATGGCTTCAACGGATCAAAACGAATTTGTTATTATTTAATTATTTAAAATCTTAAAAAATACCAATAAAAATAGTCATTTAAAAGTTTAAACCTTTTTTTAAATTCATTCTTCACTCAAATATTTTTTGTTTAATTTTATTTTTGTTTAATGAACGAAGAACTTCTTTCTAAAAAGTGATTTTCGTTTCTTTATGTTCTAATATATTATTAGTTATTTTATGGACAATTAATTACCCGAGTGACACAAGATGAAATCAAAGGAAAATTTTAATTGTGTCTTTAGATTCTGTGAAAAATGTAACCCTTATTTAAACTTATTTGAATGTTTTAACTGTTCACATATCGATTTCTATAACACACAAAAAACATTGATTATATATATATATATATATATATATATATATATATATATATATATATAGAGAGAGAGAGAGAGAGAGTAATAATGATCAATATTTATATATTTATTCATAAAAATTAGAACAAACCCTACACTTCGCATTAGCCTCGTTTTCATTCTGATATACATGTAAAGTATTTTTTGTATAATTCACCGAGTTCATTTATCAATTATTATTTGATGAAGATCAAAGTAAATGATAATTTTGTAGCAAGTTTCCAATTAATACTTACTTCTTTCGTTGCATGCCATGCGGACAATTTTGTTTGTCTTACAAGTCCTGAGGAAATCATAAAAATGTCATTAAATCAAAAATGAAAAGAAAGCAAATACAAAATCTAATTTGATGAACAACGTTTTAACATTGTCATGTATAGGCTGACGTCATCTATACACTGAAAACTAAAGAAGCTTTGAGTCATTTTAAACAAAGAAAGAAAATGCAGTTTAAATTCCCAGAGAATCTAACTAAATCCAAGATATCGCAGACTTAGCACTTGCATAAGCCGACCCACCGTTGGAAAATTCATAAATAAAAAAGGGGATTCAAATATCTAACAGTGAAACAGAAACAAGGGACCTTAACTTGAGCGTGAAATACTAAAACGGGGATCATCAGCTATTTACCATGTAACTGTTTCGGAGATTTAAAAACAGGACAGTTTTAAAATTCATGGCTTTCCAGTGGTACTGATAAAATGACCACTTCCCCAATGATCAAATGTAAAAATAATTCAGCTTGAATTTCACTTCAATTACATAAATAAATAAATAAATAATAACAATAATAATAATAGATTACCTTTAAGACTGCAGTGTGATATGGTAATTTGCATATCAAATAATATTAATTATAACAATAATAATAACAACAATAATAATAATAATAATAATAATAATAGTAATAATAATAACAATAATAATAATAATAATAATAATAATAATAATAATAATAATAATAATAATAGTAGTTGTAGTACTATCTAAACACTATACCCAAGAACCATTCTGCGATATGGTAGCTAGCAATAAAATTATATTATATAAGAATAAAAGTTGCATTAAGAAAGAAAAAAGCGTATATATATATATATATATATATATATATATATATATATATATATATATATATATATATATATTTAAAAAGGGGTTATCTTTAATTATTTTAGTACTATTATTATAAAGTTCTATCTGAAACAATACCTAGCTCTGTGTGCAACTTCTGTTATCTTCTGTTATCTTCGTCCGAGAAGTTGATTTTTTACATATATATATATATATATATATATATATATATGATAATTTTATTTACACAGACATGTACAAAATCTGCGACACTGGCATGTCGATGTTATCGATCAACAGTTACTATAAACTGAGATCTCATCAGGCAGAGTTAGAATCCGATCTTAACCTCAGATCATATTTGGAGAGAGATCTGAGGTTAAGATCGGATTCTAACTCTGCCTGATGAGATCTCAGTTTATAGTAACTGTTGATCGATAACATCGACATGCCAGTGTCGCAGATTTTGTACATGTCTGTGTAAATAAAATTATCATATATAAAGCTCTATTTTGATATTGAGCACTTTTTATAAACCCGGTTAAAATTCTCTGGATTACCACCCTGTGGATATTTTTCACCTGGATTATTACCATTATTATATATATATATATATATATATATATATATATATATATATATAGAGAGAGAGAGAGAGAGAGAGAGAGAGAGAGAAATAAAAATAAAAAATTAAATAAATTTTAAAAAAGATAATAATTTAATATTATTTATTTAATTTGTATATATATATATATATATATATATATATATATATATACAGGGTGACCAAAAAAAAAACGGGCCCCAAATCTAATTAGGCCCCGTTTGTGTTTCGTCCGAATAAAATGAATTTTGGGGCATAACTAGTTTATTATATTAACAACATCATATCAAAACACTAGGGTATTTGGCCTTTTTTTCTCCGTTCTACAGCATGTGTTCTAGATGGACTCCTTTTAGCTCCGTGCATTTCTTGACGCGCAGAACGAAGTTGTCCATGACGTTCTTACAGACTGAATTGGGGATGGCTCTCATCTCCTCCCTGATGGCTTCCTTGAGTTCCGTGATAGTTCTGGGTTTCCTTGCGTACATTCTGTCCTTAAGGAAATAATCTTGGGGGTTTAGGTCCGGGCTATGGGGTGGCCACTCAAAATTAGTCTTGAGACTGATCACTCGGCCTCCGAATTTCTTTTTCAGCCAATCTCAGGACAGGTTTGAGGTGTGAGAACTTGCTCCGTCTTGCTGGAACCAGAACTTGCTCATGAGCGACGGGTAGAGGGTCTGGAGCTCACTCTTGAAGGTTTTGAGGACCTCCACATACTGCTCCTTGGTGACTGTCACTGCTGCGCCAGATTCTTCGATGAAGATTGGTCCGATGATACCTCTAACCGAGATTGCAGCCCACACCATGCAATTAGGAGAGTACAGGGGCTTGGTGGCTACTTCATTGGGTCTAGAGGACCCTCAGAAGACATTTGTCTTGGAGTTCGCCTTTCCGTCAAGATGGAAGTGGGCTTCATCTGAGGTCCGAAGGAGGTTAAGGAAACCTGGTGTCTCCTCGATCTTATCGAGCATCTTGACTGCCATAGCGCTCCTCTGCTTCTTGTCTGAGACTGTAAGGGTCTGCAGCATCTGTATTCTGTATGGGTAAGCCCTGATATTGTTCACCAGCACTCTCCTGCAAGTCTCACGGGAGATACCGAGGGACTGACTTTGCTTACTCACAGAGCGTTTCGGACTCTCTCACACTTTCGACCAGCTCGACTGTCCGCTTCTTGGGACGTGCCGAGTGGCTTGGACGGTTCTCACTGGCAGCGTTGAAGTTCTCCATGGTCCCATACTTCTTGAAGTGGTCCATCCAGTTCTGAATTCTGCTTTTGGATGGAGCCTTTTCACATCCGAACTGATGAATGAAACTGTCCTGGGTTTTCTTAAACGAGCCTGTTTTGTAGTAAAATTTTACACAGTGTATTCTTTGTCCCAGCTCCCACTGAGATCTTGGTGTACTCACGGTCGTTGATTCTGCCATGTCCTGTAAAATAAGGGCAATCGGTGAATAAATAAAGGAGATATCACATAAAGTGTACACGGGGCCCGTTTTTTTTTAGTCACCCTGTATATATATATATATATAAAGGAAAATAGTCTGTGTAACTGTGTATTCAGCTAAAAGTAAAATACTACACAGGACACATTCACAAAGCTGATATATTATTTTCACCATTGCCTCGGACAAAATATAGGCATATTATTTTTAATATTCATTCTTTTGAGAGTCAACAGGAATATAATTAGTTAGGGTGTGTCGACATTTAGAGGGAGTTTTTTATGTTATTATGTAGTAATTCGTCAATGATTTTTTTTCAGTTATCAGAGAAAACGAGAGAGAGGGTGATAGAAAGAGAGGGGCTAATAGAGAAGTGGGGGAGGAGAATGGGGAAAATGGGGAGAATGAGATAGGGGTAAATAGGGAAAAGAGGGTAGGGAAGAGAGGGTAAGGAGAGAGAGAGAGGTAGAAGAGAAATCAAAGGGAAAGTGGGAGATAGAAAGAACTAAAGAGAGAGATGGAGAAATATAAAAGAAAGATGTTATACACATTTTTTAACGCCGGGTAACCATGTTAGTGTATATATATATATATATATATATATATATATATATATATATATATATATATATATATATAAAGAGGTGTACTAAAAGCGAACTTTTAGGAAAGGTAAAACCTATTGTGAAGAGTATACAGCTCAATATCCAGGATAGAGCAGGTAGATATGAAGAAGAATGGAAAGGAATTAGAGAAGCAAAAGCCAAATCAAAATTCAATTCAAATGCTCAATTTTAGCAATCGGACATTTGCTTGCATTCGGGCAGAGTTTTGCCCTGCGTTTTCTTTCCCTACAACTTTTATTTCTTTTTTTCAAATTTTAAATCTTGGCCATTGCCAACTTATCTATCCCAGCAACTTCCTCTGATGATAAGATTTTGATCTTTGAAAAGCCTGGCTTAAGGAAAATTTAACTTGAATAAATTGCCTTTTTGCAGAATATACCTTGCTCTGAGCATTTGAATTGAATTTTGATTTGGCTTTTGCTTCTCTAATTCCGTTCCATTCTTCTTCATATATATATATATATATATATATATATATATATATATATATATATATATATGGTGTTGCAGCAAAATTCGACACTTGACAAAAAGTAAATCAAATACCAGAAGATGCTGAGGAGGTAGGTGAAGCCGTGGATGAATGAGATTGCCACATCTTCCAGCAGGATTTCGTTTCTGAACACAAGGCCAAGACTACCCAGGCTTGGTTGCTCAACAATGTTCCTCATCACTGGTCGTCGAACTTGTGGCCTCCCTCCTCACCCGACTGCAATCCCCTTTACTATTTAGTATGAGGGGTGATCGAGACCAAGACCAACAAGCACGCCAAAGCGTGTGACTCATTTCGTACTCATCTTGAGATAGTTGTCTCTGCCGGCAGCGGTTACATTGGAAAATAATGTATGTAACTCTAACTGTTGCTAAATAAACTGCCGGGTCTCTGCATATACAACTTTTGTATTTATTACTTATTTCGTTTTCTTTTTTTTATCAAGTGTCGGATTTTACTGCAGCACCCTGTATATATTAATGCAAGTTTGGTTGAATAGAAATGAAAGTTTCTGTCTATTCATTATCTGCTCCCTTCTTTCCAACTGGCACACCAGCGATCTGATACTATGTTCCAGTGTGTACAGTTCGACTCGCATCCATCTTCCTTAGACACGTGATCATGTTGGTACAAAAAATGGTGAATTTATTATGAAAGGCGATTTAAAAAACGTTTTAAAACAATTTAGGATTTCCCCTCTACCCCCGTATTGAACCTGGGTGATGGTAAGTTTATGCGCTCGGAAGAATAGTACTTTATATATATATATATATATATATATATATATATATATATATATATATATATATATATTAGAGATGAAAGATGAGAATAAAAAATTGTAAAGATACAATATTAGTTAGAACATCAAAAGTTCAGAGCAAGGAGCTTCATATCCTTAATTCATGGATTAAGGATATATATATATATATATATATATATATGTACACATACATTTTAGTAACATACAAGTTGTTTCCCTCTTAGGATTAGTATGTTATTACTTTGAAATGTCCGCATATAAGGGCTTAAAACTCTTCTAATTAACACCTAAAATAAACAAATCTATATTCAAACTTGAATAACATTTTTTTTTGTTATTTAAATATATTGTTATATAGCTCTTAAATGTAATTATGTTCTATTTGTAATACCGAACATCCCCAATTGTATTAGGATTGTCTTTGGTATTTGAGAAATTGCTTCTCCTGATACCTTGGATATAATAATCTAAATGAACAAATGTTTTCTATATACCATAACTATATTAACATTAAAACAGATTGTGCTTATTTAATTCTCTGATACAAGATTTTATTTTGTAATGCCGTATATATAGTACACTGTAAATACCCACAAACACATTTAGATCTTCTTAATTTGCATATTTATTTTATAAACGGTTTCTAATAAATTAATATTCTGTAATATACAGTTGTAATTTTGTATTATCATATTTTCTTATATATACGCAATATTTGTGTCAATAGTAAAAGTACTGATGTTGCTAGGATGCCCAAGAACATACACTACACTTTGATCTCAGCCAAAAGGTCAAGGAACCGAAAAATAATGTTTTCATGGCAAGACATTTTTAAATGAATGAAAAAAAAATGATTTAATCTTTTATTTTATTATCTTTTAATGGGGGTGGGTAGTGTAGTATCGGTTCTGTTGTCATTGTTCTCCCAGGAATTATCTCCTTTTTTAAGGAGGTGGGAGTAATGCTCCCAGGTATTACATCCTCCTTTATGGGAGGCGGTAATGTAATATCTGTTCTGTTTTGTTGTTATAAGACCATCTTCCCATGGACTACCTTCTCCTTTTTTTAGGGGGGGGGGTGATGGTGAAGTATCTGTTCTGTTACCATAATACTATACTCACAGGCATTACCTCCTTTTATGGGGCGATCCTCCCAGGTATTACCTCCTCTTTAAGAGGGGCAGTAATAGTATATATTCGTTCCTCATGATACCATTCTTCCATAATTATTTTTTCCATTTAGTGGTTGGATGTTAGTGTACTATCTGTTCTGTTATCATGATATCATCTTCCCAGACATTTACCCCTCTTTTGGGCGAACGTTCGTCATAATACCATTCTCTCAGTCATTACCTCCTCCTTTGGGGTTCAGTGTAGAATATGTTTGTTCACCATTATATCATCTTCACAGGCGAGCAAAAATATGCAACCGGAGGAAGCATATATTTGCTAGCTATCAATATAATTATTTACATATATAACTATAGAAGAAATAATTCCAGAAACAGGCTTAATACTTGCTTTGTGGTTTTGATAAAATCTTTGTCTGGGTATTCCAGGTTCATACTGTGCACTTCTTTGAAGGAGGTCGTCCCAGGAGGAGGATCCACAAACTCGACTTTTCCCACATTTCTAAATGAAAAATAATTGAAGAAATTAGCAAAGCAATTTTGGAAAAAAATATAATTACATTTAAAAAAAAAAAGTTTGCAGCAGTCACAGGTGCCGTTGTGGCCAGCCGTTGTATATATGGACTCCATACCCTTTCATGTAGAAGGAACATTGGCAGATTTCTGAGGCACAGCGCTCTCAATGATGTCGTTCAACGAGCACTAGACATCGCTGGCTTCCCGTCGATCCTCGAACCGGTTGGCCTTGACAGAGGGGATAGCAAACGATCTGATGGCCTGACGGTGTTTCCCTTTACAAACGGTAAGTCACTGATATGGGATGCGACTTGTGCCGACACTTTTGCGCCCTCGTCAGTGATTGAATCGGCAACAAACCCTGGACATGCAGCAGCGTCAGCAGAGAGCCGCAAGCGGTGAAAATATGCCAATCTTCTCGACAGATTTGTATTTCAACCGATCGCTGTGAAGACGAGTGGAGTGATTGGCTCTGCCACATGCGACTTCTTCGGCAGCCTTGGTCTATTAATGAGACGCAACACCGGAAACAATTGCAAATTGTCTTGGTTTTACAAGCGCCTCTCTATCGCCATTATTCACAGAAATGCCTTGAGCCTGCCAAGCCAGCCGGACATTCGAAGAAAACTATGGACTGTGATACAATTATAAGGAATCAGGATTTCTCGATATTGAACTAAACAATGTCCAAGTGACGAATAAGAGATTTATTAATTATTTATTGAATTATTAATCTTATAGTTTACTTTTTCACCGAATGGATCAGTGTAATATATTTGTTCTTATTTTTTATTTGTGATTAGATAAAACTTCCTAAGTTGTTTTTAAAAAAATGGGTTCGTTTTTGTTTCTCTGAAGTAAATCTTTACTTGGTCGTCTTTTAAAAAGACTAAAGAAAATAGATCTAACAACAGAGTTTATCAACTGGGCGAGATTCGACTGCTTAGGTTTAACTACTTTACTAGGCAGAAGAATGAGAAGTGATTTAAATGAGACTTTCAAAATAGTTAATGACATTTCTAAATGTGGTGGTCATTTAAAAAAATATTTCTCTTCAATCTAGAAAGTTATTGTCAAGGCAGATTTCAAAAACTAAATCTATTAACGAATTGATATTTTTTGTTAATAGAGTATTATATATTTTGGGGACAGGCTGCCAGATCAGATTAAGAACAGCATAAGTATAAAAGATTTCAAGATGGAATTGGATGAATTCAGAAATAATGGTGAGAAAAGAAATTAAGAATGTATTTTGGACAACTATCGGATGAAATGTTTACCAGAATTTGATTTGTATATTAATCTTATATTAATAATGTTAACTTTTCTGAACAATGATACTTGTAAGTATTTTTTTACCATCAGAGTCACTACTTATCAGGGCCCAGAGCCACTTGAGGATAATGGTTAATGAGATGGGAATGAATGTCAACCGAAAGATGAGAAACACTATGGGAGTACTAATATTGATTAAAGGTATGAACTGTGTTTGTTTACTTTTGGGGCGGTCCATGACAAGTGTTTGTTGACATTGGATTTGAAGACGACCAAGTTGTAATCAACAGGGAAGCAGTCCCGCACTAATCTGTTCTACTGGTGCGAAGCCCTTGCAAAGAAGCTCTGCCCATAGAAATTCTGCCTGACACTAGACACGTGGAAGGAGAAAAGAAAGTCTTTTTTTGTTGTTGTTGTAGAAGGATAAGTTCTTGCTGTGAATGTCTTACACGGAAGAAACAAAAGATTGGAGCTTAGTCAAGCACCTTCCATGGAAATAACGATAGAGTAGAGAGAGGTTAGAAACGTCTCTTCTGTGATAAAGAGGTTGCAGTGAAGAGACGAGATCACCCCTCACTAGATTTCGAAATCGATTTTGTACTCTGTCAACACAAGAAAGAGGAGATGTTAAGAGCAACTCTTAGCATTTTGGTTCCATACACGAGAACTGATGTAACGATTGCTTCAAAGAAGTCACATTTCATCTCAGTAGGGAGATTTGACTTCCAGATCGCTTTCACCTTGTTCAGTGCAGCCTAGGCTTTGCTGATTCGCACATTTAGTTCACTCTCTGGACAATTTTCTTTTAAAACTTTATTGACAACATAGATAAACTCATCAAATTTTTTTTATGTCTGCCATTACTAACCAACAAAGCGTACCATTATCGACCAAAGGAAAAGAGTCTATCAGGCATGTGTATGAAGTGTGATGATGCATGGAAGTGAAACCTGACCAGTGAGGGTTGATGATATGTGTTGCATGCAGAGAAATGATATGAGAATGATACAATGGATGTGTAATGTGAGTCTTAAAGACAGGCTTAGATCTGATGACCTCAGAAGAAGATTAAATCTGGACAGTATAGGGAGATGTGTGCAGAACAGAAGACTTTGATGGTATGGCCACGTTAAAAGAATGGATGAGAGTTCTTGGGTTAGTAGATGTAGAACAGTTAAGGTTGCGGGTCCAGTTCACAAGGTAAGGCAAAGAAAAACATGGAAGAAGTGATAAAAATGAACTGAATCAATTATTTAAATAATATCAGGAGACGGTCAAGGAAAACATGAGTGTGGATTTGAGAGAAAGAGAGATGAATAAAGACGTGGCCAGAGATAGGTTAGTTTGGAAGTCAATTTCTTAAAGCATGCCAGCATGTAAAACGGACGTTAAATTGCTGCTGCTGCTGCTGCTGCTGCTGCTGCTGCTGCTGATGATGATGATGATGATGATGATGATGATGATGATGATGATGATGATGATGATGATGATGATGATGATCCAATTTAGAGAAAATATATTTCCATTGATTCAGGAGAATGTGATCTGTTTTGCTTGTGTTCACAAAAAAGCCCAATGCAATTTGACATTTCTTCGACATAGCATAGTTTGTTTTTTTAAATTTTGTTAATGGAAATCGCTCCAGACAAGGCATGAAGCCACTTGATGTAAGGAGCTAAAAAAATACCACTTCAGGGTCAAAAACTAGCCAACGATAAGTGTTAGATGGATAGATTCCAACCCAGAAAACAGCAGTTCTTCCCCCTTTGTCAGAAACATCGCTCATGGAAAATGAGGACTAAAGGACAACAAAGGAAGCGTGAGTTACGAGGCTGCCAAAAGTAAACCCAAGGTCCACTTTCTACTATCCTTAGTTAAAAAGACTCCCAGGCAAGGCCGAATGAATACAACTAATAATTTGTAATCTACATGCCAGTATTAGAAATGTTTTTAATTACAAATGGGAGCTAAATATTACTAATAATTGTATGTGTGACAAAATTATTTGATACTTACTTATGTCTCAGATATTTACAGATGAAAGCAGCCCAATCTCTTGACCATTTGCTGCTACACACCATATCTGTTTGACCTTGGACGGTTAGTGTCAGGATGGCAGTGGAATTTCTTGGTGATTGTTCCTTTCTTAAAAACACTAAAAAGTATAAAAAGTATTATTAACTTCTTATATGCTTCAATTTTCTCTTTTCATATAATATACTTGCCTATGCATCGATTGATATAGGTAATCCGTTATACTCATTCTTATGTACGTTTCATGATACTGTTGAGGCAGCGGCAGTGAATATTGTATTTACGTATCGACACTTGATTGAACAAAATCTCCAATCAGCAGTTTCTTTCAGCCAATCAAAGAATTCCGGTGCGTAGTATAAAAATTCTTTGCTTTCAGAGACAAACACAAAGACGTATGTCACAATCCTTTGGGAGGGAAGGGATCCTTGGTAAACAGCATATATACAAAAAGATATTTTTTTCACAAACTACTAAACGGTGCCAGCATATATACACTGTAAACCAAACACTCTCGCACACAAGTTAATACATACAAAACAGGCACGCTAATATATACACACACACATATCTTCATATGAACATACATACATTCTCTCATCAAAAAAATACAGGCACACCATTTACAAACACCTAAATGCATGTGGCAACAGGCGAAACAAACATGTCTATCCAATTTCTCCTTACAAACGAACATCTTCCTTTTCTCCAGAACGTTCTTGGACTTTTGAGTCCTGCATTTCTCTGCTGGAGCAAAGGAGAAGAGGGCTCATTTTATATTCAGTGGGAGTGGAGCGGGAGAAACTCCAGTTGGAACTAAAAAGCAGTGGTTTTATCGCTCCGCGCTCTTCGCTCCAAAATTATTTGATTTTTTTTAAAACATTATTTTTTTTTTATTCGGCAATAAAAAGGAAAAGAAAAAGTCTCAGCTAAACTCTTTGAGTTATTTTTTAAATTATAATCTCTGGTAAACGTATATGAGATAGGGAGAGCGAGAGAGAGAAAGAGAGGGGGGAGAGAGGAAGGGAGAGAGAGGGAGAAACAACGAGAGAGTTACACATGGAAACAGAACACTGAACTTCTCAGGGTTTTTTCACATCCACATGTTACATTTTTGATAGAACAGTTTTCTTAAGGCAGAAGACAATTTAACAATAAATGTCTTCGAATGCACCAGTGAGTCTTTGAAGTTATTTTCTTAAAGATTTGAACTTTTTTTGTATTTATGACAAGGATGTTTATTGCTGATTAAATAAATAAGCCAATTTTTCTTTTCATTTTAATTGAACTTTTATGCCACATTTTTACCGTCGTCTTTTTGCCAACATCTTGTTATTCTTAAATTCACAACTAGTATGTTTTAACCTTTTCATGTTTGCTTTAAAATTTGTTTAATTCCGTTAAAACTTGCTTTTGTAAATAGAATGTTCAAAGTTTGTTTTTTGTGTGTAATAAAATGTTAAAGCAGTAAAAATATCTTTAGTCCAAAGAAAAAAATATCTTTAGTCCAAGGAAAAAATATCTTTAGTCTAATGAAAATAAAAACAATAAAAACCAACATGGCCACTATTAAAGTTAGATTTTCAACACTTTAAAAAATAAATGAGAATTTTATTTCAGAACCAAAAATACAATTAGTTAAGTTTCATCCAAAATTTGGGCGAATACCAAGCGAAATGAGCGAAAAAAAAACAGCGGTCCCTATTCTACAATTAAACTTAATTAAATTAAAGAAAATGTCTTAAATTTTAATTTAAAAAAGCAAATAATTAGACTTTCTGACTAATTTCTGGTTTTTTTTAGAACCGAAAGTAGATTAGATATCTTTCTTTATCTTAAAAAATCTATAATCGAATATTAAAATTGTAAACAGTTTGTTTTGATTATAGATTTAAAATATAGACGTTTTCATCTTTTTTATTCAAATTTTTAATTTTAATAAATGTTTTTGCCCGACCTAGGAAAACTTGCTCCAGTTAATTTTTTGTGGGAGGAAAATTTGACCGGATATTTTTTCAAAATATCAGGTCTAGGCCAGATATTTTGTATGGAATTTTAAAACATTAAATGGATCTCTGAATTGTTTATTGACAATTTATTGATATTTTTTGGCCAACTTATGAAATATATTTTTTATTCAATCTTTAAAAAATAAACTTCATTGTTTTTTTTCGCCCCAAATTGTACTATTGAAAAAAATGGATAAATCGATTTGTTTGAAAGTACTTGTGCGTTTCTCTGTGATAAATAATAATATACATTATACAATATAGTTACGTTTTAAAACAAACAAATATTAGACAACCACACGACGAGTAATGTTGTCCTGGCTGTCTCTCCTCTCACAGAGAAATGTTTTCTTTAAAAGAAAATAATCATAAATAATGTTTAAAAGTAAAACTTTATTTACTTAAAACAAATCTAAATTCCCTTCCAAAATAGATAGAAAAAATATCGGGTCTAATTTTCCTTCCCTGGAAAAAATAGGTTGTTAATGTAATGAAAATTAAAATTGTTTTAAAATACTTCAGGGATTTTTCTATTTATAGAAATAGAAAAATCCCTGAAGTATTTATACCTCAGAAAACGAAAATTTACGTATGCTTCGTCCGACATGTTCTCTCTATAACCCTTAGCACATCTCAAAATATTAGCGAGATTTTGTCAAATATTATCTTACAGTCTTACGCTTAAAGTGATATCCCCACCCATATTGACGAGATCCTTTGACGCCCAATCATTGGCAGAATAGAACGTTTATGAAAGAAGGTAAATTTTCATTATGGAGCGCTGAAAAAGAGCTGCTCCTTTTTTATAGGAGTTTGAGCTGGAGCGGCCCATTTTTGAAAATGGGGAGCGTGAGAGGAGCCAGCTCCAAAAGTAGTGGAGCGCGTAAAGCCCTGACTAAAACAAATAATGCACCTCTACCATATTATTCAATTTACTTGGATAATAATATGATAAACGCTTTAAACTAGTTAATAAGTGAAGAAAAAATCAATGTTTTAAAGAAAAATTGAGAAAATTAAATGTGTAAACATGTGCAATGCTGCATGTTTAATGGGATGCATAGGTGCATGATGCGGACGGCAGGCCTGCAATGGGCAAATATTTAGCTAAGAGAAAAGATCACACAAGAAATGGGCTGGTATCTTTTAAATAATAATGGTCTTCTTGGATACAATGTTCCATGCGGTGATTGTGAGCCACTTGAGACTTTGCAAAAGTAATTTTCATACCAGATGGTGATCCCTATAGTCAGTCAATTCTTATTTTCATAGATTAACAGCTGATAAATCTCAAGTGGTCTTGCGGTGTGTTCCAAGTTATATCTGTGTATATTCCAGCAGGACGGGCAGGAGGGGGGCAGTTGGGTTTCTGTGGGTCTCAAAATAGATGGGTCTTTGAGCCTTAAGTTGATGGACTGTTTGTTTTTGGTTGAGAGATACGTTTGTCCATTTTTGCAAGCCTGTCGTTTGCTAGAAGAAAACAAGTATCATTGTAACTTCTCAAAATAAAACATTGTTACTTAAATTGGAAAATTGAGAAACCAAAAAACTTCACGCGAGATTTTGTTAAATAATTGAAGTATTTATTAAATCCTTTTTGTTTAATCCAAATTTTCGGTTTTATAAGCCATAATCATGATAATACAGACAATATGTTTCGTTTTTTTCCTTTTTCCCTCCTCATTGTTGAAGTCTTACAGCATAGTCAAAGATCGGTGATTTCTTCGAGTGTTGTTGAAGAGATTGTTTTTTTTTAATGTCCGATATCTGTAGTGAAAAGCGCTGGCACGCGTGTGTACAATAATAAGATGGGTGTTACTACAGTTAGAAGCGCCGTTGAAATGATAAATTTGAAAATTGAGAAATCAGGTAATTTTACGCGAGATTTTTTCAACACCCATTTCATTATTGTACACATGCGCGCTAGCGCTTTTCACTACAGATATCGGACATTAAAGAAATCGCCGATCTTTGACTATGCCGTAAGATCTCGATGATGAGGAAAATAAAAGGAAAAAAATTATTATGATTATGGTTTATAAAACCGAAAATTTGGATAAAAAAAATGATTTAATAAATATTTCATTTATTTGAAAAAATCTCGCGTGAAGTTATCTGGTTTCTCAATTTTCAACGTTTATCATTTCAACAGCGTTTCTAACTGTAGTAACACCCATTTCATTACATTTTTACTTGTTTTAAACTGTTGTAGTTTTATTTTGGCGGGAGAATCCTTTTCTTACAACAGTTACAGAGACCACATGATTGACAGTATCAATCACCGAATTCGAACGAAGAAAACGAACAGACGATCACATCTTGTGCAGTGAACCCACATAGACGCAAGTTCACAAATGCATGAGGATAATAGTGTTGCCTGACATTGTCTGATTGGAAATATCTAATATATAATCTTTATATGGTCCAGACAGCACTTCATTTATATAAAACAGAAAGACAGGAATCCCACACAGCCATAGTGTCAGATTGGACCTGGGAGTAGTGGTAATTAAAGAGTGACCCCACACTCTCCAAAGCTCCCAAATTGAGGCATTACCGCTTGATGCAGTTTGGGGTCATACCCAGAATGTAGGAAAGTTGGCTCACCACATGTAGCTTCATCTTCTCCATCTAAGCAGTCCCAATTCATATCGCAAACTTTGCTACGATGTATACACTTATAGCCACGCGTACAAATGAACTCATCTGGCCGGCAATTATCTGAAATGGAAGGAAATAAAAAAAAACATATTTATTTGAAGAGAACATCAAACTCTAAAAGAAAGATCAAGTGTCTGACTTTCAAAGTTGCAGTCCACATCTACAAAAAAGAATTTTATAGAATTACTTCGGGTGTTTTTTTAAAAGGTGCTCTGAGAACGATTTTAGCATTGAAAAACGTTGCAAATAAGTAGTAACTCTAAGCACAACCCTAAATTAACCCAGGTTGCAACAGACCCCTCCCATAATTAGACCGGTTTGGAAAAAGTGAGTGATTCTATAAAAATATCAAAACAAGGTTGAATGAAAAATAAATTCATTAATTAAAGAAGGAATAAAAAAATAAACAGAAAAATATCGACAATCATTTTTTAAGTGTATCTTTGTTTCTGCTTTTGTTTTCTTTTGTTTTCTTTTCAACAGATTATTAAAATACAGCTACCAGGAAAAGTTCAAAATACTATAGACCAATACTATATTTCAGCTTGCATGCTACTTTCAAAACGACCAGATCAAAATTATTTATCTACATTAACAAATACTAAGCATGTATTTATTTATAAATGTAACGTGGAAACTGCCCTGAATCGATGTTTAATTCCATATCTAGATCAAATCATGAATCAAGATACACATAATGTGAAATAGAGTTAAGAAATAAGATAGAATATTATAGAATAATTAGTAAAGAATTGAACTCGAAAGTAAACCAACAAGATTGTATTACAAAGAGAGAGAGAGAGAGAGAGAGAGAGAGAGAGAGAGAGAGAGACAAAGAGAGAGATAGACGGAGAGAGAGAGAGAGAGAGATAGAAAAAATAGCTTCCGTTCAGTCTCGAGAGACAATGGATACCCTTTGTAAGGGTGTCTGCACAGGAAGTCTATTGTGAAGCAAGGATTACGCACCTCTCCTGAACCTATATTGCTTGAGTCAAGTGGCAATGAGAAATCCAGGACAACTGGATACAATACCGAGATAAGCAGAGAAGCCTCCCATATTGCGCCTAGTATTCCTAAATAGTCAGTCATTTAGTACTGACCAGGCTCAACGTCACTTAACTTCGGTGATCTAAAGAGAACTGGTGTGTCTACGTGATTATGTCATAAATTCTATTACAGCCAGCTTAGAATTATCCTGACATAGTTTTCCATTACTTCTCATCTCGTTTAGTTTCCAGCATAAGCTGTTAACAAGGATTAATCTGTTCCCAAGATAAGGCTCACACACGAGAAGATGGCATCTGCGTAAGGTAGGGCATAAGTACTTACGATGGTTTGTTAATCCATGTAGTTCTTGAGAGAACATTCCGTTGTGCTTATCTTCCTTATCTAAACCGAAGTCAATTTTTCATTGAAGCAAGCAAAAACAATTGGGAACAATTAATTATGAAGGAAGAATGAGGGAGATTCTTCATTTAAGGCAATCGAGTTTTTAGTAATAGTCAGTTCGTTCCAAACCAGCTAATGGGTTGCACGCCCCTTGTTTCCAATCTGTTGCTGATAATCTAATTTTCCACTTAACAAAATATTAATTCGTCTTCACAAAGTGCCAACACATATCAACAACCAGACACAGTAGCCAGCAAGATGGACGTTTTGTTATTAACAGTTTCCAAAATTTTCTTAGAATATCTCGCCTTACCTTTCGGCTGCATAAACATTTTTAAGAACCTTACTGCATTTATCTCTACTCTAATAAACTTGTCGTTAAGTGTACCACTTCATTGAATTTCTACTTCTGCTTCCCTAAAATAGCGGTCTACATCTGAGAGGGAAGACAACGTTTACCATGAACAACTACAGTTATTGGCAGGGAAGACAACAAACATTGATCATATCATTGGATGATCACCGTCACCAACCTACCATCGCTGTATTCAAAGGCTACCCACATCAACCAAGGGGTGTCAGATTTATCCCCCCCCCTTTGTCCCGTTGCACAAAGCTAAATTAAACTAAATATAGCCTTATGCCTCGTAGCTGTGTTTCAAAATTTATAATGATAGCCTGCATTATTATACAGTCTTGAAAAATGGACATTTAAATGGTAATTTAGCAAAAAATACAGAAAGATTGACAGCTGCATTATACATATATAGAGATATATTACATGCATGATGTGAGATATCATATATTAGAGTTAATTAGATGTTGATATGAGCAATGATATCGATATGAAAGTGTAAGATTACAACACAAAACAGAAAGTATTATGGGGGATTGAAAAACAACACATAATATGAACCAAATGAAACTGATTTACTTGAATATTAGCTATATTTACCCAGCATTGTCCGTGAGTCTTTTTACTCTCATTTTTGTTTTGCATGTTTTTAAAACTATACTATTGTTTTTTTTTACCAACTTTTATTTTTATAATAGGATTTTAAAAGTTAAAATTTAATTATTACGGTATCTCATTAAATTATTAACTTAATCAAATTGTTATAAAACTATAATTGTATTAAGCGAATATTCTTTTAATCTCTATTTATAGAAGTTTCCAAAACTTTAAATTTTAATACATGCAGATTTGCTAAGAATTTTAAATTAAATTTAATTATTACGGTATCTCCTTTGGTCATTAAATTATTAACTGAACCAAATTGTATTAAAACTATAACTAATTTTGTTATGGTAATGTTGTTTTCAACGTTATTTATAAAATTATTTGATGTAAATAACTTCTAAGGATTTCAATATTTTAAAGATTTGCTAAGAATGTTAGAGCCAGTTTAAATGACTTTCTATTCTGCTCGAATTTCAAAGTAATTCATTCTTTTTCAACTTTCTTCAAAAAAGATTAAAATAGCTGACATTTTACAAAGAAACAGAAATGCATTCTGATTGATTTAATTTTGTAATTAAATTAATTTTCTAAATATATATTTTTTTAATTTCGGGTACTTTTGTAGTTTACAGACCGTGCTGAAATAACGCTATTATTTCGAAACCAATTCTTTACATGGGGAGGGGAGATGGATTTGCTAACTATTTTGTACTCTCACCTACAATTTAATAAACAAAATGCACTGTAAAAAGTTGAATTTAACTTGAAAATCATATCTAAAAAATATCACGGTCCGTAAACTACAGAAGTACCAATTTCGTTTTATTTTACCCTATTACATTATCTTTATTTCAATAAATATTCGATTAATTGTAAATGAAAGAAATAATTCAATGTGTAATTACTATAGTTAGGTTGGCGTGAAAATTATGCACACATACACACCCACACGTGAAGTTGTCTCATAATTTCCTTAATATAATGATGGGAACATTCTGAAGGAAAGGAATGCATTGCATTGGGTTATAAGGATAAACAAAAAGTGATATTTTTCAAAGGAAATGAATTTCTCAATTAATCCAGGATGCACATTCGTTTGTTTGTGCCGTGCAGCTGATCCAATGGATCAGGGTGTCGTATTTGGAGCTAAAGTTTACAACAATGAAACCCATGATACAGAGATAAGCTGGAGGATGTTTGGTCACAATGGTCTCAGGGATTGATGCAACACTCAGGGCTTATGAATAACATTTCACAAGCTGTGTTATTTTTTTTTACAAATACCTTTGAAGGGGCTAACTATGGTAGTTGTAGTAGTAGTGGTGGTAGTAGTAGATGGAGTAGTAGTAGAAGTAGTTGCTGCTGCTGTTGATTCTAAATTCCCAATTGAATTGTTCTTCTTATCTGGAAAAAGGGTTCATGTTTATCAATGTAAAATGGCTGAATTTTCTTGTTCTTTATTTTATCCATTAAAATATATTGAAAAGCAGTTATCAACTTTCCAAAATATCTGTACAATTTCCAAAATACTGAAATGTTACAATTAAATAAAAACATTTTTCATACAAATAAATCCATATAAATATACAAATGTAGTCATATTAAAAGTTAAGTAAATTCGTATGATGGTAGTTGATTCTATTGTTGGCATTGGGATTGACCACGTGAAGGTTACCAACATCCATAAGTGAATGTGCTACTATGGAAACGACTGGATGCGAACTTGGCATACCCAGGTCGTAAGTTCATGCCGTTTTCCACTTAACCACCATCATACCACTGTAGTCATAATGACAAAGGTTCAAACTGTCATAAAATACATTTTGTAGATGCCTCCAGATTCATCATTCCATTCATCATTTTCAATCCTCTCATAATATTCATCATCAGTCCACTGTCAATCTATCAATCTCATTGATCTTTTTGTCTTTGATAAATGGTGACTAAAAAAGTAAAAAGAAATATCCCCAACCAAGGTATAGCATGTTTGTAACATTTCAAGAGCCTTCCGTGTTGGTTATGATTCAAATGCCATGGCTGTGCTGACAGTCGACTTGTAAATGTAGTCTTCAATTAAAACCGTAAAAATCGTAAACAAAAATATTGTTTCAGGTTTTAAATCATCAGACTTTTGCTGTCAGCAACCCAAGTGTTTCTCAAAAAATAATTTTCCTATTAATCAAAGTAACAATATCTGCTGGATTAAATTTACATTTTATTAATAAAATTTAACAAATTATCTGTTAAATTAAATTTTGTTTTCCTAATAATGTTTTTAAAAAATACTTGTCAGGGGGAGGGGTAATATTTGTAATAAACAGTGTAATTTACACGTATTCAACTAACAAGATATAATTTCATATAAACTATGACAGAAAGAAAGGGACTTATTTTATTTAGAAAGTTATCTTCAGCTTTCAATTTTTGTTCACCAAATTCTGAATGTTCTGATTAGAGACCAAATAAGAAATGAACGATTTACTTGACTAAATTCAACCCTACGTCTTTAGAAAGGATTGCCTGGTGAAACCTGAACAGCTGCAAAGTTTCTTTTGTTTTCTATTGGATCACTACTTATCAAGGCCAAAATCCACTCGATGATAACAGACGGAAATAATAAGCAGACCAAAGTTAAGGAACACTATGATCAATGGTATGAACTGCGTTTGATTACTTATAGGGCGGTTTATGACAAGAATTTATTGACATTGGATTTGAAGATGAACAAGTTGTAATCATCAGGGAAGCAGTTCTGCGGTAATGTTTCACGGACAGGAAGCCCTTGCAAAAAAGGTCTGTCCATGGAAACTCTGCCTGATGCTAGGCACATGGAGGGAGAAAGAAAAGTCTTGTTCGTTGTGGTAGCAAAAACGAGTTCTTGCTGTGAATGTCTTACAAGGAAGAACCCAAAGATTGGCACTCAGTCGAGCACCTTTCATGGAAATAACGATAGAGTAAAGAGAGACGAGCAACGTGTCTTCTGTGTGAAAGGGGCTGCAAAGAAAAGAAAAGCTACCCCCCCCCCCCCCGGCGACTAGATTTTGAAGTCGATTTTGTGCTCTGTCAAGGCAGGAAAGAGTGCTCTGTTAGGCATCTTCCCAGGTGTGGCAGCAGTAATCCATCTCAGGATTTATCTGACTCTTATATAGGTAGAGGATTGCATCAGGAGTCAGGTACTTTCTGGGGCGGTAGAATAATCCAACTATTTTCCAGTGATCTTAGAAACAGACTGGATATACGTCTTCCATTTTAGATCTAAGGTGAACGTCAGTCGTAAGAGTTTATCAAAACAAGGGGCAACTTCAGCTCAGCTGTATGTCGCTTATAGTCCTTACTTCCATATTTTTAGACATTCTGTTGTGATTTCTTTGGAATTGTTCGGGTTTTTCTACCCAAACAAGAAAGATAATTTTAATCTGAACTTTTAATAAAACTGAGTGTCAATTTTACTTTTTATGTAATTTGTTGTTAGCCATCGGGTTAGGATCAAAGTGTAGTATATGTTCTGTCCTCAGTCGGGGGAGGAGAAATCTTTCTGGGGCAATTTATATATTTTTTCCATCCCAACTGTCCTTTTTTGGAGAGCTGGATATCCCCCCCCCTAAAAAATTCGACCTTGTGTCTAACTTTGCCCTCATAGGGAGTCAGATAAATAAGGAATAGGCTACTTTAATTTTTTGTGGCTAAAGATTATTTCTCTTTATAAAACCATTTAATTGCTTACGACATTTTGCAATAATCTCACACAATCTTTTAATTTCAATATTATTCTCGAAAGCATCATATTCTTCTCATTCTCATACTTACGGCAATGAGCTTCATCTTGTCCATCTGAACAGTCTTTATTGCCATCGCACCACCATTCCATTGGAATACATTTGCCATCAGAACACATCAACTCACCAAGAGAACAATCTAAAATGAAACAACCACAATTCAAAGATATTTATTTTGCACATTCTTCGTTATCATTGTTTTACCAGACACGATTAATCTTTGAACTCATATCCTTTATTAAGCATCACTCATATTCTTTTATTAAGCATCACTTATATTCTTTTATTAAGCCTCATTTATATCCTTCATTAAGCATCACTCATATTCTTTATTAAGCCTCACTCATATCCTTTTATTAAGCCTCACTCATATCCTTTTATTAAGCCTCACTCATATCCTTTTATTAAGCCTCACTCATATTCTTTTATTCAGCATCACTAATATTCTTTTATTAAGCCTCACTCATATTCTTTTTATTCAGCCTCACTTATATCCTTTTTAAGCCTCACTCATATTTTGTTTTATTAATCCTAACTCATATCCTTTATTAAGCCTCACTCATAGTCTTTAGTAAGCATCACTAATATCTTTTTTAAGGCTCACTCATAGTCTTTTATTTAGCATCAGCCATATTCTTTATCAAGCCTCACTCATATTTTTTATTAAGCATCACTAATATCCTTTTTAAGCCTCACTCATATTTTTTTATTTAGCATCACTCATATTCTTTTATTAAGCCTGACTCATATCATCTTGCAAAACAAATAACTTCATAATTAAATTACCAGCTGTCTGGTTTAATTATCATCCAACGTCAAAATAATACCACTGAAGAGTAGAATTTGAATAAAAACCTTGAATCTTTACAGAAATTATAATATAGAACTAGAAAAATACCAGTCTAAGGATGGGTAAAATTAATTCCTAGAACAGCACAGTTTTGCACCACTTTTATGTTCCCTTATGAAGATTAAAATCAAGATATTATGATACTAAACTCGGAATAAGGATTCTAGACATAAGTCTAGACTCCTTATTCTAATTTTGATCAAAGTCCATTACATGATTTTGATTCTAGAAAATGTCTAAGATTTAAGACTGAAGATTAACGTGTATTAAGAAGAAATTGAAATTCAGGCAATCTTGCTTCATTGATGTCTAATGACTATGGATCAAATTGAATGCAAATCTCAAATATGAATGGAAGTTTGTATTGTGTCCCCTAGAAACATTTTAAAATACTGAGATTTGAGGAATATTATTTAATTGATGTCTAATACCTATGCTTAAAATTTCATAAAAATCAAAGGTATCTAAAATTTCACAAAGAGCTTCCATCTCTCGTCACCTTCTTTGCATAATACTAAATAAAACTAAATATTTGGACCCCGTACGCCTAGCAACTGTGTTCCAAAATCCATAATCATTGGTTGATTAATTTAGGAGTGCTCTCCCTTGGCAGATCGAACTTATTCTGAGACTTACTATTTTCGTAAATAAAAAATAGTTAATTTCTCTCACATTTAATATGACTGCCCCGGTAGCTGAATGTTTAAGAATATTGGATTGGAGTTATTCGGATCCAGTGGTACAGTTATATAAGCCACACTGATGACTCTTAGTGAACATGAAGCACATATGTCTGGAGATAATAAATATTTATTTATAAAAAATAATTATTTTTATAAACATAGATAGATAGATAGATAGATAGATAGATAGATAGATAGATAGATAGATAGATAGATAGATAGATAGATAGATAGATAGATAGGGTGTAATACAAGTGAGTAATAAAGATATTTTCAAAGGTCAGGAGACGTTATATCAAGCATGCATTGATAGTAAATGAAATAGACTGCATCGTAAGAATTGTTTATTCTGATTTCTAAAGGGGCACAGCTCTGAATACAGAAAAGGGAATAAGCAAAAAAAAAACCACAAACGAAAACAAAAACAAAAACAAAATGAAATTAGTAGAAAACAATCATACCACAGTCCTTTTCATCGCTGTTGTCCCCACAATTATCTTCTCGGTTACACCATTTGTCGGCTGTGATACACACTTGGTTGCTGCATCTACGATGGGGAGGCTTGCACTCTATAAAGAAAATCGAATCTCATTTATCGATTTGTTAAAAATTTATATTATTTTTCTTTGTTTACATTGTTGTAAATTTATCCGTTTTCAGACAAATACAACCTTGTAGAAACGAACAGCAATAAAATAAAAATAAAAAACGGAGGAAAGAAATAAAACTAAAAGTTGTCTTGTTTGAAAAATTAGAAAAAAAAAAATTTTATTTTACAAAAATTGTAATTGCAAATATTTATCTTGCGGGTATTTTAACCAACAAGAATAAAACACCAATTAAAAATGAACTGCTTTTTAAAATCGTTTTTAATAAAAAAAATATCGTTTTAACAAACAATAAAATATAATGCTAGAAAAGTAAGTATTTCCAAATGTTTTAACTAACAAATAATAAAATAAAAATGGACAGTACTTACAATATATTCTCAATAGACACAGTTGTCTTACAGAACAAAACTCACCATGTTAAAGGCTTCAAAACTCTCGTCAGAAGAAAAGTATAGCATTACCTTCTACACTCATTTACACATACATTCACCGGGGGGGGGGGGGTTCAGGCACAATTATCTTCCTTTTCGCGATTGGAGATGACTTGGAAATCAGTTGATATAAAAGGCGATGCACAAGGAAATTCCCCCTATTTCTTCCTGCTTCACCTCGCATGAGAATAAGAATTCCACACACACACACACCCATACACATCCCTTTTTGACGTTATTGGAACTATGTACGAATTTTTGCAGACACAATATAACTAGAGCAAACCCTTTTGTGTTTGCGACAAATATTCCAAATATTTCCAAATATTATCGTTTCCATTTTGTTTCTTTGTATCTGCTTGTATAAGAACATATATGGAGGAAAGACACTGCCCAAGCGTTTGCAAACTCCTTCAAAGGTTTTTTTTTTTGAAGCGTTGAAATGACTTGTCGAAACGATTTGATTTGATTTGATTGTTTGGTTTAACGGCATGTCAACCCTTCTTAGGTCATTTTATGCCAATACAATTTTGATTGAACAGTGGTTTTAAGATGCCTTCACAAAGTTTAGTTAGAGATTTTATTCAAAAGTTTTGTTTTTTTCCAACTATATTTTGGTGTATAACTTAATTTCCTTAAGAAATTTAATTATTTTATTTGGATTGATCTTGCTAAATAATTTGTTTACATTGTCTATTTGATAGTATTTTTTACGGATTAGGTCAAAATCCATACATTTCACCAGTATATGTTCTACTGTAATTCTTGTATCACATGCGCAGCACATAGGTGGGTCTTCCCCTTTCAAAATGTATCCGTGTGTGATATGTGTGTGGCCAAGTCTAAGTCGGGCCAGAACCGATTCCTCTTTCCTCACTTTTCTGTACCCATTTTGCCATTCTTTGATGTCTGGCTGGATATTATGGAGTTTATTGTTTGTCTGCCTGCTCCATTCCTTTTGCCATTTGTCCATGATCAATTTTTTAATAGTTGGTCTGAAATCGGTGTGTGGTATTTTTGTATTTGATGGATTCATCTCTAGTGCCCTCCTTGCTTCCCTGTCAGCGGCTTCATTACCATGGATACCAATATGGCCAGGTATCCAACATAATATTATGCTTTGTTTTTTTTGTATGTATTGTATTCTATTTATTACTATAGTGGTGAGCGGGTCTGTAGTTTTTTTATTTTTTATTGCCATGAGTGCTGAGATAGAATCTGAGAAGACAATAAATTTAGTATTTTTGTTTTCTCTTATTAAATCAAGAGCTAGGTTAATGGCTGTGATTTCTGCTGTGTATATTGAGGCATTATTTGGTAGTCTTTTTGCAATTTTTTTATTGCCAAGTATGGCAGCGCATCCAACTTTTTCTTTTTTTGATCCGTCTGTATAAATTTGGATGTGATCTGGGTGGCTGTTTATTATGTCAAGCATTTCATCTTGATATAAAATTGGGTTGGTATTATTTTTGTGGTGTCTTGATAAGTCTAATATTATCTTTGGTTGTTCAATTAACCATGGCGGTATTTCTGAAATAATAGAATTGTGTATGATGTTAGTGTTTATTTGGGTTTCTGAAAGGATTTCCTTCATTCGCAGACTGAAAGGTTTTATAGCCCTTTCCTTTCGGTTAAAAAGTTCTGTATATTGAGGATATAAAGTACAATCGTGTGTTGGGTTTGAGGGATATGAAACGAGTTTAAGATAGTATTGTAAACCTAATTTTTGCCTTCTCAGATCCAAAGGCATTTCATATGCCTCTATATAAAGACTTTCCACTGGTGTGGTGTTATAGGCCCCAAGTGCCAATCTCAGGCCTTGGTGATGAATAGTATTTAATGTTTTGAGGTATGTTTTTCTAGCAGATCCATATATAAAGCATCCATAGTCGAGCTTTGATCTTACTAATACTCTATATAATTTTATCAGTGTCTTTTTGTCAGCGCCCCAATCTGTATGTGCTACCATTCTCAGCAGTTGTATGGCTTTGTTACATTTTTCTCTTAGTTTCTTTATATGCGGTATAAACGACAGTTTCTTGTCAAAAGTGATACCCAGGAACTTATGTTCATCAACAGTAGGTATTGTAGAGTCCCCAATTTTAAGTACTGGGTCATTATGTAATTTTCGTAACTGACAGAAATGTATGGATTTGGTTTTTTCCTTGGAGAACTTAAAGCCATTCTCTGTAGCCCATTTATTTATTTTGTTAATAGATAATTGGAGTTGTCGTTCAATGGAGTTTATATATTTGGATCTATAACATATCAAAAAGTCATCTACAAAGAGGGAGCAGTCCGTTTCTGTGTTGATGTTTTTAGCAATATTATTTATTTTTATGCTAAATAATGTGACTGAAAGTATACTTCCCTGTGGAACTCCCGTTTCCTGTTCCTTTATATCTGAAAGTGTGGATCCCACTTTCACTGTGAAATATCTTTCTTTTAGGAAGTTTTCTATTATAATTGGTAGTCGACCTTTTAATCCTAGGTTTTTTAAGTCCCTCATGATGCCATATCTCCATGTTGTATCGTAAGCCTTTTCTATGTCAAAAAAGACTGCAGATACATGTTGTTTTTGTATAAATGCCTCTCTTATGAAGGTTTCTAATTTAACTATATTATCCATTGTGCTTCTTCCATTTCTGAAGCCTGATTGGTATTCAGTAATTAGATTGTTAGCCTCTAAGTACCAGATTAGTCTTTTATTAATAATTCTTTCTAGAGTTTTGCAAATGCAGCTGGTGAGTGCTATTGGTCTGAAATTTGATGGCTTTGAATGTTTAATTTGAGATTTTTGGTTATTAGATTGTTCTGCATGACCTTTTGGAATAGGTATTATGGTGGCTTGTTTCCAAGATGATGGGACCTTACCATTGATCCATATGTCATTAAATATCTTTGTGAGATATTTCATGGATGCTTGTGGCAGTTGCTTTAGAAACTCGTATTGGATTTCATCATTTCCTGCTGTTGTGTTGTGTGCTTTAGATAATGCTTCCTGTAGTTCTTCCAAGGAAATTAGTTTGTTATAATGTTCTTCATTATTGGATGTAAAATTAATTTTTTTCCTTTCCACATTTTTTCGAAACGAAGAAATTCTATTTTGTACTCGACAACTTCAGAGGAATTCCTTCAAATGGTTGAAGATAGAGTCAAATATCATACAAAGCTGCTGCAAACATTATTTGCCATTTAATTGTCAAATTATTTCTAGCCCATAGACGAATTAATTTTCAAGACAACTTCTTTATGCGACTAACTAAAACTCTGTTGAATTTTACAGGGTAATCTTGAAGAAGGAATTAAAGTACTTAAATATTCCATATGTCAAACTCTTGTCTCAGGAGATGGAAGAAATACGACAACTCGATCTGCAAGCTTGATTAAAAAAAGCTGAATTTTGTGCTCAAATTTGGAGCTAGTATTATGAATTATTTCTTTTACAACCAGTTTTGTACAAAAATCAAAAATGCGAAAAAATAGATTACAATAAATACAAAAAAGGAATAATACAAAATATGTGCAAATTACAGGGTTACATAATTGTCAGAAATAAATTCCAACCACATTAATATTTCTACTACGTTTCAACCGATGTGTCCTCCACCTTTTATTCCAATATATTACTTATTCATGGTGAAGCAAAAATATACAAGTGGAAAAATATGCTTTGTATAATGTTTCGTTGCTGTTCTTTATAAATGTCAACTGTAAATAAATGTGTTAATTGTACTTGGTTTTAGTTTCATCTATTATTCGTTCTGATAATAGATATGTTTGGGATATATGTTTAATATAGAGTTGTGAGATAAAATAACCTTATATTCCAACAATATTTCTACTGGGTTTCGATCACCTTTATTCTAGTATATTACTTATTTACGTTGAAGCCAAACTATGAAAGTTGAAAAATATATTTTGTCAACTTGAACATCCTTAAGACGTAAAGTTCTGTTCTAAATGTCCAAGAAAATAGAAAACAATTTACCACAAAGCTTTTCATCGCTGAGATCATCGCAGTCGAATATTCCATCACAGAAGCTGCTTGCAGGTACACACTGCCCGGATTTACACAGTCGACCAACACATTCAGTTTCTGTAAAAAATTAAAATGAAAAAATATTTTTATTGTTGTAAGTTTTTAAATTTATTTACTTTTGTTAGTCCCAAATTTATTTCTTGTTTTCTGGTTTTGTTTGTTTTCTGTCTGTGCCAGACTTTCATCTGTTACAAAGGGTAACAGATGAAAGTCTGGCACAGTTTTTTGTGCAACGATACATGCCAATTTTGTGTCAGTGCTTCTACTTTAAAAAAATACTTTTATTCTCCACCAAAACAAGACATATTGCCACTGAAGAGAAAAATCTACTGTGATAGGCTCCAGATTTATAAGGGGCAGCAACCTGGGTTGAGAGTTGGATATCAAGTTGTTTGTTCACATTAGATTTATATTTTAGGATGTTGGTATGGTCAGGGAAACAGGGAGCACGGAGGGAATTTCAAAGGCAAGCGGCTTGAGGAAAGAAGCTATTAGAGTAGAAAATCTTCCATGTAATGGATTTTGATCAAAATTGGAATAATGATTCTAGACATACGGTTTAGTAGCATTATCTCTTGATTTTAATCTTCATAAGAGGACATAAAAATAGTGCAAAACTGTTCTGTTCTGGGGAATTCATTTTACCTGTCCTAGGACGGGTATTCTTCTAGTTATGTAATATAATTAAAAGATGAATGAATATTGAATGGTTTGTTACCTGAACAATTGCGTTCATCCGAATAATCTTTGCAATCTTGGTAGCCATTGCATCTACGGGAAGTCATCACACACTGGCCACTGGTACATCGGAACTGATTGGGTAAACAAGCTAAGAAAAAGAAATGGTGATTTATGAAATTACATATGAATAAACACAAAGTAAATATGCACTTCTATCTTCGTAGAATCGTCAATGTTTATTGTTTTTGTCCACCATAACTAATTAAAGGGGGACTAACCCCATGACACGAACCTCGAACTGCTTCATAACTAAATCACCAGCTATCGTAAATCAAATGGGGACTGAGTGAGACACAAACCACAAACACCTTTTTGCAAACCACAAAATCGTTTGCATTTATATCGGGTTCTGTCATTTGCATGGGTGCAGAAAGGGTGTTGGCATAGTCCTAGCTCGGGTTACATTGCCTAATTCCAATACTTGCAGCAGTCGATTGCATTCTCATTAACCTTTTTTCTTTGCTATAATGTGGCACAGTGAATAATTTAGTTAATTTAATTAATGGAATAATTAATTTCCAACATCTTTAAATTGGCACATGAAATATCGCCAAATATTGTTCTCTGACTGATTTAATTTGAAAGATTATGTTTAGTAGCAAGTGTTGATAAAAAAAACCTCACTCCTCCTGTTTTGACAAGCGCTGGAAGTCGACTGGTGCAGAGTAGTGGTGCATTTGACTGAATTGACAGTCGTCGACGTTTGCTGTCGTTATTTTCAAAGGTTAAACACTCGGCTTGTGTATGAGAGTCGGGAATGGAATGTTTTGAGCAGCATATCCTCTAAATTAGAAAATTTAGTTTGTGGTCTGGCCTCGGACCGAGCATGTTATGAAGAAAACACTCGTAGCAGCCGACTATAATGAACTAACAGAGGTTGGTGGCTTTGACATTAAAAGGATTTTTTTCGCAGTCTACTATAATGTAGCTACAGAGTATGCTAGTTGAGGAGGTCCTCTTCTTTGCTCTACAGCCTCTTTCTCACAGAAGAGATGTGGCTTGTCTGTACATACTTTATTGTTATTTTCATTGTAGGTGCTTGACTGAGCTTTAATCTCTGGTTCCCCCATGAAACATTCACAGCAAAAACTCGTCTAGCTAAATAATTTTCCTTTCTTCCTCTGTGTACCTAGAACCAAACAGACCTTCCATGACCATAATTTATTTTTAAGAACTACCCGTCTGTTGAATACAATACCACGGTACTGCTTCCAAGCTGACTACAACATGGTCGTTTTCAAGTCTAATGTTTACAAATTGTTGTTGAGCCGTCCTCTTAAATAATAAAATTTTTCCCAGTTTCACCATCGTTACCAATCCTCATGGTGTTGTCTCGCCGTCCACCTGACAAACTCGTAAACCCTTATTTTAAAGTGTCTTTGGGCCTTTATAAGTGGTGACTAAAGTATATATATTTTTAAAGACTAAAATGACTTTGTCAATTTTATATAGAGCCATTTTTTTCAGTTCACATATTTATCCCCTTTCACGGATGTGACACAATTAAGGGCCCTGTCCTTGAATCAAGACAACACTTTCTCAAAGCAGAGAAGAAATGCCAATAGATGCTTACACCCAATTTGAACTAGCGGCATCAGCATAAGAGTTTTGCGGATCTTTAATCACAGCGTGGGCACAGAGCTATTGACAGAGCAATTGGTCGGAACTCATGCAATCCTTATGGCTCAAGACTTGAACTCAGACCATATTTAGTGGGCAGTATCCCTGTATGACTAGGGATACGATTAGTATGACGATTGGTGGCTCACAGCCTAGGATTCTACCCAGGGATATCTACAGCACACTAGTATCAGAATTGGTGACTTAACCCAGGATTCGACCCAGGGATATATTAAGGACACAATCGTATCACGATTGATGACTCATGAGCCAGGATTCGAGCCAGGGATATTCACAGCACAATAGTATTACAGTTGGTGACTTACGACCTGGGCCACGATTGGTTCACAATAATGCTATTATAAATAGTTGATTAACTAACTGTCATCGGATTATTTTCTGTTTCCTGGCTACTCTCCTTTATTTCCTTTCTTTTTTCTGCTCCTTCTCTCACAACATTCATTCTGCAATGCCACTGACATATTTTTTAGATTGCCATCTTTCCTTCTCAAAAAGCCCACAATGCATTTCACAACGGCCTTCACCTAATAAATGCTTCCCTCCTCCCACACCTTTTGTTTCTTCTATTTCAGCATGCGGCCGGGGTAAGTTCAATTTTCTTGTTCATTGCTCTAACTTCACTGAAAATAATTACTTTTGATTGTATTGTGTCAACTGTCATATCAGGGTGTAATTTTTTTTTAATTATCCAAATTGATATATTTATTATCATTTACTTTAACATAGAAGATAGAGATAAACAATTAGAGATTTTGCATGTTTTTAAAAAAGTAAATCTACAATTAGCGAAATAAAAGGCAAAAAAAAACGCCCCCATCCACGGATTTGTACAATTTAAGGAGAACGTATGTGAATAGTTTATATCCCTTGTAATTGTCTGTCAGTGGTGAAAAGATGAGTCATCAGAGGATGCAAGAGTCAGTTGTAAGAAATATGGAGAGAACATGTATATGGAGGAATTCTATCATAAATGCTGGTTGTGTTGTATCAAAAAATATGTAACTTGTCTGACAAGTATAAGAATTAGCGGTCTTGTTATTACACATAAACAGAACAGGTAAACAAAAAAAGAACTAAAAGCCGTACTTATAAAAATATAACTGGATTTATTTATGCTCACAAGTAATACACAAAAGGATGCAATACATATCAAAACTTTTTAATATGTGAATATATGAAAAAGCGGACTTATTAAGATGCGTAGGAGAATCATTCATCCATATCCCATAAAGTCAAGGGACGTCGTTGGGGAGTCAGGCAGATACTCTATCTGTCCTAACTTTTCAGTGGGCATGATAGAACCTGGTGGAGCCCATGTTCTCTCCAGGCCACATACAGCATTCATAAATGTTCACCCATTTAGTACTGGCCAGGCTAAACGTCACTTAATTTTGCATATCTAACGAGAACCAGTGTGTCAACATGATTATGCCGAGAATTATATATAGAACTCGACAAAATACGAGTAGTCGATAAACGAATGTTGTCACTTTTGTGATTAAACCAAAAAGGGGGAAAAAAGGAAGTGGACTTGTGAGTCATGATTTCTATATAAGTGACCACGTGGCTAAATCAACCATAATTAATGAATTGCAGGTCAAATCAGTTTGAGATCTCACAGAATTTGATATTATGATACTAAATTTCTTGCATGTATTTCCCTTCAGTCTTTTGTGAAGGATGCAATTCCTTTCAAATGATGTCTTAGCATTCTGCATTGACATGTCTCACAGAGAACATTCAAGGGATAACCTCCATTTTGCACCTACACCTATAAAACATATATAGTTTGGCATCATACTATCAAACTCGTCAATAGGAATTTTTTTATCCCAACGTCTAGTTGCAGTCTTCACAGACACCTGCCGAAGATGTACTATCGTCACTTTCATCTCAATAGAAGAAAATTCTCTGTCCATGTTTCTGCTGCCAAAGGAGGTCGCAGTGATGACTACCATATCCAGGTTTAAAGTCGTTTTGGACAAACATTCAGACAGTATATAGATGTAATATCTTCTGTCTTTTAATGTGTCTTGCAACACTTTCCTATTTTTGTCTATAAAATGGATTGATTCATTCATTCGTTCATTGATATCTGTTAAAATGTGTCTCTGAAAAAGACATTTAAATACTCACTGCAGTTTTCAGGTTCGTCATCTGCTTGGGGACAAGTAGGTTCTCCATCACACAAATGAATTGGATGCAGACATAAGTTGCTGTTTTTGCATTTGTAATAACCTTTTTGGCAAGCTGAAAGCAAAAGTTAAAATAACACCGTCAATTCTTATTATTTATACATTTCAATGATGCTTTTTATTTAATTACTAGCGGGGCTATCCGGCGTTGCTCGGGGTCATAAAAACATATAATTGAAGAAAAATCGCGTTTAACATCTTTATATTCAAATATCTATTTCTCTCCATCTCTCTATAGCCGTCTCTCTATCTTTCTACCTTTCTCTTCCCTAGTCGCCCCATTTTACCGCTACTTTCTCATTTTGCCTTTTGCAAAAGCTGTTTCTTCCCCACCATTCCTCCTATGTTGCCCAGGGCAATAGTATGACATATTTCTATAAAAAGTACTACCTCTGTCTGCGCCTTCTATATAGGTACTTATCTCCGTCCCAGTGTTCATACTATATATATATCTATTGCCACCTCAGTGCGCATACTATATACGTACCTATCGCTGCCCCAGTGCACATACTATATACGTACCTATTGCTGCCCCAATGCACATACTATATACGTACATATCGCCGCCTAGGTGCAGATACTATACAAGTACATATTGCTGCCCCGTTCGAAGGCTTAATACGTACCTATCTTCGCCCCGGTGTGAATGCTAAATACGTACCTATTGCCGCCGTGGTGCGAATGCTAAATATGTACCTATTGCCACCCTGGGGTGCAAACTACATAAGTACCTATCGCTGTCCCAGTGCGAATACTAAATATGTACATATCGCTGCCCCGGTGTGAATGCTAAATACGTACATATCGCCACCCCGGTGTGAATGCTAAATACGTACCAATCGTCGCTCCGGTGAGAATGCTAAATACGTACCTTTCGCCGCCCCAGTGCGCATGCTATATACGTACCTATCGCCGCCCCGGTGCAATGCTAAATACATACCTTTCGCCGCCCCGGTGTGAATGCTAAATACATACCTTTCGCCGCCCCGGTGTGAATGTTAAATATGTACCTTTCGCCGCCCCGGTGCACGTGCTATATACCTACTTATCGCCGCTCCGGTACGCGTGCTATATACGTACTGATCGCCACCCCTGAATGCTAAATATATACCTATTGTTGCCCTGGTGTGAATGCTAAATACGTACCTATTGCCGCCCTGGTGTGCATACTACATAAGTACCTATCGCCACCCCGGAGCACATGCTAAATACATACCTATCACTGCTCCGGTGTGCATGCTATATACATACTTATTGCCGTCCCTGTGCATATGCTATATATGTACCTATCGCCACCCCTATTCACTACTATATATAAACCTATTGCCACCCCGGTTCACATACTATATATATACCAATCGCCGCCCCGGTGTGCATACTATATTCGTACCTAGCGCCACCCCGGTGCGCATACTATATACTTACCTATCTCTGCAAGGGTGCACATACTATATATGTACCTATCTCCAGCCCAGTTCACATACCTAAGAACTCATATTAATGTGCCCCTGTTGGGTCAAAAAGGCTAAATAGTGTTCATTCATGTCAATACATGAATGAACACTATTATGATAGTGACAATTCACTACCATAAATAGAAATATTTTAAGTTGAAAAAAGAAAAAAAGAAATTTTTTTTGCCCCCCTCCCAATTTTTTTTGTATCCTCCTCCAAACATAGATATTTTTAATAAAAATTTTTTTTTAAAAGTAAAGAATCTTTTTGACCCCCACCATCATTTTTTTTACCCTCCCCCCATACATAGGAATATCTAAAGAAAAAAGAAAAGAAAAATTTTTTACCCCCTAACAAAAATTTTTTATTCATACATATAAATATTTTTAATGAAAAAGAAATTAAAAAAAAAATTTTTTGAACCCCCCCCAATTTTTTTTTACCCTTCCCCATACACAGAAATATATTTAGTAAAAAAAAAAAATTTCCCCACCCCAAATTTATTTCATTCCTAGATGGCGTTTAAATATTTTTAAAAATTCAAAACCTATAACGATGACGTCATATACCTATTACTATGACGTCATGTGCACAATAATGTGTATGTTGAGAAAAATATTCCAAACCTATAACGATGACGTCATTTACCTATTACTATGACGTCAGAGAATCCTAGATGGCGTTAAAATACTATACAAACCTATAACTACAGTAGCACTATCTAGGATATTAAGCACTTTTCTCCCGAACAACGCCGCGTATTTAGAAAATCAAGAAGGTCTCCAGAGCAATACTGAAATAACTCTTACTGATTCCCCCTCCTGTTCATCTGCACAATAGTCCGAAAAGAAGCGTAGATGCTGTTAAAATATTATACAAATCCATCACTACAGTAGCTCCATCTATGACATCGAGCAGTTTTCACCTGGACAATGCCGAGTACTTAGAAAATCAAAGAGGCATCCAGAGCACTACTAAAATCACTCTTACTTATTTCTCCTTCTTTTCATCTGCACAATAGTCCGAATAGAAGCGTAAATGCTGTTAAAATATTATACAAACCTCTCACACATGGTGCATCAGCTAACAGGATGCCCACACATGGTGCGTCAGTTCCAAGGCTACCGACACATGGTGCGTCAGCTCGAAGGGTACCCCCACATGGTGCGTCAGCTCGAAGGGTACCCTCACATGGTGCGTCAGCTCGAACGATACCCACACATGGTGTGTCAGCTCGAAGGGTACCCCACACATGGTGCGTCAGCTCGAAGAGTACCCCCCACATGGTGCGTCAGCTCGAAAGGTTACCCACACATGGTGCGTCAGCTCGAAGGGTACCCCCATATGGTGCGTCAGCTGGAAGGGTACCCCTTCATGGTGCGTCAGCTCGAAGAGTACCCCCCACATGGTGCGTCAGCTCGAAGAGTACCCCCGCATGGTGTGTCAGCTCTAAGGGTACCCACACATGGTGCGTCAGCTCGAAGGGTACCCACACATGGTACGTCAGCTCGAAGGGTACCCACACATTGTGCGTCAGCTCGACGGGTACTCCACATATTTTTAGAACGTTTTTAATCGACCTTTCATAATAAATGCACTATTTTTCAATTTGTTCTACAAACATCATCACGTGCCAGTATAGCAAGTTCCTGGAAGATAGCACCAGGTCGCTGGTCCGCCAGTGGGAAAAGCATACTGTTTAGTTTTACTTTTGTTTTTTGCAATCTATGTAATTTACAGAAATTAGGATCCTGGGCAACGCCAAGTAGCCCTGCTTGTTATATATAAAACAAAACAAACAAACCGCACACATCCTTTCTTTTCTTTCCTCTTTTCTCTCTCTTTCCTTCTTGGGAGAGGGTTCTTGCTATGCAAAAAGTCAAAACAAAATCTCTGCATTTTCTTCACCTTTTATACCCCCCCCCCCCGCCGTCCGCCCAGCATGATAATACATCACAATTCCTTCGTTTATCTAATAAATGTTGCCCTTTCCAAGTCTCTAGTTTTTAATTTTTCCTGATAGAATGTTAGATAATGACGTCAGTATACTTAGCCAATGGCACAGCTTGAGTCGGTGTCGTTCATACGAGTCGAGGATACGTCCTCGACAATCAGTCCGACAGGCTGAAGTATTGTTGTTCTGTTCAGTCCTAGGAGGTCCACCCTCCTAGAGTTTACCTTCTCTCTTTGAGAAGGGGTTATTTAATTACTAATTGATTAAGGCGTCATCACCAGGGAATGCCGACGGAGTTGCTCAGTCATTTTTTGTATACTAGAGTACGCTTCCTCTCATGCGCTGGATTTTCAAAAGCTCGCCTGACCTTGTGTTTAACCTCCTGGAGAGGAGGTAAATAAAGTACATTTTCCTTATGGTCACCACATTTACCGTACAAGAAATGTCAGGAACCCCTCACTTGAGAAAACCCTCACCTTGATCTTTCCGGTTCAATGGGTTCCTTCTTGTGCTATTTCCTGTAAATATAAATAATGCATATTATTCAGATTTAATAATCTTTCTTTTATGATTGATCTTTAAATAATACTATCTTTGTATTCTCACATGCAGAATAACCGTCCTAGGACAGGTATTCTGCTAAATAATAATAAAATTAATTCACTGTTTTTCATCGCTGTTATATCCCCTTACTAAGATTAAACTCAAGATATATATGCTACTAAATCTCATGTCTAGAATCCTTATTCTAATTTTAATCAAAATTCATTAAATTATTTTGATTCTAAAAATATGTCTAAAACCTCGATTTTAAGAAGAAATTGAAATTCAGGGAATCTTCGTTAATTGTTGTTTAACTATGAATCAAATTTAATGCAAATCGGAAATATTTAAATTTTCAAAAGGGAAGTCGTGCCCATATTATATCCCCCCTAACAAACTTGTTTAAAACTACTCCAAGGAAACTGAAATTTTGGGAATATTTATTAATTGATGTCTTAATACCTATGGTTGAACTTTCATCTAAATCGGAGGTATCTGAATTTTCACATGCATAAAACTAAATTTAGCTAAATATAGCCTACATACCCCACTATTACACCTAGTAGCTGTGTTTCAAAATCCATAATGATCGTTTAATTAGAGAGAGATATTCGTCAGAAAAACTGAAACATTCTACTTGCATTATTTAAAATTATCAACATTTTAAAAAACTCATAATCTTTTTCGATTGAACCGGAGGAGGGACACTTTCTCAATCAGAATCCCTGAACCTTGAAATGGACTTCCAGAGGATGTAGTAAATATGACCCCCTTTCCCTACATGGCAACTGAAGCATGCTTGTTTTAGTTTTGTCAAATTTATTGAATTAAATATGTACATTCTTGAAAAATTCAGTATTCTTGTACTTAAATTAGACTGTTACATCATCATCATCATCATCATCATCATCATCATCATCATCATCATCATCATCATCATCATCATCATCGTCATCGTCATCATCATCATCATCATCATCATCATCATCATCATCATCGGTTTGACATATGTTGGACGACTTTTAGAAATTGACTTCTAAACTAACCTGTTTCTGTCAGGTCTTTATTTATCCCTCTTTCTCTCAAATCCACACTCATCTTTTCCTCTCCTGATATTATTTAAATAATTGATTCGCTTAACACGTATATGAAAGCCAATATACTCTATTTTTCTTTACTACTACATTTACACAAAATCGGTAAATAAAAGAAAATATATTACGAAGTGCGTTTTTATGATGCTACTTACTTTCCAAACATATTTAATTGTACCCCCCTCCTCAACTTCAAATATAATAGAAAACAAAAAAATGTAATTAAGAAAGAAAAAAAAAGAAGGATAATTCCTCTTTCACATATGAAAAATAGAATTTTACTGTTAGAGTTGAACAAAATATGACATACTTTATTTTCCTTTTTTTCTTTTCATTTTATATGCCATAATGTTACATTTCTAATGTTATGGAGAGAAACAGAAACCAATGCACAATGAGTGAAAAGACAGTATTGGGAGATTTCAAATGAGATGTTTAAAAGAATCTGAAGTTACTGAACGTTATAGCGATGTGTTATAGAAAAAAAAAGAAAAAGAAAAATAGGTGAAGGTACAAAATAGTTAACAAAGACCTCCTCATGTTAAGAATGGGTTTCTAAATAATAACGTTATATTAGTAGACGAGCATCAATATTAAGAAAATACAAATGTGAAAATATAATAAAATATCTTTGAGAACCGTAACGTAGGTTTGGTTACAGACATGCAGACACAAAATCTCCTATTATTTTTTATTTTATTCATTTTAATAATTCTTTATTATGTAAAAATGTATGCAATTAGAGAATATTATTTGTAAATATTTGGCAGCTTGCTAAAAAGGGAATAAAAGTATTTTGTTTACTCCATGAACTAAACATTTTATTTGTTACTTAATCGAATGGAAAGGTAAAAATTTATTTATTTACTCCGTGAACTGGCAATGAATATTTAAGAATTAAATCTTTTTTAACTTTAAATTTATACTATTCTTGATTGTTCTGTCATGCCTTATTTCTATTCGGACTTTCCTCATTTGTTTACTCGACAATCAGAACGAACAGTATATTTCGCCCTAGTTGTATGACGTCATATCCGTCTGACATTAAATTAAGACCGTTAATATATTAACATGCTTGGTATAAACCATATAAACTTTGTATATTGTAATATTTTATTAAAAAAAGAAACGTCCTGAATATCATAAAATTTTACTTTATCTCATAATAATTTTGGAGGGAACATTTCTTGGGGTGCACCGGTGTTGGGCACTGCTGGGTTGTTCCCCTTAGGTTTACTCGAAAGGAGCAGATAGTAAAAAGCAATTCACCACATTGCACGTGTCATACAAACGTTCTACAGAATGGAGAATATCTAGGTTGGCCAGCTATCTTGAACCTACCTTGATAGGTAGAGAACTATCGCTATTTGTGAGTAGAAACTAATATACTTCATGTTTTGTATGATGTTACGTTTACGTGTTTTTTTTTATGTTGTTGGCAACTGTAAATAAATGTGTAAATTGTACCTGGTTTTAATTTCTCTTTATCATTCATTTTCATAACGTTTATGTTTGGAATATACATTTAATACAAAGCTGTGAACTAAATTACCTCATATTTTCTTCTTTTAAGAATGTTTGTTTTTTGTATTGTTCTATGATGAGTGCCTAACTGATAACAAAAGTTGCCTTACTTTTTATCTCCTCATTTCCAGATAAACCAATGAAACACCAGCGTAAATCATCAACCAACCAATCGCATGTGTCCATTAGGATTGCATCTTTGCCACAACTCTGCTCGACTTCTAATAGAAAACATATTAAAAAGAAATCATTTCATTAGAAATCTTCAAGGAAATTTTTGATAATATTTTAAATATTGGTAGAAATAAATCTTATTCACATGTAATAATAAGATGCCTCAATTCAATTTGTATCATCTCTATAATAATATGCTACGGCAATTTCATGTTTATATGTACATTATCACCTTCCACACTATTTTAAACGGTAGGATCGCTCGATCACTAAAGATGCAATGCAAAAATACATATTTTTAATTTCATGTGGTGTTGCTTTTGTGTTGAACTTGAAACTCAAACTAAAATACACTGTTTTAACTTTCGGAGTAGGATAAAAGTGTAGTATCTGTTCAGTCCAAAGATTGTGCCTAAGAATGAAAATATGTCACATACTCCTTCAAAGGTTTTAGAGATAGACCCCTATAACCAGATATATTCTGAAACTACATTAACCAGAGTACTTAGACGAGTATGTTTCAGTTTGAACAAAAGTGGCACAATAATATCGTGGGGTCTGTGTTCGCACCGGACGTCCATAGAATGCATGGCAGCAATATACAACAAATGAAGGATACAACTGTGGACTTTCCACAGACCCTGCTAATTTGTATCATTCAGCTTACTATTGATTGTCATATTCTATGGATCAGACTCTTGAACACTAAATGTTGCTTGCTTGATCAAAGAAACTTGATGGATTATACACCAAGATGCAAGACCATGTAACAAACAAAATGCTGTATGGTTGCCTTCTGTGCAGTTTTTCTATGACAACTTTTCGCGCTGGCTGGATATGTATTGCGACATGATGAACCTGCTTGAAAAATGCTTTTGTGGATCTTAGAGGTCAAGCAATGGTCTGGGAGGCCTCATATTGCCGGCTAATATATCTTGTTGAAGATATAATGATAAATAACACGAGTGGAAGGTCTTTAAAATAATAGGTTTATTTCCGGATGTATATATCTTGTACATCCAAGATATGTTAACAGAATACAGAATATGTAATAGGGAGATCGACTACAGAATATGTAAGACTGCACGTGTCTTAACTCGAATGTCTCTACTGCTCGCTGCAGTCGTACTTATATTCCAACGAGTCCATCTATTTTGTGAATGGGGAAGTCAGGTTATCCCATCACAACACCTCCCACCGAAGCTGAAATTCTCCCTTGAAATTTCTGCTTCTAATATTTTTTCCTTTTAGGATCCGGGCTGAAGCGCTCCACTGGTTTTCTTTCCCGTGTTCTCTTTCTTTTAGTCCTAACAATTAGATCCTTTCCAATTTGAGGCGAAGATAAATTTTGTTCAGCTCATACGGCTGGCCCAGGAGATGCATGTATAGGTTCGAGTACATTTTTGAGTAGGTGCATGTCAAAAGCATCACATAGAATCTCCATTGGAACTTCTTCCTTGTTTTTTTCATTATCTTTAAAATACCATGGTCTAATTTGGTTAATGTGTCTTTTACACATAAATTTTTGACTTTTGATGGTGTAGACCACTTTGCCAATCATTTTCTGAATTATGCTATTCATCCAATAACTTTTTCCACCTTGGAAATTTTTAAAATATACTTTATCTCCTAGAGAGTATCTTCTTATGTTGACATTTTCTTCCTTTTTAGCAACTTTTTTCTTTGGATAGGGTATCAATCTATCGAAAATGGATCGTATTTTCCTTGAGAACATAAGTTCTGCAGGTGACAACTTTGAGTCGTTGTTTTCATTAGGAGTCACCCTATAAATCGCTAAAAATTTAGATAGTTTTTTCTTCCATGTCCATATATTGTTTTTTTTCGTAAAGCACGCTTAAAAGTGTCAGCAAAATTTTCGACTTGACCGTTCGATCTAGGATGATATACTGGTGTAGTAATGTATTCAATGTCCAAAGAAGTACAGAAATCTTTAAATTCCTTTCCTGTGAACGCTGTACCATTGTTGCTGACCAGTGTTCGGGGGACCCCGAATTGACTGAAAATTTCATCTAATGCACTGATGGTGTTCCTAGATGTAAGATGCTTGCACTTGAATACCTCAGGCCATTTCAAGAAAGAGTCCACCAAGATCAAGTAATATCCATTAATCAGTCCAACATAGTCTATATGTAGACATGCCCACGGCAAATCCGTTTTTGGCCAAGGATTCGTTTTGACCAGAGGCGCCCTTGCAGCCAATTGACAACCTTTGCACAGTTTTACAAAACCTTCTATTTCCTTGTCCATTCCTGGCCAGTATATGTAGCATCGCATGAGTGATTTCATTCCGGGACATGCCAGGATGACTGGTATGAAATACGTTCAGCATAACTGTACGTAGAGATTGTGGTATTACAATTCTATCTGCGTACATTAGAGTGTTGCTGCAAATTAAGAAAGGTAAAATCTGAGTTCCCTTTTTATTTCTTTCATTCAATCTCGTCTGGTTCTTTATATTTAATATAAAATCATCTTTTTCGGCTTCCTTTTTTATTTGTTCCAAAGTTACAGATAATTTTCTGATAGTGTTTAACAACAGACCTGAGATTTAATTTTCCTCTTTTAGTGCTGCTATAACCGTCTCTTCTAAAATGTCTTAATTTTTTAGGGATTAATCTTGACAGCCGCTCCCATGCCCATGTTTTTAGATGCAATGTATTCCATCCTAAAATGATAATTCAGTAGGGTTACACCCCATCGCTGTAAACGGTGAGCAGTGTCGGTAGGAATGCCCTTTTTTGATCCAAATATCGTAACTAACGGATGATTTCTTTCTCAGGATCATAATGAGCTAAGGCGAGATCTGAGAGTAGACATTTTTTAATTTTCTGGAAAGCCGTCTCGCAATCTTTCGACCATATCCAATTTTTTGTCTTTCCTCAATAATTCGTTAAGGGGGCTCTTAAATCGTACATTTTTGGAATGTTGATTGCATAATATTGGGCCAACCCAAGAAACGATTGTAGTTTCGCAACTGTGTCGGATGTAGGCATATTCTTAATTGCATCGATCCTCTGTGGGTCCGGTTTTCTGCCTTCACTGTCTATCACCTGTCCGAGGTAGTTAATTCTTTCCATGAAGAATTGACACTTTTTGGGACTTAATTTGAAACCAAATTCTTCTAGTCGTTTGAATGTAGCTCTAATGTGCATTTTATGTCGTGAATATTCTTACTTTTGATTAGAATATCGTCTAAATAAGCGATACCAAACTCAAGACCCGCCAGCATAGTGTCCATAATCTGCTAGAACAAAGCTGGGGCGACCTTTAAGCCGAAAGGGAGCCTATTTAGCTTGAAAATTCCCTTATATGTATTTATGCACATAACATTAGTACTATCCCCCGCCACCACCGCCCGATCTAATCTAGATTCTAATGTCGCTTTTGCTGCCCTAGATTCTAGGTTGAGTTGTCGGCTAAAGTCAGCAGAAAAGAACCTAATGGTTTTCTTAAATTTCACCCACAACTTATTCCCAGGTCGGTTTTCATTGGGGAGTGGGGGGAGTGGGCCTTAGAGCGTGTTTGAGAAACGGGGATGGGGGAGGGAGCACTGGAGTTTTCTGAGGGGAAGCAGGCAGTGAATGTTTTGGGGTGTGCTGTGGTGAGACGAACTGAGAGAGTCTTGGGGTGTTAACCTTGGCTTTTTTAGGGATTGGGCTCAGTGGTATTAACTTGTATGGTATTTCTTTTATGGAAATGGTGACTGGAGGTGGCATCCTGTGGGATGAGTTTGTTTTTGTGGTTTGGGAAACAGGCGATGTTGTAGGTTTGTATTTGGGGTCGGACTTCGGGACCACTTTGCTGGGCTATGTCTTGGGGGGAGAGTTCGAGCTAGCTTGGATCTCTGTTCTTAATCGTTTGCTCAGCTGTACAGCGTTTACATATGATTCTCGCACTGGATCCTTTGACATCTTGTATTCCTCTTCTTCTTTCCTCATTTGATCCTGGGCGAGTCTTCCATGTGTTTTCCTCCCTTGTACTAACGTACCAACTTTGGCAGGTCAATAATTAGTCCGGTCTCTGTTATCTGACTTTTGAAAGTTTCTATTTTTGTTTTAAATTCATCCAGGTTGATGGTCACTGTCGGGGGTTTTGTTCAGCCCGACGTCCCAGGTTGGGGAGGAAGGTATCAACCCCATCTCCTTGGTCACAATTTCCCTTGGCACAGGGCATGAAGCTGCCATGGTCGAAGAGGGCAATCAAATCCGTAAGAAAAACGGAAAAAAAAAACAGCACAGAAAAAAAGGTCGAGTGTTCAAAATAATTCGGCTCTAAAAAAGAGAGTCCGAATAACAATAACAATAATAACAATAGTAACAGGTAGAAATGGCAAAAATCGCAATAGAAAATAGAGAAAGAAACGGACAAGAAGAATGTGTCTTGACGCGAATGTCTCGACTGCTCGCTGTAGTCGTACTTATATTCTAACGAGTCCATCTATTTCGTGAATGGGGAAGTCAGGTTATCCCATCACAACACCATCCGTTGGAGATGGACACTAGTCACTTGAGATTGGAGCTTCTAGCTGCAATGGGTGAGCGAACATCATGGCGCATAAACTGTGTGAATGTTTCACCATCAGTTGATGGATAATTTCGGGCGATATAACCTCTGACTTTCAGGTGCATCTTTTCGAACATGGGAACCTTCTCGTCGAACTTGAAAAACTGTACAGAATTTCCAACTGAACCTTATATTTAATACACAGGACTAGATTGTTCTCATTCCGTCAACTATGACCAGGTAGAAGTGTTAATTTCATGTTATTTTTAGTTATTATTGCCTCTAGCACCAGTTCTCATTAGATTACTGAAATTAAGTGACGTAGAGCCTGGTCAATAACCAGATGGGTAACAATTTGAGAATACCAGGCGCTGTATGTGGGAGGACGGTGACGCCTCCCTTCGAAACCTAACGTTATCATCTCTCTTGACTTGTGAATGTAATATCCTATGGAGGAAGCCGGTTCAACCTACACAGGATGAATGCCGCATCAAGTATCAGGCAGGTTTAACTTCAACCTTCAGAAGACTGTCACTTAAAATTAATTGATAACCATTACGCCATGTGTCAATGTGGACAATTCTTACTACAGGCGATCATAACTAAAAGTAACTTCATAAAAAAATACTTTGGTAAGAAAACCAAAAAAACTATGGCATAATTTTTTTAAAAAGTGAAACAAAAATGAAAATAAAAAGACTTCCGGGGAAATCCAGTTAGGTACAGTTATTTTATGGTACAAATAATGGATTACAGGGACAGTATTGTGAGCTTTCAGATAAGATGTTTAAAAGAATTTGAAGTCACTGGACGTTATAGCGATATGTTATAGAAAGGAAAATAAAAAATAACGAAATAATTTTTTGAATGGAATTGTGCATTATTTTTTTGCAAATTGTTTATATTTATTTTTGTCTATAATTGCTCCTAAGGAATGGGTATCCAGTAGATTACAGTGTTACACAGTCAGTCCTGAGTGTCGACAGAGTATCGTAAGTCAGTCCCGGAAATGGCCGAAACAGTTTGCGATTTGAAAGACGAGAAAACAATGCAAAAGGGCAGACGACAATAAGCATGTGAAGGGCTAGGTTAGGGTTAACAAAACTTTTAGCCCATCAAAATAAAATAAGACTGTAAAAACTTCCTCAAAAAAAAGAAAAGAAGATGGCTTTCAAATCATAAACTGCTTCAGCTATTTCCATACTGGGTCAGTACTGAAATCCTCTGAATATCAATTCCTTACCAGTACCTGTCTACATAGGCATAACAAATGTAATAAACATCTCCATTGACTAGAAAATAATTTAAGTGAAACTTACCTCTGCAAATATTTTTGCAAGTATACTTGGAGACTCCATCTTTACAAATTGGAAAGATTGTTCCACAGAAAAGCATTAGTGCATTCTTAGAACATCTGCGAGCCACAATTGGCATCGCTTCCACATAGAAGCGTTCCATCGCCTTCGTATAACTCTTATCCCCAAATACATTTGGCAGCAGAGAACGAGAATAACCAACTTGCAAACATTCTTTCACTTCCAATGGAAAACATTTGTCTGAAAATTACAAACACAAAGATTCTTAATATTTTGCATTTCTTTTTCAAATGTCAACCGATCAATCAAAATATTACTTCCTTAAAAATCGTTGGTTAATTTCTATTTCAGTCACATAAATTATTTAGTGTGGTATAAATTTAGAATACTGTATATTTCATTTTATATATTTTCATGGTGGACACTTCCTCCATCATGGGCGACGCAATCTTGAATGTGTATTTTGTTGGGTAAATAAGATGATCGAAAATAAATGGGGAATAACACAATGATAAGTGTAATGTAGAGCTAAAGCCTAATCAAAGGGTGATGACCTGCCCTGCCGATTATTATCTAGAAAAACGGAAAAGAGAAGATCGCGTAATAACAAATGGCGAACGGAAAACAGAAACCTGCCGGCAAGCAAACAGCTCACTTAAGCGGCTAAACTCGGAATAATAAATATCACACTGGCGACGAGGATAAGATTCGAACTTATGCACTATATAATATGACAATAAAGAGAATAGTAATGATAAGGAGACAACTGTATTTGCATAAATAAACATTTATTCTCACACATAAAGTTTGTCAAAAACAAACGTGCGAGATACATAATAGACAAAAAGGGGTACAAGTTAACAGACATAATTACTAAGAAAAAAGTCTACATTAACAGTCACTAACACAATCAAGAATAGACATGGATTTCCGGGTAAACACATTCGAGCTTGAGCCTGTAAATGCTATACAATTTACTTGTATAGAGAAGGTGCCATGGTGAAATGGCTAGCTGTTTGGGGATCCCATCTTAACGCCCCAAAGTCAATTCCCATCTAGATGAGGAGAGTCAAGCGATGTGTGTAACCATGTACAAAACGGAGCACTGGGCCAAACGCATCTAGCTCGCTCCAGCCCTAGTCACGGAAAGAGGGGATCCGTTTTATGTATGTGTGAGTCCTTTTTTAACTTAAAAAATTGAAGATTCGTTTCTCACTGTGGGTAGTATATATCAGGGACGATAACTTAAAATTTATTCAAGGGTCGTAACTAAATATACTGAGCCAACAGTGGAATGAATTTCGGCACTACGCCCAAACAATTTTATTTTCTTTAAATTCCCGTTTTAGTAAAACAAAAAAAAGGAAAAATTAAATAAGTTAATTATAACAAGTCAACTGATTTACGCAAAACGGTAATTAAAAATAAAAAATGGAGCCTTTAAATTTTGGAGGAAATTGCAATCATAATTCTACTAAAGGCAAATAACCCAACATCACTTTCAGATCCTTTATTTAAAAAATAATTCTCCCAATAATTTCTATGAGACTGAAATAAGAATTAACCAGATACTATGCTATATCAAAACCAAAGAATAAAGTTTATGAGTTTTTTGTTAATAAATTAGATTGCATTCAGAACAAAGAATTTTAATAAACATTTCTAATGAATTTTGCTTTAACATATTTTGATTTCATAAAATTTGCTGGTTTAAAACATTTCTTATGATTTCACAGTTTCTGAAATTTAATCATATTAAAAAATACTTTTTTAAGATGTAGATTTTTCAGTCATGTAAATTATTTAGAGTAAAATGGATATCTGCATTATTTCCAAACAATTTATTTTTTATTTAAAATCATGATTTACATAAGTCAGTTATAACAAGTTGACTGGTTTACACAAAAGAGATTCAATATTGATAATATTTGAGAAATTCAATATGGGGTCATGAAATTTTGGAGGAAATCGCAAGGGAGATAAATATAAAATCCTAATTCTAACAAAGAGAGATAACTCAACATCATTAACCAGATTCTTTATTTAAGAAAAAACAAAAACTCCTAAAATTTTTTAGGAGACTGAAAAAGGAAATGAAAATTTAAATGAAAAACAAATACTCACCAGAAGGAGGAATTGAACTTTGAGGACCTTAAATAGAGAAGAAAAAATAATATTTCATATTACTTATCCGTCTGAGAATGCATATTTTTACCTATCTTTATTTTATTATAAACTAGCAGGGCTACCCGGCGTTGACCAGGGCAAAAGTGTAACATATTTTTATTAAAACTTCTATCTCTCTACCCTTCACTATCCGTCTCTCTAGCTTTATCCCCCCCTCCTCCGTTTCCCCTCCCTCCCCAAACCCCCTCTTTCTCCTCCGCCCAGCCCATTCCTCTCTCTGAACATACACACACATACACACAGAAAACTCCTCTTTATATAGATTCTACGAGGAATGAGTCCGCATTTTCTTTCCAAGTTAGTACATAAGAATATTGAAAATGGCTGAAAAACCGACCCTTCTGACGAAACCTGACCCAGTTGACTCCCCAAAAATAAATAATTTCTTTAAAATTTTAGATATCCAAGGAAATGCCGATCAAGAATATACCAATTTGTGAGTGTTTGTTTTTGTTGGTTTGACTTTTAGCTGGACATACATACAGACAGACAAACATAAAGACAACTACCCTTTATATAATAGACTAGCGAAAATAGACTCCCTAACGGTCGTTTATTTTTGCTAGGCTGCCGCGTTCTTGGGTGGTTAGACAAAAGTAAAGAAAAAAAAATTTGTCTCCGAATACCATTTTGTTTAAAAAGGGGAAAAGAATTTTTTTTTTCCAGCTAAAATTTTTTTTTTTTCGCCAAAAAAAAAAAATTGGGGGAGGGGGGGTAAATCCCCCCCACTCCTGACTCCCCCCCCCCCTTCCTGAAAAAATAGAGAGCAAACGTAGACCCAATTGTATTTTCGAAGAACAGATCGAGCGCGGACGCAGACCCCAAGCATAAAGAAGAACCAATTATTATACTATCATTTATTGCCAAATGAAGGATCTGAAAAAAAAGCGATTTGTTCAAGTAAGAAAATTAAGTTAACATTTTTAACTATGTCTCATTGGCGGTTTCGGTAGAGCGTTTGGCAGTTAGTGTCAAAGTTGTGAATTCGAATCGCGGCGTTGACGCCGAAAATTATGTATTGTTTATTTAGTCGTTAATATTTGGCCCAATGTATTTGTTTATGTTTCCGACTTTGAAATTAATTAAATAGTAATTATCTCGCCCCCCCCTCTCTCGTTTACAAAAATTCTCCAGGACGGACAGACAGACAGACAGAATGACAGAGAAAGTGCTCGTTATATTATAAGTGGATGATTAGTTCAAAGTTTACTAAAATAAATTCTTGATAAAAAAAGCTTCTACAGCTTTTGAACCGGACACAAATCGAACTGCTTTTTTTTTACCCTAACCCTAAACTAACCCCAATTCTAACCCAACTCTAACTCAAACCTAGTCAATTTTTGTCCGGTTAAAAAGTTGTACCAGTATAATAATTAAAAAACAAGAAATCTGTAAAAATGGTTATTTCATTGATTATGTTCTGTACAATCAAGTTTATTTAGTTTATTCATAAACTAAATAAACTTGATTGTACAGAAACAACCATTTTTACAGATTTCTTCTTTTTTTATTATTAAAAAAAAACAATTCATTGAAAAAAAAGAAATGTTAACTTTTAACTTTCCCGTGAAAAAAATAATTTATTTCATTGATTTTATTTGTCAAAAAATAAATAAATTGTCATAAAAATAAACATACGATGAGTGCCTTTCTTTCATTCTTTTTTTTGGTTGAAAAGCCGCCTCGTTTTGATTTTGAGGCCGGTTCGTTTTTATTCAGGTTTTTTTCCGGCTCTTTACATATTTTTGCGTCGGCAAAAGTCGGTTTTATCTTGTTCAAAAGCTGTATCAGTACCAACATGATACATGAATAAGTGAAGATCACAGACGTACTTACAAAATGAAAGACTACATTAATGGTCCCAAAAATCTATAAAGAACACGTATTTCTAGGGTAAAGAAATAGAGATAGATAGAGATGAATAATATACAAGTAAACATAACTTACTTTGTTGCTGATGTTTTGCTTAGAATGCATGACTTTAGCTTTTTTCTTTATAAATTGGATATATACTTTTGAGGGTTTTGTTTAACTCTTAAATTTAAAACTAATAAGATAGGAACCAGAGATGCCAAATCAGCAAGCAGGCCGGTAAAAAGAGAGAGAGGGGGGAGGGAGGGGGCCGATTACGTGATAGATGCATGGAGGGAGAAACTGGTGTACGTGCTTAGAAGAGAAGAGAGTTACAATTAACATGAATGAATCTTGAAATATGATTTTTTTAAATTTCCTTTTAGTTTACACTATTTGCATTTTTTATTTCAATAAATATTCGATTAATAGTAACTACAAAATAATTCAATCTGCAGTTATCAAAGTTACGCTGATGCGAGAAAAATACAGATACGCACGTGAAGTTATCTCATAATTTTATTAATATAGATTAAAAACATTTTTTGATATAACTTAAAACGTAGCTTTATTAAATTTTATTTTGTCATATGATTTATGTTTGATGTGCTAATCAAAGTTTATTTGATGCAGATAAGAAGCCAGCCATCAAAATACGAGATAAAATAAACTGGAAGTAAAACAAAGCAAACGAAAAATACAAGCCGAAGAGTAAGGGAAAAACAACAGTTTGCTGGCGATACAATATTACAAATAGCCTTTTTCTAATACAAGGTAGATACTTAATTCTATTTCGCCAGTCATTTATGGCAAATATTGGTCAGTGTTCTTAAAAAAGAAAAATTGAGTCAATATTTAAGGGTAATTCCATATCAAATCATCCAGAAAAATGGAAAATTATCCTCCTTAGCTCAATGATTTGTTTTTAATTTAAAAAAGAAGACAATCCTGAAAATTTAAATAGTTAAGGGTTATTTCAGACCGAATTTTCTTCAAATTTTAACCATTAAAATAAGACAATACTGAAAATTTAAATAGTTAAGGGTTATTTCATATGAAATCCTTCAGACCGAATTTTCTTCAAATTTTAACCATTAAAATAAGACAATACTGAAAATTTAGCCTGCAACTCAAAGCCATAAGAAAATATGCTGTTTCGTTTTAAAGACTTTTCGTGAAAACAGTAACATTATAAAATCTTTTTTTTCTTCAATAAAATGCCATCTAGACATGCTACAGCTTTGAAAATAAATGTTTTTGAAGACAAGAAATCCATAAAAGACATAAAAAACATCTACAAATCAACCATTTTTTTTTAGCTATACAACGATTTCAGTAAATTTTGGCATGTGGAAAACATTTAAAAATAAAATGATGTTACAGTGAAGAACATTTTTTGTGTCATAAATCCACCTACACCAAATACTGGAAGGACAAACAGGATAAGTGTTGCAGATTATAAAAAAATGTAACTGCATTTGCTAACCTTCATTCCCAGATAACAATTATGTGATCAAGTGTTTTGGTTGGTGGATTATTTTTCTAGATGTGAATATTTTCAGTGAGATTTTTTGGTTTCTCTACTTTTGTACTATTTATTTGAGCTAATAAAAAAGCCTTTAAAAAAATCAGAGGCATGAAAACAGCGTCACATTAGTCGCTGATTCACCTTGTCTTACTGAAACAGCCATTTTTATTAAACTTCCTTTGAGTACATTCTAAAGATTACGGGTAAAGTCTCTATACCAATGACCAAAAAAATACCCATTTTCAGTTGCGAATTGTGGGCCAAAAATGCGATAAAAAAAACTTCATTTTCGATTCTATTCATGTTTGTCGTATAGGTAATAAATAATTACAAAATAGAATTTTCATTTACCTATAGTGTCGCATCATTTTTTTTTTAGATATTTCTCACATGCAAAAATTGACTCAAATTGATGTATTGCTAAAAAACCTAGAAGGTGCTTCTTATGTCTTTTTTTATTATTATTCCTTGTTCTCAAAAACATTCCTGCTCAAATTTCCATGGCTCAAGCATGTCTGGATAGAATTTTATTGAAGAAATTATTTTTTTGTAATGCTACAGTTTTCTTGTGAATCACATTTTACACAAAAATGTTTAAATAGCATATTTGCTTAACTGTTTGGAGTTAGACGCTCAAATTTTCAGGATTGTCTTGTTTTAATTATATCTAACACCGGTTAAAGTTTTGATAAAATCCGCGAGGTAAGGGGGCAATTTTCCATTTTTCAGGATGATTTTATATGGAATCATCCTTAAATGATTGACTCAATTTTTCTTTTTTAAGAACACTGGCCAATATTTGCCATAAACGACTAGCGAAACAGAATTAAGTATCTAGCCTGTATTAAAAAGGGCTATTAATCACAAAGTTCTGAGAAACAGACTGGCTTTATTTTATATATGAGAAGATAGTTAAATGATTGACAGTCATGTGAAAATGTTAGATTTACTCACCTGAAGAAGTCTGCTCTTTGCATGAAGTCTCATCAGCAGCACTTGGACAGTCCGGCACACCATCGCATACATATTCGGCATTAATGCATTTCCCACTCGGACATTGGTACTCAGTTTTTGTACAAATCTGAAAATCTGAAAAATAAATGCTTACATTGATTTTTCTACATTCCCAGACCAAGAGATCTTCATCTTATGTTATCTATATTATCATAGCAAACAACAATTCAACAAATAAAGAAATTGAATAGACCACCTGGAGATTAAATGCTAGCGTGCCGGTTTGGCTTGTTATCTAGCTATCTATGTATTTCTCTCGATCTCTCTCACTGTATATTAATTCAGCCACTATCTTCATAGTTTTTAATGATTCTCTCTTTTCAGCAAATTGACATAGTGTGTTCGTACACACTGTAAAGACAAACGTAAATTAGATAGCAAAATAATAAGACTCTTTACTTCCAAGCATTATTTTTAGTTCTGCAAGAAGAATTTCTTAACACATACATCACAGTTTATGAATTTTCGAATGAAATCAAAGTGGAACAAATAGTAATAGTGGTTGTGACCCAACGGGTCACGAGTACATCTGATATTTCTATATAAGCAATATTTCTGTAAAAGCTTTTTTTACAGCCATTGTTTGTACAGATTCTCTATATTCAGTCAAATTGATAACTTAATTAAAACAAAGTATCAGTGTATTTAAATTTAAAGAAAACAATAATTGCCCCTCTGAGTGCTGAATTTTTATTTTGTAGAAAAATGAATTTTACACCTATTTTAAAATGACTCTGTCAGCTTAACCTTTCATTGCATGCCACAACAATGCATATGACATTTGTAGCATATAAGTAGGATTATCAAAATAATTTGTAAAAATCTGACTAATTTTCATATTGTAATGGCGGACATGTTGAATTTATAATGAAGTTGACTATCTGCTCATTGAAAATTGTCATTTTATCATGCACATATTTGTTAATTGCTGAATTTATTGTATATATTTGTGCTGTTGTGTCTTATATTGCAAATAAAACCAGTTTTGCATGTAGTATCGTCTAACAATAAATATTTTTGAAAGCATACATCTTTTTTTTCTTTGCATTAGTCCCGAGCTATGGCGAGGTCTGCAATAATGGATTTTTGAGAAAGTCCCCTGCTTTGATAAGTTTCTGGGACTAACCTTTACTTCAGACTTTAAATGGAACACTTGCATCAAATTCGTTGCTAAGGTTGCTGGAAAACTGGTTGGATCACTCTCCTGCTCCAAAAGGTATCTCACACTTGACTCCACCCTGTATAAGAATCTAATACGTCCGAAGATGGAATACTGGTGACACATCTGGAGAAGTGCCGCTCAGAACACCCTTGACAAAGTACAAAACCGACTTCAAAATCTAGTAAGGAATGCCCTCTTCTCTGAAGCCACTTTCTGACAGAAGAGAGGTTACTAGTCTTTCATGGTAAGTTCGTGACTGAGCTCTAATTTATAGTCCCCCCTTGTAAAACATTCACAACAAAAACTCGTCTAGCTACAACCACTGTCAAAAATTTCCCTTTCTCTAAAACTAAACGGAGCTTCCATGAGCAAAGTTTCTTTCTTAGAACTACCCATCTGTGGAACACAATACCGTGGATCCCAGCTGACTACAACATGGTCGTATTCAAGTCCAATGTAAACAAATTTTTGCATAGGCGAAATTTCATGAACTGTTGCCTCTGAAAACATCGCAAGCTGTCCTCCTCTACGTCTGGGTTAAGTTATATAGCAGCTTTGTTAAGAGCATCATGTTATATAACGGCAAATGCTGAGCCTTCATCTTTATCTCCTGACTAGCGGGGCTACCCGGCGTTGCTCGGGGTCATAAAAACATATAATTGAAGAAAATTCGTGTGTGTAACATCTTTATATACAAACTTCTATTTCTCCCCCCCCCCTTTCTCTATAGCCGTCTCTTTATCTTTCTACCTTTCTCTTCCCTGGTCACCCCATTTCAGCGCTACTTTCTAATTTTGCCTTTTGCGAAAGCTGTTTCTTCCCCACCATTTCTCCTACGTTGGCCAGGGCAATAGTATATCATATTTCTATAAAAAGTAACACCTCTATCTGCGCCTTCTATATAAGAACTTATCTCCGCCCCGGTGTTCATACTATATACGTATCTATCATCACCCCGGTGCGCATACTATATACGTACCTATCGCCGCCCCAGTGCACATACTATATATGTACCTATCGCCGCCCCAGTGCAGATACTATTTAAGTACCTATCGCCGCCTCGGTGCGAATGCTAAATAGTACCTATCGCCGTCCCGGTGTGCATGCTACATAAGTACCTATCGCTGCCCTATTGCGAATAATTAATATGTACATATTGCCGCTTTGGTGCGAATGCTAAATACGTACCTATCGCCGCTTTGGTGCGAATGCTAAATACGTACCTATCGCCGGCCCGGTGCGAATGCTAAATACGTACCTATAGCCGCCCCGGTGCGAATGCGAAATACATACCTTTCGCCGTTCCGGTGCATGTGCTATATACGTACCTATCGCCGCCCCGGTGCGCGTGCTATATATGTACTGACTGCCGCCGCAGAGCGCATGCTATGTACGTACTTATTGCTGCCCATGTGTACATGTTATATACGTAGCTATCGCCACCCCTAAATTCTGAATACGTACCTATAGCCGCCCCGGTGTGGAAGCTAAATAGGTACTAATTGCTGCCCCGGTGCGAATGCTAAATACATACCTATCGCCGCCCCGGTGTGAATTCTAAATACGTACCTATCACCGCCCCGGTGTGAATTCTAAATACATACCTATCGCTGCCCCGGGTCGGAAGCTAAATACGTACATATCGCCACCCTGGTGCGAATGCTAAATACATACTTATCGCCGCCCCGGTGTGAATGCTAAATACATACCTATCGCCACCCTGGTGTGAATGCTAAATACGTACCTATCGCCGCCCCGGTGTGAATGCTAAATACATACCTATCGCCGCCCCGGTGTGAATGCTAAATACATACCTATCGCCGCCCCGGTGTGAATGCTAAATACGTACCTATCGCCGCTCCGGTGTGAATTTTAAGTACGTACCGTTCGCCGCCCCGGTGCGCGTGCTATATACGTACCTATCGCCGCCCCGGTGTGAATTTTAAATACGTACCTTTCGCCGCCCCGGTGCGCGTGCTATATACGTACCTATCAGCGCCCTGGTGCACGTGCTATATATGAACCGATCGCTGCCCCAGTGCACATGCTAAATACATGCCTATCACCGCCCCGGTGCACATACTATATACATACTTATTGCCGCCGATGTGCACATGCTATATACGTACTTATCGCCACCGCTGAATGCTAAATAAGTACCTATCTCCGCCCAGGGGTGAATGCTAAATACGTACATATTGCCGCCCCGGTGTGCATACACCATATGTACCTATCACTGCCCCAGTGTGAATACTAAATATGTACATATCGCCGCCCCTGTGCGAATGCTGAATACGTACCTATCGCAACCCTAGGGCGAATGCTAAATACGTAACTATCGCCACCCCTATACACTACTATATACGTACCTATGCCACCCCAGGGCACATACTATATATAAACCTATCGCCGGCCTGGTGCGCATAATATATTCGTACCTATCGCGGCTCTGGTGTGCATACTACATACTTACCTATTTTTGCAAGGGTGCACATACTATATATGTACCTATCTCCAGCCCAGTTCGCACACGTAAGAACTCATATTAGTGCACCCCTGTCGTGTTTGAAAAACAAAATAGTGTTCATTCATGTATTGTCACTATCATAAATATAAATAGTTTTAGTTAAAAACAGAAAAAAAGAAATGTTTTTGCCTCCCCCCACGAACATTTTTTCCATCCTCCCACATACTTAGAAATATTTTTAATTTAAAAGAAATAAAAAAGAAAAGAAAATTTTTTGACCCGCCCCAAAAATTTTATGTTCCCCCCATACATAGAAATATTTTTAGTTTAAAAAAAGAAAAAAAAATTTTTTTTAGCTCCCCGCCCCGAAAATTTTTTTTTCATCCTGCCCCATACATATAAATATTGTCAATGAAAAAGATAAAAGAAAAGGAAAAAAATGTTGCCCCCCACCCCAATTTTTTTTTACACTCCCGGTGCGCATGCTATATTCGTACTTATGGCATCCCATGTGCACATGCTATATACGTTCCTATCGCCACCGCTGAATGCTAAATACGTACCTATAGTCTCCTCGGTGCGAATGCTAAATAGGTACCTATCGCCGCCCCGGTGCGAATGGTAAATACGTTTATATCGCCGCTAAAAATTTCCACGACCACCAATCTCTCCAGGCCCCCCAACTTTTTTTTACTCTCGCCCAACCCTGAGTAATATTTTTAGTTCCAAAAATAAAAAAAATATAAAAAAATTTGGCCCGACCCCTAAAAAGTTTGTCCTGACCTCTAAACATTTCCCCGAGCCCCCAATCTCTTCAGAACGCCCCCAACTTTTTTATTATTCTCTCCCAATCCTAAGAAATATTGTTAGTTAAAAAAATAAAAAAACAAAAAAAATTTGGCTCGACCTATAAAAAGTTTGTCCTGACCCCTAAAAATTTCCCCGACCCCCCCAATCTCTCCAGCCGCCCCCCCCACAGTTTTTTTACTCTCGCCCACCCTGAGTAATATTTTTGTTCAAAAAATAAAAAAATTTGGCCCGACCACTTAAAAGTTTGTCCTGACCCCTGAAAATTTCTCCGACCCCCCAATCTCTCCAGCCCCCATCAATTTCTTTTACTCTCCCAAACATGAGAAATATTTTGAGTTCAAAGAAAAAAAAAAAATTTGGCCTGACCCCTAAAATTTTCCCCGACCCCCTAATCTCTCCAGCCCCCCCCCTCCAACTTTTTTTCACTCTTCCCCTGAGGAATATTTTAAGTTCAAAAAAAGAAAAAAAAAAATTTGGCCGGACCCCTAAAGAATTTGGCCTGACCCTTAAATTTTCCCCGACCCCCTAATCTCTCCAGCCCCCCCACCAACTTTTTTTTTCAGTGTCCCACAACCCTGAGAAATATTTTAAGTTAAAAAAAAATAAAATAAAAAATTTGGCCTGACCCCTAAAAAATTTGTCCTGACCCCTAAAATTTAATTGTGTTTTTAAACGTGAGTTAACGCACTTCCTTAGCTATCCTCTAACAAATAAATTTCATTAAAAAACATTAATTGGTTTATGAACTTGAGGTATTACGTAATTAAATTACAATATGACTCAGCAATTTCAAATTACTATAAAATATAATGAAAAATAAATGAAAAGCCCCCCCCCCCCCGATGAAATATTCCCCATGGACCCCTAAGGGCTGGGTTAATAGATTCGAGAATACTCTCATCATCTTACTCTGTGAATTTTACATAAGAATACACTTTTATATGTTATGTATATATTCTCTAACCTTGTTTTAAACACCTTAATTGTGTTTTTAAACGTGAGTTAACGCACTTCCTTAGCTACCCTCTAAAAAATAAATTTCATTAAAAAACATTAATTGGTTTATGAACTTGAGGTATTACGTAATTAAATTACAATATGACTCAGCAATTTCAAATTACTATAAAATATAATGAAAAATAAATTAAATTCCCCCCCCCCTCGATGAAATATTCCCCATGGACCCCTAAGGGCTGGGTTAATAGATTCGAGACCACTCTCATCATCTTACCCTGTGAATTTTACATAAGAATACACTTTTATATGTTATGTATATATTCTCTAACCTTGTTTTAAACACCTTAATTGTGTGTTTTAAACGTGAGTTAACGCACTTCCTTAGCTACCCTCTAAAAAATAAATTTCATTAAAAAACATTAATTGGTTTATGAACTTGAGGTATTACGTAATTAAATTACAATATGACTCAGCAATTTCAAATTACTATAAAATATAATGAAAAATAAATGAAAAGCCCCCCCCCCCCCCGATGAAATATTCCCCATGGACCCCTAAGGGCTGGGTTAATAGATTCGAGAATACTCTCATCATCTTACTCTTTGATTTTTACATTAGAATACACTTTTCTATGTTATGTATATATTCTCTAACCTTGTTTTAAACACCTTAATTGTGTGTTTTAAACGTGAGTTAACGCACTTCCTTAGCTACCCTCTAAAAAATAAATTTCATTAAAAAACATTAATTGGTTCATGAACTTGAGGTATTACGTAATTAAATTACAATATGACTCAGCAATTTCAAATTACTATAAAATATAATGAAAAATAAATGAAAATCCCCCCCCCCTCGATGAAATATTCCCCATGGACCCCTAAGGGCTGGGTTAATAGATTCGAGAATACTCTCATCATCTTACTCTGTGAATTTTACATAAGAATACACTTTTATATGTTATGTATATATCCTCTAACCTTGTTTTAAACACCTTAATTGTGTGTTTTAAACGTGAGTTAACGCACTTCCTTAGCTACCCTCTAAAAATAAATTTCATTAAAAAACATTAATTAGGTTATGAACTTGAGGTATTACGTAATTAAATTACAATATGACTCAGCAATTTCAAATTACTATAAAATATAATGAAAAATAAATGAAAATTCCCCCCCCCCTCGATGAAATATTCCCCATGGACCCCTAAGGGCTGGGTTAATAGATTCGAGAATACTCTCATCATCTTACTCTGTGAATTTTACATAAGAATACACTTTTATATGTTATGTATATATTCTCTAACCTTGTTTTAAACACCTTAATTGTGTGTTTTAAACGTGAGTTAACGCACTTCCTTAGCTACCCTCTAAAAAATAAATTTCATTAAACAACATTAATTGGTTTATGAACTTGAGGTATTACGTAATTAAATATGACTCAGCAATTTCAAATTACTATAAAATATCATCAAAAATAAATGAAAAGCCCCCCCCCCCCGATGAAATATAAATGCACATTGGTCTTTATTATAGATAAATATAAATGCACATTGGTCTTTATTATAGATACAAATAAATGCACATTGGTCTTTATTATAGATACAAATAAATGCACATTGGTCTTTATTATAGATACAATTAAATGCAGATTGGTCTTTATTATAGATTTTCTTAATATCCCCCCCCCCCAGAAAAAAATTGGCCTGAGGCGCTCACACCGGCGAATGCCGTCACCCCCCTCCCAATTTGGCATGAAAGGAGGAGGTAATGCCTATCATGATAACGGAAGGGAGGGGGAGGAATATTAGCGTCTATTAAAAGGTTGTAGTGTGAGTGAATTTCTTCCTGACACTTTGCATTATTTTTCAAATTATCTGCCACTCTCTGACGTCATGATGACCTGATATAACCGGACACAATTTAGAGCAAGACCGGGTACATCCGGCAAGGGATTATGGGACAGGTGCGGATGTGATTGAGCAACCCTTGTTTCACTACACACACTTAACATAGGATTCCTATGTTGTTATTGATGCATCCGGACAGAAGTTATTGGATGATCTGATACAACCGGACACAATTTAGGGCAAGACCGGGTACATCCGGCAAGGGATTATGGGATGTTTACAGTGACTCTGCATTTTTATCGGATTAGTACACAAATACATTAGAGTAATTTACTCCTCTCCAGGAGTTAGGCACAAGGCCAGTTTTTATCCTACTCCCACCAGTAAGATGTGACCCAAGCTCGGGTCGGAAAGTGGGGGTTGAAAAGCCAGCGCCCGAGAGGTGAAATACATTAGATTATTTCGAATATGTTAAAAAAATGGCGTATAAAAGCTATGTTGAATTAGAGAAAAACGGCCTAGAGGAGTCTAAAAAATTTTGTTGATATTTAAAACTCATGTAATAATTTGTTAAATAGTATTGTACAATGTTTGTTGAAAGAAAATCATAGTTATTATTACTTGTTAATTTATTAAAGTAATTTGAACAGTGTATAGTGGATAGGCTGCTGTACTGCAGTAGATTTGTTATAAATAATCCAGTAAATCGCATCAAACTTTTTAGTATCTGTTCCGATGGATACTGCACCCCATAGACTGGTATTGTCTTGGCCTCCGAGGCTTGATTTACGCCGGTCTATGGGATTGTCCTGTGCAGTTCTAGGAGGTCCACCCTCCCAGGCTTCGCCTCCCCTCTTTGGGAAGGAGTAAGTTTATTGCTTACTGTCTGAGGCGCCCCTACCGGGGAATGCCGACGGGGCTGCCCATGCAATTTTTAAATGGCCAGAGTGCTCACCTCTCGAGCGCTGGCTTTTAACCCCACTTTCTCGACCCAATCTGTGGTCACATCTTACTTGTGGGAGTAGGATAAAACTGGCCTTGTGCCTAACTCCTGGGGAGGAGTAAATACCTTTTAAGCTTTGTTGGCCTTTTGGCTAAGATCAAAGTGTAGTATCTGTTCCGATGGATACTGCACCCCATAGACTGGTATTGTCTTGGCCTCCGGGGCTTGATTTACGCCGGTCTATGGGATTGTCCTGTGCAGTTCTAGGAGGTCCACCCTCCCAGGCTTCGCCTCCCCTCTTTGGGGAGGAGTAAGTTTATTGCTTACTGTCTGAGGCGCCCCTACCGGGGAATGCCGACGGGGCTGCCCAGGCAATTTTTAAATGGCCAGAGTGCTCACCTCTCGAGCGCTGGCTTTTAACCCCACTTTCTCGACCCAATCTGTGGTCACATCTTACTTGTGGGAGTAGGATAAAACTGGCCTTGTGCCTAACTCCTGGGGAGGAGTAAATACCTTTTTAAGCTTTGTCGGCCTTTTGGCTAAGATCAAAGTGTAGTATCTGTTCTCGGCATTTTTGCCTTGAGATCAAGTGTATTATCTAGTCCTATCCGATAGGTGTCGATCTTACACTCTCGAATCAAAAATCAGATTATCATTTATTTTTTAATCCCTTTTCCTTTGGTGCACTTCCTCTCCCCTAAAGTACGGCTGATCGCGCCCACGGTAGGGATCTCTCTCACGCCGACTAATACTCAAACTCCCCAGATTTCCCCTGAGGCGCTCATACCGGCGAATGCCCACATTCCCCCTCCCCAGATTTCGCCTGAGGTGCTCATACCGACGAATGCCGACATTCCCCCTCCCTAAATTCGGCCGGAGGGGCCCGACTGCTGACACTCTCCCGCCCCCAAATTTCGCCTGAGGCGCTCACACCGACGAATGTCGACACTCCCCCTTCCCAAATTTGGCCTGAGGGGCTCATACCAGCGAATGCCGACATTCCCCCTCCTCAGATTTGGCCTGTGGCGCCCCACCGCCGAATGCCGACACTCCCTCTCCCCAGATTTGGCCTGTGGCACGCACATCGGTGAATGCCGACATCCCCCCCCCCTATTTGGCCTGAAAGGAGGAGGTAATGCCTGGAAGTATTATATCAGGATAACAGAACGGCCATAGTGAGGAAGGGAGGGGGGAAGGAATATTAGCGTCTATTAATAATTAAGAAAGAAAGTGTGGGAGTGAGAGGGGAAGAAGAAAGAAAGAAAAAAAATGGTTGTAGTGTGAGTGAATTTCTACCCGCCACTCCCTTACTCTGACGTCATATCTAGTTTATCGTGACTTTGCATTATTTTTCTTCTCAAATTAGTATAAATAACGTTGAAAAATGGAGTTAAAAGCCACCCCCCATTGGAGAAAAGTGCTCAGTCGACCCCGGAAGAGTCAATTTTTTTTTCCGGTTCCGAGATATTAGACGCGCCTGGGCTGGCCGGTCGGAATGATGTCACCCGTGTGACCGTGTGTTGGGTACTTTCGGAGGAGAAGCTTTACATACATACATACATACATACAGACAGGTGGGATTTATATAATAGATTACAGCGCAATGGCAGATGCATGATTAGATGCATCTGCAATGTGAAATCTGATCAAACCCAACACATTAAGTTGGAGGATTTACTGAAAGCACTACATTTGCCCAGCATAGAGGGTATCTCAAAGACGAATCAGTTATGCTTGTATTTTATTTACCTCCCCTCCAGGAGGTGAGACACAAGGTTTTGATGAAAGTGTTTGGAACGAACTGGATTCGAACCTGGCACACCCAGGTCCTCAGTCTGCATCGTTAACTTATCATCATCATCATCATCATCATCATCATCATCATCATCATCATCATCATCATCATCATCACGCCTGCTCTCCATGCAATCCGATCATAGGGTTGATGCCAGTCATGTTGCAAGCAGTCAAGTCACTTCGTACGCATTCAAGCCACGTTTTTCTTGGTCTTCCACACACCCTCGTGCCTGGGGTATCTATGCGTGTTATTGAGTTGATGCAGGAGGTGGCATGCTGTACATGACCAAACCACCTGAGACGCCGAGCATGTAAGGCATCCCAAACCCCACCAATACCAAGCTTCTGATAGAGGATAGCTGAAAAGATTCTCTCCTCTAGTTTGCTACTGCATATCCACCTGATCATTACACTGAAGTTGTTGCAAGTCAGAAGTGTTTAGGGCCAATGTCTCACTGCCATTCAATAGAATAAGATTTCTAGACATAAGGTTTCGTAGAACTATATGTTGATTTTGATCTTCGTAAGGGGACATAAAAGTAATACAAACCTGTTCTGTCAGGGGAATTAATTTTACCCATCCTTGGAAGGGTATATATAAGATTGTAAGATGAATGCTTTGAAAGTGTTTCATTGTGTAAATTTAATTGCTTGTACGAATAAATTACCTGTCGTAGTTGTCGCCTGTGTTGGTATAGTCATCGTGCAATCTTCTTCATCACTTGAGTCTGAGCAATCAAACAGGCCATCACAGATGAAAGCTGATTTTACACACTCACCGTTTTTGCAATGTGACTCATCACTTTCACATCCTGCATAAGATTGCAGATAAAATATCATCAAAACAGACACGAAATACATTTGATATTATACACTTCAAATAATACTAGAAAAATACAAAGTTACAACTAAACATGGTAAATATGAATCACACATAGAGAGAGATTTGAGAATTTAGGATTACTTTATTAGAGAGAAGAATGAGGTGTAGTTTAAAAATACTTAATAGTATTTCTAAATATAATTCACATTGGTTTAATGTTTCTCCTTGATCCGGTTAAGGCATATTAAAAAACGTAGACCAATTGAATTTTTTGGTTAATATACTTTTTCAACAACTTAAATTAAGAACAACAATATCATAGATACTTTTACAGTGGAATTGGATGAATTTAGAAATAATGGTAAAATAAGGAATTAAACTGGCATTTTTGGGAACTATAGGATGAAATGTTTAACAGAATTTGATCTGTATATTGAATTTCTATTAATAGTGTAAATGTCCTATACAAAAAAGTGGTTGTTTTTTTGTTATTTTTAAGAGTTAAATTAAGAAGGTTGTGAAAAAGGAAGCTAACCAAAGATTCATAACAAATAATAATAATAATAATAATAATAATAATAATAATAATAATAATAATAATAATAATACTGTAATGGAGTGAGAGGACAAGTTGTCTGCCCTTTCCCCATAGAGTCAGGGCGAGGGTGGGGTGTGAAGTCAGAGCCGGAAGAGGGTGAGGTGACTTTTGCCTCCATCTTGTTCTTTTTTCTTTTCTCTTGGATTTCGAAGGAAATGGACACGTTTTCCAATGGCCTGTGTCTAGATTAATGGGGGCACGTCCTCTCTTCCTGGAGTAACAACGGTTAACTGCTTTCGTAAATAATAAATGAGGTGAACCGTAATAACAGGTGTCATTAACCACCAATTGCTACGGCTGATCGCATCCTTCCTGAGGGTTCAATATTCAAACTCCTCGGCTTAACATTTGCAGGTAACATGAATTGGAATAAATACATAGAAGATACTGCCAAGTCTGCTGCAAATAACGTTGGTTCCTTCTACCGGGCTAGAAAACTTTGCCACACACGGAGTATTGTTGCCACATCTGGGTTGGTGCACCAACCACTAGTCTCTCCCTCTTGTACAGAGTCCAAAAAAGAGGTTTCAATCTAATATGTCCCACACTGTCCAATCGCTGCAATGTTGCATCCATGTGCTTATTTTACAAGTACTTCAACAGAATGTGTTCCGATGAATTTGCTGTATTTATGCCCTTCAACGTAAATACCCCTGACAAACCCGACAAGCAGCAAAATCACACCCCTTCACTTTAGAGGTCCTCAGATTTCAGAAGGTTTTCTACTCTAATAACTTCTTTCCTCGAACCGCTTCCCTGTAGAATTCCCGCCCTGCTCTCTGTTTCCCTGACTGTACCAACATGCAGAAATTTAAATGTAATGTGAACAAGAATCTTGTTGCACAACTCAATACTTAGGATGCCCTATGAATCTGGTTCCTAATTCACAGTAGTCCCTTATGTCTCAGTGACAGTGTGTCTTGTTTGGGATGAATTGAAGTAAACATAAAAATTATTTTCAAATCGATCAGCGCATGCATCCTAATCCAAGATGGCGGACTTGAAGAATCAGATTACGATTACAATCATCATCATCATCAACGTCATCAGACAAGTCACAGCATGGTGCAAATTTGTATTTGATGACCCATGTTAAGTAGCTATAAATGAAAAAAGAATGCGACTTGTGTCAACACTTTTGCATCCTCATCAGTAACAGAATCATCAAAAAACTCTGGATATGTAGCAGCGGAGGACTGCAAGTGATCAAAATACACTGATCTTCTCAACAGATTTGTATTCCAACTGATCGCCGTGTATATGAATAGAGTGATTGACCCTAACACACGGGACTTCTTCAACCGCTTTGGTTTGTTAATAATGCACCACATCGGGGAGTATCGTGAATTGACGTAACTCTACAAGCTCCTCTCCATCGCCATTATTTGAGCGAATGTCTACTGCCAAACCAGCAGCACATCTGATGAAACTTCCTGATGTTCAGAATATAGGCTTTTTAAATTTGGTGGTTGAAAAAGATTTTCATGAACTTTTAAATTTAAATCTAATATTCGTATTTTGTCAAATGTCGTATTTATAAATTGATACTGTTTTTATGCTAACATATTTTCTCCATACACATAGATCCATGCATAATTGCATAGAGGCGTATGAATGCTTGGTATATGGAATAGTGGGTAAGCATGCAACAGACTAATCCTGGCTAGGAGAAAAGTGTAGTATCTGTTCTGATACTACACTTCATTTTTTTTGTCCTCGGTCACTGAAGGAGAAATCCTTCTAGACTTGTCCCAATCCAGAGTGCCACTATTTGGGTAGCTGGATTTACCTCACATTAAAAACCGACTTGTATCTAACTTTTCCCTTGTGAGGAGGCAAGTTAAACGGGACTAATATATATATATATATATATATATATATATATATATATATATATATATATACTAAAGCCATTCTGAGACTTTGGAAGAAAAATGATAATTGTATCAGAATGCACTGAATTTTTATTTTGTAGATAAATGAATTCTTACACCTATTTTTAAAATGACTGTGTAAGCTTAACTTTTCATTGTATTCCCTAACAATGCATGACATTTGTAGCATATAAGTAGGATTATCAAAATAAATTGTAAAAATGTGACTAAGTTGCATATTGTGATGGCGGCCATCTTGAATTAATAATGGGGTTGACCATCTGCTCATTTAAAATTGTCATTTTCTCATGCACCTATTAGTCAATTGCTGAATTTATTGTGTATATTTATGCTGGTGTGTCTTATATTGCAAATAAAACCAGTTTTCCATGTAGTATCGTCTGCTGTCAGAGGTGGTAGACTTGTTGAAATTTGGCGACAGCCACGCTAAGAGGGTTAAGGCACAAACAAAAGTAAAAAAAAAATACATGTTTCGGGATGATGTATACAGATATTTAATGGTCTAGTATTCACCTTCACTTTCTCCCAGGACAGACAACTTGTTCTTTCCCTCCACTACATTATCTAACATTATTATTATTACTTCTTTGGTTATCTTTTTTTTATTAAATGTTTTACATCTGGTAAAAAACTTTAAAATACTTGAAATTTTACCCTATTTTATTATATATATATTTTTTTAATACAAAAAATGCTTACTCGTACTGTCTTACGCTATGTAGTCAAGAACAGGGTGATCAATAACTTTCTAATGAAGAAGTGGGTGATCATTTTACATTATCTTTATATAGTAAAGTGAACCCCACTCTAAAATCTAAAATGTTTATAACACTTAGGACAGAAGGAGTAACCATTTTTTGTATTTAAAAAAATGACAGCCATTTTGGAAATACAAAAATAATGGCTAATTGTTCTGTCCTATGTTTTTAAGAACTGAGCAATCTGTCCAGAAAGTGGCTGAACATTTTAGGTCATATAGTAAAGTGAGTCTAGAATATTTTATTATATATATAAATATTTTTAAATACAAAAAATGGTTACTCGTTCTGTCCTGCTATGTGGTAAAGAACTGAACAAGAGGATGATCATTTAACGCTATATTTGTTCAGTAGAGTAAACACCCACTTTAAAGTCTAAAATATTTTATTTTATTCTTTTTAAAAAAATATTTTTCCAGGGATTTCCACGGTATTGACATACAATCGCATAGAAAAAAAATCGCATCTCATTTTTATTTTTCCGTTAAAACTTTACTAAATTTAAAACCATATTTTTAACAAATTTACCATGAGTGGGATATCAGTAGACGATGGTAAAATAATGTTAATTAATAATGAGTATTATTAACAAATAATAATTCTAAACAAACCTAACTCTTGTAAACATAAATGATTTTAAAGGAAATATAGTTGGGGAATTAGTTCAAAATAATTTATTTTGGTTTACCTACTCTAGTTAGGGTGTTCACTAATGAGCCAGGAGACCGGAGTTTAATCTTCGGTTGAGCCATACCAAAGACTCAAAAAAAGTCAAACACTCGGGTTACGATCAAGGGTAAGTAGAGTAATCCTGGGAAATGGAGTGGCGCCCTCCCTTATACCTTTACTTTGCTTACTGTGACGTATCTGCATTAAAAACAATTTAATATTTAATAGAAAATATAAGAACGTGAATTTACCATTAGGATTGGCCTTTGGTAGTTAGTCATATGTCAGCTATAAGATGGCCAATGGATGACTAACTACTTAAGGCCAATCCTAATGGTGACTTCACGTTCTTATATTTTCCATTAAATATTAAATTGCTTTTAACACAAATATGTTACACATGAGTATTGATTTACTCCTCTTCAGGAGTTAGGCACAAGGCCAGTTTTTATCTTACTCCCACAAGTAAGATGTGACCCACGGTCGGGTCGGGAAAGTGGGGTTTAAAAATTGCCTGGGCAGCCCCGTCGGCATTCCCCTGTAGAGGCGCCTCAGACAGTAAGCAATAAACTTACTCCTCCCCAAAGAGGGGAGGCGAAGCCTGGGAGGGTGGTCCTCCTAGAACTGCACAGGACAGACCCATAGACCGGCGTAAATCAAGCCCCGAAGGCCAAGACAATACCAGTCTATGGGGTGCAGTATACATCGGAACAGATACTACACTTTGATCTTAGCCGAAAGGAGTAGGTAAACCAAAATAATTTTTTTTACTAATTTCCCAACTTTCTTCTTCTTCTTCTTCTTCTTCTTCTTCTTCTTCATTTAACATGTCTTTTTCACATCATCTATAAAATGCACGTTGGCCATAGCGGTACAAAGTGATTTTCTCCACGAAAATCTATCATTTACGTTGGCTTTGATGTTCCATTGCTTGAGGTTATCTTTGACTGAGTCATTCCATGTCTTTCTCGGCCTGCCTTTTTCTCACTCACCCTCAATTGACATGTGTGTATATCTGTTTATACAACCAGAGCTTCGTTCAACGAACATAGGCGGTTTCAACACAGAGCTGACTCCAATCAGCACACCTTCAGCCTCGATAGAACTAAGTTTGTTGTAAATGTGCATGCCACAAATCTACCGAGCGATAGCCATGTCATTCCTCAGAGAGACCGAGCTAGTGAGAGCCCAGAATTCATGTGCAAGTAACATAGCACTACGGACACAGCTGTTGTAAACTCGATCCAAGTGAGAGTGAATGACTGTTACATTTCCTTTAAAATCTTTTATGACGCCAACAGCTACGTTTGTCTAATTCTAAATGATATCAAGAAGTGAAATGTGTAATTGTTAAAGTTTGATGTTATTAATACTTGGTACTTACCTGATTATTTGAGGAAATCACGTGCAGAGTGTGAAATCGAGGTCATGCATACTTCCGGTTTATATTTGAACTAATTGTTTTGCGGAAAAAAGGATCAGGCAATTTCTTTAAAGGCTGCATGCGTGTGCAAATGTGTAATCAAAGCACAAGTGAGACAAAAAAAGGTGTAAGAATTATCGGTTTGTTAACTGTACTTATAAAATATAACAGGATGTATTTAAACTTAAAAGTAATACACCAAAATATGTGTTACATAACGAGAACCGTGTTTAAATGGAAAAGTTTGAGTGACACCTAAGGGTCCGAGGTGACCCCAGATAGAAGCCGATGAAACCACGTGACATCCTGACGGAAATTCTTTAGCTCTTTGTCTGGCGATTCTTCAAGCAGGAAAGACGTGTCCAGAAGAGCGCCGTCCCCAATGGGGAGGGGGCGCATAATTTAACTAGATGTAGCAAGATCAGCTATCCGTTTATCTATGTCTGTTTTTTTTCTCTCCCATGCGTACGAAAGTAATCCGTCCCTCTGATGTTTTTTGTGACTGTTCTTCTTTTTTTAGATAAACTTTTTTATAAATCAACATCGGCGTCCGAGTAGTTTTGTATCCACAGACGATCAAGAACCTGGGTTTGTGAAACAGTGATTTCAGCCGACGCAATCTGTCTTTTTAGGGTGCACCAATATGCATCAAGGAAATCAAGCCCTACGTAGAAACAAGTAGAGATACGGAGCTAGTACATATTTCGACTGTCCAGGCCTCGGCCGGTGTGGGCGCCAGGGAGTCTGAGATCGGTTCTTAAGTTGTCTGTAGCAATTATCCAGATACAATGGATGAGTTTGACCATCTGAACAATTTGGTCAAGGGTCTTTTAGATACTGATGGATATCAGCTCGTGGGGGGTCGCGCGCGCGAACGCCCCCCCCCCCCCCATAGAGAAAGAAAGGGAATAAGTCTTTTGGTCACTCCCCCCCCCCCATGGTAGAGAGAGAGGGAGAACAGGTTCTTTACAGTGACAGGAAAGAAAACAACCGAACGAGAGAGAGAGAGAGAGAGAGAGAGAGAGAGAGAGAGAGAGAGAGAGGGAGAGAGAGAGTATGAGTTGTACGCTTTTCGTCTTTGTTGTTGAGGCGAGAAGGCGACACAAATTAGTTAGAGCCGAGATCCCGGCCGAGCTGGTCGTGATTCCCTCGGATCCCGAGGGAGCCGTTGCCCCGGGCCCCACCATCGTTTTCCAACAGAGATTAATGTCTCAATTAATACCAACAATCGTAACTGGAGTTTCACACACACACCGTTTCTCCAAACATAGATTAAGTTACAACTTATTTAACACTGGGAAATCGTAGAGATTCACACACGCACACAGAGAGATAAGATAGTTTAGTAAACAAGCCATTATCGAAAAACAGACTTTGGGTTAAAGTGTAAAACCAACCGTTCATTTTTGTTAAATAATTATTGCTATGAAAAGACCTAACCGTTTGTTGAGTTATTCTGTTGTCGATTTGTTCTGTTCGCGTAACATTGCTTTCACAGCGGACCAGCGAGGCAAACATCCCGACCCGGAGGAGATTCAACGCCACTACAGACGACATCACGAGCCAAAGAAAAGGTGTTCACAGTCAGGAAGGATTCCTGCGCCGAGACGGTTCTCATTACATTTGATGCCGTCACAAGGAAGAAGAGTGTGGGGTACCTGTTTATATGTGGCGCCGCGACCAGGATATCAAACACCTGTGCGCGAGTGGCCGACTACGATACCCACGGGGCGAAGAAGAGTGTGAGGCGTGGGGTCCCCGTTATAGGTTCGGCACGGGTGTATAAGGGTCTATACACACATTTGTAAGCGAAGATATAACATACGCACACATGTCAAACATTGGTAGAGATCTAGTCTCAAAAAACATATCAGCAGAACTGGTCTGGATAGAGAGGAGACTGACCGTATGTTGTCTCAAAAACGCATAAAACATAACTAATATTGGACGTAGCAAAGAGTGTACACAGTTTTCACATTGGCAGTCAGAACATAAATAGAAGAAAGGATTAAAATACATGTTGATATCTCATCGGTCACGGCAAAAAAGAGGGAAAAGAGGAGGTGAACATCCGAGTCACATACTTTATATTTGTGACCACGTGGCTAAATAAACTAATGGTTGACCGTCTAATCATCACGTGATATGGGACTTCACACATTAAGAAAATGTAAACCCAACAAATGAAATCGGTTGTACATAATATATAAGTAATGAAAATGAAAAAGTTGTTCGAATTATTCAACCAAAATAATTGTGTTACGAATAATTCTTTGCTCTGTGAGTTTCTCAGACAAATCAGTTCTACAAATAGTAGTTATGCTCAAAAATGATAGCTTAAAAGTGGAGACATTTTTTATTCTTCATTGTATTATTGGTATAACATATATGGATACCAAGAGTATCCTCGATAGTATATAAAGATATATGAATACAAAGATTGGTAAAACAACAAAATCTATGATATATAAAAATAGATGAAAAACAAAAAGTGTTGTAAAAAGGAACAACTATAGTATATACAAATTAATGAACATAAAGAGTAGTAAACGAAATTTCTATAAAATCTAAAAATAAATAAACACAAAGAGTCGTAAAAAGGAACGTCTATAAAATATAAAAATAGATGAACACAAAGAGTGGTAAAAAGAAATGTCTATAAAATGTAAAAATAGATGAACACAAAGAGTCATAAAAAGGAACGTCTATAAAATATAAAAATAGATGAACACAAAGAGTGGTAAAAAGAAATGTCTATAAAATGTAAAAATAGATGAACACAAAGAGTCATAAAAAGGAACGTCTATAAAATATAAAAATAGATGAACACAAAGAGTGGTAAAAAGAAATGTCTATAAAATGTAAAAATAGATGAACACAAAGAGTCATAAAAAGGAACGTCTATAAAATATAAAAATAGATGAACACAAAGAGTGGTAAAAAGAAATGTCTATAAAATATAAAAATAGATGAACACAAAGAGTCGTAAAAAGAAATGTCTATAAAATATAAAAATAGATGAACACAAAGAGTCGTAAAAAGGAAACTTTATAAAATATAAAGAGAGAACAATAAAAAAAAAAGTGGTAAAAAAAAATATCTATAAAATATGAATATGAGTGGTTACAAGAAACCTCCATAAAATCTAAAAATAGATGAATACAAAGAGTGGTAAAATGAAATGTTTACAAAATATAAAATAGATGAACACAAAGAATGATAAAAAGTAGTGTAGTAACAAAGATAATTGATGCCTGTCTCCCCCTTGGAGTAATAATGGAATGTTCTACATTCGTGTATATTAAGAGTGAATGTTAAAACACTATTTGTCTAGCTAAGCAACAAATGGTTAAATAAAGCTTATCCTTAAGTTATATTCGGCGTCCAGTTTTTATTACAATTTATTTAACCATTCGTTATGGAACGTTACTTGAAACCCGATCGTCTAGACCTTGATACGGCCGACTCGGAATCTACTGACAAATGGCGGCATTGGAGAAAAATGTTCGAAGGATTCCTTACAGCTCTACAGTTATCTTCAAACGCGGCTTTAACAGGTACTGAGAAATATACCCTTCTTTTACATCATGTCTCTACTGCTATTTATAGAAATTTATCTGAATGTGAAAATTATGAAACTGCGGTGGACATTTTAGAAGCCATGTTTGTAAAGAAAAAAAATACTATTTTTGCTAGACATTTACTTGCTACCCGGCGTCAACAACCAGAAGAAAGCCTTGAACAATACCTTCAGATTCTAAAGACGTTAAGTCGCGAGTGTGAATTTACAGCCTTAACTGCGAACCAAGCGAGAGATGTTTTTATCAGGGACGCATTTATTAATGGAATACAGTCCAACCAAATAAGACAAAGACTACTAGAGAATAAAAACCTAGACTTACCAACAGCTTATGAACAAGCTCTAACGTTGGACATGGCACAGAAGCAGTCTGTCTTCTATTTACAACCCGATATTTTGGGAGCTGCTATCGTAGCCCCTCCTCTGCATGTTCAAAATTCTTCCATTGTCCAAGATGCTGCCACCCCCCTTTCTAACGATCACGAACAACTTATCACTGCCGCCTCAGCTGGATCCACATGCTACTTTTGTGGCCTTCGTATACATGCTCGTTCGTCCTGCCCGGCTCGAGATGTTAGATGCCACAAGTGTGATAAGCAGGGACATTTTTCGAAAGTTTGCCGGTCAGCTTCTCAAAAAAAACGTTCGGCTACTCTTGCTACTGTAGCACCAATTACAATATCAGCTGCATTCCCCGGCTGCCTCTCAAAAACAATCGTGAGGGTAAAAATCAATGGATTGACTATTCATGCGCTTATTGATACAGGCAGTTCCGAAAGTTTTATTAATGCCAGTATTGTAAAAGCAAATAAATGGGAAATATTTCCTTGTTCCAACCAAATATCAATGGCAAATTCATCTTTATCGTCCCATGTAATTGGATATTGCATGGTTAACCTGAAACTAAAAGGAAACTCCTATCAAGGGATCAAATTATCAGTAATGAAAAACCTCTGCTGCGAAGTGATTTTGGGTCACAGTTTTCTAAAACAACATTCATGCGTTGAAATTCCTTTTGGTGGCCCCAAGCCAGTCCTAAGCGTATGTGGACTAGCAGCTGTCAAAGTGCGGCACCCGTCACTTTTTACAAACTTAACTCCTGACTGCAAACCAATAGCAATAAAATCAAGACGCTATTCAGAAACGGACAAGCAGTTCATAGCAGCAGAAGTAACAAAACTACTTAAGGAAGGAATTATAGAGCCAAGTGAATCTCCATGGCGAGCACAGGTCCTCGTAACAGCCACTGAAAATCACAAGAAAAGGATGGTCATTGACTATTCCCAGACCATCAACAGATACACATTACTCGATGCCTATCCACTGCCTCGTATTGACGAAATGATTTCTAATATTGCAAAATATCACACTTTCAGTACTTTAGATCTCAGAAGTGCCTACCATCAGGTACCTATCAAGCCAGAGGATAAGCCCTACACGGCATTCGAGGCCTGCGGTCGCCTATATCAGTTCTGCCGAATTCCTTTTGGGATAACAAATGGTGTGGCTAGCTTCCAGAGGGTAATAGATGAAATAATCTCCAATGAAAAATTGAAGGGTACTGTTGCATATATAGACAATGTCACAGTATGCGGACATAACCAAGCTGAACATGACCACAACCTTAAACGATTCATGGCTGCCGTCAAGAAATATAATCTGACTTTGAACAGTGAAAAATGTTCCTACAACTTGAAAAGCATCAAATTATTGGGATACATTGTCAAAAATGGCACCATGACGCCGGATCCCGAGCGACTGAAACCGCTAATGGAATTACCAATCCCTGGAAACATGCCCTCTTTACGACGAGCCCTCGGTATGTTTGCTCACTACTCCCAATGGGTTGCGTCTTTTTCAGAAAAAATACACCCATTGACACAAGTATCTACTTTTCCGTTGTCCTGTTCCGCCATCAGAGCATTTCAAAACATGAAAAGGAACATTGCTCAGTCTGCCATTTCTGCTGTGGATCCTTTTATCCCTCTATTAGTTGAGACGGATGCCTCCGACTGTGCGATAGCTGCCTCACTGAGACAATCCGGTCGTCCTGTAGCTTTTTTTTCAAGAACACTTTCGAAATCCGAGCGACGACACTCTGCAATAGAAAAAGAAGCGTACGCCATAGTTGAGGCATTACGAAAATGGAGGCATTACTTAATCGGCCGACATTTTGAATTAATCACTGACCAAAAGTCGGTCTCGTTTATGTTTAACCCAAAAACAACGAGTAAAATAAAAAACGAGAAAATAGCGAGATGGAGAATGGAGCTTTCTTGCTACTCCTTTGACGTCACTTACCGCCCTGGTAAGGAGAATGCCGCGGTCGACGCGCTTTCAAGGGTGTGTGGCCTGGTAACTGGCTCAGATGATCTTCAGTATATACACAGGGAATTGTGTCACCCAGGTATCACAAGAATGATTCACGTAGTCAGGAGCAGAAACTTGCCATATTCTGTTGAAGACGTAAAAAGAATTACGAACTCTTGTCGGATATGCGCAGAAAATAAGCCCAGGTTCTACAAACCTCCTCCAGCAACACTCATTAAGGCCACACAGCCTTTTGAAAGACTTAACCTGGATTTTAAGGGCCCTTTACCCTCTAAAACTAAAAATAAATACATGCTCACAATAATAGACGAGTACTCAAGATTTCCGTTCGTCATCCCCTGCCCAGACGTAACGGCTGCAACAGTAATTCAAGGCCTCTGCTCCATTTTTGCCGTTTTTGGAGTGCCTGCATATATACATTCAGATCGTGGGTCTGCTTTTATGTCGGACGAACTCAAGCAGTTTCTGCATGAACGAAGAGTAGCTGTAAGTAGAACAACTCCTCACAATCCTCAAGGAAACGGACAGTGCGAAAGATACAATGGTATAATATGGAAGACAGTACAGTTGGCGGCAGCAAATCGCAATAGTCCGATCTCCGATTGGGAAAGTCTCATCCCCATGGCCTTATACGCTATTAGGACTCTATTATGTACAGCGACAAACGCTACCCCACATGAGAGATTCTTCTCGTTCCCACGACGAAGCTCAGCAGGCACATCACTTCCCTCGTGGCTTGCACAACCTGGCACAGTTTTATTAAAACGTCATGTTCGTCATAGTAAACATGACCCATTGGTAAGCGAGGTACAATTAATCGAAGCGAACCCTCAGTATGCACTGGTCAGAAATTCAGAAGGAAGGCAATCTACTGTCTCCTTAAGGGATCTAGCCCCAGCAGGAAATGTATATGAACGTAGAACTGCTTCAGATGGATATAGAGCTCCGGTTCGTGGAACAAGTCCGACCCTCTTAGGTGATCGTGTGCCAGATACGTCAAGTTCAGAGTCCCAACAAAACGAATCTGAATATACTAACAGAGTCGTCTCTGACTCTAGTTCGGACGACAGATGGGTACCACGAAAGCGGTTTCACCCAATATCTGAGACAGATACTCAATCTTCAGACACCAAGCGACCGAAGCGCCGTAGAAAACGAGAGCGATTTGGAGCAAGATATTTTAGCCCTAAACCAGCAACACAAGACAGTCCCGAAACGTCGTCAGGTCCCGAGGAGCCTAGATTAGAAATGGATGTCGGGCACGAACAACCAAGACGCCCTCAAAGAACCCGCAGGAGGCCAGGTCGATGGGATGATTTTGTTCCCTACGAATAAGAAGATAGATGGGGGAGAATGTAGTAACAAAGATAATTGATGCCTGTCTCCCCCTTGGAGTAATAATGGAATGTTCTACATTCGTGTATATTAAGAGTGAATGTTAAAACACTATTTGTCTAGCTAAGCAACAAATGGTTAAATAAAGCTTATCCTTAAGTTATATTCGGCGTCCAGTTTTTATTACAAGTAGCATATATAAAATATGAAAATAGATTAATGCAAAGGAACCCCCATAAAATATAGAAATAGATGAATACAAGAAACATCTATAAATTATAAATATCGATGAAGACAAAGTGTGATAAAAAACCAAACAAACATAAATAACTTATTCAACTAAAATATTAATTACTGGAGAATATACAAAATATTTTTTTTTAATTTAGTGTTGTTAAAAAAAATAGCAAATTGATATGAGGCAAAGAATTCAGATTTAACTCAACAGAATATATGGTGTTTTTTAAACAGATGAGGGCACATATAAAAAACGCATTTCCAAATAAAAACTATTGCTTATACTTACCAAAAAATTAGGAAAAATTATCGAGTAAAATTGTCATTAAAAATAAAAATCATTTTTATCATATTTTACCGACCGCCATTCATTTATTACTTGTTTATATGATAGGATGAGTTATGTCCCCTTGATTTACGTATTTTTCGCTCTAATCAATGGCGTATCCGTCAAATACGATAAAACTGATTTTTATTTTAATTAAAATTCTATCGAATAATTTTTGCTATTTTTTTGTATAGATACCTATTTTTGCTGCCTGATACATAAGTATATCAAAGAGTTTTCCGGTTAATTTATTTGGAACTGCTATTTTCACCTGTGTAACTATGTTTTTCATATGTGCCCTAATTTGTATAAGCACCGAATATATTTATGTTTACAAATAACGAAATACACATGATTGAGATCTATAAGCTTTTGCATTTACACACAACTTCTTGCGTAGTAATAAGTTGTAAGTCGGTTGGCTAAAACAGGCATGTTAAAACTAACGTAGAAATACATTGGCAATTCGAACACTTCTGCACACACTCAGCTTTTCAGCTATTTTCGTCCAGCTCGTTCATTCTAAAAATGATTCAGTTCCAGCCAAGTTGCAGACCTTTATTCCTTTCCTTGCCTCTCATCATGAATTGGTGGGAGGCGAGATACAAATTCATGTTCGAGACTAAAAACTTAAACTCAATTACATGTCTACTCTAATACGTACCTGTCGAACCAACTTGCCTTATATTCTTGTATTCCTATATCCCTGTTCTGTTTAAGAATATAACATAATTATCCTACCTATAGGATTCCATTTGACAACTTTATTCGACATTAAATAACACATAGAGTTTGATATGCTGTTAAATAAACCAAACCAATTGAACTACAATACAGCAGATTGGCAATGAAGATGCAATCCAATGTATTGTATTGCAATCTTTCAGTTAAGAGGAATAAATACAAGGACTCGTGACGTAACGGATAAAGTACTAAGTAAAATTCAGTTCTAAGTGACGCTCTTCTGGAGGTTGAAGGTTCAATCCTCAGTGCGGGCGATACTAAAAATACAATTGCGCATTACTTAAGACATTTAACCGGTCATGGCTGATGGAATGAGAGCATGCTATCACAATGGATTAAATAAAGAGTTCCGTTCTAAATTCCGTAAGGATTCCCGAGTTCGACAGAAAGATTCCCGAGTTCGATAAGTTTACACCTGAAGAAGGTCGGAGGTGACATCAGCCAAAACGTTGTGAGAATAACACTCAAGATGAGAACAGTGGTCCGAATAATCCAAATAATCCAAATACACCCAAATACACCCAAATACAAAGTATGAAATCAACGATATCTATTATTTATTTTTGGTGGACTTTCTATGTGTCTTTTTAATTTTGTTAATACCTTTTGTTGTATAGACAGAGTTATAAAATCGACTCCAAACTCTAGTGAGGGACGATCTATTCTGTTGCTAGTCTCTCTTTACTCTATCATTAGTTGCATGGAAGGTACTCGACTGAACTCCAATACACTCGAATACAAGGTTGGGAAACAATTATATATCCTTTTATTTTTTCTCTGACAAATACCAAATACACATAATTTATAGTACTTTTCGAACTTAGCTCATTTTAGTAGTGAGGAGTGTCATCCCTCCACAACATTTTCTTTAATAAGACAGCAATAAAAGAGAAAAAGGATCACTCGTGTTGCCATTTAATGGACCATGAATAGTTTATCTGTGGGTCCCCATTTTTTAATAATGTGTTTCACTTTCGGAATACATAGTTTACATATCAAGATTAGTTGAAAGTGTTCCATCAATCGTTAAAGAAGCGAATCTTCAGGTAAATTATAAGCTTATCTCCTATAATAATTTATAGAAAAGGAAAATCAAGGCTTTTCTATAAACAAGAATTTATATAAATTTATTTATTTAATATGACATACACAGTTGAGTGAATGTGGCCAAAAGTTACGACTGTTAATGTGTTGTTTCAAGACTTAAGTAAAATTGGAAAGTGTCGTCTGCTGATAGTTCTTTCTTGGGAGTTGTATATCTTCAAGTGAAGATAGCCGAGCTCAGAGTGTCTAATCGACGAGTGTCAGGAGAGAGTGATCCAGGAAGATTCAACCTTCCGACAACTTTATGGATCCTCTTCGTTCTTCCTAATTCTTTCAGTCTTGGTTGTCCCACAACAAACTTTTAGGGATCCTTAAAGTTCAGTTTTACTTTAATAATGATTGTTAAAAAATCAGATTCAGCGAACAGGGACATTATCTTTTGAGAACCACAAAACAACCTTACTAGGACTGCTCTCCACCAGAAGAAACAAATATCAATGTTTGTGACTACTACAACGTTAGCAAAACTTCTTTTTCCTAACAACATTAAACAGTATTTCCAGCTGTGTATATGGATGTAGGGAACGTTACTTGAGGTGCACCGGTGTTAGTTTTACCTGAAAAGGGTCAGAAAGATTGAAAATAGGATTCACTTCTAAATTAATTTATCGATTATTAGGAATTTTGGAACACAGCTGTTAGGCGTAAGGGTAGGTAATCTGGGCTATATTTAGTTTTATGCAAAGGGCCAAAGAGAGGGTGGAAGCCCTTTGTGAAATTCAGATGCCTTCGATTTTTGTGAAATTTTAACAATAGGTATTAGATATATTATTAAATATTTCTCAAATTTCAGTTTCTTTGGAATATTTTAATGGGGCCATAATATGGGTACCACCTCAAAATTCAAATATTCATATTTGCATTAAATTTAATCTATAGTCATTAGACACCAATTAAGCAAGATTCTCTGAATTTCAATTTCTTCTTAAGACCCCTTCAGCTCATATATAAAGTAAAGTCAGCCTGTTTCTCGTTTTGTTTGTCATTAATAAAAGGGTACAAACTTAATTCTGTTTGGCCAGTTATTTATGGCAAATATTGGTCTGTGCTCTTAAAAAATATTATATTTCTAATCGATTTTAATATTTAATCTCATCAACATTTCTCTTTTGATTAGTGAGATTATAGAGGGGGAGGCGAAGCTAAAACTCATACTGTCTAAGTCGTCCTTCAATAAGAAATATTTTGCATTCACTGTTGTCATCCACGTTTTGATAGGCTAATCGGCCTACATTTGATCAATCACTGCATTTCTTTCAAATTACAGAATTTTAACGTTATTTGACCTAATTATAAATAACTGTATTACTTTTATGCAGGCCTACCATTAATTACTATCATTTTTTTAAATAATTATATATTTTGTAAAACTTATGCTGTCGTCTTTATATGTTTTCTAATATTTAATTGAAATTATTTGAAATATGTTTTATTTCGTCCATCTCTTCCTTAGCCGAATAATTATTATCAAAATAAAATGAAATAATTGTCAAAATTTTCTTGGAAGAAGACCTATTATGCAGAAACTAGAAGACAAAGATATTTGATATTCTCAGTTTTATAAAATTGCTTTCAAAAAACATGCATGTCGCCAAATTTTTAATACTATGCTAGACCCCCTATAGCTTTAGAGGATTCATCTAGTAGACCCAAAGGGTCACAGGTTGTCTACATCAAACGCCATAAAGGATCTCTTCCTCCTCTCTCTCTTTCTCTGCTTTGATGGGTGACACCCTCATTTTGTGACATCATCCACTGTGCGAGGTTATTCCTCATCTCTCTGTTTCACTAGATGATGTCATCTTTTAGTAACGTCATCCACTGAGCACACTAATTCCCAACTCTTTTAACAGATGAGATTGTAAAACGATGACGTCATCCAATCTGCATGAGGACAAACACATTAACAAACAAGCAAGATCCACAATATATAAGATAGATATAGATAGATCAGCAGAACCCCCCTCCCCCTGCGTCACAAAAGTCCAACCCTTCCTCATCGTGATGGAGGTGGTGGCCATGTGATAATATCAGAGTCATCTGGCTAACAAGGCACTGGTGAAAATCTCGGAGGAGTCAACATCAGAATTTGTCGTCTGGTCGTCTCTGCTTCTGCGCATAGCAAACAAGGGCAAAACAGACATGGAACTGCAAATATATGGACCGAGGATAACGATTCTGCTTTTGCACATATGCAACGTTCCCCGACTTCGTATGCAACTGGGTGTCAGGGGTAAAAACCGTCAATCTTGCAGGTATAACGAATAATTACAGCCAACGAGGAGAACTTCATAAAGACCAGACAATCCTGAGGTATGATCTTTGTGTACATCACAAAGTATGTAGTTTCTACACAGAAAGTCAACATCTCCATCACATTATCTACTGGGATGCAGATGGGTTCCTCCAGTGAAGTATCTGAAGTTAAAATATCCTGTATTACAGTCAATGTGTACTTTTGTGAACAGACTTACTACGTCTAGACTCACCATCTGGTTGGAATGAATGGGAGCATTATTATTTATACAAAGTGAGCTGAATTCTTTACATACGATCGAGGTTGGTCTGTGAGTGGGATGATTATAGATACCAGGAATCTGCTCAAGAAGTGGCATTCTGAACCTCTGGCACTGACAATGGGCTTTGTGAATCTTAAAATGCATACTAGAATTATCTGCAATAACACAATGGATATTGCTAAGTAATCAGTTCTAAGTGACAGTCTTCTGGAGGTTGAAGGTTCAATCCTCAGTACAGGGGATACTAAGAATACAATTGCGAATTACTTAAGACTTCTACACGGTCATGGCTGATGGAACAAAGCAAGCTAACACTGTGGATTAAAGAAAGGGCTCTGTTCGAAATTTTTTACAAATTACTGAATTGAAGAAAGTTGAAGGTTACAGAGGTCGATATGTGAGAATAATATCCAAGATGAGAACAGTAGTCCGAATAATACAAATATTGTATTAATGTACTATTGTACTATCTTCCAATGCTCAAATCAGGGGGTGGGTAGTGTAGTATCTGTTCTCTTGTCATGAGACCATCATTCTAGGCATTGCCACATCTTTTGGGTGGGGGTAGTTAGTGCATTATATGTTCGTTTATCATGATATCGTCCTTCCAGGAATTACCTCCTACTTTAGAGGGGACTTGTGTAGTATCTGTTTTGATGTCATTAGACCATCCTCTCAAACATTACCTCCTCCTTAGGGGGCTAGGATACGTCACAATAGGCTATTCCTTAGCAAACTCAACACTTACATTATATATACTAGCAAAAATATGCCACCAGAAGTGTGAACAGATATCAGTATGGGCTGTGTAGGTATTGATGCACACATTTAGTTTTCTAGTTGTACCTTGGACTTATACTGTTGGAGGACTGCCATCAATAGAATAAGGTCTTTTGTAGGACCAAGTTTCTCCTCAGAATAGGGAAGTAGCCATTATCAACTCATGTCTGCAGATCATGCTGGTTTACTGACTGGATGTGAGCAGACAATTTATATGTGACCATGCTGTTCGTCAATTCACTAGATGATTAATCACCTGACCACTTCCATGAGGCCGTCCACACATCATGCTTCTCTTATTAAACTGTGAAAAAATATAATGGACAAGTGAGTCTATGTTGTATAAAAATTACTATATCCATTAGAATTGAGTTTAACTCGCATATTTCTGAATAATTTTCCCACAGTTGAAGATAAAAAATGAGTTGTAATATAAAGATTAATTAGAAAAATTATCTCAGTTTAAATAACTTAGAACAAATATACAAAACTAACTTTAAGCAATTTTTCCTCTTTCGATTTTTCCCTTTTTAATTTGAGAAAATGTTAATATTCCTTTTAAGATAAAATATTTATTAAGAAAATTATATAATATTGAAAAATAAGAATTAAGTTGAAAATAAATAAATAAATAAAAAGCAATCAATAGATGGTTTTGAATAAACGCTTTATTTGTTCTGAAATTTAGATTCAATTTTGGACGCTTTTTTTAGTGGATGATGATGATGATGATGATGATGATGATGATCATCATCATCATCATCATCATCAGTTTTACATGCTAGCATACATTGGACGGCTTTAAGAAATTGATTCTCAAACTAATCTATCTCTGGACAGGTCTTTATTTATCCATTAGGTCTATTATTATCACTTACTCCCATGTTTTCCTTGGCCTTCCCCTGTGAACTGAACCTGATACCTCAACTGTTCTACATCTACTAACCCAATAACTCTCACCCATTCTTTAAATGTGTCCATACAATCAAAGTCTATTCTTCTGCACACATCTCCCAATACTGTCCAAATTTAATCTTCCTCTAAGGTCATCAGAACTAAGCCTATCTTTAAGACTCACATTACACATCCATTGTATGATTCTCATATTATTTCTCTCCATACAACGCATATCTTCAACCCTCACTGGCCAGATTTCACTTCCATACATCAGCAAACTGCGTAAACATGCTCTATAGACTCTTTTATAGACTCTTCCCTTTGTCGAAAGTGGTAACGCTTTGCTGGGTAGTAATGGCAGAAATTCTTCGAATCAACTCCTAATTCTTGCAATCACACTAGCACCTGCTCCACCCTGTGCTCCGATGATATCACCAAGATAAAAAAAAACTTCTCGATAACATCAATAGCTTCGCCATCCAGATACACTTTCTCCACATTTGTGTTTTCATCCATCTCCATTGTCTTACACTTCTTGCAGACAAATTGGTTATCCTCTCTCAACCTCTGTTAGAATTTTTGAATTTAAGGCAGATGTTGTTATTAAATTTCGGAGAATTGCTGCCCTTTTGTTCAAACATGGTGTATTTTTGTCTCTCTTATGGAAATCTCTTATATAAAGGGCAGTTCTGTGTGTGTGTGCCCACCTAAAAGTAAAAAACTACACACATAGCCTAAGATAAAAAATTCCTTTATTCCACTTTTAATTGTATATGATTGACCGTTCTTTGCCAAATAGTCTTATATAAGTACAAACCTTTTCAGGATGAATATGTTGTAATGTTTGCTTTTTTTTGTATACATTTAACATTCCTGAAAATAAATATTAGATTTTTATATAGTCTTTCTGATGTTCTTTCTTCACGGCTCGTTTATTTGTTCTTCTCCGAATTCAAATGAATCTTCCAGGAAAGAATGCGATATTAAAAACATTTTCATTGAATCCTGTGATTCATACCTTATACATTATGGAGACATGTCACCTTTGGGTAACTCAAACTCGCAGCATAATGATGACTAGAGGATCTTTTCAACTCCTAATTCTTGCAATCACCTTTATTCTATAAACTTTTATTCTCGTCTCAACCTTGAAATTATCACATCAATCACAGTCGCATTCCAAACGCAACATCTACCCACACCCCTGACATACATCTTATTACCATTTAGGTTATAATTCCTATTTGTACGTGATTCCCGACCGCTTAAAAGTGGAATCGGCTGCATTGGGACTTGTTCTGTAATCGCTGTGATGGCACAAAAGTCGGAGCACATGATCATACTTGTTACCATAGCAATTACACGCGGATTGCTCATGAGCCATGCTCACAAAAAGCAAAAAGAACGTCCCAAAAGAAACACAATTTTCTGAATCATGGGGCCATCTTTTCATCTGAAGACATATGTCTACTACTACGTCCGCCACTTTTCTATAAATAGTGGGGTCAAGCAACAGGCAGGCAGAGGGGCCGCTCGCCACCGAGACCCGCGGCTGCTGCGGTGGGCATCGCGGCCGCTCCGCCCCGACCATCAGCGCTGCTGCTGCGGTGGGCATCGCGGCCGCTCCGCCCCGACCATCAGCGCTGCTGCTTCTACTAACGACAACAACAGCAACAATCATCGCTGCGTCTACTCCTACCAACAACAACAGTCATCACTGCGTCTACTCCTACCAACAACAACAGTCATCACTGCGTCTACTCCTACCAACAACAACAGTCATCGCTGCGTCTACTCCTACCACCAACAACAACAGTAATCACTGCGTCTACTCCTACCAACAACAGCAATCATCGCTGTGTCTACTCCTACCAACAACAACAACAACAACAGTCATCGCTGTGTCTACTCCTATGGACTCCTTGGCCTTTTGGCTAAGATCAAAGTGTAGTATCTGTTCCGATGGATACTGCACCCCATAGACTGGTATTGTTTTGGCCTTCGGGGCTTGATTTACACCAGTCTATGGGTCTGTCCTGTGCAGTTCTAGGAGGTCTACCCTCCCAGGCTTCGCCTCCCCTCTTTGGGGAGGAGTAAGTTTATTGTTTACTGCCTGAGGCGCCCCTACCGGGGAATGCCGACGGAGCTGCCCAGGCAATTTTTAAACCCCACTTTCCCGACCCAACCTTGGGTCACATCTTACTTGTGGGAGTAAGATTAAAACTGGCCTTGTGCCTAACTCCTGGAGAGGAGTAAATCAATACTCCTACCACCAACAACAACAAGTGCCGCCGCTGCTTCCATCACTACCACCAACAACAACGACGACAATTCTTGGTAATTTCCTTCCGTTTGTTTGGAAAATAAATGATTGAATTGTTATAATTTCCATCCTGTGTTGTCTATTCCTTTCTGCTTGCCACCATACGCCATACGCTTTAATAATATAACACTATTCTGCTTTTTCAGTCACCCCGGGCATATGCATATAGTCTCTTCGTTCACTCTGCTGGCTTCTTTTCAGCACTCACTATTTTTTTTACAAGTTTTTCTATACAACTCATTTGCAAAAGCATGTCCTAGCGTCACTTATTTAAATCTGTATGTTACTAGAAGTACCCGTGACCCGTTGGGTCACACCATTACAACTATTTATTCTACCTTGATTTAATTAAAAAAATTATGAACTTTTGCATATCTGTTAAAACATTCTTTTAGCATAACTAAAAATAATCAGTCTCTTTACTTCTATTTTCATGGATGACTGTGTTCTTGAGGTGAAATCGACTCTTAAACTTCTTGGTCTTTCTTTCTCAAATCTTTCTTGGAATTCATACGTTAGATCCTTTTCTCTTTCTGCTTCTCATAAAGTCGGTTCTCTCTATCGTTCCAAACACTCTCTCACACCTGAGGATATTCTCTATCTATACAAATCTACTATCAGACCATGTATGGAGTATTTGTTGTCATATTTGGGCTGGTGAATCTCTGTCCCATATGAGGGTTCTTGATAAGATTCAGAAGCATATCTGTAATTTGATTGGCCCAACCCTTTCTTCATCTCTACACCCTCTCTCTCACAGACGTGATGTTGCTAGTCTTAATCTTTTCTATAAATACTATCATGGCATGTGTTCTTCAGAACTGTCTGATCTATTCTGTGCTTCCTTTGTTCCTGCTCGTTTGATTCGTTAGTCTAGTGGTCTTCACCAATTTTCTGTTTTGATACCTCTTTATAATACAGCTTCCTATTCCAGTAGCTCTTTTCCAAGAACTGCAGGCTTGTGGAACTCTCTTCCTGCTGACCGTTTTCTTCTGTTTTTTTCAAGACTATGGTCAATAGGCATATTCTGTCTTTGCGGTAATCAGCTTTCATTCTTGTTAGCTCCTTACATCAAGTGGCTTCATTCCATAAAAAAACGACTAATGAAAGATGATTGACAGGGGAACGAAAAAAGAAGAGTTTCATTTGTTTGTCCTTCGAATATGTGAAGAAGGTATATAAGTTATCGAAACGTCATATAGAATGAATTAAGTTTTTGTCACATAAAAATATTCTAATCATTTCTATATCATATTTTCCCCACTTCTGCTACATACATTTATGCTCATATAGATACACCCTGCGTTGTCCGGGATTATGGATCCAAATTTACTCCTGCTCCCAGCCCTTAACCCCATATTATTACCATTTTTATTCTTATTTTTATTTATTTTAATGAGGTAAATCGTTATCTTGGATATATATAGCGCAGACACCTACGATAATATTATAAAAGCCCCAGTCTATGACACATAGAATCCCTGTTCCAAATTTCCAAAGAATGAGTTCAGTGATTTAGGATTTAACTTCAAAAATATATATCTTGACTTTTCGAAGGGGTGCAACCCTTATTATTATTTTTATAAACCAAAACACAACCAAAACAAACAAAATTATTTTGTATTGGATATGCGTTTGTTTCAACTGTATTAATTGTGATAAATGTTCAGTAAATATTCATTATCGTCTTGACTTTTCGAAGGGGTGCAACCCTTATTATTATCATTCAAAAAAGAAAATTATATACATGGCCATCTACACGTACAGATATCCCTACAAGACCCACAGCGATGAAGACCTGTAAAAATAAACCGTGCTTGCTGAACAAATATGTATGACCACAATCGGACATTGCAATCTTTGTAGACATGGCCTTCTTCTGTAAAGAAGTGACAATCATCATATATATATATATATATATATATATATATATATATATATATATATATATATATGTGTGCGTGTGTGAAGTGAGAAAATAAAGATAAAAATTATATCTTTAAATTATATCCTATCGTGGATAGTCAAAATTTAATATATGAGATAGAGCAATAGTATAAGAAGATAAGTGATGAGAATAAAAATTTGGATAAAATGCAATATTTATTAAATCATCAATTGTTTAAACAAGGGATTATAAAAAAAAACTTTTTTCTTTCCTTAATCCATGAATTTTCAAAGAGATGCTCTTATCACCAGAAGAAATTTGGATTTGATTAGACGAACTTTCTATGCTTCTTCAATGGTGATGATTTTCTTTGCATTTTTTAAACTTTTAAAATTGTTTGTATTTTGAAATTTTTTGATATTTTGATATTTTCAGTTTGCATTACAGTAAATTTTACTGACTTATCTGTCGAATTTGCTCTGATGATAACTTGCATATCTTCGAAAATCCATGGATTAAGCAAATAAAAAAGTATTTTTTTTATATAATTCCTTATTTGAACAATTGATAGTTTAATAAATATTGCATTTCATCCAATTTTTATTCTCATCACTTATCTACTCAACATCAACACAAAGTAGATAAGTGATAAGAATAAAAATTGGATAAAATGCAGTATTTATTGAATCATCAATTATATATATATATATATATATATATATATATATATATATATATATATATACTAACTAACGACTAAGCATCGAAGAAAGGAAATTCATCATAAAATGCTACTGGAAGTATGAAAATGCAATTAAAGTGCAAAGATTTCAAATTGTCAACAGTGCCTCGACCAAAACGGATGCCATTTTGAGAACATCAGGTGATAATACAATAAAGTGATGTTTGTAAGTTCGGATCAAACTAAGTTGAGGCATTCCAGAATTAACAACGACCAAACGAACATATTATGCCGTAAAACCCATTTTTTAAACTTCTGGTTAAGTTATAAACAAAACAGTACGTACAGTTTGTCCTCGTATATTTTTTATTTATTAAAAAACGGTTTATTTACAAAAGGTTTTACTAACAGTTAAAAATTGCATAATTTTATTTACAAGCACATTTTTAATTAAAAACAACAGTTTTATTTTAAAAACGCTTTGTTTTGTAAACTTTTGAGATTTATAAAAACTACATAGTTTAATTTAAATCAAAAAATGTAAAAAATTAAATAAAAGAAAAAGTATTTTCGGTTCTTTATACATTTTGTTTATATAAAAATTTTGTAAATAAAACTATGTATCTTTTTTATCTTTTACAAAACACAACGTTTTGTAAATAAAAAATAAAAAATGTGTATATAACAAAACGTGATTTTAAATAAAATTATCTATTTTTAGGCTATTATTAAAACTTTTTGTATCACCCCCCCCCCCCCCACACACACTTTTTATTAAGCAAAACCCTTTTTGTTAGAAAGTTCGTTTTTAAAAGTAAAAATCTGCGGAAACAAAATTATAAATGTGAGTACTGTTTTGTTTAAGTGTTAAAAAATCAGTGTTACAGCAAAATGTGTCATTTTGGTCGTTACTCGTTCTGGGGTGCCTCAACTCAATTTGATCTGTAATTTCGAATACATCTGGAAAATAAAATTATTTTAACACACCCCTACTTTACAACAATTCAATATGTGTATACATCTTTTGAAACACTCTGCATATATAGTCATCCACATATAATCATTCACAGACGAGGTGAAAAAGCTGTTTGTAGATGACTATATACATACATGCTCCCGACTTATGTAAGGAATATACGATTTTCAATTAGTGTAAAGCAATACTTTTCTATAAATAATAGAGTTCTCTAGGTTGCCGGTAATGTTGTAATGTAAAAACAAGGCGCTATAATTTCTTTTACTGTCGATGGCAAGTGAAGTGGGGCTGAGGTAAGATTCTTGACACTGTTGATAACTGTTAGGAATAGTCTGGCATTTTGTTTTCGAATCTCAGCATGAAAACACTTTCCACATCTAGCCACACTGAAGAATAGTGATGCGACAAAACAGATGTCTGCGGATTACTATATATATATATATATATAAATACTGAATATATATATATATATATATATATATATATACAATATATGATATTACCGTATAACATTATGTGTATATACGTGAAATTAATTGATATTCCCTAAATTTCAGTTTCTTTGGAGTATTTAAAGGGGTTTGAGAGAGCATAATATGGGTATGATCTCCCATTTGAAAATTTAGATATTTCCAATTTGCATGAAATTTGATCCATAGTAATTAGAAAACAATTAAGGAAGATTCCCTGAATTTCAATTTCTTTTTAAAACCACTTACACTTAAGCCTTAAATTTTAGACATTTTTTAGAATAAAAGTCATGTAATTGATTTTGATTAAAATTGGAATAAGGATTCTAGGCATAAGGTTTAGTAGTATTATACTTTTATTTTAATCTTTATACGGGAATATAAAAGTGGTGCAAAACTGTTCTTTTCAGGGAATCGATTTTATCCATTCAGGGAAGGGTATTCTTATAGTTATCTTATACAGAGAAAGATATATGATGTTCAATTATGAAGAAATAAAAAATTCCATCTATCCTTGTGCTTTGCATTTAATTTCTTTTTGAGATTCAAGTGCAACTGAAACCATTATATTTGCATTGTGTAATCCTAAGTGTTTACGGTGCCGGATTAGTATAGTGACAGGTGTTGTGATCACCTCAGACCTTACACCTTCAAAGACCTTGCCTTCAGGAAAAAAAACTTGTCTTATTATATATGCTAACAATTTAGAAAGGTGTCTTGGTTAAGATTTGGTTAACTTCTCAACATCTCTCTAATATTGTTGTGTATAATGTTTATATTATGTACCATTTCTTTTTATTTCTTATTGTCTCTTAAATATTCTGGTGATGCTCTACAACTCCTCCTGGACTGTTTCTGTGTTGTTGCCATAGGTACAAAAGAGTCGAAGACAGTGCTAAACATGCCGGTAGGCTTTTGATGGGAAAATAATCTGGCGAGGGGTTTTATCACCCAAAATTTAGGTTCTCTACTTGGAAAAGTAATTGCCTCTTAAAGACGAGGTTCCATACTGAGATTGCATGCCACTTGAAATTCTACAGCAGTTTAACTGATAGACTTCTTGCTCAGCCAGTTTTTATGTTCAATGGTTAAACAGCTGATAATCATCGAGTGGTCTCTGTGTGGTCCAAACAGGACAGTCATTTGACCTCTCTCTCTCTCTCTCTCTCTCTCTCTCTCTCTCTCTCTCTATATATATATATATATATATATATATATATATATATATATATATATATATATTCTGAATAAAAAAGAAAAAAGGTGGATTTGATGTTTGAGCCAGCTGGGGAGCACACTGTGGACCCTGCTTGTTGGGAGATGTTTTGATTTGGTCAGGCTCAGAGTTCTGATTGCAAGTCTGTCGTTCGGTAGAATAATCAAGTGTCATTTTAAACCTATTAAAATAAAACATTGTTACTTGTTTTAAACTTGAGTTGTGATTTTGTTTGGAAGGGAAATCCTTTTGTTACAGCGGTGACCAAGTGTACATGATTGACACTTCGGCCAGCATCAAAATCAAGCACTGAATTCGGATGAAGACAAAGGATCGACCCTACAGTGAACACACACAAACACAAGTTAACATTGTATGTAAAGTGTGGTTCTAGTGGCCTCACAAGCTGAGGACTGATACCAATCTGTCCTTAACCGTTCATCGTAATCTTCGCTCACCAGACACGGTGGCAGATCGTATTCATAATTCAGATGATCCTAAAACGCGTATATACGTGTAAATAAATGTGGTAAATCTTAAAATTACTTTTCATATTGTTAAGACTAAATTTGTCTATTGAAAGAATGAAGCTCTGAAATGTGCAGCAAACCTCATGCCCATCTAGTCTGACGCCGAGTGTTAACTAACATATTCTTTGTTTACCAATTAAAATTCAAAACCACATCTGCCTCCTGTGTTGAATAAAGCAAGATTTACAGAAGTTAGGCAAATAGTTGAGTAGAGCCTGATTCCTTTTAATTCGGTTTTCACTAGTGCAAGAATCCAGTGTAGTTATTTGGTGTCATGCAGTGATCTATGCAGTGATGATACCTTGTATTGAGGGTGGAGTCTGTGTGTTGTGATTGCAGTTGTTTTCATCACTTCCATCATTGCAATCAAAAAGAGTATCACAGCGAAATGACAATGGTATGCACTGGCCATTGTCACAACGGAAATCATCAGAGCTACAACCTGGAACCAAAAATTATAAATAAAATGGTCAAAATATGAAAAAGTCTATCCATTACCTGCAGAATGTTTGTAACAAAAATTTTGCAATGATAGATGCAGACAAAAAAAAATCAAACTGAAACAGCCTGAATACATATTTTAATTTACTCAAGATTAAAAGTAAATATAATTTAGTTGCATAACAATAGACAATTACTTATGGAGAGTAATAATTGTACATATTCGAAATAAAGGAAAATATTAATTGCAATAAAAATTATCTACTATATAAATAAAAGTCAGTCTGATTCTTGACTTTAGACATACATAGCATTGCATTTGACAAATCGATATTTAATTATTATTATTATTATTATTATTATTATTATTTATACTCACTAGGAGTTATCACACCAGTCATCGTCAGTGATGGCTTACCGACAACAACGGTGGTTTTCCTTGGAGTCTGAGTGACAACCAGCCTCTCCATATTTCCAGTACTCTCCACCTCTTTTCGATAACCACCACAAATGACCTTGCGGTATTGCAACAGTAGCTTACCATTAATTTATCGCTGGTAATGACCATTGGTCTTCTCTTGGATTTGGGTACCAATAAGCCTCCCCAAGGTCCCAGTGCTCTCCGCACTGTTCCAGTGGAAGTCTGGTTAGTTAGTGCTCTCCCTTCTCGCTCTTCCCATCCTCCTTTACTCTTCATGACTATTTTGTGTGGTATCAGCCGAGGCTGGTGTCATCACTTTTTTTTGGGGGGGGGGGGGGCAGTTTAGTGTTCTTCCTGCGGTTTTGTTTTCTTCTTATTGTAACTTCCATGTGGCTGGTTACTGTTTGTAGTTTATGTTGGTTGGTTTCCGCATTCAAGCATTTTCCTTAAAATTGCAGCTGTTTTGATCATTGCCGTCCTTTGTATGGTCTCAGTCATCCCTTTGATTCCAATTTAGTAGTAGTGGTAGTAGTAGTAGTAGTCGTAGTAGTAGTCGTAGTAGTAGTAGTAGTAAGTGTATGTTTTACTAAGTTAGATTTTCACATAAAATCTTTAGGAAATTTATTCACAAATACACAAATGTAAAAAAAAGTATTTTATTACACAATCAAGTTATACGATTTAAAATTTAAATGTTAGTACAAAAAGTATCAGAGTAAATTCTGTATAATTATTTCTGTTCACCTTGGCCAATTCATACATGTATTATGAATCCTTTTATGCTTTACACAACCTTTATTTTTTCTTATGAATTGATAAATGTTTTATAGATACATGTACTTTTTCACTGAATAATATCTTCTGAAATTGTCAAGCTTCAATTTTATATGAACATTTATATATTTTACTTACTCTATATACACGCCTGATTCAGTTTTTATAATTCACATTCAAATATATGCACTTCATGCTATGTATAAAGTAACTTACTGCGAGTAACACCATAAGTTACCTCTCTTGGTGGAGATTACCTCCGTTGCATAAGCACTCACCAGTAAACATATCTTCATGGAATAAGAATTCTACAATAAAATGTTACTATAAAATGTTATCTATGTTTATAGAAAACTATTCTAAGCTATATCGCCTTATTATGTTTTTATTAAACTTACATTAATCTAGCCTCGGACTGAAATCTGTATCTGTCTAATATTTTTGTTTCTTGTTGGACATTATCTCCCTTAGATAAGAAATCTGTTTTGATCTATAAATAACTATAAATAGTTATCGCTATAAAAAACTATTTTTAAATGAATAAAACGTCATATGCTATATCGTTCTCCCTTTACTTATATTCTGATCTTAGGCTGAGATATGTATCAGTCTAATTGTTTTGTTTCTTGTAAGATATTATTTTCCTTGATTAAGAACTCTCTCGTCTGTAGATAACTATAAATAATATGTCCATACAAATGCATTAAATATGTCAGTTTTATTTAATGTTCAAGGATGAAAATATTATTTTTATCAGAAAATGAAAACTTGCATCACCTATGCTTTACCAAACTCATCTTTTGTATAAAAATGAATCCAAACGACAAATAATAACTAACTCATAGGCGTAAAGATAATCGTTCTATATATTAAAGCAAAAAGGCATTCATCTAAAAATAATATTTTGTTACTTAGATTGCTTGTTTATCTGAGTAATAGATAAAAATAACAATAAAGAAAATATAAAATAAAATGTGTTCGGGATTACTTATTCATATAGATGGATATAGATTACTTATACATATAGATGGAATCGATCCAGCAGGCTGGGAGTCCATGGCTGAAAACTGCAGCCACTGGAGAAGAACTTTAAAGGCATGCTCCAAGAAGAGTGAAGAGAGAAGATATCAGCAGTGAAGGGAAAGGAGGGAGAATAGACGGCAGAGGGCTGCAACAGAACTCTCGCAACCAGACACCATCTACATCTATGGCAACTGCAAACAGAGCCTGCTGATCCAGGATAGTACTGCACAGTCGCAGCAGACAATGTAATTCGGCAACAAACTAATATGAGATGCAGAACTCCATTGTCTCCTGAGACAGACGGATGCCAAAAATAGATGGACATTAAAAAAAGAAAAGATCCAACTTTTTCAAGCTTCAGTATTTTATTTTATTTTTAATTAGTTTATACCCGCTCCTTGACCGGTGTTGGTACAGTACCTGGGTATGACAATTTCCATCTTTACCTAGCTCCTACCACTTTATAGCTAGTATGAAGAAAACTGTTTGTGAAATTTGGTGGAAAAAATATGCTATTTAGTATTTACACGAGAGAGTAAATAACTACGATGAATATATTTTCATTTTTATTGGCAAAATTCATTAGAAATTATGTTTTTAAGCAAAAATAATTCGTTTTTGAACTAGTGCCGAATACCCTTTATGTTTTCTATTTTTCAAAATTATCAAAAAAGGGGTCACTTAGTTAAAAAATATATTTATGTAATATTTTTGATGTTATTATGCTATATTAATTTCTTTAAATTTATAAAACATGTATCCTGTTAAAAAAAATCCTTTAAACTTTAGACTACTGCCTTAGTAATGTGTACTCTGCCTATTCTTTTTTTGTCAACCAATCACATGTTTCTATTTGCATACGAATAGACAAACTCCAAAAACACTGTAAATTTTAATAATATACAGATTAAAGTTTTTTTTCTTTAAAGTGTAAAGAAAAGATTAATTCTTCATTTTAATTAATTAGAGTTGACCTTTTGAGTGATTACTTAAATTTAGTTTTTTGTTTTAACAATCTATGAACAACTTTGAAATGTATTTTATTTAAAACTATCCGGCTTCGCTCACTATTGCTTCGTAATTTAGTTCCTATTTCGTGATTCACTGCTTGAAACCGTTGATAAGAAAAAGAAGACAAAACTAATCGATGAGAAAAGAAGACAAAATTAATTAAATGAAAAATATAAATCACCAAATTAATTAAATAAAAGATAAGTTGTTTTTTTCTTCAACGAAAAGCAATCAGGATGTTATTTTATTCTCCATCTTTACCTAGCTTCTACCGCTTTATAGCTAGTATGTAAATATTGTATAAGTATTTTTTAATTTGCATACATGATTATTCTTTTCTTTTTTTTCATTATTATCAGTTATTATTAAGATTAAACCTCTCCATCTTTGCTCATAAAATTAAATTTGCATGCGTGATTATCGAAACGAGCTGGACACACGTACTCTCACTTTTATTAAATAGATGAGCAAAAGAAAGCCAATTTAAGCAGATTTTTACTTTAGCAAATGAGGCCGCCAATTACAGAATGCAAATGTCGTCTGCCGATTTAGATTTAGTGATGTTTGGTTTATCATCAAACAAAACGTTGATTAAATTAAGAATGTTGATTACTTGTCAGTTGATTTAACTGTGAAATTGCCGGTAAATTTGTAGATTAACACCCTCAGCTAAATCCCTCCTCCCCCAAAAATGAGATTTTACATTTTTCAGGAGATTGCATGTGTACACGCTGAAAAACTTGGTGGAAAGAAGAAAAGAAAAATTTAAACAAAAAAAAGAATTATTTTAGAATTTAGAGTGGGGGAGCAGTTTCGAATATAAATTTAACATAAAATGATCCTCCATTTTCTGACCATTCTAACTTATTAACTTGTTAAAACTAAATTATTTTACCCATAATCCTAATTTCGACTGGCATTGTCATTAAATCACACTTTATAAAAATAAGCATTCTCCAAATAAAAACTCGCACAGAATTTATCTCAGAAAGCAAAGGAAAACTGCCCTAAAACACTAGAATCGCAAACAAAGAAAAAATTACAAAATAAAGAGTTTGTGAATTGTTTTATGGAAGTTTTGAGATGAGGATTAATAATTTGCATTATTTAGATTATTCGGATTACTATTCTCATATTCACAATGTTCTGGCCGATGTAACCTTCAACCTTCTTCAGGTGCATATTTTCGAACTTGGGAATCTTTATCTAAAACTCGAGAACCTGGAGGAAATTTCAAACTGAATCTTTTATTTAATCTACGGGAGTAGATTGTTCTCATTCCCTCATCTATGACCGGGTAGAAATGCTAATGCATGTTCCTATTTACTTGGCTCTCCACGAGGACAGAGTTAGACACAAGGTCAGTTTTAATGTGGAGAAAATCCAATTCCCCAAAAAGGGGCACTCTGGATTGGGACAAAAATTTTAATTTCCTCAGTCTAGACAGAGGATAGAAAAGATGAAGTGTGGTATCAGAAAAGATACTACACTTTACTCCTAGCCAAAAGGCCAAGGAAGATGTAATTCTCAGTTATTGTTGCCTACCTGTAGTAAGGATTGAACCTTCAACCTCCAGAAAACTCTCTCTTGCCTGTTATGCTACGTATCCATGTAGACAATTCAAATATGAATTTTGGGAGCCTTAAACCTAATTTTTCATAATTATATATATTTTTCATTTTTTCAAGATGTGTGATATTACTACTTATAATTATATATATTTTTCATTTTTTCAAGATGTATGGTATTACTACTTATAATTATATATATTTTTCATTTTTTCACATGAAAAATATATATAATTATAAGTAGTAATACTTATAATTATATATATTTTTCATTTTTTCAAGATGTGTGGTATTACTACTTATAATTATATATATTTTTCAGGCTATAATTGTACACATGGACAGGTAAAAACGTTGGTTAACAATCAGTTCTAAACGGAAATCTTCTGAAGGGTGAAGGTTGAATCCTTGCTATTTATTATAACTAAGAATAACATAAAATGACTGATGAAATGAGAACACTCTACCCCCGTGGATTAAATACAGGGTTCACTTCGAAATTGGATGTAGGTTCCCGAGTTCTACATAAAGATTCCCAAATTTGAAAAAATGCACTTGAAGGTCACATTGACTGACACGTTGTGAATATAACAACCAAGATGAAGATAAAACTTTTAATAATCCATATTTTATACAGTCAAGAATCGCATGTCATTTTAGCTTTGGATTTTATTGCAATGGATAAAAATTCATTTATTTAGACAACAATGTTTTTTATACAAAATATTTTAATATAAATCCTTGCGTAACATATTGCAGATGATTAATAAACCCAGTACTAATGATGGCTTAGGCTGCATTAAATATATTATTTGGCTTATTCAGACTACTATTCTCATCTTGAATGTTATTCTCACAACATTTCGGCCAATGTAATCTCCGACCTTCTCTAGGTACGTTTTGTCAAACTCCGAAATCTGTATGCCGAACTCGGGAATCTGTACAGAGTTTCAAACAGAACACTTTATTTAATCCACAGAGGACGGTTGCTCTTGTCCCATCAGCCATAACCGAGTAGAAGTCTCAAGTAATTCGTAATTATATTCTTAGTATCGCCTGTATTGAGGATTGAACCTTCAACTCCCAGAAGACTATCACTTAGAATTGATTATTACTTAACACTTATATCAGTTGTGCCATAGGTCCTTGCGAATATGATATAAATTACTAAAGACTTCTATCCGGTTATGGTTGATGAAACGAGAACAATCTACCCTCATGGATAAAATAAAGGGTCAGTTTGAAATTTCATACAGATTTCCGAGTTAGACATACAGATTCCAGAGTTTGACAAAATGCACCTGAAGAAGGTCGGAGATTACATCGGTTTAAATATTATGAGAATAATATCCAAGATGAGAACAGTAGTCCGAATAATCCAAATAATACAAATTATCAATGCTGTAATGTTTTTAAGTAACTATTGAAACAGTTTTTTATGCAAAACGTTTCAATATATAGAATTAGTTCTTTAGTATGTATGCTTTTATGTTTATTTTTTGTTAGTGTGTATGTTTGTATGTGTATGCTTGTATGTGTATGTTTGTATGCCTATTGTTTTGTTAGTGTATGTTTGTATGTGTATGTTTGCATGGTTATTTTTTATTAGTGTGTATGTTCGTATGCATATTGATGTATGCTTATTTTTTGTTAGTGTGTATGTTTGTACGTAAATGTACATATGCTTTTTTGTCAGTGTGCATGTTTATATCCGTATGTTTGTATGTTTATGTTTTGTTAATGTGTATTCTGTATGCATATGTTTGTATGCTTATTTTTTTAGTATTTATGTGTAATTTTGTATGCTTATTTATTGTTAGTGTTTATGCTTTTTAGTGTATGTTTTTATGTGTATGTTTGTATGCTTATTTATTTTGTATGCATATGTTTTTATGAGTATGTTTGTATGCTTAGTTTTTGTTTTTATTTTTTGTTGTCATTTCTTTTGTAAAAAAATTACATAGAGATCATTATGGACAACAATATTTGATCAATATTCTAAGTGAAATTCATACATTAAGTCCATTGTGTGAGAAAGGTTGGAACATCATTTTTATTTGCCTGGTATCGGATATTCTTTTCTGTTCCATAATGATATCTTTTGTCCAATAGAAATCCATTCATACGTCCATAGTTTTAATCAAAGATCTTGAGTCAATCACTGAAATTGTGGTTATGGAAGAAAGTTGCCAGGTAGTGCACATCACTTCATCCTTTTGTGCAGTTCATACTAACCTGTCTTTGGTGTGACTGACGGGCACTTTTCATCTGACTTATCTTGGCAATCAGAAAATCCATCACAATATCTTGACATCGCTATGCATTGACCATCATCACATCTGAACTGGCCGTCAGCACAGCCTGTATTGAATAAGAATTAATATGTGGAATTAAAATAGAGAAAAGCACATCAACAAACAATCATCATAGAACTGCAAAGGTTTATCACATAAGAGTAAAAGGTCATCACGCATTAACAAAATGTTATCTCACGACGGTAAAAGGTTATTACACAACAGCAAAAGGTTATTACACAGCAGTAAAAGGTTACCATGCAACAGAAAAAATATATCACACAACAGCAAAAGATCATAACAGTATTACAGCAACCGATAATGACACAATAGCAAAAGGTGATCACTATTTAATTGAGTAGTCAGTGCTCAACTATATGACCAGTTAAGCTACAAATAGATAAACTGCCACGAACAATAAAACGCCGGTTTATATTAATGCTGGAATGTTCATTCTCTGAGTTCTGATTGGCTGCTAGTCAATGATTGAATAAGCAATTTAGGAAACTTCTTGCTTGAATTAAGCAATATTTGCATATTAATTATTGGAGCATTTTATGTTGGTATGTCAATTTGATTCTACAATCACTCAACCACAAAAGTTTATCTCACAGAAGTAAAAGGTATCAAACAATAGCATAAGAGTAATCAAATAACAGCAAAATGGATATCACACAGCAGAAAAACATTATAACATAACAGCAACGGCCATGACTAATGCGATCAATAATACAGGCCTGGCAAACATACGACTGGGGTCCACGACTGGGGGCAGACATGTGAAGACCAAAATTACTACTAAATAATAATTACCAAGAAAAGTTTTAGTAAGAAATTTCTTAGTAATCTCCAGTAATTAGCAACTATACATATTATTAGGAAACATCATACAATAATTGATGTATTTCCATCAAATTAAATGTAAAAAGTACAAAAATATAAAAAAACTAAATTCACACAAAATCACTTTATTCACCATGAATTAGACACATTTTTGATATTTCAAAAGTCATGAGTCAATTTGTTTATATCGACTACTTGATTACAGAAAATATAATGACATAATACAAGCAGAAAGCAAATTCAACATTTTACAAAATCAAATACTTTATGAAGATGATAATGTTTGGAGAAACAATTTTGATAAGTTTTACAAAATTTGTTATGTTTGTTATATATACAATTTGTTTTTACAGAAGATGAAGAAAATGCTTATTTATTCATGATACGATAATACATATTATACACAGTCTTATTAATAAAATAAACTTACATTAACAACAACATAAAATCAATAAAATATATGTAAAAAGGAGAGAAATGTAAAACATTTGATAACTGCTTAGAAAATTATGCATTATCAATACTGATTATGTTGTCATGAGAATTGTATAAACATTTTTATTTTATAAATAATATTTTGAGATAATTTCAAAACTTTTAATGCTGGTTCTTGAATTGCCTTGTGTGAATTAATCAAACAATATTTTTTTTAAATTATATTAGATAATATAAACCCATGCTCTTTTTTCATATTGAAATTATGTATATCAGAAACTGACATAAGACTTTACTTATGATAATTATTTTATCTGAATCACCTAAGTAAAATTGAATTAACAAGTTTAAATACTTTTTAAACTTCAATTGTACTATAGAGACTGTTGAATTGTATTGCCCATTTCAATTCGTATTCGCCCAAATGTTGGATAAAATTGTTTTACGGTCTGGTCTGAAATGGTACTTTTGTCCTGACATAAAATGTTTTATTTATTTTTTAACAAACTCTTTTTTAGTTAGGTTTTCTTTTTAGCAACAATAACTCTTGTTTGACTATTTAATAATGGGAGACATTCGTGCTCTGTTCTGTTACTTAAATCTGAAAAAACGAGATTTTACTTTGTTTAGGCGATTACATGTGAACACCTATAAACATCTGGCAGAAAGAAGAAAAAACAAACAAGCAATTACTTAAGAATTTAGAGTGGGAATTTGTTTCGTATATAAAATTAACGTAAAATGATTCTCTATTTCCAGGCCATTCTAGTTTTTTTTACAGCAGTTAACTAAAAGATTTTTACCAATAACCCTAAACCCGAGTGGCAAGATCATAAAACCACATATAATCGTCTAAAAAAAACAGTAGAACCTCTACCCCCCCCTAAAAAAACGCACAAAATTTATCTTTCATAACAAAAAGGGGAAAAATTGGTTAACTGTCTTAAACGCTAGAATGACCACGAAATAGGGGATCATTTTATATTTAGTTTAAATGTGAAACTGATCCCTCACTCTAAATTCTAAACAGTTGTTTATTTTTCTTTTGTTTGCTAAGTTGTTCAGGGTATTAACATGTAATTGTCTAAAAAAGTAGAATCTCATTTTTTTATACATAATTTTCCAAGCAGTTATCAGATATGTTTTACATAAATTTTATTGGTTTTATGTTTTTGTTAATGTAAGTTAATTTTATTATTAAGACTGTGTATAATATTAATATGTATTATCGTATCATGAATAAATAAGCAATTTCTTCATCTTCTGAGTGACTTCATTGGGTCATTTTAGGGGGGGGGGGTCTAATTTATATTTTTATTAATTCTTCTATCTGTTTTTTTTAGCTTTTCTTTTCCTTTCATTTATTTTAAAAGTGACATCTTTCCACCGTAAGATGAAAGTAATGAAACTTCACAAGTATGTGTAAAAAATGTAACAATCTAATTTAGAGAGGGAAAAGTTTAGAGTATTTACTATTATGTTATTTTAAACTTATTTCTGTATCGCGAAAATTAGCTCACTCAGCTGATTCAATATGTCATTGTATTCGTATTTTATCATTTTTATTTTGTCCTCCATCCATAGGCTGCACTTTTGGTTAAAGCTTTTAGGTGTGTTGGACTTGCACAAGAGTGCCCAAGAATCTATGGGTGTACAATTTTTCTATCTCGGTTATCAATAGTATTTAGACAAAGCCGTTTGGTGTTTTAATGCAGGTTTTAAGAAAGATTGCTTGTGGTTGTAATATCTTTGTTTCCAATTTCCAGGAGAAATTCCGATGTAGATTTTTATGTTAGTACTGTCCTCTATTGAGAAAATGGTTGCCTTATGTACAACATTGCTTAAGTTGTAATTACCCTCCATCAGGTAGTCATTTTGTATTATGTTACCTATATCTCTATCGCATGAGTAGCTATTTTTTATTGTTTTCCTATTAAATATTTTGTGTAGTGGTTGTTAGTTTTAAAATAGTTTTAAGAAGAATTGTTCAATATTGATGTAGGATAGCTGAGAAAAGGAAGGATTGAACCATTTTTTCCAGGTTTAATATTGCGGTTGTTAGCTTGTTGCACATATTCTAATTTCTTAATGTAGAAACTTCTTGGTAATGATGCTTCATATATGGTATTTTTCATATCTAATATTTTTCACTGGAAGTTAGTTTACTAATTCTAATATTGAAGATTTTTGGTATTTCTTTAATCATGGACTTAGTGTGGTTAGATTCTATGTTAATGCATCTGTTCTTCCTGAGATTCAATGAAATGTCTAGGAAATATACTTCATTGCAGTTGGGGGTAATTTCTACATTTTATGTTAGTGTATTTGGAGGGGGGTGATCGTCCTTGTTAATACCATATTGTATATCTCAGTAAAAAAAAGTAAAAACATAAGTTTGCGTTCAATTAACGTTATTGATGATTGAAAAACTTTTTTAATGTGATATTTTGGGAATAGAAACTCTTTTCATTTGAGAGCTCCATTTCAACAAATCATGCATGTGATAAAACTTTATTTCTTATTCTTTTTTGTTTAACTAGCAGGCCTGTGCACAGGCATTGTCCACGAAAAATGAAGAACCCAAAAAACTTCCACTTCTACTTTTGAACCCTTATTTTACTCGATTTTTTTAAAGTATCTATAAGTATTAAATATAGTGCTCTTTAATTATTAAATTTATAAATAATAATGACTATTTAAACGAACTAAGAAAGACCATCCTTGCAGCAACGTACTTATATTTGTAAATGTTTTTCGATGGGGGGGGGGGGACATTGTAAATAATAGTGTCTATACGTAAACACTGGAAGGATGGTAATATTCTATTTGTAAATAAAGTAATTTTTATAAATGTATAAAAATTTTATGAATGAATGTAGAAATTGAATTGAATGTTTAAAAATCCAACCTAATGATGAAATTAAAATGTTTTTTTTTAAATAGGTATTGATGTAGGCTCAGAGAACAGCAGACAGAAATTTTTATTTTGCAGCCCCACAATTAAGAGGCAAGAGAATTTTTTTTAATTTGCAAAATTTGTTTTTTATTTGTAAAAATAATATTAAGTTTAAATCTTACAAAGTTAATAAAAAATAACAAAATGATTTCAAAATCAAATTTTTATGGACTAAGAAGAACCTATAAAAATTTTCTTTAAATACCAAAACCGGGTGAAGAAAAATTAAGAAGTGGCTGTTTGTAAATAATTTCAACATGGACAAAGTATTTTCTGGAAGGAATTAAATCGAATTATATTTTATTCTTCTTAACAACATGCTGCAACAATCCACAAAAAATTGACAAACTAGAATTATATATTGATTTTGTAGGAAGAAAGTTATCGATACCAAAGAAAATGTGAAGAGACCGACTTTATCTAATATAGATAAGAAATACCAGTTTTTCTATTCAATATTATAGCGATTTGCAAAATTTAAGTTTGAGCCAGATTAATGACCATGTACAATAATGTTTTATTAAGTCTTTTCTGATATGTTACAAAAGTTTGCTTCACGGTAAAAAATATGCATCCCTCCTGCCATTTTGAACTTCTTTTAATAGTTCAAAAAGTATTTTATCACGTTTTGGTATTTTTTTAACTGTTAGTAGTAGTGTGGGACCCCTCTCCCAGCAGTAGCAGCAATAACAACAACTACAGCAGAGAAACAATCTCTAAATCATTCGATATTTGCTTGAATTAAATGCTCGGTACTTATTGTTATTAGACTAAAATACTCAATCTCGATTGGTTGCTTACATCAGAAACAGTCTCCACAGGGGCTAGCCACTTGTTCCTCAACCCTATATAAAGAATGACATATACGCTTTCCAGGAAGATGACCAAGGAAGAGGCCAGTTGCTTAACTGATCTTTGTCACTCTGACACTACCACACATTTTCTTGGCTACTGGCATTATTGGTGCCTTAGCTTAATTTCAAAAGATGGCAACACCTCGGCACATGCATTTCCTTCCTAATAATACAAAGCCTGTCAGTCTCACAAACTTCCCAGTCAAACTTGCGTACATATGGTGATAATAAGATTTTTTTTATCTTGACGTTTGTATTTTTAATACAATACGTTTTCTTTGTAAAGGCACATGAACATTTAATAACTTCTGTCTTAAACCATTTTCTATTGTTTGTTGAATAAGTTAAAAAATTATGTTAGAAGAGACTTTGTCATTAATTCACTTTTGACCAAATGTCTTTTTTCTATAGTAGGAGGAGTGCAATTAAAGTTTCGCATTTCTGAAAATAAAGCAATCACACATGGAATAAGTTTCGACAATTGTGCAAGGTTTCGAATTCGAGGAAATATTGCAATGAAAAAAAAATTGAGTGTATTCTTCTCCATCTTTTTGTTATTCAACCATGATGACAAAATTACTCTTGTTTTTTTAAGGACTGAGCACTATTACAATGTTGCCCTCTTTCTGCTGTCTAAATCCACCCCTTATGTCAAATAATAAACATTGAAGAAACTGATTCAAAGTGATTGAACAAAATTAATGAAATGATTCTTAAAATCGACTCTTTTGTATTTTAAAATCCCAAAATAACCATAACTCTTATTTGACTATTTTATAAAGAGAGACAACTGGCGAATAACTTTTTTAAGGGGTTGATGTAATTTGCTTGAAGCACTGTGTGTAGTAAATATATAAATAATTTATAGGAAGCGATTAAAAATCAGAGATGTATCAGATATAAGCTGATTGAAAGCCAAATAAGACATAGAAAAGTGAAAGCGAAATGAGTTGTTTTTGTTTGTTTCTAAAAGGGATTATATTATTAATATGATTTTTTTTAATAATTACAAATTTTACGTGGTACGTCAGCTATAAGAGTACCAAAAAATTAAAATTTAATAGATCATTTATAGGAGGCGATTCCAATGCAGAGATATAACTTAGAAAAGAGAAAACGAAATGAGTTTTTGGTTTCTTCCCTTTCATTATTATTATTAACTAGCAGGGCTACCCGGCGTTGCCCGGGGCGATAAAAAACAACAAAGTAGTAGAAATTAAAGAGTGTGTGTAACATCTTTATATAAAAACTTCAATCTCTCTTCTTTCTTTAGCCGTCTTTCTTTCCCTGGTCCTCATTATTTCCCTCCCTCCTTCAACCCTCTATTTTGCTTTTTCCCCATATGATTCTTATCGTTTTAAATGTGTTAAAAACTTATAATAATGTAATTCACGTAAATTCTTTTTACTAAATATGTATTTTATGTAACTGGATTTTCTTAAAGAAATATGCTATGTAAACAAACATTTTGGATGAAAGTTATTAATTATTCTTACATTGTATTTTTGATCCCGAAATAAAATAATATTTTATTTTTTCAAGACTTTAAAATCGAATTTGAATGCAATGACTTAATCGCTGGCGGCCATGTTGTAATTTCCTATAATTTGCTTTCGTAAAATAGTAGCAATACTTTGATTAGCGTTTGTCGCTTATTTAAAAAACAATACCAAAGAACTAAAAATTCAGAGGCGCGTCCCTGGCGCTAAGAAACGTTTAATAAAATTAAAAGTTATTTCAAATTATAAGGTAATTAAATTAAAATATGACTCAGGATTTTAAAATTACTATAAAATATCATGAAAAATAACTGAAAACAGTCCCCCCCGATGAAATCTGCCCCATGGACCCCTAAGGGGTTAGTTTATAGATTCGGGAATACTCCCATCACCTTACTCTGTGAATTTTACATATAAATGCACTTTTTCCCCGACCCCTCAATCTCTCCAGCCATCCCCCCTTCCCAACTTTTTTTTACTCCCCCTAACCGTGAGAAATATTTTAAGTTAAAAAAAAAAGAATAAAATTTGGTCCGACCCCTTAAAAGTTCGCCCCGACCCCTAAAATTTTCCCCGACCCTTCAATCTTTCCAGCCCCACCCCCATAACTTGTTTTTCACTCTCCCCCAACCCTGAGAAATATTTTAAGTTCAAAAAAAAAAAAACGAAAAAATTTGGCCGACCCCTTAAAAGTTCGGCCGGACCCCTAAAATATCCCCGACTCTCAATCTTTCCAGCCCCCCCCCCTTAACTTGTTTTTCACTCTCCCCCAACCCTGAGAAATATTTTAAGTTAAAAAGAAAGAAGAAAGCATTTGACCTGACCCCTAAAAAGTTCGGCCCGACCCCTAAAATTTTCCCAGACCCCTCAATCTCTCCAGCCCCCATCCCAACACATTTTTCACTCTCCCCCAACCCTGAGAAATATTTTGAGTTCAAAACAAAAAAAAACATTTGGCCTGACCCCTAAAAAGTTCGGCCTGACCCCTAAAATTTTCCCCGACCCCTCAATCTCTCCAACTAATTTTTCACTTTCCCCAAACCCTGAGAAATATTTTGAGTTCAAAACAAAGAAAAACAAAAAATTTGGCCTGACCCCTAAAAGGTGCGGCCTGACCCCTAAAATTTCCCCCGACCTATCAATCTCTCCAGCCCCCCCTCTCAACTAATTTTTCACTCTTCCCCAACCCTGAGAAATATTTTGAGTTCAAAACAAAAAAAAACAAAAAAATTTGGCCTGACCCCTAAAAAGTTCGGCCTGACCCCTAAAATTTTCCCCGACCCCCTAATCTCTCCAGCCCCACAACCCAACATTTTTTTCACTCTCCCACAACCCTGAGAAATATTTTAAGTTCAAATAAAAAAATAAATAAAAATTTGGCCCGACCCCTAAAAAAATTTGGCCTGACCCCTAAAATTTTCCGCGACCCCCTAATCTCTCCAGCCCCACCCCAACTTTTTTTCACTCTCACACAACCCTGAGAAATATTTTAAGTTCAAAAAAAAAAAAAAAAAAAAAATTTTGCCCGACCCCTAAAAAATTTGGCCTGACCCCTAAAATTTTCCCCGACCCCTAATCCTTCCAGCCCCCCCACCCCCAACTTTTTTTTTCAATCTCCCACAACCCTGAGAAATAATTTAAATTCAAAAAAAAAAAAAAAATTTGGCCTGACCCCTAAAAAATTTGGCCTGACCCCTAAAATTTTCTCTGACCCCCTAATCCTTCCAGCCCCCCCCCCCCCCAATTTTTTTTTCAATCTCCCACAACCCTGAGTAATATTTTAAGTTCAAAAAAAAAATTAAAATAAAAATTTTGCCCGCCCCTCTAAAAAATTTGACATGACTCCTAAAATTTTCCCCGACCCCCTAATCTCTCCAGCACCCCCCCTCACCCGCCAACATTTTTTTCACTCTCCCACAACCCTGAGAAATATTTTAAGTTCAAAGAAAAAAAAAAATTTGGCCGAAACACCAATATTTCTTGGGACCGTTATACTTTAGAAGCACCAATATTTCTAGGGACCGTTATACTTAAGAAGCACCAACATTCGTTTGAAAATCAAGGAGGCCTGAGCACTACTGAAATAACTCTTACCGGTGGCCAGGTACGGATGTGATTGAGCAACCCTTGTTTCACTACACACTCTTAACGTAGCCTTCCTATGATGTTATTGATTTATCCGGACAGAAGTTATGGGATGACCTGATACAACCGGACACAATTTCGGGCAAGACCGGGTACATCCGGCAAGGGATTATGAGACAGGTGCGGATGTGATTGAGCAACCCTTGTTTCACTACACACTCTTAATGTAGCTTTCCTATGATGTTATTGATTTATCCGGACAGAAGTTACGGGATGACCTGATACAACCGGACACAATTTAGGGCAAGACCGGGTACATCCGGCAAGGGATTATGGGACAGGTGCGGATGTGATTAAGCAACCCTTGTTTCACTACACACTCTTAACGTAGCTTTCCTATGATGTTATTGATTTATCCGGACAGAAGTTATGGGATGACCTGATACAACCGGACACAATTTAGGGCAAGACCGGGTACATCCGGCAAGGGATTATGGAATGTTTTCAGTGACTCAGCATTTTTATCGGATTAGTACATAAATACATTAGATAATTTCCAAATTAGTACTAATTAACATTGAAATATAACTGAAAAGGACCCACCCTGATAAAATCTGCCCCATGGACCCCTAAGGCGTGGGTTTATAGATTCGGGAATACGGCCATCAACTTACTCTGTGAATTTTACATTAGAATACACTTTTATATTGTATCTATATTCTCTAACATTTTTTTCTATAGGGCACACACACACACACACACACAAACACACAAACATACAGACATTCAATTTTATATAGAAGATATAATTGTTTTCCTTTTTTATGTAAAAATTACAATCACAATTTATTGTAATAAAATTGATTACAATTTTAAAACTTAATTTGATTTATTTCTTTATTAACAATATACGTTTGTATATTAGATTACGAGATACAGGTTTGTTTATTAACAGTATTCTTTTGTAAATTAAATTTCGGGAAGGAAGTAAGAAAAAAGTGATTTGCAGGTTGTCTCCTTTGATTAAATAGTAAAGCAAGAATTATGGTTACTTTGGTACTTTAAAATACCAATAAACCTTGAAGTCTTTGTTTTTAGTGTAAGGTTTACAGGTTTCTTTTATACCACATTGGCACGTGAGAAAATTACTATCAATAATAGATTAAAAAATGGCTGACATGTATTTACTATAGTGAAACTCTCTTTTATGTAAGAAAGTTTTAAACTGTTGATTAGAAAGATTAAAAGCACAAATGAAGTATTATCGTCCATTTTTATTCCCAAACCAAAAGAGACTATAAGAAAATATGGTGCTTCTGTATTATTGGGGCCGATGAAATTTCATTTTCATTTTAGAAGAGTCTGTTGACAGGGGAGATAATTCAAACTGTTTTTGTTTTGTTGTAACTATAACCCATAAGGAAAATCTAGAGAATTAGTAAGAAAAGAACATTTAAAAAGTTTACGGACCAGGCTGGAATAATAACGTTATAATTTAGAAAGCCATTCTTAGCATGGAAATGGGGTGATTGTACTTTCACTTAACAATTTAATAAAAAGAATAGTTAATCACCCCCACCCCCACCTTCCCATGTTAAGAATGTTTTTTTTTAATTATAACGTTATTATTTCAGTTTGGTCCGTGAACTGCATAAATACCCTTTTTAAAATTTATTTTATTACAAATTCTCTGAATTTTCCTCATGGGTTATGCTTACAACAAAAAATGTTTGAATTATCTCTCCTTTCAACAGACTCTTCTAAATTAGAGATGATAATTTCATCTGCCCCAATAATACAGAAACACTTAAAATATATAGGTTATCTCCTCTTGGTTGAGATATTAGTCACAATACGGTGGGGGGGAATAAAGGGCAACTTTAAAAGAAGCACCAGAAGGAGAACCATATTGAACACAGAGAAGAGTGCTAGTGAAAATTGGATTTAGTGGCTTGGTGTCAAGGTGATTGAAATAGACAAATGTTCGTCAAAGTCTGACATTACATATAGTGTACTTATTTGTGTATTGGTTCAGAGCAGACTTTTTTATGGATACAGTGAGACGCGATGTAGTTATAGGTGCCATCTGCTTCTCTCCATGTCCAACATGATTGTCAGTTTGATTCGTCTTACTTGTAGCCCTGTGTCTCTTCTTTGTGGCTACTATCTCAACCGAGGGGAGATAACCTATATATTTTCTATAAAAGTTGTGATTGATCTCATGGATGCTGTTGCAAATTATTGAATGAGCTATGGAAAGTTCAAATCCCACCTTGGATCTATTTTCAATTATGAACAAATGCTGTTGAGAAAGGTATGAACACACAATTTCCCCCCTTCTATGAGTAAATTAGCTACTTGTGTTAAATTTATCATATAGAAATAATCATTTACAATAGATATTGTGTTTTAGTAATAAATAACCAAAAGAATTTTGATATATCATAGAAGAGATAAACCAACAAATGAAAAACAAACATTTTCTCAGGTCGGCACCATTAAAAAAAACTTTGTTAGAAATTAAAAAAACATCATTCATAGTCTTATTTGTAACAATTTAGGGTGTCCAGAAAATAATGTAGTTTTTTTAAAATAATTTTAGGATTAAAGTTTTGTCCCAGCCACCTTATTCTTCTGGACTTGTTTTTAACAGACTTCAATGTTTGTAAACATCTTGAGAACCTGATGAGAAAAGAAATAGTTCCTAAACTATACAGGCACAGAAGCCTTTTATTTAGTCTGGAGATACTTATTTTTACTTCAAGACCGGATATAAAAGTGCATACAATCATTTGGAAATTACTTCCGTTACAACAAAGTTAACAGTCGAGAAAACGAAAATAATAAAAAAAAATGACTTATACCAAACGCAGTAAAATTTACTATCTGTATACTTGTATACTATATACTTTTAATGTGCTAAAACTGTTTTTAACTTTTTTTAATTTCAAAACTTTATTTTTTAAAAAGCTGTCTTACAAGTCGCTCAAATGTTCTTTTTTTTTTGGGGGGGGGGGTGCTTAATTCTTATAAACCTAGTAAAAAGTATTACTTACCCTACTCTAACTCTATAGTTAGTAACAAAGTCATTTTTTACTAGCTTTTCAGGAATTAACCCCATCCTGCCGTAGCTAGGAGACAAGCGACCATTTTTTATATCGTGTGGTGTAAAGACAGTTTAAGAAAACAAAAATGTTAAATATATAAAAAGTTATATACAGTTGCAGCACGTTAAAAGTATAGAAGCTGATAGTTGATTACATTCTACTGCATTTAGTGTTTCTTGTTTTGTTTTTTGTATACCATTTCTCAGTTGTTAACTATTTTGTACTTTTATCCATTTGCAGTATCTATTGCTTGTTTTATTTCCATTTTAAAATATGGACGTTAAAATGCCATTATTTTCTGGACAATGTAATCACAAGTAATATGTTAGTTATATTTGTTTTACCTTTAGTGGTTAGTATTAATTGAGTTGTTTTGGCCAAGCAGTTTTTTTCATCTTCACCATTGGCACAGTCGGACCAATTATCACAAAGAACCTTTAAATCAATGCATTTACCTTCAGGACAACGGAATTGGGTGATGGGACAAGCTGCAAGGAAAGTTGCAAGTGAGAAACAACAGACCAATCAGAAACGGTGAGAAGTAAAGTGACATTTTGTTGAAGGGGTGTCTCACAGCGATCGGAAGAAGAGCGATGAAGTGAATACTGGCTAGCAGACTAACAACTCGGAATGCAGTGTTCGAGCCCTGTCGGTTCCATAACACCACTTTCATCATGGATATTAGCAACCTACACGTGATCTCTGTAGCGGCCAATACAAAAATATGCACAAAGTTTGAATATACCGTACCTAGCTTTAAACAGTGTGACGTTAGTCATATGACTTTTCCTTCTTTTTTCTTTTTACTTTTGTTCACCTCATCAAGGAATTCTGCCACTGAAGCTTACTGTGATAGGGACCATATTTATAGGGGGAACATAGGGACAGAGTTGGGCAGCAAGATGTTTGTTCACATTACATTTAAATTTCTGCATGTTGGTACGGTCGGGGAAACAGAAAGCATGGAGAGAATTCCAAAGGCAAGTAGTCAGAGGAAATAAGCTATTAGAGTAGAAAATCTTCCAGCATCTAGGGACCTCTACAGTGAAGGGGTGGTATTTTGTCGGTAATCGATTATACTTGAGGTTCTATAATCTCAAAGAGGCCCCGATCTCAAAGGGGTTTCAGACTCTGAAGCAACTGTTTCTCTCTCTTTCTCATGCACACTAAAGACAAATGGATGTTCACTTCGACATCCTCCTCTTTTAACCAGGATCATAGAGCTGGAAACATGTGAGATTCATACGTCCGGCATCTACCCCAACGAACACTTAGAAATTTACCAAAACTTAAATATATGTAACACATTTTCTTGTGCAATTTTTTATACCCATGTGTACAACAACTCTTGCACATCACACAATGAATAAGTGTTCGATATTTAACATCATAGCGATTTGCAAAATTTCAGTTTGAGAAAGATTAATGTTCATGGACAATAATGTTTTATTAATTCTTTAATGATATGTTGTAACATTAAAAAATTAACAAACAAGAGGTTGTTTCACAGTAAAAACTTGCACTCCCCCTCTCATTTTGATCTACTTATGATAAATCAAAAAGTATTTGGTATTTTTTTTAACTGTTGGGAGTAGTGTGGAACCCCTCTACCAACAGTATCAGCAACAACTGCAGAGATACGATCTCTAAATCATTCGATATTTGCTTGACTTAAATACTCGGTACTTATTGTTATTAGACAAAAATACTCACTCTCGATCATTTGTCTAAATCAGACTTCAGCCAATAGTAACTGTCTTTGCAGAAGCCAGGCACTTGTTCCTACAAACCTATATAAACAACCATAAATGCGCTTTCCAGGCCAATAACTAACGAAAAACCCTTGTCACTCTGAACACTACCACGCATTTTTGGGGCCGCAAATGAAACACACCTAATAATACGAAGCCTGTCAGGCCTACAAACTTTCTACTCTGACCAGCGTAAATATGGTCATAATAATATTTTTCCTGTCTTGACGTTTGTACTTTTAATATAATCTTTTCTTTGTACAGACATATGAGAATTTAATAAATTCTTTCTAAAATCCCTTTCTATTGTTTGTTGAATAAGATGTGAAATAAAGTTAAAAAATTATGTTAGAATAGACTTTGTAATTAATTCACTTTTGACCAAATGTCTTTTTTCTATAGTAGGAGGAGTGCAATTAAAGTTTCGCATTTCTGAAAATAAAGCAATCACACATGGAATAAGTTTCGACAATTGTGCAAGGTTTCGAATTCAAGGAAATATTGCAATGAAAAAAAAATTGAGTGTATTCTTCTCCATCTTTTTGTTATTCAACCATGATGACAAAATTACTCTTGTTTGTTAAGGACTCTGCAACAAAGAAACTGAGCACTATTACAATGTTGCCCTCTTTCTGCTGTCTAAATCCACCCCTTATGTCAAATAATAAACATTGAAGAAACTGATTCAAAGTGATTGAACAAAATTAATGAAATGATTCTTAAAATCGACTCTTTTGTATTTTAAGGTCCCAAAATAACCATAACTCTTATTTGACTATTTTATAAAGAGAGACAACTGGCAAATAACTTTTTTTAAGGGGTTGATGTAATTTGCTTGAAGCACTGTGTGTAGTAAATATATAAATAATTTATAGGAAGCGATTAAAAATCAGAGATGTATCAGATATAAGCTGATTGAAAGCCAAATAAGACATAGAAAAGTGAAAGCGAAATGAGTTGTTTTTGTTTGTTTCTAAAAGGGATTATATTATTAATATGATTTTTTTTAATAATTACAAATTTTATGTGGTACGTCAGCTATAAGAGTACCAAAAAATTAAAATTTAATAGATCATTTATAGGAGGCGATTCCAATGCAGAGATATAACGGATATAAGCAAATTAAAACTTAGAAAAAAGAAAACGAAATGAGTTTTTGGTTTCTTCCCTTTCATTATTATAATTGTTTTCCTTTTTTATGTAAAAATTACAATCACAATTTATTGTAATAAAATTGATTACAATTTTAAAACTTAATTTGATTTATTTCTTTATTAACAATATACGTTTGTATATTAGATTACGAGATACAGGTTTGTTTATTAACAGTATTCTTTTGTAAATTAAATTTCGGGAAGGAAGTAAGAAAAAAGTGATTTGCAGGTTGTCTCCTTTGATTAAATAGTAAAGCAAGAATTATGGTTACATTGGTACTTTAAAATACCAATAAACCTTGAAGTCTTTGTTTTTAGTGTAAGGTTTTCAGGTTCCTTTTATACCACATTGGCACGTGAGAAAATTACTATCAATAATAGATTAAAAAATGGCTGACATGTATTTACTATAGTGAAACTCTCTTTTATGTAAGAAAGTTTTAAGCCTTTAAACTGTTGATTAGAAAGATTAAAAGCACAAATGAAGTATTATCGTTCATTTTTATTCCCAAACACAAAGAGACTATAAGAAAATATGGTGCTTCTGTATTATTGGGGCCGATGAAATTTCATTTTCACTTTAGAAGAGTCTGTTGACAGGGGAGATAATTCAAACTTTTTTTTGTGTTGTAACCATAACCCATAAGGAAAATCTAGAGAATTAGTAAGAAAAGAAAATTTAAAAAGTTTACGGACCAGGCTGGAATAATAACGTTATAATTTAGAAAGCCATTCTTTACATGAGAAGGTGGGGGTGATTAACTATTCTGTACGTTCTCCTAACAATTTAATAAACAGGTTACAACAAAAAACAATTTGAATTATCTCCTCTTTCAACAGACTTTTCTAAATTAGATATGAAAATTTCATCGGCCCTAATAATACAGAAGCACCGAAAATATATGTTATCTACCCTTGGTTGAGATATTAGACGGTGGGAACAGGGCCAAGATTGAGGCCACCTTTAAAGGAAGCAACAGAAGGAGAACCATATTGAACACAGAGAAGAGTGCTAGTGAAAATTGGATTTAGTGGCTTTCAAGAGCAACCTTTTTTATGAAGACAGTGAGACGCGATGTAGTTACAGGTACCAATGTTGTTCTCTCTCTGGTGCTTCTTTTAAAGTTCGCTTTACTCTTAGCCCTGTCTCCTCCTTGTGGTTGACCAAGGGGAGATAACCTATATATTTTCTATAAAAGTGTGTGATTGATCTAATGGATGCTGTTGCAAATTATGGAAAGTTCAAATCCTACCTTGGATCTATTGTTTTCAATTTCGTTGGGAAAGGTATGAACCTACAATGTCCCGCCCCCTCCCCCTTCTTTGAGTAAATTAGCTACTTGTGTTGAATTTATCATATAGAAATAATCATTTATATATAGTGTTTTAACATTAAATAACCCCCCAAAAACGTTACATATCATAGAAGAGATAAACCAACCTAATATAAGCCCATTTTTCTTACATTCCCATATGGTCAAAAAAGAACTTGGTTTGAAAGTTTAAAAAAATCATTCATAGTTTTATTAGTAACAATTTAGGGTGTCCAGAAAATAATTGCGTTTATTTGAAACAATTTTTGAATTAAAGTTCTGTTAAGCACACATTCAATGTCTGTAAACTTCTTGAGGACTTGATGAACAAAGAAGCAGTTCCCTGCTGCGGAAGAATTTTATTAAGTCTAGAGATACTTATTTTTACTATAAGGCAGATACAAAAGTGCATGCCATCATTTGGAAATTATTTAGATTGCACTTGCAGGTAAAAGTGCATAATAGTAACAGTCGAGAAAATGTAAATAAAAAAATTAACAAATGACTTATACCAAACGCAGGAAAATTTACTTTTTTACAGAACTGTATACTTTATAGTGCTAAAACTGTTTTATTTTTTTTATTTCAAAATTTTATTTTTTAAAGCTGACTTAATGGTCACCAAATTTTTTTTTTTTTTTTGGGGGGGGGGGGGCTTAATTCTTAAAAACCTAGTAAAAAGTATTACTTACCCTACTCTAACCCTAGAGTTAGTAACAGAGTAAGTCATTTTTTTATTAGCTTTTCAGGAATTAACACCCCTGTCGCAGTTAAGAGACAAGCGACCATTTTTTTATCGTGTGGTGTAAAGACAGTTTAAGAAAACAAAAATTTTAAATATATAAAAAGTTATATACAGTTGCAGCACGTTAAAAGTATAGAAGCTGATAGTTAATTACTGCATTTAGTGTTTCTTGTTTTGTTTTTTGTATACCATTTTTCGGCTGTTAACTATTTTATACTTTTATCCATTTGCAGTATCTATTGCTTGTTTTATTTCCATTTTAAAATATGGACGTTAAAATGCCATTATTTTCTGGACAATGTAATCATAAGTAACATGTTAGTTATATTTGTTTTACCTTTAGTGGTTGGTATTAATTGAGTTGTTGTTGCCTGTGTGCTGGGTGTGAGAACTGTAACCGATGTTGTAGCAGTTGTGGCCAAGCAGTTTTTTTCATCTTCACCATTGGCACAGTCGGACCAATTATCACAAAGAACCTTTAAATCAATGCATTTACCTCCAGGACAACGGAATTGGGTGATGGGACAAGCTGCAAGGAAAGTTGCAAGTGAGAAACAACAGACCAATCAGAAACGGTGAGAAGTAAAGTGACATTTTGTTGAAGGGGTGTCTCACAGCGATCGGAAGAAGAGCGATGAAGTGAATACTGGCTAGCAGACTAACAACTCGGAATGCAGTGTTCGAGCCCTGTCGGTTCCATAACACCACTTTCATCATGGATATTAGCAACCTACACGTGATCTCTGTAGCGGCCAATACAAAAATATGCACAAAGTTTGAATATACCGTACCTAGCTTTAAACAGTGTGACGTTAGTCATATGACTTTTCCTTCTTTTTTCTTTTTACTTTTGTTCACCTCATCAAGGAATTCTGCCACTGAAGCTTACTGTGATAGGGACCATATTTATAGGGGGAACATAGGGACAGAGTTGGGCAGCAAGATGTTTGTTCACATTACATTTAAATTTCTGCATGTTGGTACGGTCGGGGAAACAGAAAGCATGGAGAGAATTCCAAAGGCAAGTAGTCAGAGGAAATAAGCTATTAGAGTAGAAAATCTTCCAGCATCTAGGGACCTCTACAGTGAAGGGGTGGTATTTTGTCGGTAATCGATTATACTTGAGGTTCTATAATCTCAAAGAGGCCCCGATCTCAAAGGGGTTTCAGACTCTGAAGCAACTGTTTCTCTCTCTTTCTCATGCACACTAAAGACAAATGGATGTTCACTTCGACATCCTCCTCTTTTAACCAGGATCATAGAGCTGGAAACATGTGAGATTCATACGTCCGGCATCTACCCCAACGAACACTTAGAAATTTACCAAAACCTAAATATATGTAACACATTTTCTTGTGCAATTTTTTATACACATGTGTACAACATCTTCTCTTGCATATCACACACTGAATAAATGTTGTTATTTGTTAACCATTTTTCACTTCGATCTTTAGAGGATTTCCCCCTTTCAGCCTCTCTCTCTCTCTCTCTCTATCAATCCACATGCCTCTAAGATATTATTTGTATTCACTAAAGAATAAATAGCCATCTGCCCTTCTACAGGTTCCCCTACAACCTATTATAAACAATACATTGTACATGCTTAATCAAATGCAAATTGCAACTTTACTCATGAATTAAAAAATGGTGCCTTCCTATTGTTCGTAATGGTATTCATGCATAATAGAAGAAAATTGATCTGATGGGATTTGAAATCAGTGTAGAAAATTCTATAGCTCCTATTTACTTGCTTCCCTACGAGGGCAACGTTAGACTAAAGGTCCATTTTTAATATGGAAAAAAATCCTGCTCTCCAAAAATGAGGTCCTGTTTTTTTTGGCTCCACTCATTGCTGTAATGATACAATTAAATAAGTGTATCAGAGGAGAAAATTTGTTTTCCATTGTTTCGGTCATTTTTTCAGTTCTATTCTGTGACTGGAGCTATAAAGTGTATGTGTGACTCATTTGAAAACATTGTTGGAAAGTTGTTGAATTTTGAAACATGTTATCTCTATTTCTATAAAGTTAGCTTTGTGTATATGTTTTTCTATAACATCACGAGCTGTCCCTCTCTACGTCCGAAGTAAGTTGTATAGCAGCTGTGTCAGGAGCGTGATGATATATGGCAGTGAATGCTGCCCTGTCTCGCCCGTCTGCAGCGCAATGACAGATCCATGATCCTGCTGGATCTGTAATGTAAAATCTGACTAAACCCAACACATCAGGTCAGAGGATTCACTGAAAGCGCTACACTTGTCCAGCATAGAGGTTATCCTAAGGATGAATTGATTACGCTGGTATGGTCATGTGGAACATTCATCCTCCTAGATAAATTGTTGCAGAACCATGAATGTCCTAAATCGCAGGAAGGTTGGCCGGCCAAGGAAAACTTGGGAACAAATGATTGTACAAGATCGCACAGAGTGGAATGTGAAGACGGCTGACCCGCTGAGCCGTGAAAACTGAAGAGTGAGCTTGTATAATATCAGAAAACGTCTGACCCCTGGACAAGAGAAAAGTGACGTTAAAGGAATAGAAGAAAAGAAGAATTCACTCTTAAATTAATCAACCGATCATTATGAGTTTTGAAACACAGTTTCAAAGTGTAAGGGTGGATAATGTGGGCTACATTTAGTTTAATTTAGTTTCATGCAAAAGGGGCAATGAGGGTTGAAAGCCCTTTGTGAAAATTCAGATACCTTCGATTTTTGTGAAATTTTAACAATGGGTATTAGACATCAATTAATGAATATTCTTCAAATTTCAGTTTCTTTGAAGTCTTTTAAAGGGTTTTAGGATGCACAACCTCCCATTTAAAATTTGAAATATTTCAGATTTGCATTAACTTTGCAAATTTTAGACATTTTCTAGAATCAAATCATGGACTGGATTTTGATTAAAATTAAAATAAGGATTCTAAAGAAAATGTTTAGTATCATCTGGATTTGAATCTTCATAAGGGGACATAAAAATGAAAAACTGTTCCGTTTGGGGTATTAATTTTACTCGCCTTGGGACGGATATTCTTCTAGTTTAAGATAAAGATGGGGGAGCAGAAAGGAACAGCTCATTTCTTTAAAAAAAAAGCAGAAACTGAAGCATCTACCTTAAAAAAGGGGAGTAAACTAGAATTTGTGGAGGAGGTGTAGCTAAACTCTAGTTAACCAGGTAATATATTCTCTATATTCACTGTCTGATCATACATTTTTAAATATGATATTTAGTACCTCTTCTCCATTGTGTAAAAGCGTTAATGAATCAACATAATACAACTTTTTACTGGCTCGATACTATTGTTAGCAATGGTTTCCACAAATCTTTCTAAAATCGGGTACTTACAGGAGGGACCACGTGAAGGTTGCTAACATCCATAGTAAAAATGGTGCAATGGAACCGACTGAATTCGAACTTGGCACACCCAGATCGTCAGTCAGCATTTGTATTCACTTCACTACACCACCTCTCCACATTGTGTAATTTCATACATAATGACGTCAGCATATCATAAATTTCTACAGAATATCCCACACACTATTTTGGGTAAGCTTCAATTTCCAATCATCAGTGGACATCAACACTAAATTCATGATTATTTGTGCTTAGCATTTAACAGTTATTATACCAAATTGTGATGAAGGCTTTTTTCAAGTGCACGAAAAGAGTATCTTGTTTTATGAGCTTGTTTTATATGCTTGGTACCAAGAGTTCTTTGCTTGGTGCCGAATGTCCTTTGCTTAATGTCGAGTATTCTTTACTTGGTGCCTAGTGTTTTTGTTTGGTGCCGAGTGTTCTTTGCTCGGTGCTTAGTGTTTTTTCTTGGTGCCAAATATTCTTTGCTTTATGCCGAGTGTTCTTTGCTTGGTGCCGAGAGTTCTTTGCTTGGTGCAAAGTGTTATTATTCCAATAATATCACACCAAATTGTGATGAAGGCTGATTTGAGGTGCACAAATAGAGTATCTTGTTTTACTATTCTTTGTGCTGAATGTTCGTTGCTTGGCGCCAAGTCTTCTTCGATTGGTGCCAAGTGTTCCGTGCCGAGTGAGTGTTTATTATAACTTACCATTAGATTCAGTAGGTTTTACTGTTGTAGTTGAATCATCACAATCCATTTCATCTCTTCCATTGTCACAATCTGGTATAGCATCACAGACAAATGCTTCTGGAATGCATTGTCTCTCATCACATAAAAATTCATTAGCTGCACAGGCTGAATCAGCACACAACAGAGAACATTGTTATTGATACTCACGTTTTTCAGAAATATAAAACGGTTTCATAATCTTGGAATAATGCAATACTTATTGGCACATTTGAAAAAGAGTTATCTACAAGTTACACATATATTTCCTTGTAATAGCCATTGTATTTTGACATCCACAATAATAATTTAGTTAAACTCAACTTTTGATGTTAGCATGAAATTTACAGGGTGACCTCCAAAAGTTGCCACCCATGGAATCGTTAATCCTTTCTCCAAACCAACCATATTTGGTACATATAAACTTCCATCTATGCATGACTTGTCCACCATGTTTCAGTCATGAATGTTTTATCGCTGTTCAATGATAAACATACTTGGATATGCCGTGCAAAATTGTTACTAACTTTGACACACTCCTCTCTTAGCACTGCAAGGATTTGGGTGTGATGACCTTCTTCAGTTCGGGAATAGTTGCGGATTGTTTTGATAGACATTATCTTTAAGATAACCCTAAAAATCGGGGGGAGGGGGGCGGTTAAGATCCAATGAATGTGAAGCCCATTCAGGATAAAACCTCCTACTGATGAGACGATCACAAAAGTGCCCCTCCATGCATATGATAGAATGGTGATAAAACAAAGACTGTTGGACATTCATGACTAAAACATGGTGGACAAGTAAAGCATAGACTGTCATTTTTTTTATTACCAAATATGGTTGTATTACAGAAAGGATTGTGAATTTTATTAACGATTTTATGGGTGGTAATTTTTTTGAAGAGGAGGGGGTTACCTTGTACTTGCATCATTTGGAAAACATAAAGGGAATAATTCCTCTTGTAGATTATTAGTTAAATGATACACATTTCTGGTGAAGGTTATTTAATGGTGCAAAATGATAATAGCAAAGAGAATTATACATGTGAACATTTTAAAACATAATTAAAACAATAGTAAAACATGGAAAGGATTGGAAAAATCATTTGAAACAAAGACTTAAAACTCAGTAAAGCAGAAGAAACAATAGAAGAAGCATTTTACTGGAGTATCAAACATAAAACAAAACAAGAAGTCTATTGATTTATTAGACACTAGCGCTATCTACCCGGCGTTGCTCGGCATTTTTTTTATCCTTTTACTTTCATTTATGTTTCGCTTTTTTTCCCTTTTTAAATCGCATAAATACTTTCGAGTTTATTTTCAACTCTTAAATTTATAAATAATAAGACACTAAGGGCCAGAAGTGTCAAATTAACATGCAGGTCGATATAGAGAAGAGAAGTGCTGATTACGTGACGAATGCAGGAAAGGGTCACCTAGTTATGTTGTGTCAGTTGTGTGTAAAAGTTAAGGTGAGAAAAGAGAGAACATCAATGAAGCGCGAAACAGGATTTTTTTAAAGTTCGTTTTAGTTTATGCTATTGCATTTTTTTTTCAATAAATAATAAAGAATAACAATAATAATTTAATGTATTGTAGCAGTTGCATTTTTATGGACTATTTTCTTTCTATGTAAGCTAATATTTCCATGCGGAGGATTGATCTATTATCCAATGAAAACGCTTTGCACAGGATGCATTTCTCTAGGACTATTTATACTTTTTTGCATATAAGACAGTTGGATTTAAGATGTCAACCCAAGCAGACGTGTAAACACACTCCTTCTAACTCACAGCAACATGGAACCCTTTTTTTACATTTGACATATAACCTTTTTTTCTTAACCTCTTTCTTTTGTTTGTTGAGTGAACATGTGAAATAAAGTTAATAAAATATAAAATGAAATGGTAGTTTGCTTGAAACATTGCTGGTAAATAAGTCTGCAGATATTTATGAAGGCTGATAGCAATGCAAACTATTCCGGTTTTCTGCATTGCTATCAGCCTTCATAAATATCCACATACTTAATAAAATATGTTAGAATAAACTTTGTAATTAATTTACCTTTTGACCAAATGACCAAATTCTACAGGTATAACTATCGAAATGATGTTGATTCCAGAATGACGCACATATATACATATAAAATTGCGTCATAATTTTATTAATATTGGATAAAAAGAAGAAAGAAAAAAACAAAAGAAAAAGTGCAAATGAAATATAAAAAGGTGTATTTAGATGTGTAAGAAGTAAATAAATAAAAGTGAAATATAAATGGGTAGAATTTAAAACGTTGCACATATATTCTTTCTATTCTATACATATAAAGAGAGGTCAGTCAGAATTTTAAAGTCAGACCCAAATAACAATCCGTCTGACATATCTCTATTTCATTCTGGCTAGTCTATTTTTTCGTTAGCTAATATAATATAATTTCAGTTCATTTTTTTTCTCTCAAAATACTTATTCTGGCTAAAAAAGTTGTTAGGCTGGAAACAGACTTTAGAGCAAATTACTATTTTTCGGTGCACTAGAAGAAGGGATTGAGATGATATTTTTACCACAAAATTACTGTTTTTCATTATGTTTAATTGAAAGTTCTTTTTTTACCACAAGAAGGAGAGCAAATTACTGTTTCTTGTTTTTTAGTTGAAGGGTTTGAAGTTCCTTTTTTACCACATGTAAAAGTGAACACCTCAGTGTTTTTTATTGTTTTCAGGGGAAAGATTTTTTTTTTGGGGGGGGGGGGGGTCACATGAGAAAGTGACCGAAGTATTGTTTCTTTTAATTATTTTAATGGAAGGTTTTGAGGTTAATTTTTTACCACATCAGAAAGTGAGCAAATTACTGTTTTTCAGTGTTTTAGCAGACGGGTTCAAGTTTATTTTTTACCGCATGTGAAAATGAAAAAAATACTGCTTTTCGTTATTTTTAGTGGAACGGTTTTGGGTTCTTTTCTACCACACAAGAAAATGATCAAATTACAGTTTTTAGTTGGTTTAATAGAAGGGTTTAAGGTTATTTTTTTAACATGAGAAATTGAAAAAAATTACTGCTTTCGTTTTATATGAGCAGAAGGGTTTTAGGTTATTTTTAACCGCATGTGAAACATGAACTAATTATTTCTTATTGTTTTTAATGGAAATTGGGTTCTTTTTTGCCACATGAGAAAGTGAGAAAATTGCAGTTTTTTTTAAATTGTTTTTGGTATTTTTTTTAACCACATAAGAAAGTGAGTTATTTACTGTTTTTCACTGATTTAGTAAAAGGGTTTGAGGTTATTATTCACTATATGAGAAAGTGTGCAAATTAACGCTTTTTGCTGTATCAGTGGAAAGGTTTGTGGTTACCACATGAGTATGTGAGGGAAAAGTTCAAGGGTATTTTTGCAACATATGTAAGTGAACAAATCTTACTGTTCTTAGTTGTTTTTAATGGAAGGGTTTCGCATATTTTTATCACACATAAATTGAGCAAATTACCTTTCTTCTTGGTTTATGAGAAAGTAAGTTGATAACTGTTTTTTTTTGTTTTAGTAGAAAGGTTTGAAGCTTAGGGTTTTCATCACCACAGGAAAAACGAGCAAATTACTGCTATTCGTTGTATTGGTGAAAGGGTTTGACATTTCGTTTTTACCACATGAGCAGTGAGATAATTACTGTTTTTTATTATCTTAGTAGAAGGGTTTGAGGTTATTTTTTTACCACATGAGTATGTGAGCAAATTACTGTTTTTAGGTGTTTTAGCAGAGGACGGGAAACACTCTGAGCGACATCCATATATGTCTTGGATGTTGCCAAACTTATCAAGAACCTCGATGCCAGCAAGGAACTGGCCCTGACAACATTCCAACAATAGTCCTTAAGAAACTACAACCAGAACTAGTTCCTATTCTTACAAAGCTTTTCAATCGTTGCTTAAAGGAGAAATGCTTCCAATCATCTTGGAAAATTTCGTCAGTCTGCCCAGTATCCAAAAATACTGGAGATTGGCCTTCTGCCTCTCAGTACAGACCATCAAATCCTTTCTCTTTGATAGATTTATAAAAGTAGTCATTGATGGGCAGAAGTCTGAAGCACATAGTATCAATGCCGGTGTGCCTCAGGGATCTCGTCTAGGCTCAACTCTCCTCCTGATCTTTATCAGTGATCTCCCAAATCACATTCTAAGTTCATTCGTTGAAAATTGACACAACCATCTATGGCAGCACGTCAAAGAGCATTAATGATCAAGATCTCTCTGTTTCTTTTTCTTCCGACCTGGAGCACATAGTGCAATGAGGAAAAAGGTGGCTGGTTACTTTTAATACGTCTAAAACAAAGCTTCTCTCCTTTCACCACCAACGCTCCAATCTCATTTTGCCCCAATTGAAATGAATGGCTCTCTCCTTGAAGAAGCTTCTGCTTTGGTAAGCTCCTAGGACCTTCATGCCAGACCTTAAATAGAAGACTTGCATCAAATCTGTTGCTAAGGTCACTGGAAAAATGGTTGGATCTTTCTACTGCTCCAGAACGTATCTCACTCCTGATGGAATCTTCTATTTGTATAAGAGCCAACTACGTCCTAAGATGGAATACTGTTGCCGCATCTGGGGAGGTGCTGCTCAGAGAACCCTTTCCTGCCTTGATAAAGTACAAAACCGACTTCGAAATCTAGTGGGGATGTTCTCTTCTCTTCCTTACAGCCTCTTTCTCAAAGAAAAGACGTTGCTAGTCTTTCTCTACTCTATCGTTATTTTCATAGTAGGTGCTCGACTAAGCTTCAATCTATGGTTTCACCCTGTAAAACATTTACAACAAGAACTCGTCTAGCTACAACAACTGTAAATAATTTCCCTTCTCTCTCTAAAGCTAAATGGAACTTCCATGAGCAAAGTTTCTTTCCAAAAACTATCCATTTGTGAAACATAAACCATGGGGCTGCTTTCCAGCTGACTACAACATGGTCGTTTTCCAGTCCAATGTTAACAAATTCTTGTCGAGCCTCCCTCCTGACAAATTAATTAATCCTTATCCTCGAGTGGACTATGGGCCTTGATAAGTGGTGACTCGTTAGTACATAAAAAAGGGTTCATGTTTATTTTTGCTGCATGTGAATGTGAATTAATTTTGGTTTTTCATTGTTTTTTAATGGAAGCTTTTCGGGTTCTTTTTTACCACATGAGAAGCTTTGTCGGTGCGGCCACTAATTCGCTGACTGCAACCTCATGCAGAGGGGTAAAAAAAACAACAACAAAAATCAACCCGGGATCCTGGTGGCTGAGCTATTCTTCCACTTCGCCACTTACTTCGGCTAGACGTCATCTTTTTAGGGAGTAATGCCCCTACCCTCTCTGTAAAATTTCCTTCTAAGAGCAATGTATTTTGGGAGCAATCTATTCTTTTTTTTTTTTTTAACATAGTTCACCCCAAACAAGGCAGGCCGCCACTGTAGACGTAAGGGGCTACTGAGAAAAAAGAAAAGGGGAGAAGATAGGGGGTGGTCAACCTAGACTGGGATCTGCGCAGCGAGATGTCTGTTTACATTAGTTTTAAACTTCTGCATGTCTGTACTGTCGGGGAAACAGGGGACAGGAAGGGAGTTCCAGAGGCCAGCAGTACGAGGAAAGAAGCTATTTGAGCAGAAGTCTCTCCGATATCTGGGGACCTCCACAGTGAATGAATGAGATTTAGTTGATTGTCGAGTTAGTCTAGTGAATTTTCGTCGAGGGGGCACCAGAGTAGCCAATTCATTGGAGCATAATCCATTGAAGTATTTGTAAAACAAGCACAAGGATGCCACATTGCGGCGATGGGACAGAGGCTGGAGCTTGGTTGACAGTGAGGGACCTATTAGGTTGGCGATTCGTTTTTGGACCTTGTCAAGGAGAGAGAGACTAGTAGATGATGTGCCAGCCCAGATGTGACAACAATACTCCATGCATGGGCGGATGGTGGCTTTGTAGAGATACAGGATAATGCCAGGTGTGAGGAGTTTACTAGCACGGTAGAGGGAGCCAACCTTCTTTGCGGCAGCCTTGGCAATGTCTTCAATGTATTTGTTCCAATTCATGTTACCTGTGAAGGTTAAGCCGAGGAGTTTGAATGATGAACTCTCAGGTAGGGTGTTATTTGCCACGACAATCGGTGGTTGCAAAGGTTCCTTGTAATTATTGAAGGAAAGGAGCTTTATCTTTGGGGCATTAAAAGTTACCAACCATTTGTGGCCCCAATCCACTACAGCCTGGAGGTCATTTTCTAAGGATTCAGCCAGTGCCTCGGATATGATTGCGTCGGTTTTACCAACATGGCGAGAGTAAAGGGTGGTGTCATCAGCAAATAAACCAATCTCAGACTCTATGCCATCAGGGAGATCGTTTATATAGATCAGGAACAACAAGGGTCCAAGGATAGATCCTTGGGGTACACCAGCATTTATGCCATGTTGCATAGATGAGCGGCCATCGAGGACAACATGGATTTTTCTTTTGTCTAGGAAGGATCTAATTATATTAAGTAATTGCCCAGTAATACCGTATGAGCGTATTTTCAGGAGAAGCCCTTTATGCCAAACCTTGTCAAAGGCCTTGGATATATCTAGCGCTACTGCTCTAGCTTCTCCTGCCCCATCGAGTGCATGATTCATGCGCTCAGAGATGACCGTTAGGATGTCTGCAGTAGATCGTGCTTGTCTAAATCCATACTGGCGGTCGGAAAGAAGTTTAGCATTAACTAAGTGCCGTACTATCGCTAGATTCATTAGGGATTCAAAGATTTTAGCAAAGATCGGCATCAGACTGATTGGGCGATAGTTTTGAGGATCGGTTCTATTCCCAGAGTTCTTGTAGACTGGTACCACAGAGGCAATTTTCCAGCTATCAAGGAAGCAAGATTCAGCTAGACACTTATTGTAGAGTTTGGAGAGGACAGGGGCCAGTTCAGCAGAGCATTTCTTTATTACTATTACTGGTATAAGATCAGGCCCACAAGCTTTGGAGGTGTCAAGGGTTTTTATGATGTCTCTGACCTGGGATGGGGTGATGACCAGGTTATCAAGTGTGGCTTCGGTCAGCAAAGGGAATCTGGGGAGGGGGTGGTTATCTGAGTCCAAAGTAGAGTTAGAAGCGAAGCGATGGGCAAGTAGTTCAGCCTTATCAGTGGCTGTGCAAGCGACATCATTGTGATTTGATAGTGGGGGAATCGTTGATTGACCATTATTCACTACACTATTGTAGATTTTCCAGAAATCACGAGTACCTAATTTCTGTGACTGGATGCGTTTTTTTGTTAACTCATTATATTTTCTCTTCGCTTCGCCTATCACGGCCTTGCAATTGTTTCTTGACTCTATAAACTTATTTCTATTAGTAGCTGACTTATGGCGGCCGAATTTACGGAATGCTTGTTGCCTCTCGGAAATGGCAACTGCACATTCCGAGGTGAACCATTGAGGAGAGTGAGGCTTACTAAAGAATTTTTGCATGGGGACATAGGCTTCAATGCCTGCTTTGACCCATTCAGTTAATTCGTTTGCACACTGGTCGGCAGAGAGTGAGAAGGTTTCCCTCCATGGGGCGTCACTGATGTGATCTCTGATTGACTCAAAATCAGCCCGCTCATAGTATCTTGTTGTTTTGAGCAACGGTTCATCAGCTTTTGGATGACTTCTTAAGGTAATATGTCTCATTAGAACAATGTGATCAGCATTCCCGAGTGGGCTATGGGCTTCCGTCACACAAACCTCTGGCATTGAGGTCAAGAAAAAGTTTAGAAGTGAGGCTTGTTGGTCTACTTGATCGGGGATGCAGGTCGGAAAATCGACAGTCTGAGAGAGGGAGTGAGCTAAGAAGAAATTATACGTAGAGTGGCCGGCTGCGTCAGTAAGGCTGGAGAATCCCAACCAGTCACGGTGGTGGGCATTAAAATCCCCAAATACATGTATCTGGGCATTCGAGTCAGTTAAGAGTGCTCTGTCTATGCTTACAGAGACAGAGTTTAGCAGAGTACAGTCTTGGGTCGCCGGGAAGCGGTATAAGAAGTATAAGTAACTAACGCTGTGATGTAAAGTCAATCTAAAGCACATGTAGTCATAGTCATCTGATTCTATGTTCTCTAGTCAGGGGGAGGGTGTTCCGAACATAAACTCCTAGCCCATGCATATGTTTGTCAGAGTCTTTACTGTAGAGTGGGAGGTAGTCAGTCATGTCAAAGTGGTTAGAGGAGATTGAGGATTGGAGGTTAGTTTCACTTAGAGCTATGATATCCGGGGAGTTTGTCAGGAGAAAGGATTCTATGTCGTTGATATTGGTTCTAAGTCCCCGGATATTTGTAAATGCGAGCCTCAAGGGCGGTGGCTAAAGTTTTTTTTGTTGGGTGTCTGGTTTAGGTTTGCTTTTATTTTTTTGTAATGACATGTTTGTTTTGATTATAGAGTGGGTTGGCCAAGGTGGGTACTTGTTTGGTGCCAATAAGCTCACACAACCAGTCCATTAGTCTCGACCTGGTCCATGGGGGTTGTGGCCTCGGGAAAGCCCACCGGAGATAATTGCAGGGTTCCTTTCCATGCGCGACATGGCACATACAACTACCCACGGTATTATGCAACTGATGATAGAGCAGCCGTTCTTGGTGCTACCCAAGAGTTTGGGCTCCTTCCTATCAGTCGGAAACAGCAGCCAGACAAGCTGTCTAACCTGTACCCTCAACCTGTTGGAACAAGAGAGACCCAGATTGGCAATGTAAGACTTAGTGTCGAAAACATTTTCCCCAAGTTGCCCAAATAGAGAGAAAGAAAACGGCGTTCATTGACCCAGTTAGGAAACAAGGCTAGGCACTGGGTGTTTTCAGGCGTCCCAGCGCTGTTACCTCTACGCCTGACTAATAGACAAGGAAGAAGTGCAAGGGCCGGCGATAGGCAGAACCTATCTACTCCTTAAGCAATTGTAGGTTTGCAACCGGATATTTTGTTCGAGATTCCAACTCTAGGAAGGTTGTCGATCAGGACTAAGGAGGCCTCCCTCCCCAACGGTTTACTGCCACGGCATAAGTAGCTGGTAGCAAGGTTTTTTTGTCAGAGATTTCCTTCTCTTAGATAGATAGCCTTACAAGGTCTTACGGGTCCAACACTCCGAGAAGGGTGAAAATATCCTGCGCCTGTTTACTAGTCGGGTATTTCCTAGACCCCGCAGGTTAAAAAAAAGACTTCCATATATATATATATATATATATATATATATATATATATATATAATGTACATATGTAGATAGAATAAGTTCATTGTATACTAAAAAGGGAACAGAAAGTTGAAGATAGGTTTCCCTCTCGCAAGTAAGTGTACATAAGAGGAATAAGAAAGGCAAGAATGAGATTTCAAAAAATACCGTGGGAACTGAATATGCAAAAAAAAAAAAATAAATAAATAAATAAGTTTAACAGGGTAAAATACTGACCCGTTTGGTAGCATTGTTTGAAATTAGTAAAATGCCAAATACATTCAAGATGGCGAAGCAAGAAAAACTTAACTTTGAGGAGACTATCAAATCTGCTTTGTAAATGGAATTTGATTTGGGACGGCCGCTTTGGAAATGACCTTCTCAAACGAATTCATATCGGGTACTAAGAAGCGGTCGAGGGAGCTTTTAACAAAGAACGGGGGAGGGGCATTTTCTAATAAATAATTATCCTACCTAAAGAATTATATTTGGCAACTTTATTCAGCATTAAGTAACTCATAGATAGTTGATATGCTGTAAAACAAACCAAACCAAAACACATGCAAAATTGAGCAAATTACGGTTTTTGTTGTTTTAGTGTAAGGGTTTGAAGCTATTTTTTACCACATGAGAAAATGAGAAAATTACTTCTTTTTGTTCTATTACTGAAAAGGTTTGATGTTATTTTTACCACAAAGGAAGCAAATTATATGTCGGTGTTTTAGTAGAAGAGTTTACGGTTATTTTTATAACATGAAAAAAATCACTTTTTTTTTTTGTTAATAATGAAAGGAATCGCAAAACTTATTCTAAAATGTTTGAGCTTTATTTCCAAAAAGTCATAAGAAACATATATAAAGTATCTATAAATAATCTTCCCTATAAGTTTTTTGGTAATCCAAATGCCCTTTTTTTTATCTAAATTAAGATCAAGTGTCAGTTCAAACGGCAAATAATAGCCATTTTTAGAAAGTTATAATTAAAAGACAAAAGAAATTTCAATTCAATTAAGGTTATTTTTTTATATAATTTATATTTATTTTACGTGGTTGATATTGTTGTTATAAAAATGCATTTCTGTATGCAATAACTTATCTCCCTTCCACTAGTCAGTTATAAGTTCTCTTTTCTTTTCTTTTTTTTAACATAGCTCACCCCAAACAAGGCAAGTTAGCAATGTAGACGTAAGAGGCTACTGAGAATTAGGGTGAAAGTTTTGGGGGTTCATCTTAAATTGGGAGTTGTGCAGCGAGATGCTTGTTCACATTAGTTTTAAATTTCTGCATGTTGGTACAGTCGGGGAAACAGAGTAAAGGGAGGGAGTTCCAAAGGCCGGCAGCTCGTGGAAAGAAGCTATCGGAGTTGAAGGCTCTCTGGCATCTGGGGACCTCCATAATGAATGGATGGGATTTATCTGATTGTCGGGTTGGTTTAGTGTATTTACGTCAGGGGGGCACCAGAGCAGCAACTTCTTAGGAGTACATTCCATTGAAATACCTGTAAAACAAGCACAAGGATGCAACACTGTGGCGATGGGACAGCGGCTGGAGCTTGGTGGATAGTGAGGGACCTATTAGACTAGCGATTCTTGTTTGGACCTGTTCTAAGAGGGAGAGACTAGTGGATGGTGCACCAGCCCAGATGTGGCAACAATATTCTATGCATGGGCAGATGGTGGCTTTGTAGAGATATAGGATACTGTCAGGTGTGAGAAGTTTTCTAGCACTGTTTAGGGAGCCCACCTTCTTTGCAACAGCCTTGGCAATGACTTCTGTGTATTTGTTCCAATTCATGTTACCTGTGAATGTTAGGCTGAGGAGTTTGAACATTGGACTCTCAGAAAGAGTGTTATTTGCCATGGCAATCGGTGGTTGAAGAGGTTTCTTGTAGTTGTTGAAGGAAAGGAGCTTTGTCGTCTTGTAGTCAGATACGTTATCTTAGTAATGGAATATATCTCTTTATTATAAGAACTCTTCAAGGGAGTTATATCTCCAAAAGCTAAGTTTGAAATAAATTCTAGTTATTTAAAAAACAAAACAAAAAATAACACATTGTTTAAGGTTTTCCAAATTTAAATATCTATATATCTCTGTCTCTGTCTGTCTGTCTGTCTGTCTGTCTGTCTGTCTCTCTCTCTCTCTCTCTCTCTCTCTCTCTCTGTATATATATATATATATATATATATAAACTTTTAAAGAAAGAAAGATGAAGATAAAAAATTGTACAAAATTACATAAAGTTACATAAATTAATACAAATTTTATTACATCGAAAGCACTGTTTCTTTCGTCTTCAAAAATCACTTCGCAATACTGCTAATTTTTTACTTCCCGACCTTTTATTTCTTTATCCCCAACCTTTTTTGTTTTTTTATTCTTCAATTTTTCAAAGTGAAATGGAACTAGGTAATATTTAATTGTTATAAATACCATATTACCAGATTTTATCCTCTGACGAGAAGAGTTTTATCTTTGAAAAACCATGGTTTAAGGATTAATGTAACTCCTTGCATCTGAACTTTCGATGTAATAAAATTTGTATTAATTTATGTAACTGTATGTAATTTTGTACAATTTTTTATCTTCATCTTTCTTTCTTTAAAATTGATTGCTCTACTCAACGTATTGAGCTTTATTTTATCGAGATAGATCACTCTACGATATTTCACTTATCGTTAATTCTATTATCATTAGTATATATATATATACACAAAACCTGGCTGATTGACACGGCGACATAGCTGTCCAAAATAGAAAATATCTGGTAATTTGATGCAGATACACTTGTGAAAGTTATATGAAAATTTTATCTGCAGACTGGAATACATCTGTCGTTGAATGAACAATAAAATGTATGGAAATCACATTCCATAGAGGGGTGTCTACATTGACAGTGAAGGCAAAACCCCAGAATGGATGCGTGGTTCTTCAAAATGTTATATAAACTTGCCCAAATTGAGATCGAACAGTCTGCTGCCTAGCAAGTTTGAGAGATCACCCTCCATCAATTCCCCTTCTTCCTCTGCCTCTCTCTCATCCCAATGATTCGCCACAACCAAGCAATCAAAATATGCCATTATATTTTTATACATTATTCTTTTACGCACAGCAGTAATACAACACTGTAACTAGTCTACTAGAATTCTTCGTGAATATTACTACCATTCATAAGACATTACTGCTTCAGTGAAATGAGTTCCAATCCTTTCTTTGACGAAACAGCATAAATAATCCAATCCCTACTTTATAGCACATCCATCTACATTCGTTTCTAAGAAAACTTGTTTATATATATTAGAAATAAGCATCAACTTCTATCCATTTTTATTTGGAAGAAAAATAAAAACAAAGTTTTAAATAGTGATTAGTAATTAATTGAGAACATATGTCAAAATATTGATTTTTAAAAAATAAGCATTTTATTAGTATTTACCTGATGTGGTTAGTGTCATTGTGGTTGTTGGAATCCTTGTTGATATGTTACAATTTTCTTCATCTGACTTGTCAAAGCAGTCAGCCATCGTATCACAGCGTTTACTTTTTAAAATACAATTACCATCGTTGCAACGAAATTCATGAGATTGGCAAGCTGAATGGAAGAATTAGTATAAGCGAAAGTACATGAAATTAGATATGAAGTTGCATAGTGCATAAGCTTAAAGAAGAAAAAAACTCGAGATACAATGGGCACCCTCTGAAAGAGTGCCTCAAGAGACAATGGATACCCACTGAAATGAGAAGCAATGTTTTTCCAATCCTCAACTGCATTTCTCCTGTCCTAACATTGCTTAAGTCCATTGGCAAGGAGTAATCTAAGATAATCGTAAGTGATATTGGAACAAGCAAAGAAGAAGCTTCTCCTAGACTAGTTAACCTACAAAAGCTTCAGAGTCTACCCTACTATTTCACCTCTAGCTATAGACATTACTTCTCGCTCCCTAATTGCTGACTGATTTAGTAATTCCCTTCTTCCTTACATGGTGACGTCATTCCTCATCCAGTTTCCCTTTTCTTTCTGTCATTCCTATGTTTGGCTGATCTAACCATTCTAACCCTGTCAAACAGCTGGAACAAATATAAGTACAGGTGTATCTTGCCGAACTTGGAAATCTTTATGTCAAACTCTAGAAGTTATACAGAATTTCGAATTGGACCCTTTATTTAATCCACAGGGGTAAATTGTTTTCGTTCTTTCAGCCATAACCGGGTGGAAATATTAAGTAATTTTTATTTTATTCTTAGTATTGCCTGTAGTGAGGATTAAGCCATGAACTGCTTGTACATAATACTTTTATCTGTTGTGTCACGTGTCCATGTGGTCAATTCTAGTATGAATTTTGTATGCGTTAAACCTAATCTTGTTTTAGATGTGTAGATTCCGGAGTTCGACACAATGCACCTGAAGGAGGTCGGAGATTATATCGGACAAAACATTGTCAGAATAACATCCAGGATGAGAATAGTAGTCCGAATGATGAACAAAAATAAGTCATCTATGGTATAAAGATATGTTATTGTATGTATATAAATATATATATATATATATATATATATATATATATATATTATTGATAGCCTAATTATAGTATCCAAATATGTTTAGATCCTATATTCATAAACTTGAACACAAACAAATAAAACACATCTTAAAAAACTATCACATTTTGTGCAAAAAAGAAAAAGGCGAAATTGGAAAAATAACATATCACGTGATATGTTTACAATTACGTCAGAAAAATGCAAATTATTCTCCTACTAAAAATCAACATGCTCTTAGATCCCGGTGTTTTCTATAAAAAGAGATAGTACATGTATCAGTGTGACAGTTACAAATGTTATATTATGACGGGCCCTGTATTTCAAACGGGTAGATTAACTAGTAGCAAATAGCTAGTTTTGTGATTCGAAAAATAGGATTTGTTTCTGGACTCAGAAATGAGTCATAGAAGTGTTTGATCTGGGAGCAGTCATAACAAATCTGGAAAAACCTGACGTGACCTTTTGAGTCAGAGATCAGTCAGTCGGTTTTGTCCCGATATTGCGCGTGGGAACGAGAATCACGTGACCACAGAGAGAACAATAACTGAGTTTTAGAAATCAGTCTGCGTCTGGAAGTGAAAGTGTGCAGATCGCTGCGAAAATGTAGCCGGTAAAAACGGGCAGGGCCCCACTGTGGGGGGGCCTAAAGATATCCCCAGAGGAAAATAAAATAGCCCGAATGTGAGAAAATCGAAGCCGGAATCCTCCTGACGACAACCAGTAAGAAAATTGTGTGTTGAGAATCAATAAAACTGTGTGAAAAATCCCCTCAAGAAAATCAATGTCTCGTTTGTTCCTTTTGTATGAGACATGCTTCTTCCTTTGATCAAGACGACATAGCCAGCGGAGACTAGACGAATCACGGACCAAAAGAACAGAAGAAATCAAGGTAACCTTTGAGATCTATTTGAGATTTGTTTGAGAACTGTTTTAAAGACGTTAAGATACGTGTAATTCTAAGAGACGTTTAATGAAAAAAGGCTTGAGATGCCGTGAAAATATTCGTAATTGAAAAAGGCCTGAGATGCCGTAAACGGCAGTGGTTTTAAAGAGGCCGTAATTGAAAAAGGGCTGAGATGCCGTGAAAAGATTCGTAATGAAAAAGGCCTGAGATGCCGTTAAAAGATTTGTAATTAAAAAAAGGCTGAGATGCCGTAAGTTGATGAGAGAAGTTTTAAGACTGTGTTTACGAATTTTATAGAAAAAGAAAGATAAAAAAGAAGAACGAATTTTATCGAGTAAAAAGAAAATGACTATAAAAATTTTGTAGAGTGAAATGATTATGAAAATGTTTATGAAAAGGATTATGGAAAAGATATAGATTAAATTGTATCGTCAGAGGTGCTGGGGGGAGAGATTGAAATCGCCATTAATCCTCTCGTGAACGTTTCGCGTTGTTTTCGGCCGGAGAGGATGAGATCCGAACGGCTGAGGTGATTTTGGAGAAATGCCTCAGTCCGGAAGGATTTCTGCTGAGGTAGTAAAGAAGCTCTCTCTCCCCCCCCCTGTATGTAACATATATATAATTGGTTGCCGTGTCCTGCTATTTCCACAAGAAATAGGTTGAAACGAACCGCGTTGCTACAACGGAAATCTTGGGGTCCAGAGGCGGGCGAAGACAGAAAGACAGTGATGTCATCGAACAGTGAGTACCTCGTAATTTTTATGTTGAATAGATTTTGAAAGGGAAGAAGAAAAAAAAAAAGGAACTCTTACGAAGTTAAAGTAATAGAAAAGGAAAAAAAAAAGGAACGAGACACGAGGGAGACATTGTTAAGATTCACAAAAAAAAAAAAAAAAAAAAAGAAAGAAAGAAAGAAAAAACGCACGCACACACAATTATTAGATTAAAATAAAAAAAGAAAGAAAAAAAAAAGGAAGAGAAAGACACATTTTGTTAAGAAAAGTACATTCTAGTTAGAAAGAAAAGGACGATTTGCCGTAATTATGTTTTTTTTGTGTTGTGTTTTAAGAATTTGTTGCTAAGATTCACAAAAAAGAAAGAAAAAAAAAAAAAGAGAAAGACACATTTTGTTAAGAAAAGTACATTCTAGTTGGAAAGAAAAGGACGATGTGCCGTAATTATGTTTTTTTGGTATTGTGTTTTAAGAATTTGTTGCTAAGATTCACAAAAAAGAAAGAAAAAAAAAAAGAAAGACACATTTTGTTAAGAAAAGTACATTCTAGTTAGAAAGAAAAGGACGATTTGCCGTAATTATTTTTTTTTGTGTTGTGTTTTAGGAATTTGTTGCTGTAGTTTTTTTTTCTGGTTTGTGTTGGTGGGGGGACGAAGGCGAAGGGCGGTGACGGGCGAAAAAAGAAAGAAAAAGGAGAAACGAGGGAGGTATGCAATTGAGAAAGAGAGTGAAAAAAGAAATGTTAAAGGAGATTGTTAAAAAAAAAAAAAATGTGCGCGCGAGGCAGAATATGCTTGTTAGAAAGGAAGGGAGAGAGAGAGAGAGAGAGAGAGAAAGAGGGCGCCCGTGGGCCTTGGAAACTGCTATGAAGGTGGCAGAGAAATGACGTCGGCGGCGACAGGTGATCTGGTGACGCCCGGGCCAAAGCCTAGCGACATGTCGGGCGCTGTTCTCTTTTGAATTGTATTGTATTGTGTTGTGGAGATATGTTCTCCATTGGTTCTGTCGGTTTTGGTTTTATTTTTTTGTTGTTGTTGGGTGGAATGAATTTTATTTTATTTTTTTTTTTTTTTTTTTTGATGTTTTTTGATGTTTTTTGATGTATTTTGATGTATTTTGATGTATTTGTTACATGGAGGATTCCGGGTCTTCAATGCTTGAGTGAATGAGATTTTATCATTTAGAGGATGGAGAAATTTAAAAATGTAATTGAAAGAAAAAAAAACAGTTCTTAAATTGAATGTTACGTGGGTCAGCCGGGCGAATTGAGTTGGTTAGGTTCGGGCAGCTGGTGGCAGCCAGAGTGGGTTTGGGTCGGATCGCGGAAACCCTTGGACAGGGTTGATTTTATCGGGAAAAATCCCCGTGTACAGAGTATGTACAGGCTTGGAAAGTCAATGAGGGATTCCCGGCGTTTGCTCGTATGCTCTCTTTTATAGAGTAACCATGGGTTAGTGGCGAGGCTTTTGGTAAAGCCTGCATACGTTAAAATTGCGAACGGGAGGAATGACGGTGATGGTCATTCTGTGGGACCACGAGAAAAGGAAGGTGGTCAGTTATGGAAATTGTTGTTCTTGTGACCCAGGTGTGCCCAACTGCGCCGATAGAGTGTGGGAAAGCTGTGTGAAATGTTAAGCTTTGAAATTGTGGTCCCAATTTTTTTTGTGGATTTTGGATGTTTGCCGACGAGTGTGCTGCGAAGATACCCCACCCCCTCACCGCATAGATAAGGACACGGGAAGGGAACGCATAGAATTGGTGTCTGCTCAACACCAGTGGGGATGGAGTTAAGCTGGGGTGTGGTGTGACTCGGGTGCGCGCGTCGCGGGCGGATAGAACCATGGGGATCGATTTTTTAAAAAAAAGAGGTACCGGGTGTTAATTGGATTTAATTGTAAGATTATAGGTTGGGCCTAGTTTTTGGTCATTCGGCGTGTTCCGGGAGCAGAGATGATTCGATGTGACATTTCGCTCAATACCGTATCGACTAGATAGATCCATGGGATGGGGTCCTCCACGTTTAATGAACAGGGCTGGGAGTTAGAGACATGGGTGATTGTTCGCGGACGTTTGCGCCGGGGCACTGGGATGCTCGAAGCATATGGTCCAGATTAGACAGTGGTAGGAAAACGGTACCTTTTGTAATTTTGAGAGGCTGACCATTTATGTTTACAGGTTAAGGAAAGGGGTTTCTGTTTTTGTGCCCCCATATCGTGGCAATACGCCCGATTTCAAATCGGTCGTGTACCGATGATTAGATGAATATGTGCGTGTGTATTTAAAAAAAAAAAAAAGTGTTGGTGATGGATTTGGATATTTGTGTAAATTTCTTCAGGGAAGAAATTTTGAAAGATAAGGTGGAGAGGAGTGTTATATTATGACGGGCCCTGTATTTCAAACGGGTAGATTAACTAGTAGCAAATAGCTAGTTTTGTGATTCGAAAAATAGGATTTGTTTCTGGACTCAGAAATGAGTCATAGAAGTGTTTGATCTGGGAGCAGTCATAACAAATCTGGAAAAACCTGACGTGACCTTTTGAGTCAGAGATCAGTCAGTCGGTTTTGTCCCGATATTGCGCGTGGGAACGAGAATCACGTGACCACAGAGAGAACAATAACTGAGTTTTAGAAATCAGTCTGCGTCTGGAAGTGAAAGTGTGCAGATCGCTGCGAAAATGTAGCCGGTAAAAACGGGCAGGGCCCCACTGTGGGGGGGCCTAAAGATATCCCCAGAGGAAAATAAAATAGCCCGAATGTGAGAAAATCGAAGCCGGAATCCTCCTGACGACAACCAGTAAGAAAATTGTGTGTTGAGAATCAATAAAACTGTGTGAAAAATCCCCTCAAGAAAATCAATGTCTCGTTTGTTCCTTTTGTATGAGACATGCTTCTTCCTTTGATCAAGACGACATAGCCAGCGGAGACTAGACGAATCACGGACCAAAAGAACAGAAGAAATCAAGGTAACCTTTGAGATCTATTTGAGATTTGTTTGAGAACTGTTTTAAAGACGTTAAGATACGTGTAATTCTAAGAGACGTTTAATGAAAAAAGGCTTGAGATGCCGTGAAAATATTCGTAATTGAAAAAGGCCTGAGATGCCGTAAACGGCAGTGGTTTTAAAGAGGCCGTAATTGAAAAAGGGCTGAGATGCCGTGAAAAGATTCGTAATGAAAAAGGCCTGAGATGCCGTTAAAAGATTTGTAATTAAAAAAAGGCTGAGATGCCGTAAGTTGATGAGAGAAGTTTTAAGACTGTGTTTACGAATTTTATAGAAAAAGAAAGATAAAAAAGAAGAACGAATTTTATCGAGTAAAAAGAAAATGACTATAAAAATTTTGTAGAGTGAAATGATTATGAAAATGTTTATGAAAAGGATTATGGAAAAGATATAGATTAAATTGTATCGTCAGAGGTGCTGGGGGGAGAGATTGAAATCGCCATTAATCCTCTCGTGAACGTTTCGCGTTGTTTTCGGCCGGAGAGGATGAGATCCGAACGGCTGAGGTGGTTTTGGAGAAATGCCTCAGTCCGGAAGGATTTCGCCTGAAGTGATAAAGAAGTTCTCTCTCTCTCCCCCCCTGTATGCAACACAAACAGTCAAAACGCTTTGGCAGATGCCCCCCTCAGCTATTAGCTGTGCAAAAAGTTACAAAACTATTATTAACTCACTTACATATGATGCCACACGCATACACACATACTGAGAAAAGCAACAGTTTGAAACAGTACCTCCCATAAGGTGTTATAAATGTGGTAAGGACCTGCGATTTTTCGTGTAGGACGATTTGGTAGAAACCGTTGTTGCAGTCGAGCTTGCTAAACACTGTGGCTCCATCGAGCTCGGCCAGTAATTGGTCTGTGGTGGGTAAAGGAAATTTTTCCCGTTTCACGCTCTCGTTTAGCTTGGTAAAGTCGACGCATAACCTAACTTTACCGTTAGCTTTTTGGACGGCAACTATTGGGGCACACTAATCAGTTGGTGATTTGATTGGACGGATTATGTCCTCGTTCTCCAGACGTTTCAGTTCTTCCTGAACCTTCTGTTTCATAGGCAACGGCAATCTTCTAGGGGTAGCAATGGAAAAGGGCTGAGCTCCTGCCTCCAAACGTATCTGGTACACATGTTCCAGTTTCCCTAGGCCTGTGAACAGTTCTGGGAACTCTTTCTGATACTGGTGCTCTTCGCTTGTCACTCTATTAACTGCTTTCAGCAGGTTGAGGGCTTTGATTGCTGGTCCTCCCAGTAGAGGTTCTTGCAAACTCTCTATAACATAAAGGTCTTGTTGCGAGCTTACTTTTTCCATGGCCAGTTTGGCCTTCACACATCCTATGAGGTTTATCTCATGATGACCCGGTCCGTACAGTTTTTTGTTTGTGGGTTGGATGAGTGGGGAATTTTTCCTAAAGAACCGGTCCGGGATTACGGTCACATCTGCACCTGTATCCAGCCTAAAATTTATAATTTTGGTACAGATCTTAGTGGTGACCTTAATTTTAGCCTGCCAATTTGTATTATCCTCAGTGGTAATTGTACCTATATTTTCGAGAGTGACAGAACCTAAAAAATGATTTTCTTCTTCCTCTCTTATTTCTCTAACCTTCGCCTTATTGGTTCTGCAAAATTTTGCATAATGCCCTTTCTGCGAAGAAATTCTGCAGCGTGCATCTTTTACTGAGCAGTCATTTCTATTGTGGAATGGAAATTTCCCGCAGCGTGTGCATTTGCTAGGCATTTTCGATTTCGGATGTGGTTGTTTGGTGAAGTTTGTCTTGTAGGTTCGCTTCGTAACCCGGTTGATTTGAGGATCCGCTGCATCGGCACCGGAGGAAATGGTCTGCGTCTGTTGTTTCGAAGTTTCGTATGCTCTACCTATTTGTAGGCACTTGTCTAGAGTAAGCTGTTTATCAAACAGTAACTTTTCTCTGACGGTATCGCTTCGAACCCGACGACTTGGTCTCGAATAAGCCTATCCTGTAGCTGTCCGAAATTGCAGTTCTTTGCAAGTTGTCGAAGAGCAGCTATATAGGTCTCAATACCTTCCGATACTTCTTGCTTGCGAAGATGGAATGTATAGGATTCGTAAGCTTCGTGTGTTTCGCCCACGAAAAAATCCTCAAACTTCTTCATCACCTTCTCTAGGTCCGTCTTTTCTTCCTCAGAGTTAAACTTCAACCCTTCATATATATCGTAACTATCCTCCCCGATAGTTGCTAAAAATACCGATGTCTGATATGAAGTATCTTCTTCTTTAGACAATCTACTAGCGATCGAATAATTGAGAAAATTTCGTTTAAATTTTCGCTAGTTATTAGTAACATTTCCAACGAGAGTCATTCGTTCGGGGGTGGTATATTAGCAGAATATTGCTTTATGTCCGTGTGAGGCATTTTTCAAAAGTATACGATATATATGAGAAAAACAAATTTCTGTACTTACTGTTCTCTCTTTTCTTACTTTTTTGTTTTGTTTGTGGGACCGTTTTCCGTAAGTCGTTTGTTTATCGATAGTAGAATTTTCTTTCTCTTAGAAATCCTTTGTTTTTCTTACTACGATATCCGATCTTTTACTTTGTTTTTTTTTGGTCTCCACAAATTGTATCCTATATCTGACACCATGTAATGTTATCGGCTGGGTTAAATGAGTAGTAAGACAGAGAGAAGTATAGGATAAGTAACAAGGTTTATTGGCGGTCAAAATACATTCTAACTGAGTCATCGCCAGGGGCCGTAACTGTCCCCTCACCGGTGAATCGTCGGTGCAGTAACACTACATGGTGGAACCTGCAATAATGGATTTTTGCTTCCACTCGGCATGATCACAGGCTTGTTTTGGTTGAAGACCAGTTTTATGGAGATCATTGTGCAGGACGCTTCCCGGCGACTTCTAATTTAAAAGCAAGTTTTGCAACAGTCAAACACACACACTTTGTACAATTGACGTATTTCTCTTATCATCGCTACAAACGAAGGAAAACGATTAAACTTTCTAAACTTACGTACACAAAAAACGCAAATGAACAATTAATTTCATGCCAACAAGTTTACTGACATAATAAATAAAAGATCCGAAATGTCCATACATTGTACTTTTGTAAATATGTCGTACTTCATAAACTATTTTCACTTTCTTCTTTTCTAACAAAGTTTCATTTTGGACTTTTAACATTGACATAACATTTATGGGAGCCCGTCGCTCAAAATTAACTCATTTCAGACACAAGTGACGGGTTCCCCACAAAGATGGTGACCCCACTTAGAACACGGAATAAAGTTCCCATACCCTAAAAACTGGCCTGTGGCACAATTTACAAATTATTTACGCAAATAAATAATGAATAAAGCTTTATAAGCTCGCTTGTTCGATTACAATTTATTAGCAAAAATATGCGACCAAAGGGAACATATTTTTGCTAGTATATATGATGAACGAACATATACTTCCTCAAAGGAGGAGATCATATCTGGGATGATGATCTCATGATATCAGAACAAATACTATACTACCACCCCTAAAAAATGAGGAGGTAATGTCTGGGAGAACGGTCTCCTGATAACAGAACAGATACTACATTACTTCCCCCAAAAAAGGAAGAGGGAATTCCTGAGAAGATAGTGTCATGAGGAACAAGCATATACTACATTAAATATCCACCAAAGGAGGAAGCAATGCCTGGGAAGATGATATGACTACAGAGTAGATACTACACTACCCCCTCATATTGAAATATATTAGTTTGAAATAGTATAGTAAACTGAATTGAGTATTAAAAGATAGTAATAATATAGTTTCGACTTCAGTCAGACAAATACCAACTCTTTATTAACAGAATAATAGTATAGTTTCGATTTCAGATAGACAGATATCAAATCTTCATTAGTAATAGATGTTAATTGAGAAAGGCTATGCACTTTTTGAAGCAATTCATAGTTTATCGGTGAAAATTATCAGAAGTTGCTGGTTTAAACAGGACTTAAAATAAAATGTTTTCATTAAAAAATTAGATGTAATCATATACATTTCAAGACAACATAAAACAACAACAAAATTGATATGAATAAATTGTGCTGCTGCTAATGGCCCGAAGTCACAGGTCACATGGTTATATATAAATCTATCCAGACGAGTTGCAAATGAAAGTGGATTTTAATGCATTTAAAAGACAGGCAAATTCTTACATTGGACAGATACTACAATCTGATGCTAGCACAAAAGGTCAGATAAAATGCAATTTCTCTAGAGATATGCCTGTGCAAAAAATTGACTTCTTGCAATCTACTAATCAATTGTAATTAGGAAGGGTGACTAAATATTTTGTGATTATGAGGGATGTAATAAATATTTTTTGATTAGAAGGGATGACTACATATTTTGTGTTTGGGAAACGTGGCTAAATATTTTGTGGTTAAAAAGGAAGGTTCTGTCACTGACAAGGGTGCAAAAGTGTTGAAGAAAGAATAGCTTACTATTTTAGGAAGAATGTCTAAATATCTTGTGATTAAGATGGATGACTAACTATTTAGTGATACGGAAGGATTACTAAATATTTTGTGATTCAGAATGGTGGCTAAATATTTAGTGACAAGGATGGATGACTAAATATTTAGTAATTAGGAAGGATGACTTAATATTTTGTGATTTGGAAGAATAGATAAATATTTAATACTTAGGAAAGATGACTAAATATTTGTGATTAAGATGGATGACTAAATATTTTGTGATTCGGTAGGATGGCTAATATATTTCGTGATTGGGTAGGATGGCTAAATATTTAGTGATGAATATGGGTCGTTCATGCTTTACATTTCCACTGTACATGGTAACTTACTTCCAGGAAGAAGTTTCTCGTGAGTAGTATTTCTCTTCTCACATTCTAACTCATCCCTGCCATTATCACAATCAGGAATGGCATCGCACACAAATAACTTGGGAATACACTGATTTGCATCACATTTAAATTCATTTGGAAAGCAGGCTAGAAAGTAAGAAACAAGAACAAGGTGTCCTAAATAGAGACAAAACATTCAAGCATAAAAAAATTATTTTCGAAAATGTAGACAACTTCATGTGTATTTCTTGTGTTAACTTAACTTTGTTAAGTACACATTGAATTAGTTTTTAAAATTTTTTGCCACAAGAAAAATGCTACCAGCCATCTGGCGTTTATTAATCTAGTTCTAAGTATTCTTTTGAAATATATAAATATAACTTTACATATCTTTAATATAAATCTATCGTAATTTTAAAAAAATAATAGTTTTCATTTAAATTACCTCCCTTGAAAATTAATGAATATATTATTTTAAGAAAGTTTAATTTTTATTACCTTCAGTAATGTCATTGCAGTAATGGTCCTCTAAGGAGAAGATTTTCTTTGAAAACTCATGAGTTAAGGACTTGAAAGAACTTTGACTGAACATTGAATTGTAATAAAATTTGATTCGTACCTTATTTTATTCTTTCACTTTATCTATTGCTATTAATGCTCTATCCAGTATATTGAGCTTTATCTTTATTCGGATGTTCACTAATTAAAGATATTAGTTGCCTCTTATATCTTTTGTTGTATTAACCTTATATATATATATATATATATATATATATATATATATATATATATATATATATATATACAGGACAATAAAATTACAAATGAATAACACCAAACATTAATTTATTGTAAACTGTTTAAAAAATAGGTATGCAATTCAAGCATACGAAGTGTTGTGTTTGTGTCTTTGTTCTCTACTATATATAGAGAGAATTTTAAAAGACTATGTTGTGTTACTGATTTAAATAACATGGGCTGTTTTCATAGTAATATAAAATGAAAAATAAACTTGCATTTATTCATTTAGATCAATCAAATATTTATTGAAATCAATAGCATATAATAAAACGAAATTTAAAAAATTTAATTTAATAAAATTATTTTTTCTAATGAGATTTTTAAAAAGTTATTTTTGGTACTTTATGCTATTACATTTTTTCATTTTAATAAATAATCGATTATTAAATAAAAAGTAATATAGTGTAAGTCATATAATTTTTTAAAATTTAATATAGAATAAGAAATGGTGCCACTTTATAAATATACAAACATACAGATATAATAAAATAGAATTAAATTAAACAAATCAAATAATTAAAAGAGGTTTGTGTGTGTGCACGTGTAATGTGTTTGAATGTACTTTTGTGAGATTGACTTTAGTGCGATCTTATGGTTTTATTATTGTTTCTCTGACCGATTGATTCTGGACGAGACAACCAAGAACTTGAGTGTTGTGCTCGATTCCTCCTTTACTCCTACTGTCTAACGCATTCAGATAATAAATAATGCATGTGGTCTGTTCATTCTCATCTACCGTTCCTTTGCCATCGTGACACCCGACGTCTTCCTCCCTCTGTGTCTGGTACAACCCGTCTTCTACTTTATTTTTATGGAATGAAGCCACTTGATGTAAGGAGCTAACAAGAACGAAAGATGAGTATCACAAAGACAGGAGATTCCTATTAGCCTTAGCCTTGAAAAGATCAAGGCTATAGGTGGGAGAAAAACAGTCAGGAAGAGAGTTCCACAAGCCTGCAGTTCTTGGGAAGAAGCTACTGGAATAGGAAGCTGTATTACAATGAGGTATCAAAACAGAGAATTGATGGAGACCACTAGACCAACAAGTCAAAGGAGCTGGAACAAAAGAAGCAAAGAATAGATCAGAAAATTCTGAAAACCACATGCCATAATAGTATTTATAGAAAAGACTGAGACTAGCAACATCACGTCTGTGAGAGAGAAGGTGCAAATAAAAAGAAAGGGTGGGGGCCAATCAAATTACAGATACGTTTCTGCACCTTATCAAGAACCCTAAAATGAGACAGAGATTTACCGGCCAAAATATGACAACAGTACTCCATATATGGTCTGATAGTACATTTGTAGAGATAGAGAATAGCCTAAGGTGTGAGAGGGTGTTTGGAGCGATAGAGAGGACCAAATTCATGAGAAGAACTAGTCATTTAACGTCATTTTTCCCTTATTATGCAAGCTCACTCTCCACTTCTCATGGTTCAGTGGGTTAGCAGTCACCAAATTCCACTCTCTGCAGTCTTGGCTCAATCACTTGTTTCCAAGTTTTCCTTGGACGGCCAACTTTTCTGCAATTTATGACATCCATGCTTCTGCAATGGTTTATCCAGGAGGATGAACATTCCACATGACCACAATAGTGCAATCGGTTCATCCTTCGGATAATCTCCATGCTGGGGAAGTGTAGTGCTTTCAGCTAATGCTCTGACCTGATGTATTGAGTTTGGTCAGATTTCACATTGCAGATCTGTCATTGCACTGCAGACGGGCGAGAGAAGCCTTGGAAAGGGCTCTGTATTCATTGTCATATATTATGACGTACTTGAAACAGCTGCAATACAACCCATTTTAGAACATAACATCCAGGTGTTATCCCCCTATCTCATTAAGGATATTCACCACTCAGAGCAAGTTCAGACACTGGCAATGCAAATGGTCCACAAACTCCACACAAAAGCCTATGAACAACGACTTGTACTCGCTGGAGCATAAGCGGCTGCGTGATGACCTCATTCTCAACTTTAACATCATGTGCATCAACGATAATGTGCTGTGTGACCTCTTCTTCATACTGTCGCCATAGAGAGGGTTTCATGGAAACTCACAGAAGCTGTACCTGAGACGATTTCGGCAGAATTGTCAGAAGGTTTTTTTTTAATTTGGGGCGCTGGGCTGTCAACCAGCTGCTGGAAGCCGTTGTCAACCCATGGACACCCAAACAAATAATTATAATAAGCGTTTATACTTTTCACGTCAAATCATTGTACGCATTTGACCTACTGTTTACTTTGAAGAGTAAACATTTATCCCTCTTTTCATTAAAAATGGCTGAATGGATTAGCATATAATTGTTTTGGTTCAAAATCTAAAATGGTCAATGATATAGGGGAAAAATTGACTTTACTTATTGTATAGATAAATAAAAAATATTTGATAAATGTTATATTTGTTACTTTAATAAAGATTTTTTTATTTTATATTCATGTTTTTTTATGTTCTTCAATTCTAATCTTGGCTATAAAATTTTTAAAAGTTGAGAAACCCGACATAGACGAGCAATTATTCATACATTTGTGGCGTATCGTGGGGGTTGATATTTGAATGATTAACACTGTATGTAACCCTCTCCCTCTTTTCATAACTTGATATTACATGGCTCTAGCTCTGTGCTAATATCTTGCTAATATATTGAATTGAATTGAATTATTAGTTTTTTCACTACTATCATCATAACTAACATTGAGGGTTTTTTCTTGTTATCATGATTGCCATATTGGTATTACTACTTCCCCCAACCCTTATTAATTTTAGCATTTCTAATGAATCCGTTACTTATTGTTGGGATTTTTCCCGCTGAAAATGGAGGACGAAGCCTCAAGTCCGCTGGAAGAGAACTTGGCGGCAATGTACGTGACCGGACAAGAAGAGAGAAGACAAACAACGTATATAGATTGAGAAGGATATTTATATAAAAAGAGGGGGAAAAAGAAGAGAAGAAAGAGTTGTTTGCAAAAGAAGTGTCTTTTGCGGACTCACTGAAATGCCAGTCATCTTTTAACAGGATTCCTTCAGGTCACACTGGATTGTCCTTGTAAGTGGCTTCTTTAGGCAGAAAAAGGGAACTTTGCACACGCAAGGTGTGAAAGAATGGAGGCTCCCGGAACGGGTGGATTAGCCTAAAATGTTCGAAAGGGCCTTATCATTTAGGCCATATGTGCATAAACGTACGCTAAAAAAAAGGAGGAGCCCGACGCAGCTAAAGGCAAACCGGTGTTCCCTGCTGGGCTGCTGGAATCAAAGAGGCCGAGGTTTTCAAATCGGCGCTCTCCAGTGTTTTCTGCTGTGAATGGAACAGTGGTCTGCGATTGGCTGACTTTCATCCAATCACAGGGCACTTATAATTCACTCCGCTTAATAATTCCAATATTATAGTCAAACAAAAACATAAGTCAGTTGTGAGACTGCATACCTGTGCCTGACAAGGTAAGGATGGGCCATATTCTTATCTAGGCCTTATTTCTCCATATTCTCGAAGATATGCCATAGACACGTTGATAACTAAAAAACTATTTATCTAGTCAGGCTGAAATTGTGCATAGTTTTACTGTTATCAAAAAGCATCAGATCTATACATAAAATTTGGTAAAAAACAAAATTTGACATTCCGTCAAAATTTCGACTGTGATCAAACTTTTCACGATCATTGTCAATAATCAAAGTCATATAAGATATGGGACTTCACTGGCTACAGTATGGACCAATAGCGAGTCTCTACGATGAACAAAACCAAAATGTGACTTTGAGCTTGACTTTCACCTAGATATTCCAAAATGAAATCAATTCTAAGTTAGACCATGGCCGATATTTTGATCATATTTGGTGAAAATTAGTAAAGCCATGTGGACACTCGGCTGTACACAAACTCCACCGAAAACATAACCTCCACCTTAGTGGAGGTAATATAAAAATTATTATTAACCTTTAATATTACTATTTTATATTTTCTAATTACATAATGAAATAGAGTGAGAGAATTAGTTTCTCCTAACTCAATTAATTCTGGTGTTTTAACTGATTCCCTTACTTAAATATAATTTACACAAACATCTTCTAAATATATACGTGTGTGTGTTTACTAATCAGTCACCACTTATCAATGCCTAAAGCCACTAGAAGATAATGGTTGATGAGATGGAATTTGTACATCGAAAGATGAAGAGTATTATGAGAGGATTGAAAATAATTAATGGAATAAACTAATTTTGATTATGGAGATTTCTGACAAATATTTATTGACATTGGAGTTAAAGACAACTATGTTGTTATCTGCAGAGAATCAGTCCTGCGGTAATGTGTTCCACAGACGATAAGCCCTTGCAAACAAGTTCTATTCATGGAAATTCCGGCTGATGCAAGGCACATGAAACAAGAAAATAATTTTTTTCCGTTGTGGTAAAAATACAAGTTCTTTCTGTGATTGTCTTACAAAGAGGAACCAGAGATTGGATCTCAGATAAGAGATAAAAATAGTCAGCGGATTTTAGAGAGCAATAGAACTTCGAGTCTCCTTTGTAGTAAGATGAAAATAAAAAAATTCAATTGTTTCCCTTTTTTCCCGCCCTTTTTGTTTTTTTTTCTGTGTCTACAAAATAAACTTCTATTTGCTCGGTAAGAACTTTCCAGCAAAATTAAAAATTATAACCATTCCTGGCTTGAAAAGGGTCAAGGAAAGTCGAAATAAATTTATTATCTGATATGTTTTGATTTATTTATCTTGCATTCATTTATATATAAATTTTTTTATTAACCTTCAACCAAGTTCAACCAACTTTAGTAAGTCTTGTAGCAGTTTTTGTGCATATTTTTTTTATGGCTTTACTTCATAAACCAAGATGGCTTCTCTTTCTGGGTAACGATTTCTAAATCTCTTTCAATGGAGATAAAATCAATGTGAGTTGTTTGTTTTTGGGATTTTTACGCTCTACTTGTTATTAAGTGCTATTAAATAAATACGAAAGAAACCGGTCACATATCTCGTTTATTGTTTTTCTCCTGTCTTGTTTTCTGTTTGTCTTTTTTCATACATTTTGTCTATCGTGGCATTTCATTTTCATGACATATTGTGCATTTTACCCTATATATATATATATATATATATATATATATATATATATATATATATATATACATATATATATATATATATATATATATATATATATATATATATATATATATGTAGTGTTATAATGGAATAATTCCAGGAAGAAATCCGGGTAAGATGGCTCAATGTGGTAAACAGAGCAATAATAACGTAAAATATAATAACACGAAATTACATGATTGTCGATGCAATAATTTATTTCAACCTTGCGGTTTTATTCAAGCATCCAACTTAACAGTTACATTTTTGATACTGATAGAAAATTGAATTTATCCTCGGCACTTCGAACACAATCAGAGGGAGTAGTGGTAGCAGCCAGTTTGAACACCCAACATAGAGCGAGTAGGAATTAACATCTTATATTTAACTAAATTAATCTAAGGGGATCTTATGGTCTTTTTTGTTTATTTTTATTAAATAATAACGTCTGAGTTAAGCGCACATATTCTTTCTACATATCCGACCTGGTGACATACGCCTCCATACATACGCACACATATACCTATTCTTAACATCACACACACACAATTTTTGGCTAGCCCGAAATTCAGCTTTACCAAGGCCACCGAGATTTTTTACCCGGCAAACGAAACGAGAGAGTCTCGTGTCATCAGCCGGTTGACACTTCTCGTGCCCTCATTTTCTCTAGATTCGCGCGTCAGAATTACTTTGAAAATTAAAA